>CM056060.1:142769001-143449001 GCA_029574335.1 Rana kukunoris
TCTGGGGCGAATCGATGGCTTCAAGAAATATCGATAAGCTGAACGCCCACCACACCATACGTAATTCTGACATACCCCACTCATCTTGTCTTCTCCTGTCCACGGTTGGTCTACTCCTATTCTGTCCCTCTCTGCTGAGTATAGGGAGCCTCTCCCAAAGAGCCCTAGACCTCTCTCTGATCCCTCAAAGCAAGGCTCACTCATAGTCCTCCTAGCCAAAAGGCCTGGTAAATCCCTCTTCTTGTGGTCATCCAAAGCCAACCACCGAGGACTAGGTGAAGATCTCTCCCAAAGAGGTAGGACCTCTCTCTGATCCCTCAAAGCAAGGCTCACTCATGGTCCTCCTAGCCAAAAGGTCTGGTAAATCCCTCTTCTTGTGGTCATCCAAACCAACCACCGAGGACTAGGGGAAGGTCTCTCCCAAAGAGTTAGGACCTCTCTCTGATCTCCCAAGCAAGGCTTACTCATGGTCCTCCTAGCCAAAAGGCCTGGCAAACACCTCTCCTCATGATCAGCAAAAGCAAACCATTGAGTACTATGTGAGGGGACTCTCCTGAAGAGGAGGACTTCCCTCTGATCCCCCTGGGGCAAGGCTCACTCATGGTCCTCTTAGCCAAAAGGCCTGCAGTACTCTGTCCTCATGGTCAGCCAAAGCCAACCACTGAGGCTAGGTGAATGGCTCTCCCCGAAGAGGGACCCCCGCCCCCCCCCGGTTCAGGGGAGGAAAGAACATAATTACCAGACATCTCCCCTTCCCCCCATAAATTTCAGGTAGGCCAGAGGACCCACACCCTCCATCCTGAGTAAAAGTAAAAAAACATACATAAGTGCAAAGTGACACAAGAATAAAAAATAAATAAGTGCATGTGCATTGGCTAGGCCTTGTGGGCGCAATGGGCGCCACCCACCATTAATGTCTGGCCCCCTGATCTACATGCAGGGCGTTGGATGCATGGATTCCCAATGGGGAGGTATTGAAGCACATAATTAGAGCCAGAGGCTCTAATAGCCTTCAAAAAAAGGTGGCATGTGCCCGAAGCCCACCCATTTTGTGTGACAATAGCGAATGGATATTCGCTATTGCAACACTGATTCTCCTCCCAGGAAGCATGTCATGAGACCCATCACTCGATTGCCGAAAGGAGATCCGATCAGATTGGCTGCCAGGAGGAGGAGGGAGAAGACGACGAGGAAATGAAATCGCAGGCGACCACAGTCAGGATAGAGAAGCCGCTCTCCTTTCCCATCCCAGCACAGCACTCAGCTCCTTTTCCCCTCACTACACAGAGCTGAAATCACATTCCTTTACATACAGCCACAATGTGCACAAAGTGTATAATTCCCTTCTGACCTGTGAAATTCCTGGTTGGAACGGCAGTGTAGCTGCAGTAGCCAGATACACCCTGTGAAGATCGTGGCTGTGTGTAAATCAATGTGATTTCAGCTCTGTGTAGCAAGGGAGAAAGAGCTGTGTGCTGTGCTGGGATATGAAAGGTGCTCAGCATCCAGGGTGAAGGGGGGGTCAGGGGACATATGGGGGAACGTCTACAAACTATTTGATATTTTTCTGCCTTTTTTTTTTACTAGTTATGGCTGCAAACAGCAACTTATAGCAGACTGCAATATTGCAGCAGACGAATCGGACACCTAACTGACACTTTTGGGGAACCAGTGACACTAATACAATGATCAGTGCTAAAAATATGCACTGTCACTGTACTGGTTGTGAAGGGGTTAACATTAGGGGGCGATCCAAGGTTAAAATGTATCCCTATCCCTAGGGGGTGCTTGCCAACGGTGTGTGTGTGTGTGGGGGGGGGTGTTTGGACTGTAAGAAGACAAAGATCTCTGTCCTCCCTACTAACAGAATGGCGATCTGCATTGTTTACCGTTCTGCCTGTCTCCCGAATGATTGGCGGGTCCTGGTGATGCCGATTGGCTCCTGCTGTGTCCCATCACACAGCGGAGTGGCTCAACGGTGGCACTCGCGCCCCAGACCCCAAGTGTCAGATCATGAACTAGGTACTGCTCCAGTATATGTATGTGGGGCGGTCGCTAAGCGTTGAAGCATATCTATAACTCATTTTAGTTTTGGATAGAGTGGAGAGGGATTAGAACCCCTGTCAGCTTTTATTGCTGCCTGTGTCCCCGCTAGGAAGATTTATCCTCTCTATTTCTCCTGTTTACCATTATCATTGAAAGCAAAAAATGTTGGGTTGTCCCCAGAAAAGTAATAAAGGGAAAGCTTCCAATGGGGACACATGACCTGGCGCAGGGAGGGGGGGGGTCTTAAATCGGTTGTATACCCGCATAAACATTTTAATTTATTTTTTACACCTGCACGGCATAAAGCCATAATGAGCGCATTGCGAGGGGAATATCTCCTAAACCGTATATCGTAGGCTTACATGTAGGTAAAAATGAAAAAGTGGGGTTTACAACCACTTTACCCCTTATGGACCGCCGCATGTACATTTACTCGGCAGAATGGCACGTTGGTGCGTTGAGGGGGTTCGGGGGTCCGATCGGGACCCCCCCGTATATGCGGCGGTCCAGTTACCTGGCCGAGCGATCCGGGATGAGGGGGCGGCTATTCGTGTTTTGTCCGCCCCCTCCGATCGCTCTCAGCCGATCCGCGCGCGCTCCCCTGCAGTGTCACTTCCTCCTCTGTTTAAACACAGGAGGAGAAAGTGATGTGATCTCTCCCTCGGCAGTTTTTTCAACCACCGCTGAGGAGAGATCACATCACACAGTAAGTCTGCACAACACTACACTGACACACTTTACACATAGGCACATTAACCCCCCCGATCGCCCCCCCCTGTCACAGTGTCACTGAATGCAGTAATCATACATGTATGATCACTGCAGTTAGTGTCAGTGTGACAGGCAGTTAGTGTTAGGTTCAGGGTAGCCCCCCTACCCCCCCAATAAAGTTTTAACCCCTTGATCACCGCCCTAGTTAACCCTTTCACTCCCTATTGCCAGCGTCACTAACGCGATCATTTTTCTGATCGCTGTATTAGTGTCGCTGTTGCCGCTAGGTAGCTATTTTTTTTTTACTAAAGACATGTGGCTAAATAAATTTTGGCCTAAATGTTTGACTAAAATTTCGTTTATTTGTTTTTTCTTATAACAAAAAGTAAAAAATATAGATTTTTTTCAAAAATGTCGCTCTATTTTATAGCGCAAAAAATAAAAATCGCAGCGGCGATCAAATACCACCAAAAGAAAGCTCTATTTGTGGGAAGAAAAGGACGCAAATTTTGTTTGGGAGCCACATGGCACGACCGCGCGGCAATTGTCAGTTAAAAGCGACGCAGAGCCGAATCGCAAAAAGGGGCCTGGGTCATTTACCTGCATTTTGGTCCGGGTCTTAAGTGGTTAAGGAATTCCCTTTGTTCCTCAGTTTGCAAGGATTTCCTCTCACTTCCTGTTTTGGTTATGAGACAGGAAGTGATTGGAAATCTCCGCAATGGGACACAGATGGCAATGTTAAACCTTACAGGGGTTAACCCTCCCTTACTCTTTCCAACATTTAAAAAAAAAAAAGCATTGCGTACAGTTTTTACTTGAGTGTAATGCATTCAGAAATTAAATAAAATCTTTTTTATTGAGGTGTATACGTCAGACCATTAAAGGGACAGAGAGATTTGGTTCTACAACAAGGAAAGTCCCACTAAAGTGAGAACGTACAACGCTATTGCTTCAGGCCGGAACTGAATATCGAGCTCGTGTTGCCGGGGGGACATCTTTGAGAATGCACCCAGTGATGAACAGACCCGGAAGTGGGGAGTCCGGTAGCCGGAAGTGCCTCTGTCGTGGGACTGCACGGTGCCGCTAGCTGGTTTCGGCCGGGCATGAAGGAGTGGGAGAAGAGCCGAGCCTCCGCCGCCTTCCCCCGTCACCATGGCCAAGCGGCAGGGCCTGGACTTCTGGCGGGAGAGCCTGCAGGGGGCGCGCTACGTGGTGGCCCCAATGGTGGACCAGAGTGAGCTGGCCTGGAGGATGCTGAGCCGCCGACACGGGGCCCAGCTCTGCTACACCCCCATGTTACACGCCCAGGTCTTCGTCCGGGACCCCAATTACCGCAAGGAGAACCTGTACAACGAGCTGAGCCCCGAGGACCGACCCCTCATCGTCCAGGTGAGAGAAAGAGAGGAGCCCCTAGGGGCGTGCTGTACCGCGTGGGCGGGGTAACGCGCGGTATAACCACCCCCTGTGTGTTATGTGTGTATATAGAGTATTGGGGGGTCTTGTATAGTTATGGTGGGGGCCCTTATATTTCTTTTGGGAAGGCATTACCAGTATCTACTAGCTTATAATAGGGAGGGATTCCCTGTGTATGTATACAGTAGTCAGGGGAGGGGATCCCTGTGTGTGTATATAAGGGTGGGGTTCCCTGCAGTGACGGCTGGTGCTCAACTTTTGGGGGGCTCAAACTAAGAAATTCAGGAAAAAACATGTCAATTTCAGCCTCACTGTTCCCATCAAACGTAGCCACTGCGCCCCCCGTCTGCCCAGCCCTTACCTTGTCTCAGGTGGGCAGCGAGTGTGTCCTCCATTCCTTCTTCGATATCTTCTTTTCTCCCGTTCGCTTGTCCTCTCCTATGATTGGATGCCTGATAGGCGTCCAATCACAGCGCTGGTCCTTTCAGCCAATCAGGTGATGGTAACACAGACTCGGTGCACCTGATTGGCTGAGAGCGGGTCAGTGTTAGCAAAGCGAATTCCTTTGCTAACGCACAGCTGAGTGAACAGCGAAAGCATAGCGTTGTGCCCTGCCCGCTATTCACATTTTTGGGCGCCTATGGCTCTAATCGGGTGCTTCCAGAAGACACTCCCACTGCTGTAATTCCGGCACTCGAAAAGGGCGGGCACCTGAATAGGGGGTGTCAGCAGTGACCATAGATAGATTCATGCATTGCATGAATCTACGGTAATGGGAGAGGGGACAGAAAGGAGGGGGGTGGGGCGGCGCTCCAGCGCCCTTTATGGACGCACCGCCACTGGTTTCCTGTGTGTGTGTTTTTATACTGTGTGTGGATATATATATATATTACAGTATTTAACAAAAGTGAGTACACCCCTCACATTTTTGAAAATATTTTCTTCTATCTCTTTTCATGTGACAACACAGAAGAAATGACACTTTGCTACAATGTAAAGTATGAGTGTACAGCTTGTATAACAGTGAGTACACTCTAAGTGAAAATGTCTACATTGGGTGCAATGTGTCAGTATTTTGTGTGGCCACCATTATTTTCCAGCACTGGATTAATCCTCTTGGGCATGGAGGTCACCAGAGCTTCACAGGCTGTCACTGGAGTCCTCTTCCCCTCCTCCACGATGACATCACAGAGCTGGTAGATGTAGAGACTGTTCGCTCCTCCACCTTCCGTTTGAGGATGCCCCCAGATGATCAATAGTGTTTATGTCTGGAAACATTGGATAGAAGAAGGTCCTGGACTGCCGCACTCCTTAAAGCGGATGTCGCTCAAAAACAAAATTTTAAAGCCAGCACTACAAATATTGCAGCTGCTGACTTTTAATATTAGGACACTTACCTATCCTGGAGTCCAGCACCGTCCGCAGAAGAGGATGAGCGATCGCTTGTCACTCTGCTGCTCCCCCGCCATTCACGATGAGGGAACCAGGAAGTGAAGCGCTTCGGCTTCACTGCCCAGTTCCCTATGGCGCATGCGCGAGTCGTGCTGCGCCCGCCGATTGGCTCCCGCTATGTGCTGGGAGCCGAGTGTTCCCAGCACACAATGGGGAGGGGGGCGACGGGAGGTGACGACATGCCCGCATTCTGCCCGAGAATGCTGGGCTGGAAGTGGGTGCAAATACCTGTATCTGCACCCCCCTTCCCCCTGAAAGGTGTCAAACGTGACACCGGAGGAGGGGGAGGGTTCCAATCAGCGCGAGTTCCACTTTAGGGTGGAGCTCCGCTTTAAAACGATGTCTTTATTTGTACAAAACGTGGTGAACAACAAGCAAAAGGTGGCTGACATGTTTCACATCATGTGATGCTTACTCATAGGGTTTAGGTCTGGAGACATGCTTGGCCAGTCCATCACCTTTACCCTCAGCTTCTTTAGCAAGTCAGTGGTCATCTTGGAGTTATACACGCTGTACACTCGCTACACAACATTGTAGCAAAGTGTCATTTCTTCTGTGTTGTCACATAAAAAGATAGAAGAAAATATTTACAAAAACGTGAGGGGTGTACTCACTTTTGTGAGATCCTTTAGATGATAATAAGAAAGGGGGGGGGGGTCCTATGTATACCCGTGATAAGTCAGTGTATCTACCTGTGTGTGTGTGTGTGTGTGTGTGTGTGTGTGTATGTATATATGTGTATATATATCAGGGATGGACTGGCCATAGGGACTACAGGGAGTTTCCCGGTGGGCCGATGGCTCAGTGGGCCGTTTTAAAAAAAATATATATTTTATTTTTAAACTGAGACTCTCTCAGTCCCCCCCTCTGTCTCTCAGTCCCCCCCTCTTTTATATCCCCACTATCTCTCAAACCCCCCTCTGTCTCTCAGCTCCCCCCCCTTCTGTCTCTCAGCTCCCCCCCCCCCCCTTCTGTCTCTCAGCTCCCCCCCCTTCTGTCTCTCAGCTCCCCCCCCTTCTGTCTCTCAGCTCCCCCCCTTCTGTCTCTCAGCTCCCCCCCTTTGTCTCTCAGCTCCCCCCCTTCTGTCTCTCAGCTCCCCCCCCTTCTGTCTCTCAGCTCCCCCCCTTCTGTCTCAGCTCCCCCCCCCTTCTGTCTCTCAGCTCCCTCCCCCTTCTGTCTCTCAGCTCCCTCCCCCCTTCTGTCTCTCAGCTCCCCCCCCCCCTTCTGTCTCTCAGCTCCCCCCCCCTTCTGTCTCTCAGCCCCCCCCCCCCCCTTCTGTCTCTCAGCTCCCCCCCCTTCTGTCTCTCAGCTCCCCCCCCCCCTTCTGTCTCTCAGCTCCCCCCCCCCCTTCTGTCTCTCAGCTCCCCCCCCCTTCTGTCTCTCAGCTCCCCCCCCCTTCTGTCTCTCAGCTCCCCCCCCCTTCTGTCTCTCAGCTCCCCCCCCCCTCTGTCTCTCAGCTCCCCCCCCTTCTGTCTCTCAGCTCCCCCCCCCCTTCTGTCTCTCAGAAAAAAAGGGGACTTTACTGAGGGTACTTACTCATCTTCTCCAGAAGAACCCATTCCTCTTGTAAAAAGGCTCCATAGTGACCTGGAAAATGAAAGATTGTAATAAATAAATAAAAATATAATAATATATATATGAACCTTGGATTGCAAATAACGTGGTTATCGAGCATTTCGCATCGATGAGGCTGCACTGATGAGGTGGCACTATTATGCAGCACTAATGGACACTAAGGCCCTGTACACACGATCAGACCGGTCCAATGAAACTTGTCCGACGGACCGTTTTCATCGGACCACGCTGAAGTGGTCTGTTGGTCTGATGTGCGTACACACCCATTGGACCAAAATCCCATCGGACCAGAACGCGGTGGCGTAGAACACAACGACGTGCTGAAAAAACAAAGTTCAATGCTTCCAAGCATGCGTCGACTTGATTCTGAGCAAGCGCGGGTTTTTGGTCCGATGCTTTTGTGTACTAACCATCGAACCTGTCCAATGGACAGGTTTCCATCGGACAGGTTTTAAATAGGGCTGTTACTGATCAAAATGTTTGTGTTCGATTAATCGTTTGTTTTTTTAATCGATTAATTTTGATTAATTATAACGCACATACAGATCCAACTACTTTTAGCTGATCTCCTTGCGGGCTGATTCCCAGTGCAGCTACCAACCACTGGGAAAATGGATAGCAGGATACAAAAAACACACAAAGGCAGCGCTCAATGGGAATATCATTAAAACTTTTATAGTCTTCAAGTAGGTAATCAAATACATATAGCACTGGAGATAAAATTGATGTAGCTACAATAAAATTTAAAAATGGTGCGAGTAATACCAAACGGTACCAAAAGCAGTCATAAAAACATGTAGCCAAGTATGATACTGGTATAAAAATGTGTACAACGATACCACTGCTGAATCCAGATGAGGAGATGTTAACATCAGTCTGTCGGCATGTAGATGGGAACTATCACAGTGGATGGTTGTAGACTTCCAGGTTGATAGAGGGAAGTGTAACAGCCCTTGCGTGTGGCAGATAGTAAGGTCCCGCGGTCGCTGGCATGCAGATATGAAGGCACAGCAAAGGAGCCCTTCAGATGGACACGGCAAGCCCCGCCCTTGTCCGTGACTTTATAGGATCTCCAACGGAGCTCCCTGAAGACCTGGAAGCCGGCGAAGAGGTAAGTACAAATCAAAAGAATTTTATTCGATCAAAAAGATTTTGATCAATCAAAAAAATTAAAGATTAATCGATTAATTAAAAGTTAATTTGCACAGCCCTAGTTTTAAAGCATGTTTTAAAACTTTGGTCCGACGGACAACGGTCCGATAGGCCGTACACACCATCGAACTGGTCCGATGAAACAGGTCTGCAGACCAGTTTCATCGGACATGTCAGATCGTGTGTACGCGGCCTAATAGGCAGCATTGATATGCAGCATTGATATGCAGCACTGATGAGTAGGCAGTGATGGACACTAACAGGCATCACTGATGGGCACTGATTGGTCGATAACTGGGATTTGCCATTTACATTGAAATCAGCTGTGATTGGACATAGTTGATCACATGGTAAGGAGCCTTTTGTCATACTCTTGACTGTGATTGGGGATGCGGTGTGTCCAAGGGACACACTGCATCACTGATTGCCAAGCTGCGAGCCCCCCGGGCTTTTCAGAAGAACGTCATATGACATCCAGTCAGAACAGTAAAGCCACTGCCCGCTGTTGGTCTACTATAGGCTGGGTGGGAAGGTGTTGAAGGGATATCATTGAGGGGATCTACTAAAACTGAGGGTGCAAAATCTGTGCAGCTCTGCATAGAAAACCAATCAGCTTCCAGGTTTTATTGTAAAAGCTTAATTGAACAAGCTGATGTTAGAAGCTGTTTGGCTACCATGCATAACTGCACCAGAGTGCTCCAAATGTAGTAAATCTCTACCATTAGGTGTCTCTGCCTCACACAGAGCCCACCTCTGTTCATTGCCATTCTGACCCAGAAGGAGCTGACTGCCACCCAGCTTTTGCATGTTACTCTTCAGTGAGGGAGATAAAAAGATCCTTATCCAGACCCAAACTCCAGGACCGTGCCATCCAGCAAGAAATCCTCCAGCAATCTCTCCAGGTCTTCAGCCCAGCACCAGCTGAGGCCCAATCTTCAACTCTTCTCTTACACAAGCAGCCTCACAGGGTGGCAGCCCCAGGAGAAATGGATCCTTACCTAGTAGTGGGGGAACACTCTGGAAAGGTCTCCCACATATTATCACCTTTCCCAGCCACCTTCTGGAAACCCCCCCCTCCAGGGATTGGCTGAGGTAAGATAAATATTAAAAACTGAGTGATTTACCCTCCTGCTTTATCTTTAGGACGCTTCTTTCAGAAATAGACACGGGCAATCAATCACTTAACTTAATGAAACTCCCGAGGCAGACCAAAACAACAGATCCTTGCTCCACTGACTACAGCAAAGTCAAAAATGAAAGAGGCAGGGTGTCAGAAATTTGCAGCAGGGATGGCCAAATCCGCATAGCTACACTCAGGAGACTTAGACCTGACTATAAAGTACACAGTAAAGTAAATTTTATTAATAGTAAAACAAAAGATATCCAAAAAACTGAAAAAAGGAAACACAGCAAACCTAAAGATACAAGTGAGCTATAACCATACAACAAAATACCCAACAAGCAACCTAACAAAGTAACAAAAGCCTAACTAAAAAATAACCTATATATAAAATGGGAATGCAGGTAACAGATGAGAAGGGGGAACCTAAACAGATCAGGAACAGGGAGGGTATGAATAAGGCAGCAGGGTTCGGGGTATAGGTACAAGGCAAAGAGCACAATCAAGAGCAGGAACATGATAAAAGGCTAGCAGTATCTGGCAGAAAAGCAAAACACTGGAGCAAGAGGGAAATGTAGAGGAGGAACTAAATACCCTCCCAGCAGCCAGCATCATGCCAAAACTGATTACTAGGTCCTTTTGGCTGCTGGAAGACACCCGCATGTAAAAGTTGTAACTACAACCTTCCCCTTTGGGAAGCACAATGCCACCAGTAGGTGATACAGGTCCTCATACAGGGCACTGCATATGATAAAAAGCTATTTATTTTATTACAGTGTTCTGTCCAACAGGGGACAAAATGCATGTACCGTAGTACTTTGTCCAATCTTCCTACGTGCTGAGGAAGGCTAGCTATGTGGTTGGACACAATGCTCTCGCCACGGCGAACTGAGCCGGAAGTGGGAGTTGGTACCTGTCAAAAACAGGTACCCACCCCCCCAAAAGGTGCCAAATGTGGAAGTGGAGAGGGGAGGAGGCAAACAAGCGGAGCTTCCCCTTTTGGGTGGAGCTCCGCTTTAAGGTCAAATGTTTCTTGCAGTATGCGTGCATGGATTTTCAAGTGGCTACCAGAACACTGCAGGATGAAAGCATTGACTCCCTCCCTTACCCAGGTAACAACCTAAATTGAGCTAATCTAATTGAACCTATTTTACAAACGTTTAACCCATTTTTGAATTACCCATGACTTTCTGACATGAAAAACAGAGAGGGTGAATATCTCCAACAGGATAGTGACAATAAAGAAATAAAAATAAGAAAATGAAAGAGGGGCGGTGGATTGCTTTTCATACTGCCATTGACAGCCGGTTAGCAGGAGCTCAGGGGCGACCACATCCTCAGTGCCTTTTTTGTTTTCTACTGCAATAGGGATTTTACATTGAACTAAGGTGCCACAACGACCATAGCTGTGTTTTGGCCAGGGTGACCACGTGTCCCGGATCGCCCGGGACAGTCCCACATTTTGCAGGTCTGTCCCGGGCACATTCATTCCAGGACAATACAGTGTCCTGGAATGAAACTGACACAGCCACCCCCGGGCCAATCTGATTCCCAAAAAAAGGCCGCCACATCACCGATTTACTCATTGACAGTACTTGTTCTGGCCAGGAATGCCTGGAGGAGGACAATCCCCGCCCCCTACTTGTGATTGGAGAAATCATAAATCCCGCCTCTTGTGTCCAATCACTGTGCTGTGATTCATTACAGCACAAGCTGATTTTTGGAAGGGGGGTGTCCCTGAATGGTAGTTTGGAAATGTGGTCACCCTAGTTTTGGCACATGGTTGCCGCATAATCCCATTCACTTCAATGGCCTTTAAGCAGCGTCGCAATTCAAACTTAGCATGCCGAAATAAAATTGCAGCGTCACCATGCTCTGCAACAATGTGAAGTCACCTCGTTGGCCACCTCGTGGGCAGTACAAATTTTGTCTCAACGTGCTGTTTTTACTGCTGCCTGTAAGCATCACTCTAATGATATACTGTATAGGTTAAAATTGGAGTTTAAGGAGAAAAGCCATTTCAAGCAAATCTACTATTCATTATGACTGCTACTTTATGTAATAACTAGTCTAGCTTAGCATGGATATTTAAAACAAATATTAATCATATGACATTCATGGTGACCAGTTGCTGCAAGAACCTATTAGAGAAAAATGTTTTTTTCTGTAGCTCAGTGCTAATATTTAAATAGAAAATGGTGTCAGTATTGGACATTAATCCTCATAAACACTTTCTTGAGCTGAATAATATGCATACGAATACTTAAAGATGACCTTTATCTTTTGAAATACCATATTCATAAATCAGTTTAATGCAAGTTATCATATCATAACTGTCAGGGGTGGCCTTTTGCAGAATTACTTCCCTTGAAGCAACTGTCCTAATTTTGGACTGAATATCAGATTTTTTTCTGTCCTGCGGGTAAAATGAACCCATTCAGTCAGGTAGAGGGGAAGAAGAGTTTATTTCAGGGAGGAGATGGATTTGCTTTGGGTAAAAGAGTTTTGAAAAAAAAGGAACTAAAAATAGTTATGTAGGAGAAATGGCTTTCTGCCTGATGCTGGCTGCTGGGAGGGTATTTGGTTCCTCCTCTTCATTTCCCTCTTGTTCCAGTGTTTTGATTCTCTGACAGATACTGCTAGCCGTTTATTATGTTTCTGCTTTTGATTGTGCTCTTCACAAGTTTTTTTTTCTTTTAACCCGCAATGAGGTGCAAAACATGACACCTTTAGGTGAACAAAAAAGTGCATGTGAATCACGCACAAAAAAAGTGCACTTAGGGGTGTCTCTAGTCCACCTCCCCGAGGGGGATAGTACCCCTCCGTGATCCTTCAGGGCAAGGCTCAGTCATGGTCCTCCTAGCCAAAAGGCCTGATAAATCCCTCTTCTTGGGGTCATCCAAAGTCAAGGATATGATTTCAATTTACAAATACCATACTGGTGACCCCACAATAGGGATAAAACCTTTTTGCGGAAGGGAGTTTAACAAGACACGTGGCCACTCCCTAAAATTAGAAGAAAAGAGGTTTAACATTAAACAATGTAGAGGGTTCTTTACTGTAAAAGTGGCAAGGTTGTGGACATCCCTTCCACAGGCGGTGGTCTCAGTTGGGGGGGCATCGATGGCTTCAAGAAACTATTAGATAAGAATCTGAACGACCGCAACATACAGGGACATACAAGGTAATACTGACATTAAATCACACACATAGGTTGGTCTTGTGTCTTTTTTCAACCTCACCTACTATGTAACTATGTATGTAACTGCCGAGTACTAGGTGAAGATCTCTCCCAAAGAGGTAGGACCTCTCTCTGATCCCTCAAAGCAAGGCTCACTCATAGTCCTCCTAGCCAAAAGGCCTGGTAAATCCCTCTTCTTGTGGTCATCCAAAGCCAACCACCGAGGACTAGGTGAAGATCTCTCCCAAAGAGGTAGGACCTCTCTCTGATCCCTCAAAGCAAGGCTCACTCATGGTCCTCCTAGCCAAAAGGTCTGGTAAATCCCTCTTCTTGTGGTCATCCAAAACCACCACCGAGGACTAGGTGAAGGTCTCTCCCAAAGAGGTAGGACCTCTCTCTGATCTCCCAAGGCAAGGCTTACTCATGGTCCTCCTAGCCAAAAGGCCTGGCAAACACCTCTCCTCATGATCAGCAAAAGCAAACCATTGAGTACTATGTGAGGGGACTCTCCTGAAGAGGTAGGACTTCCCTCTGATCCCCCTGGGGCAAGGCTCACTCATGGTCCTCTTAGCCAAAAGGCCTGGCAGTACTCTGTCCTCATGGTCAGCCAAAGCCAACCACTGAGGGCTAGGTGAATGGCTCTCCCGAAGAGGGACCGCCCCCCCCCGGTTCAGGGGAGGAAAGAACATAATTACCAGACATCTCCCCTCCCCCCATAAATTTCAGGGTAGGCCAGAGGACCCACACCCTCCATCCTGAGTAAAAGTAAAAAAACATACATAAGTGCAAAGTGACACAAGAATAAAAAATAAATAAGTGCATGTGCATTGGCTAGGCCTTGTGGGGCGCATGGGCGCCACCCACCATTAATGTCTGGCCCCCTGATCTACATGCAGGGCGTTGGATGCATGGATTCCAATGGGGAGGTATTGAAGCACATAATTAGAGCCAGAGGCTCTAATAGCCTTCAAAAAAGGGTGGCACTGTGCCCGAAGCCCACCCAGTAGTTGTGTGACAATAGCGAATGGATATTCGCTATTGCAACACTGATTCTCCTCCCAGGAAGCATGTCATGAGACCCATCACTCGATTGGCCGAAAGGAGATCCGATCAGATTGGCTGCCAGGAGGAGGAGGGAGAAGACGACGAGGAAATGAAATCGCAGGCGACCACAGTCAGGATAGAGAAGCCGCTCTCCTTTCCCATCCCAGCACAGCACTCAGCTCCTTTTCCCCTCACTACACAGAGCTGAAATCACATTCCTTTACATACAGCCACAATGTGCACAAAGTGTATAATTCCCTTCTGACCTGTGAAATTCCCTGGTTGGAACGGCAGTGTAGCTGCAGTAGCCAGATACACCCTGTGAAGATCGTGGCTGTGTGTAAATCAATGTGATTTCAGCTCTGTGTAGCAAGGGGAGAAAGAGCTGTGTGCTGTGCTGGGATATGAAAGGTGCTCAGCATCCAGGGTGAAGGGGGGGTCAGGGGACATATGGGGGGAGCGTCTACAAACTATTTGATATTTTTCTGCCTTTTTTTTTTACTAGTTATGGCTGCAAACAGCAACTTATAGCAGGACTGCAATATTGCAGCAGACGAATCGGACACCTAACTGACACTTTTGGGGAACCAGTGACACTAATACAATGATCAGTGCTAAAAAATATGCACTGTCACTGTACTGGTTGTGAAGGGGTTAACATTAGGGGGCGATCCAAGGGTTAAATGTATCCCTATCCCTAGGGGGTGCTTGCCAACGGTGTGTGTGTGTGTGGGGGGGGGGGGTGTTTGGACTGTAAGAAGACAAAGATCTCTGTCCTCCCTACTAACAGAATGGCGATCTGCATTGTTTACCGTTCTGCCTGTCTCCCGAATGATTGGCGGGTCCTGGTGGATGCCGATTGGCTCCTGCTGTGTCCCATCACAGCGGGAGTGGCTCAACGGTGGCACTCGCGCCCCAGACCCAGAAGTGTCAGATCATGAACTAGGTACTGCTCCAGTATATGTATGTGGGGCGGTCGCTAAGCGGTTGAAGCATATCTATAACTCATTTTAGTTTTGGATAGAGTGGAGAGGGATTAGAACCCCTGTCAGCTTTTATTGCTGCCTGTGTCCCCGCTAGGAAGATTTATCCTCTCTATTTCTCCTGTTTACCATTATCATTGAAAGCAAAAAATGTTGGGTTGTCCCCAGAAAAGTAATAAAGGGGAAAGCTTCCAATGGGGACACATGACCTGGCGCAGGGAGGGGGGGGGTCTTAAATCGGTTGTATACCCGCATAAACATTTTAATTTATTTTTTTACACCTGCACGGCATAAAGCCATAATGAGCGCATTGCGAGGGGAATATCTCCTAAACCGTATATCGTAGGCTTACATGTAGGTAAAAATGAAAAAGTGGGGTTTACAACCACTTTACCCCTTATGGACCGCCGCATGTACATTTACGTCGGCAGAATGGCACGTTGGTGCGTTGAGGGGGTTCGGGGGTCCGATCGGGACCCCCCCGTACATGCGGCGGTCCAGTTACCTGGCCGAGCGATCCGGGATGAGGGGGCGGCTATTCGTTTTTGTCCGCCCCCTCCGGATCGCTCTCAGCCGATCCGCGCGCTCCCCTGCAGTGTCACTTCCTCCTCCTGTTTAAACACAGGAAGGAGAAAGTGATGTGATCTCTCCCTCGGCAGTTTTTTCAACCACCGCTGAGGAGAGATCACATCACACAGTAAGTCTGCACAACACTACACTGACACACTTTACACATAGGCACATTAACCCCCCCGATCGCCCCCCCCTGTCACAGTGTCACTGAATGCAGTAATCATACATGTATGATCACTGCAGTTAGTGTCAGTGTGACAGGCAGTTAGTGTTAGGTTCAGGGTAGCCCCCCTACCCCCCCAATAAAGTTTTAACCCCTTGATCACCGCCCTAGTTAACCCTTTCACTCCCTATTGCCAGCGTCACTAAGCGATCATTTTTCTGATCGCTGTATTAGTGTCGCTGTTGCCGCTAGGTAGCTATTTTTTTTTACTAAAGACATGTGGCTAAATAAATTTTGGCCTAAATGTTTGACTAAAATTTCGTTTATTTGTTTTTTCTTATAACAAAAAGTAAAAAATATAGATTTTTTTCAAAAATGTCGCTCTATTTATAGCGCAAAAAATAAAAATCGCAGCGGCGATCAAATACCACCAAAAGAAAGCTCTATTTGTGGGAAGAAAAGGACGCAAATTTTGTTTGGGAGCCACATGGCACGACCGCGCAATTGTCAGTTAAAGCGACGCAGAGCCGAATCGCAAAAAGGGGCCTGGTCATTTACCTGCATTTTGGTCCGGGTCTTAAGTGGTTAAGGAATTCCCTTTGTTCCTCAGTTTGCAAGGATTTCCTCTCACTTCCTGTTTTGGTTATGAGACAGGAAGTGATTGGAAATCTCCGCAATGGGACACAGATGGCAATGTTAAACCTTACAGGGGTTAACCCTCCCTTACTCTTTCCAACATTTAAAAAAAAAAAGCATTGCGTACAGTTTTACTTGAGTGTAATGCATTCAGAAATTAAATAAAATCTTTTTTATTGAGGTGTATACGTCAGACCATTAAAGGGACAGAGAGATTTGGTTCTACAACAAGGAAAGTCCCACTAAAGTGAGAACGTACAACGCTATTGCTTCAGGCCGGAACTGAATATCGAGCTCGTGTTGCCGGGGGGACATCTTTGAGAATGCACCCAGTGATGAACAGACCCGGAAGTGGGGAGTCCGGTAGCCGGAAGTGCCTCTGTCGTGGGACTGCACGGTGCCGCTAGCTGGTTTCGGCCGGGCATGAAGGAGTGGGAGAAGAGCCGAGCCTCCGCCGCCTTCCCCCGTCACCATGGCCAAGCGGCAGGGCCTGGACTTCTGGCGGGAGAGCCTGCAGGGGGCGCGCTACGTGGTGGCCCCAATGGTGGACCAGAGTGAGCTGGCCTGGAGGATGCTGAGCCGCCGACACGGGGCCCAGCTCTGCTACACCCCCATGTTACACGCCCAGGTCTTCGTCCGGGACCCCAATTACCGCAAGGAGAACCTGTACAACGAGCTGAGCCCCGAGGACCGACCCCTCATCGTCCAGGTGAGAGAAAGAGAGGAGCCCCTAGGGGGCGTGCTGTACCGCGTGGGCGGGGTAACGCGCGGTATACCACCCCCTGTGTGTTATGTGTGTATATAGAGTATTGGGGGGTCTTGTATAGTTATGGTGGGGGCCCTTATATTCTTTTGGGGAAGGCATTACCAGTATCTACTAGCTTATAATAGGGGAGGGATTCCCTGTGTATGTATACAGTAGTCAGGGGAGGGGATCCCTGTGTGTGTATATAAGGGTGGGGTTCCCTGCAGTGACGGCTGGTGCTCAACTTTTGGGGGGCTCAAACTAAGAAATTCAGGAAAAAACATGTCAATTTCAGCCTCACTGTTCCCATCAAACGTAGCCACTGCGCCCCCCGTCTGCCCAGCCCTTACCTTGTCTCAGGTGGGCAGCGAGTGGTGTCCTCCATTCCTTCTTCGATATCTTCTTTTCTCCCGTTCGCTTGTCCTCTCCTATGATTGGATGCCTGATAGGCGTCCAATCACAGCGCTGGTCCTTTCAGCCAATCAGGTGATGGGTAACACAGACTCGGTGCACCTGATTGGCTGAGAGGCGGGTCAGTGTTAGCAAAGCGAATTCCTTTGCTAACGCACAGCTGAGTGAACAGCGAAAGCATAGCGTTGTGCCCTGCCCGCTATTCACATTTTTTGGGCGCCTATGGCTCTAATCGGGTGCTTCCAGAAGACACTCCCACTGCTGTAATTCCGGCACTCGAAAAGGGGCGGGCACCTGAATAGGGGGTGTCAGCAGTGACCATAGATAGATTCATGCATTGCATGAATCTACGGTAATGGGAGAGGGGACAGAAAGGAGGGGGGTGGGCGGCGCTCCAGCGCCCTTTATGGACGCACCGCCACTGGTTTCCTGTGTGTGTGTTTTTATACTGTGTGTGGATATATATATATATTACAGTATTTAACAAAAGTGAGTACACCCCTCACATTTTTGAAAAT
The DNA here is from genome assembly GCA_029574335.1 of Rana kukunoris. Taxonomy (NCBI): domain Eukaryota; kingdom Metazoa; phylum Chordata; class Amphibia; order Anura; family Ranidae; genus Rana; species Rana kukunoris. Next base: position 142,786,725 of record CM056060.1, read on the forward strand.
ATTTTCTTCTATCTTTTCATGTGACAACACAGAAGAAATGACACTTTGCTACAATGTAAAGTAGTGAGTGTACAGCTTGTATAACAGTGAGTACACTCTAAGTGAAAATGTCTACATTGGGTGCAATGTGTCAGTATTTTGTGTGGCCACCATTATTTTCCAGCACTGGATTAATCCTCTTGGGCATGGAGGTCACCAGAGCTTCACAGGCTGTCACTGGAGTCCTCTTCCCCTCCTCCACGATGACATCACAGAGCTGGTAGATGTAGAGACTGTTCGCTCCTCCACCTTCCGTTTGAGGATGCCCCCAGATGATCAATAGTGTTTATGTCTGGAAACATTGGATAGAAGAAGGTCCTGGACTGCCGCACTCCTTAAAGCGGATGTCGCTCAAAAACAAAATTTTAAAAGCCAGCAGCTACAAATATTGCAGCTGCTGACTTTTAATATTAGGACACTTACCTATCCTGGAGTCCAGCACCGTCCGCAGAAGAGGATGAGCGATCGCTTGTCACTCTGCTGCTCCCCCGCCATTCACGATGAGGGAACCAGGAAGTGAAGCGCTTCGGCTTCACTGCCCAGTTCCCTATGGCGCATGCGCGAGTCGTGCTGCGCCCGCCGATTGGCTCCCGCTATGTGCTGGGAGCCGAGTGTTCCCAGCACACAATGGGGAGGGGGGCGACGGGAGGTGACGACATGCCCGCATTCTGCCCGAGAATGCTGGGCTGGAAGTGGGTGCAAATACCTGTATCTGCACCCCCCTTCCCCCTGAAAGGTGTCAAACGTGACACCGGAGGAGGGGGAGGGTTCCAATCAGCGCGAGTTCCACTTTAGGGTGGAGCTCCGCTTTAAAACGATGTCTTTATTTGTACAAAACGTGGTGAACAACAAGCAAAAGGTGGCTGACATGTTTCACATCATGTGATGCTTACTCATAGGGTTTAGGTCTGGAGACATGCTTGGCCAGTCCATCACCTTTACCCTCAGCTTCTTTAGCAAGTCAGTGGTCATCTTGGAGTTATACACGCTGTACACTCGCTACACAACATTGTAGCAAAGTGTCATTTCTTCTGTGTTGTCACATAAAAAGATAGAAGAAAATATTTACAAAAACGTGAGGGGTGTACTCACTTTTGTGAGATCCTTTAGATGATAATAAGAAAGGGGGGGGGGTCCTATGTATACCCGTGATAAGTCAGTGTATCTACCTGTGTGTGTGTGTGTGTGTGTGTGTGTGTGTGTATGTATATATGTGTATATATATATATCAGGGATGGACTGGCCATAGGGACACAGGGAGGTGGGATGGCTCAGTGCTCAGTGTTTTAAAAAAAAAATATAATTTTAAACTGACTGACTCTCTCAGTCCCCCCCTCTGTCTCTCAGTCCCCCCCTCTGTCTCTCAGCCCCCCCCCCTCTGTCCCCCCCTCCCCACTCATCTCTCATCTCTCAAGCTCCCCCCCCTTCTGTCTCTCAGCTCCCCCCCCTTCTGTCTCTCAGCTCCCCCCCCTTCTGTCTCTCAGCTCCCCCCCCTTCTGTCTCTCAGCCCCCCCCTTCTGTCTCTCAGCTCCCCCCCCTTCTGTCTCTCAGCTCCCCCCCTTCTGTCTCTCAGCTCCCCCCCCTTCTGTCTCTCAGCTCCCCCCTTCTGTCTCTCAGCTCCCCCCCCCTTCTGTCTCTCAGCTCCCCCCCTTCTGTCTCTCAGCTCCCCCCCCTTCTGTCTCTCAGCTCCCCCCCCCCTTCTGTCTCTCAGCTCCCCCCCCTTCTGTCTCTCAGCTCCCCCCCCCTTCTGTCTCTCAGCTCCCCCCTTCTGTCTCTCAGCTCCCCCCCCCCCTTCTGTCTCTCACTCCCCCCCCCCTTCTGTCTCTCAGCTCCCCCCCCCTTCTGTCTCTCAGCTCCCCCCCCCTTCTGTCTCTCAGTCTCTCCCCCCCCCCTTCTGTCTCTCAGTCTCTCCCCCCCCCCTTCTGTCTCTCAGCTCCCCCCCCCTTCTTCTGTCTCTCAGCTCCCCCCCCTGTCTCTGTCTCTCCCCCCCCCCTTCTGTCTCTCAGCTCCCCCCCCCTTCTGTCTCTCAGCTCCCCCCCCCTTCTGTCTCTCAGCTCCCCCCCCCTTCTGTCTCTCAGCTCCCCCCCCCCTTCTGTCTCTCAGCTCCCCCCCCCTTCTGTCTCTCAGCTCCCCCCCCCCTTCTGTCTCTCAGCTCCCCCCCCCTTCTGTCTCTCAGCTCCCCCCCCCCTTCTGTCTCTCAGCTCCCCCCCCCCTTCTGTCTCTCAGCTCCCCCCCCCTTCTGTCTCTCAGCTCCCCCCCCCTTCTGTCTCTCAGCTCCCCCCCCCTTCTGTCTCTCAGCTCCCCCCCCCTTCTGTCTCTCAGCTCCCCCCCCCCTTCTGTCTCTCAGCTCCCCCCCCCCCTTCTGTCTCTCAGCTCCCCCCCCTTCTGTCTCTCAGCCCCCCCCCTTCTGTCTCTCACTCCCCCCCCCTTCTGTCTCTCAGCTCCCCCCCCTTCTGTCTCTCAGCTCCCCCCCCTTCTGTCTCTCAGCCCCCCCCTTCTGTCTCTCAGCTCCCCCCCCCCTTCTGTCTCTCAGCTCAGCCCCCCCCCTTCTGTCTCTCAGCTCTTCTGAGTCTCTCAGCCCCCCCCCCTTCTGTCTCTCAGCTCAGCTCCCCCCCCTTCTGTCTCTCAGCTCCCCCCCCCCCTTCTGTCTCTCAGCTCCCCCCCCCTTCTGTCTCTCAGCTCCCCCCCCCCCTTCTGTCTCTCAGCTCCCCCCCCCTTCTGTCTCTCAGCTCCCCCCCTGTCTCTTCCCCCCCCCTTCTGTCTCTCAGCTCCCCCCCCCCTTCTGTCTCTCAGCTCCCCCCCCCTTCTGTCTCTCAGCTCCCCCCCCCTTCTGTCTCTCCTTCTGTCTCTCAGCTCCCCCCCCCCTTCTGTCTCTCAGCTCCCCCCCCCCTTCTGTCTCTCAGCTCCCCCCCCCCTTCTGTCTCTCAGCTCCCCCCCCCTTCTGTCTCTCAGCTCCCCCCCCCTTCTGTCTCTCAGCTCCCCCCCCGCCTGTCTCTCAGCTCCCCCCCCCCCTTCTGTCTCTCAGCTCCCCCCCCCCTTCTGTCTCTCAGCTCCCCCCCCCCTTCTGTCTCTCAGCTCCCCCCCCCTTCTGTCTCTCAGCTCCCCCCCCTTCTGTCTCTCAGCTCCCCCCCCCTTCTGTCTCTCAGCTCCCCCCCCTTCTGTCTCTCAGCTCCCCCCCCTTCTGTCTCTCAGCTCCCCCCCTTCTGTCTCTCAGCTCCCCCCCCTTCTGTCTCTCAGCTCCCCCCCCCTCTGTCTCAGCTCCCCCCCCCCCTTCTGTCTCTCAGCTCCCCCCCTCCCTCCCGCCCCCCCCCCTTCTGTCTCTCAGCTCCCCCCCCCCCCTTCTGTCTCTCAGCTCCCTCCCCCCTTCTGTCTCTCATCTCCCCCCCCCCCCTTCTCTCAGCCCCCCCCCCTTCTGTCTCTCAGCTCCCCCCCCCTTCTGTCTCTCAGCTCCCCCCCCCCCCTTCTGTCTCTAAGCTCCCCCCCCCTTCTGTCTCTCAGCTCCCCCCCCCTTCTGTCCTCTCACTCCCCCCCCCCTTCTGTCTCTCAGCTCCCCCCCCCCCTTCTGTCTCTCAGCTCCCCCCCCCCTCTGTCTCTCAGCTCCCCCCCCCCTTCTGTCTCTCAGCTCCCCCCCCCTTCTGTCTCTCAGCTCCCCCCCCCCTTCTGTCTCTCAGCTCCCCCCCCCCCCTTCTGTCTCTCAGCTCCCCCCCCCTTCTGTCTCTCAGCTCCCCCCCCCTCTGTCTCTCAGCTCCCCCCCCCTTCTGTCTCTCAGCTCCCCCCCCCCTTCTGTCTCTCAGCTCCCCCCCCCCCCCTTCTGTCTCTCAGCTCCCCCCCCCCTTCTGTCTCTCAGCTCCCCCCCCCCCTTCTGTCTCTCAGCTCCCCCCCCTTCTGTCTCTCAGCTCCCCCCCCTTCTGTCTCTCAGCTCCCCCCCCTTCTGTCTCTCAGCTCCCCCCCCCTTCTGTCTCTCAGCTCCCCCCCCCTTCTGTCTCTCAGCTCCCCCCCCTTCTGTCTCTCAGCTCTCCCCCCCTTCTGTCTCTCAGCTCCCCCCCCTTCTGTCTCTCAGCTCCCCCCCCCTCTGTCTCTCAGCTCCCCCCCCCTTCTGTCTCTCAGCTCCCCCCCCCTTCTGTCTCTCAGCTCCCCCCCCCTTCTGTCTCTCAGCTCCCCCCCCTTCTGTCTCTCAGCTCCCCCCCCTTCTGTCTCTCAGCTCCCCCCCCTTCTGTCTCTCAGCTCCCCCCCCCTTTTGTCTCTCAGCTCCCCCCCCCTTTTGTCTCTCAGCTCCCCCCCCCTTCTGTCTCTCAGCTCCCCCCCCTTCTGTCTCTCAGCTCCCCCCCCTTCTGTCTCTCAGCTCCCCCCCTTCTGTCTCTCAGCTCCCCCCCCCTTCTGTCTCTCAGCTCCCCCCCCCTTCTGTCTCTCAGCTCCCCCCCCCCCTTCTGTCTCTCAGCTCCCCCCCCCCTTCTGTCTCTCAGCTCCCCCCCCCCTCTGTCTCTCAGCTCCCCCCCCCCCCCTTCTGTCTCTCAGCTCCCCCCCCCCCTTCTGTCTCTCAGCTCCCCCCCCCTTCTGTCTCTCAGTTCCCCCCCCTTCTGTCTCTCAGCTCCCCCCCTTCTGTCTCTCAGCTCCCCCCCCCCCCCTCTGTCTCTCAGCTCCCCCCCCTTCTGTCTCATTCACTCCCTGACTCTTAGGCTGCTTTCACATCGGGGCAGGCATTGACGGTAAAACACTGCTAGTTTTAGCAGCACTTTACTGTTGTTTTAGTTGCACTATTCTGTGTCTAGTAGGCACTTTGAAACCCCGCTAGCAGCCAAATTCAAGGTTAAATGCGCCTGTGTAGCGCTGCTGGCCCATGCAGCAGTGACTATTCATTTAAATGGGCAGTAGCGGTTTATACACCGCTCCTCCACCACCCCAAAGATGCTGCTTGGAGGACTTTTTTTTGACGCCCTGGCAGCGCCCCAGACCCTCACTCTCTCAAGCTCATTCCCCTCTTATGATCTACAATGATGGATGTAGGGGCCTTTTGGTGGGCATGATTTTTCGTGGGGAGGGGGGGCAGCATTTTATTGAATTAAAGTGGGCCGGTCTGGATGAAGTCCAGGGCAAAATTTTTGTTCCAGTCCAGCCCTGATATATATATATATATATATATATATATATATATATATATATATATATATATATATATATATATATATATATATATATATTATAATATATATATATATTATAATATAATTTTTGTGTGTATTTGACTTTTGGTTTTGGATGTCTTCCTCTACACCTTCCAGGACAGGGACTTCCAGGACTGTCATTGGGGTCAATTCACAAAGCTTTATTTTCAGATTGCGAGTGTTATTTTAACGATTTTGCACGTTATTGAAGCTAGTTCAATTCACTAAACGATTTAACGCTTTGAAAAATCATCAAATAACGTTTCCCTACACAGAACCGATATTTTAAGGTGTGGATCCTTTTTAAAGAGTCAAATCGTTATTTTAAAGATTCAAATCGTTATTTTAAAGAGTCAAATCGTTAAATATGTACAGAAGTGCAATTCACAAAGATTTTTTTGACAGTTATCAATCGTTAAGCCATCGTTAAATTAACACCTCCCTCAGGGTGGCGTTATGACATTTCCCAGGCGATATTTTGTTGTTAGAGGAAGCTTTTGGCGATTTTTGTAGTGTAGTGTAGTGTTGGGCAAGATAGAACCGTGCTCTATTTGAACTTAAAATTATCCAGAGGCGAAGAAGAACACGTTAGAATGTTGTTCAGATTTATAAATGTGTATTCCGTTCACATACTATTTTGGATGACTTTTCTGAAACCCAGGTGATAGCTAAATTCCGATTATCATCTCCCATAATTTATTCTCTGTATGAGGAAATACACATGGCTTTAGAAAAGCACACACTAGAAGTTTTGCACATCACATGCTCAATCTCCATGTGTATTGCTTGTGTCTCTCTCTCTCTCTCTGTATCTGTTCTTTTCCACATGCAGCTGTTCTCCTCCCCTTCTGCTCCCAGAATGCATCTCTCCAGCATTTTTTAACGATCTTAAGAGTTATTTTAACGTCCCGAATCTTAATAATAACGTCTGAGTAGTTAGAATAACGTTTGGATAAAGAGTCAGTTGAAAACCATAACGACTGTGTTAAATAACGATTATAGCTTTCGTGAATACCATGTTTGCTAGCGTTAAATAAGGAGTGCTAATTTAACACCTGAAGAAAACCAATAACGTTTCTTTTTGTGAATTGACCCCATTGCCTGTTCCCAGTGATAATACAAAACACTTCTTCTTTCCTCTACACAATCTGTTCCATCCTGTGATTGTCACTGATATGCTCATTATTTATTCATTTATTTTTTTAGTTCTGTGCAAATGACCCGGAAGTGTTTATCCAGGCCGCCCTCCTGGCTCAGGACTGTTGTGATGCAGTTGATCTGAACCTCGGTTGCCCGCAAATGATTGCGAAGAGAGGTAAGTGCGTCACCCCCAGTTCCATCCTTTTTTTTCATATTTTATTTTTTATCCACTTGCCGACTGCCCACAGTAACTATATGTTGTCATTTTGATATTAAATACTGGGGTTAGACCCCTTTCACCCTGGTACCACCCATAGCGTCAGCGGTAAAATAGCAGTAAAACACTGCTATTTTACCGTCGGATTTCCGTCGCTTTTAACCCCCGCTAACGGCTGAGAACGGGTTAAAACCGCCCGCAATGCGCCGCTTCAGCCGGCAGTACGGCAGGCGATGCCCATTGATTTCAATGCGCAGGAGTGGTGAGTTCACCGCTCCTAATGCGCTCCAAAGAAGCTGCTGGCAGGACTTTTTCTGATGCCCTACCAGCGCACCGCTCCAGCGTGAAAGCCCTCTTTTGCTTTTAAAGGTAAATGAGAGATCTGGGGTATTTTTGACAACACTCACAAACCAAGTCAGGATTTTTAATATAGTACTCACATTGCGAAATGCTCGATAACCACGTTATTTGCAATCCAAGGTTCATATATATATTATTATATTTTTATTTATTTATTACAATCTTTCATTTTCCAGGTCACTATGGAGCCTTTTTACAAGAGGAATGGGTTCTTCTGGAGAAGATGAGTAAGTACCCTCAGTAAAGTCCCCTTTTATTTGTAGGAATATGTTCTAACTTTTTCGCATCCACTTATTGTGAATTTATGCTTTGCAGTTGAGCTGGCACACCAGAAATTGTCGGTGCCCATCACTTGCAAGATCCGTGTTTTTCCAGAGATTGAGAAAACTGTGACCTATGCCAAGTTACTGGAGAAAGCTGGGTGCCAGGTGGGTTTATCATGGGTAGGTGGGTTTATCATGGGTGGTTTGGTTGCAGCAAAGAAGTTTTCATGTGCAGTTATGTCAGCTTTATAACAAGATCCTTCTGGTTACAGCTGCTGACGGTTCATGGTCGTACTAAGGAGCAGAAGGGTCCCCTAACGGGCATTGCATCCTGGGAGCATATTAAAGCTGTGAGGTGAGCATGTCATAAGATTGGAATTATTGGTGCGCAGGGCTGGTACAGAATATGCAAAAATATTGTTTGCTTTTACTGAAAGTCCCAGTCTTTGCTTTCAGCTAGGCCGAGGTTCTCGTTTGACTGTAAAACATATTTCCATGCAGGGATGAAGTGTTTTACTGTCCAGAACTGGGCAGAGCTGATGGCACTGTTGAATTCAGTGCAGCAGAGGCAATGGGGTTGATTTAGTAAATATGGAGAGTGCAAAATCTGGTGCAGCTCTGCATATAAACCAATCAGCTTTCAGATTTTATTGTCCAAGCTTAATTGAGCAAGCTGAAGTTAGAAGCTGATTGGTTTCTATGCAGAGCTGCACCAGATTTTGCGCTCCCCAGTTTTAGTAAATCAACCCCACTGTGTTGTCATCTCAGACCGGAAGCTAGCAATTTTCTGGATTTCTGGCAGATCCAACAGGTGTGTTTTTGTGCCTGCAAATTTTGTAAAGGGATAAAATCTGCAGCACTTCAAGTGATTTATTAAACTTCTTGCAAAATCCACAAAATTCAAGTGAAATTTCTATCGAGAGATAGATATGTAGATCTCTATCTATATATATTCCCTGTGTGTGTGTGTGTCTGTGTGTGTGTGTGTCTGTGTGTGTGTGTCTGTGTGTGTGTCTGTGTGTCTGTGTGTGTGTCTGTGTGTGTGTCTGTGTGTGTGTCTGTCTGTCTGTGTCTGTCTGTCTGTGTCTGTCTGTCTGTGTCTGTCTGTCTGTGTCTGTCTGTGTGTGTCTGTGTGTGTGTGTGTCTGTCTGTGTGTGTCTGTGTGTGTCTGTCTCTGCCTCTCTCCCTCTAAAGTTAATTTGTGGGGGGATAAAAATGTTGTTTGGGTACAATGTTTGCATGCCCGCGCAATTGCCATTCAAAGTGCGACAGCGCTGAAATCTGAAAAAAGGCCTGGGCATGAAGGAGGGAAAGTGCCCGGTATTGAAGTGGTTAAAAGTCTGAAGGGTATAGCTGGAGTTTAGCATTTAGTAGCAGAACAGGCAACTTCCACTTTTTAGTGCATTGTAGTGACTGCTGCATTTTTTTTTTTATTTTTATTAATACTAATGTGGATAATGAACAATTCCTGTATCCTTTTGATATAGGAATGCTGTCAGTATTCCTGTTTTTGCCAACGGGAATATACAGTACCTTAGTGATGTGGATCGATGTATTCAAGAGACGGGAGTCCAAGGCGTGATGAGTGCAGGTTTGTATCTCCAGAATAATGATTACATTTTAATTGAATTAACCACTTGTCCACCGCCCACCGTCATATGACGGCGGGCGGAGGACTCCATTGTTCTGACATCACGTCATATGACGTGATGTCCCTTTAAAGCCGCGGGCGGGCGCGCGCGCTTCGCCGGCGGCGCGCGCGCGCGCACCCGCCGCTCCGCGGGGATCCCGTGCGAGTGCCCGGCGGCAACGATCGCCGCCGGGCACACGCGATTGCTCTGTAAGTGAGCTGGGACGTGCAGCTCTGTATGTAAACACAGAGCTGCACGTCCCTGTCAGGGAGAGAGGTGACAGATTGTGTTCCTTGTACATAGGGACACAATCGGTCACCTCCCCCAGTCACCCCCACCCTCCCCCTACAGTTAGAACACTCATAGGACACACATTTAACCCCTTCCCCGCCCCCTAGTGGTTAACCCCTTCACTGCCAGTCACATTTATACAGTAATAAATGCATATTTATAGCATTTTTCACTGTATAAATGTAAATGGTCCCAAAAATGTCAGAAAAGTGTCCGAAATGTCCGCCATAACGTCGCAGTCCCAATAAAAAAATCGCAGATCGCCGCCATTAATAGTAAAAAAAAAAAAAAAATGCCATAAACTATCCCCTATTTTGTAAACGCTATAAATTTTGCGCAAACCAATCGATAAACGCTTATTGCATTTTTTTTTTTACCAAAAATATGTAGAAGAATACGTATCGGCCTAAACTGAGGGAAAAAAAATTTTTTTTATATATTTTTTGGGGTTATTTATTATAGCAAAAAGGAAAAAATATTGCATTTTTTTAAAAATTGACGCTCTATTTTTGTTTATAGCGCAAAAAATAAAAACCGCAGAGGTGATCAAATACCACCAAAAGAAAGCTCTATTTGTGGGAAAAAAAGGACGCCAATTTTGTTTGGGAGCCACGTCGCACGACCGCGCAATTGTCAGTTAAAGCGACGCAGTGCGGGAAGCTTATATTTTGTCTGGGCAGGAAGGGGGTCTAGGTGCACAGTAGGTAAGTGGTTAAAAGAGAAGCTCCAGACTCCTTCAGAAAAAATGCTACAAATCCCGGAGCTGCTGATTTTAAATATAAGGACATTTACCTGTCCAGGGATCCAGCGTTGTCCTCACCTGAGTCCATTTCTCAATTGGCTATCGTTGCTGCCTCAGCCATCTTAGATAAGGAAAACCCTACTGCACATGTGCAAAGCACAGTGCGTTTGCAAATGGGCTGGCTGCGGGGAAAGGAGGAGGAGGGCTGAACTGAAAAAAAATGGAGCTTTCTTTTGGCGGCATCAAGGATTGTTCACTGACACGACCAAAAATGGGGAGGATATTTTCTTTTAAAAAAAAAATTTTTTTTTGCGATACTATGTGATTATTAGTGTGTACACTAGTATTAACACATTATTTGCTAAGTAAAAAATGTTTTTTCCCAAAACTGTACTGTTTGTAGTGCAAAAAATTTAAACCGCAGAGGTGATCAAATACCACCAAAAGAAAGCTCTATTTTGTGGGAAAAAAATAACATACATTTTAGTTGGGTACAGGGTCGCACGACCGCGTAATTTTTTGTTAAATTACCAGCAGTGCCGTATCGCAAAAAATGGTATATGACTTCTGGCGGTCAAACTTAAAAAATGGGATGTCAGAAAGTGAAAGAAAGTAATTGCCTGGTATCGGGCAAGTCTGTCAGACGTGACTCATGCAGATTTCAGGAAAAGGATACTGCATCCAAGATTCTTACTAGATGCTATGGACTGAGGCAGGTACACACTAGATGAGGATGTGCTTTGTTCATTTTTAATTTTAGAGGTTTAGAGCCACTTTTTAATACAATGTTGATGGTATGGCATAGTGGTACAATACCCCACAAACTTCTCACCAAAATATTATCTGTATGGGTTTCAGAGGGGAATCTCCACAATCCGGCCTTGTTTGAAGGGAGGAATCCCATGATATGGGAGATGGCAGAGGAGTACTTGGACCTTGTCCGGAAATACCCGTGCTCTTTGTCTTTTGTTCGGGCACACATGTTCAAGTTGTGGCACCACACGTGAGTATTGGCCTTTTTTTGTGCTTCTTTCATCCCAAAACTTCTGTTTCTGCTTAGTTTGGTTTTCGGCATGTTAAGGAATTTGTTTCTTAGGGTCCTTTCACACGTCCGCCTCCGCTCGTCCGTTTTTACAAGACCCTATGGGGTCGCGTCCGTTAGCGGATGATGCATCCGCTAACGTCCGCAATGATCCGCGTCCGTCTGGATCCGGTTTTTCGGACGGAAGAAACCCCTATTTTTCTTCCGTCCGGCGGAACGGATCGGATGAATACGGACAAACGTTCCGTTTTCATCCGATTCCACATAGGGGAGAGCAGAGGAGAGACAGGGCGGTCCCTGCACAGTGTGCGGGGACCGCCCTGTCCGCCGACAGCTGAGCGGGGATCCCCGCTGAGCCGACGGACACACAAGGAGCGGACCGAAAAACGGTCCGCTCCGTGTGAAAGGACCCTTACACTTCTTGGGTATTGTAGAGGCACACTAACCCTGTCATATTTCCTGGTTTACCTTGAGGCCTCGTACACACGACCGAGGAACTCGTCGTAAATTAAACATCGTTTTCCTCGATGAGTTCCTTGTTAGGCTTGTCGAGAATCTTGACAAGCTTTCTTTGCGTACACACTGTCAAGACCAAATCTCGTCGTTCTCAAAGGCGCTGACGTACAACACGTACGGCGGCAAGGGTAATTAAATCTCACTGGCACAACCCTTTGGCGCTGCTTTTGCTAATCTCATGTTACTACGTGTTAAGTAAAAGTTTGGTTAGAGACGATTCGCACTTTTCAGTCTGTTACAGCGTGACGAATGTGCTATCTCCATTACGAACGCTACTTTTACTGAAGGTGCGCTCCCGTCTTATACTTTATTCTGAGCATGCGCGGGTTTCTAAGCATACACACGAATGTGTTTCTCGTCGAAAACCAGCCCGACGAGAAACACGACGAGGAAATTGAGACTTCAGGCGAGGAAAAAGAGCAGACGAGGAAAAAGAGAACGGGTTTTCTTTTTTTTCTCATCGAGATCCACAACAGTTTTCTTGATGAAAAACATACACACGGCCGTTTTCCTCGGCAAAAAAGCTCTGCCAGCAATTTTCTTGATGGATTCTGTCGAGGAAAACGGTCTTGCTTAGAAACCCGCGCATGCATTCGTCACGCTGTAACAGACTGAAATGTGCAAATCGTCTCTTACTTAACCACTTTAGCCCCGGGCCTGTTTTTCAGATTCGGTGTTTACGAGACTAAAACATTTTTTTTTTGCTATAAAATTACTTAAAACCCCCAAACATTATATATTTTTTTTTTCTAACACTCTAGAGAATAAAATGGCAGTCATTGCAATACTTTTTGTTACACCGTATTTGCGCAGCGGTCTTACAAGCGCACTTTTTTTGGAAAAAAATCACTTTTTTAAATTAAAAAATAAGACAACAATAAATTTAGCCCAATTTTTTTACATATTGTGAAAGATAATGTTACGCCGAGTAAAATGATACCCAACATGTCACGCTTAAAAATTGCGCCCGCTCGTGGCATGGCGTCAAACTTTTACCCTTAAAAATCTCGATAGGTGATGTTTAAAAAATTCTACAGGTTGCATTTTTTGAGATACAGAGGAGGTCTAGGGCTAGAATTATTGCTCTCGCTCTAACGATCGCGGCGATACCTCACTTGTGTGGTTTGAACACCGTTTTCATATGCGGGCGCTAATCACGTATGCGTTCGCTTCTGCGCGCGAGCTCGTCGGGACGGGGCGATTTAAACATTTTTTTTTTTGTTTTCGTATTTATTTGTATTAATTTTACCAATTTTTAACACTAAAATAAAAAAAAATAAAAAAATGATCACTTTTATTCCTATTACAAGGAATGTAAACATCCCTTGTAATAGAAAAAAGCATGACAGGTCCTCTTAAATATGAGATCTGGGGTCAAAAAGACCTCAGATCTCATATTTAGGCTAAAATGCAAAAAAAAAATAAAAAAAAATTTTAAATGTCATTTTTCAAATGACATTTAAAAAAAAATGTCTCTTTAAGACGCTGTTTGGAACTGACGTTTGACGTCACTTCCGCCCAGCAGAGCTACGGGGATGGACGAGGGAAATTTTTTCCCTCACTCGCATCCCCGCTGACCAGACGAGCGCACCCGATCGCCTCCGCTGCTACCGACGGCTCCGGTAAGCGGCGGAGAGCGCGGGAGCGCAGCGGGAGGGGGGGACGCTCGTCCGCCACCGATAACGGGGATCTCGCGGCGATTCCGCCGCGGAGACCGCCATTATCGTTTACCCGACCGCCCACAGAAGAGATGGATATCTCGGTTGTGGCAGCAGCTGCTGCCGTTACCGAGATATCCATCTCTAAAGTGCCGACGTATACCTGCGGTGGGCGGTCGGGAAGTGGTTAACACGCAGTAAGTAACATGAGATTAGCAAAAGCAGCCCCAGAAGGTGGCGCCAGTGGAATCTAATTTTCCCTGCCGTCATACGTGTTGTACGTCACCGCGCTTGAGAACGATGAGATTTTGTCTTGACAGTGGGTACGAGGCCTGACTGCTTTCATAATTCTAATGCCGCGTACACACGGTCGTTTTTTGTGATGAAAAAAAACGACGTTTTCTGTGAAGTAAAAAACGACGTTTTTGAAACTTCACTTTCAAAGACGATGTTGCATACACACCATCGTTTTTTTCACAAAAAGCGAGGTTACGTTCACCACTCTTTTCCATTGAAGCTCGCTTCATAACTAGCTTCTGGGCATGCGCGGGTTGAAAAACGTTGTTTTAAACAACGTTTTTGCTACACGGTGACTTTTTGTGAAACAAAAAACGACGTTTTGAAAAACTACACAAAAAATTCAAGCATGTTGGAATTTTTTTCTGTGAAGACAAAAAACAACGTTTTGCCCACACACGATCAATTTAAATGACGTTTTAAAAAACGACGTTTTTTTTCATCGCAAAAAAACGACCGCGTGTACGCGGCATAAAGGTTGGTGTCTCACTCTCCTGATGGGTGCTGCTTTTTATAGAGTACATATTTGAGAAGCCAAACTGTAAGACCCCTTTCACACTTGCAGGTGTTTTGGTGCTAAAAATAGCACCTGTAAACTTCCATCTTAGGCCACCCCAGTGTGAAAGCACAAGTGCTTTCACACTGGGGCAGTGAGAAAGGGACTGGGGAATATGGGTCCCTAGTCCCTTTACCTGTCTCAAAGGGGAGATGTCAGAGGTCTGTTAAGGCCCATCCGTGAAGGAGAAAAGTTATTTATTTACAACATTTTATAACAAACTTTTTTTTATTTGTAGCGCAGACAAGCCATTGGTGATTGAATGCCACCAAAAAGCTGTATTTGTGGGAGGAAAAAAAAGATGAAAAATGTCATATGGGTACAGTGTTGCCTGACAGCGCTTATTTAAAGTGTGACAGCGCTGAAAATTGTCCTGGGCAGGAAGGGGCGGTATTGAAGTGGTTAAGTCAGCAGCTACAGTATTTGTTGGTTAATAACCAATAAGGAGGTATTCATTATTAATCGGCAAATGAAAGCCCAGTCTGCCCTGAAACGCGAAGATCGAATTAGCCTGAATACATAAGTAGTTGTTGCGATGATATGTACAGTTTTCGGAACACATGTCAAGTGGCAAAACTGGGCTCAGGGCATTAAGATTTGTTTTTATATTCCGTCATGAACAGTCGCTGATTCTCCACCAGCGATTCATTATATAAGGTCAAACCTTATTTAAGATCCCATTTCACATGAAACATCCAGGGAAAAAAAAATAAGAAAATGTAACATCAAAAGTAATATATTGGGAAGTCATTCTGGCACTTGTCGGCTCCAGGAATCGCACATCGGAGGTCTGACACCTGAAATGACTCCAGTTACCATTTGACACCCATTTCTTTTAGTGTCTCTGACAGCTCATGCTACATAGCTGCTTCAAAAGATCTTTCTGGCTCTGAGATCTGACGGACTAGATAACAAATTCTTTGCTTGCTGATCTAAGAGGGTCCTGTATGGATTGTGTCTTTTCTGCAATTCCAGTACATTTTGGATTTGACTTTATCATTGCACTTTACACTTCTAAAGGCAGAATATTGTTTACCTTAAAGTGATTGTAAAGGCTTTTTTTTTCTATTAAAATAACAAACATACCTGCCTGCTCTGTGTAACGGTTTTTCACACAGCAGCCCAGATCCTCCTGTTCTCTTGGGACCCTGGCTGGAGATACTGGCCTCTCCCTCCTGTTGAGTGCCCCCATAGCAAGCAGCTTGCTCGGGGGGGGGGGGGCACCCAAGCCGAGCTGCAGCTCCGCGTGTCTATTCAGATGCAGAGCACACTGTTCGGCTCCGCCCACTCTCTCCTGATTGGCTGAGTTTGATTGACAGCAGCGGGAGCCAGTGGCGTGGCTGCTGGGTCTCAGCCAATCAGGAGGGAGAGGTAATCATGGACATCGCTAAATGGCTCAGGTAAGTATGGAGGGGGGGGCTGCTGCACACAGAAGGCTTTTCTTTCTCGTACATCACGGGACACAGAGCGGCATATTCATTACTATGTGGGTTATATGGAGTACCTTCAGGTGTGGACACTGGCAATCTCAAACAGGAAGTCCCCTCCCTATATAACCCCCTCCCCTAGAGGGAGTCCCTCAGTTTTTTCGCCAGTGTCTTAGGTGTTGGTCACGGAATAGCTTTGCTCCACATCCTTGGGATTAAGGGCAGGCTAACCGGATCTGTCCAAGGAGCCTCAGTGCCAAAGTGGACAGTACCCGGGCCCCAAGCCGTGGGGTTTTGCCTATAATGCTCCTCTTTGGAGGGCTGGACCCTGGGCCCAGGACTTGGAGTTTGTAAAAACCATAAGTTCCTGTTTGCCAGGGTGCTATATAGGTCCAGGACAGTGGGTACCTTCATAGGACCCCAGGGCCTGAAGGTCTACTACGCTACCCACGGAGATGGGAGAAGATTGGATCAGTTTGCTGGACAAACATCCTGCAGCATGGAGCAGGTAAGGGGGAGCCTGCGGGACTTGGTTCGACAGCAGGCTCTCCGGGGTAACCTAAAAGGGGGGATAGCCTAAGTATGCTCTGCATGGGCAACCTTGTTCACTATGTCTAAAGAGAGACAGGATGACACCTTTTTCCCCCCCATCACTAGGTCCCCCTGTCTAAATATGTGTGCTAGCTAAACCTGCTGTTTCTTCCTAGGGCTAGTAAGGATCCCTAGGGGCCTTTGGAGAGTCCTACCTGGCCGGGGGTTTGAATCTGCCGCCTGTTTCTGCGTTCCTGGATCTCCAGCAGCGCGGCTCCTCCATGTTCCTCCTGTTTCCGGCATACGCGCGCGCGCGCGTGCGCGCGCACGTCTTATGGACGTTTTTCGCGCCGTTCACACAGGAGGGCGGGGGGGGGCGTGCCTGCGGCGTCATACAGGGGCGCGCCTTTGTGCTGTTATAGACAGCAGGCATTGTCAGTGCTCAGTCTGAGGCTGATTTTCAGAGGAGAGGACGCAGAGCGGCAGAACAGTGACTCCCGGTGGCGGAAGAGGGGTAGTACATGTGGACTTTGTTCCAATACCTTTTTGTTAAGCCAAGAAATCCCCCTTTTTTGCAGCAGGTTTGGAGGCTGGCAAACTTAGTTTGGGGTCACTGTATGTTGTCAAAAGAAAATATATAATATATTAAAAAAAAAAAAAAAAAAAACATACGGGATCCCATCAGTTTTTGGGCATTAGTGGTCTATTGTCCCCTAAACTCTGATTTTTGTACTCCTGCCCACTACAGTCTGTTGTGTGGGCGGAGTCCCTCGATTTTGTATTATGGCTTCCAAGGGTTCGGGGTCAAAGGGTACAAAAAAAGACCAAAAAACAAAAGGGTTCCCTTTCTGATTCTGATATGCCGATACTTTCCCCGCAACTTATTAATTTAAGAAGCGCCTTGGATGAGCCATTAGGGGGATCTGGTGCGGAGGCTGGCCCAGATCAGCCCAGCCCTGTGTTCATCACAGAGGAGATGCTAGCCGTATCCCTAGGGGGGCTAGAAGAGAGAATAGCAACATTGATCGCTAGAGCTATTCCTGGTAAGAAACGGGTTAGATCCCCATCACCAGGAGGTGTATCCTCAGATGCTGAGATTCTCTCTCCAGAGGAATTGGAATCACAGGAGGATCAACTAGACCTGAACCAAGAGGGTTCAGGGATTGAGGGATCTGCCTCTGAGGAACCATTTTCAGACTCCCAGACAGAAAGACTGTGGGTACAGTCTTTGACGGACATGGTCCGCTCGGCATTTAGTTTACCATTGCCAGAGCCTCAGGTTCCTCCGGTATCCTCTCTGGGCTCTTTGAAAGCTCCGTTAAACAACACAGTTTTTCCGGTCCATCCTCTCTTGGAGGAATTGATCTTTCGGGATTGGGTACGGCCGGACAGGATTTTTCTGCCACCGAAAAGGTTTGCGGTCATTTACCCCATGGAGGAAAAGTTCTCCAAGAGGTGGAGGCTCCCAGTAGTGGATGCAGCCATCTCATGTGTGAATAAATCACTAACTTGCCCGGTGGAAAACATACACATGTTTAAAGATCCAGTTGATAAAAGATTAGAGACACTTTTAAAAGCATCCTTTGCTACGGCAGGAGCAGTGGTGCAGCCAGCGGTGGCTGCAATTGGAGTTTGTCAGGCATTAAAAGACCAGACAAAGGAAATGTTAAGGGACATGCCTACCCAACAAGCAGAAGAGTTTTCTGACATTCCCAGAGCTCTGTGTTTTGCTGTAGATGCTATAAAAGATTCCATCCAGCAGGCCTCTCGTTTATCACTATGTTTGGTGCACATGAGAAGGCTCTTATGGTTGAAGAACTGGGCGGCGGAGCCCCCATGCAAAAAGCTTCTGGCAGGGTTTCCCTTCCATGGAGGACGACTCTTCGGAGAGGATCTGGATAAATATATTCAGACTATTTCAAATGGCAAGAGTACCCTTTTACCGGTCAAAAAGACATTCCGGGCTCCTACATTTAAAAGGCAGCTCTTTCCTGTCTCGGGGCCCTCAAATTCCAGGCAGTATCGACGGCCGCCTGCACGATCCAACGTTAACAGTAGATCGCAGGGACAGACCCCTGGGGGTAAGAGGCCGTGGTATCGCAAGCCGTCAAAGACAGCCCCTAAGTCTGCCTTATGAAGGGGCGCCCCCACTCTTGCGGGTGGGGGGAAGGCTTCGTTTCTTCGCAGAAGTTTGGGAAGCCAAGATCCCCGACAAATGGGTCCGGGCATCTGTAACCACAGGTTACAGACTGGAGTTTCTAAGGTATCCTCCGCCTCATTTTCAAGAATCAAGGCTACCAAGGGATCCAGCGAGGAAGGCCTCAATGCTGGCAGCTTTGGATCACCTGCTTTGCCAGGACGTAATTATAGAAGTGCCAGCCCAAGAGCAAGGCCTAGGTTTCTATTCCAACCTCTTTGTCATACCAAAGCCCAACGGCGATGTCAGGCCAATCTTGGACCTAAAGAGGTTAAACGGTTACCTAAGGGTTCGTTCCTTCCGGATGGAATCCATCCGGTCAGCAGCCGCCGCGCTTCAGAAGGACGATTTTCTGGCCTCCATAGACATAAAGGATGCTTACCTTCATGTACCAATCTTTCAGTCGCATCAAAGGTTTTTACGCTTCGCGGTGGGGCAGTGACACTTCCAATTCAGGGCGCTCCCCTTCGGGCTGGCCACGGCCCCCCGGGTATTCACGAAGATCCTAGCCCCAATTCTGGCCAATTTAAGGATCCAAGGGGTCACAGTCCTAGCATACTTGGACGACCTTTTAATCATAGATCACTCACGGCCGGGTCTGCAAAAGGCAGTAAACCTCACGGTTCAGTACCTCGAAGAATTCGGCTGGGTCCTGAACCGGGGAAAGTCAGCGTTCCAGCCTACAAAGCAGTTGGAATACCTCGGCATGAGGTTAGACACAGAACATCAAAAGGTGTTCCTGCCCCTTGTAAAGATCGAAGCTATCAAGGGGTTGGTTCAGTTGGTTCTAAACAAGAAAAGTCCAACTATTCGCCTGTGTATGCGATTACTAGGCAAGCTAGTGGCCACATTCGAGGCAGTACCATACGCTCAGATCCACACTCGCGTCCTACAGGCAGCCATTCTAGCAGCCTGGGGCAAGAGGGCACATGCCTTACAGTCCCCTTTGACGCTATCATCAAGGGTCCGACAAAGCCTGGCCTGGTGGTTGAACCCTCAGAATCTTCTAAAGGGAAAATCCTTCAGCCCTGTTGTCTGGAAGGTAGTTACCACAGACGCCAGCCTGGCAGGCTGGGGGGCGGTCTTCGAGGGGTTCTCCCGCCAGGGAACTTGGGTGAAAGCAGAGAGGCAGCTCCCCATCAATATCTTGGAAATCAGAGCTGCCCGCCTAGCCCTTCTGGCTTGGACCTCCAGATTAAAGGGGTTCCCGGTGAGAATCCAGTCAGACAATGCCACGGCGGTGGCATACATAAACCACCAAGGGGGAACCAGGAGCCAGGCCGCTCAGAGGGAGGTGAACTTGATTTTTCAATGGGCAGAGGTTCATGTACCCTGCATTTCGGCGATATTCATTCCCGGAGTGGACAACCTGCAGGCAGACTTCTTAAGTCGCCAGAGTCTGTTGCCAGGGGAGTGGTCTCTGCATCCCCAGGTCTTTCAGACAATCTGCCAGAGGTGGGGAATGCCGGACGTAGATATAATGGCATCCAGGTTCAACAAGAAACTAGACAGGTTCGTGTCTCGAGCGAGGGATCCTATGGCCTGCGGAACCGACGCGTTGGTTGGCCCTTGGCATCAATTCAGACTTCTATATGCATTCCCTCCACTACAGTTACTCCCGCGCCTGTTGCGCAAGATCAGAGTGGAGAACAAGCCAGTCATTCTAGTAGCTCCGGCTTGGCCCCGGAGGACTTGGTACTCACTAGTCCTGAAGATGGCAGTGGGAGACCCTTGGACTCTCCCTCTACAACCAGACCTACTCTCACAAGGCCCGATCCTCCACCCTACATTACAGCGTCTAAATTTGACGGCCTGGAGGCTGAATCCCTGATTCTCAGGGATAGAGGCCTGTCTAGGCAGGTAATTCCTACCCTGATTAGGGCTAGGAAGCCGGTCTCCAGGGTGATTTATTACAGGGTGTGGAGGAACTACGTAGGCTGGTGTGAATCCAAAAGATGGAATTCCCGCAAATATACTATTGATAGGGTGTTAAGTTTTCTCCAGCTAGGAGTGGATAAAGGCCTGGCACTAAGCACAATCAAGGGACAGATCTCAGCTCTGTCAGTGTGGTTTCAGAGGCCGCTGGCCACCCACTCGCTGGTAAAGACCTTCTTACAGGGGGTCTTGCGTATTAATCCTCCTGTCAAGTCACCAATTTGTCCATGGGACTTAAATCTTGTCCTGTCCACTCTACAGAAACAGCCTTTTGAGCCGTTGGCTGAGATTCCTTTACTCTTACTGACAAGAAAGTTGGTTTTCTTGGTCGCCATAGTTTCGGCCAGGAGAGTGTCAGAATTAGCAGCCTTATCGTGTAAGGAACCATATCTCGTTCTGCATAAGGACAGGGCAGTTCTCCGGCCCCATCCTTCCTTTCTACCAAAGGTTATATCCAAATTTCACTTGAACCAGGATTTGGTACTTCCATCCTTCTTTCCAAAACCTACATCTAGAAAGGAGGGGTTGCTGCATACCTTGGATATTGTCCGGGCCATGAAGGCCTATCTTAAAGCTACAGAAAAGATCCGGAAAACAGATGTGTTATTCGTTCTACCAGATGGCCCCAAGAAGGGGCAGGCAGCTGCAAAATCCACCATCTCGAGATGGATTAGACAATTAATCATTCAAGCCTACGGGTTGAAGAGGTTGCCTCCTCCGTTGTCGGTAAAGGCCCATTCTACCAGGGCCATGGGCGCCTCTTGGGCAGCACACCATCAGATCTCTATGGCTCAGATATGCAAGGCGGCAACGTGGTCATCAGTCCACACGTTTACAAGGTTTTATCAACTAGACGTGAGAAGAAATGCGGATGCTGCCTTTGGTCAGGCAGTACTACAGGCTGCAGTTTGAAATCCTCGGGATCAGAAACACCCTTGGTTATAAAAAAAAAAAAAAAAAAAGTTTTTTCTTGACTAAGTTGGAATTATTATTATGATTTGAGTTTATCTCTAAATTGAATCCTTCTTTGGAAGATGTCTCCCTCCCCTCATTAAAGCATTGCTTTCGGACATCCCACATAGTAATGAATATGCCGCTCTGTGTCCCGTGATGTACGAGAAAGAAAAAGGGATTTTTAAATACAGCTTACCTGTAAAATCCTTTTCTTGGAGTACATCACGGGACACAGAGCTCCCACCCCTCTTTTGGGTGACCATTTTGGGAGGCATACTGCTTGCTACAAAACTGAGGGACTCCCTCTAGGGGAGGGGGTTATATAGGGAGGGGACTTCCTGTTTGAGATTGCCAGTGTCCACACCTGAAGGTACTCCATATAACCCACATAGTAATGAATATGCCGCTCTGTGTCCCGTGATGTACTCCAAGAAAAGGATTTTACAGGTAAGCTGTATTTAAAAATCCCTTTTTTATCTTGATGCAGTCCTGTCTCAATCTAATGCTGTCTGTCTTCAGCGGTGCTGGTTTCTGTGTCTCCTCACAGGAGATTTATTCTTCTTGGTTTTCTGTTATAAATTTTTGTAAATAAGTCATTTTTTCTCCTTCAGTGATGGGGCTGCACCGGCGGGCACTGGTGGGCGCTGTTGGGACTGCACAGATCATGACACCGATCAGTGCCCTGATTGTCTGTGCAGATGTTCCTACTGAGGAATGCCGATAACCGGCATTTCCTGTTTACACTGTGATTGATCGGCTGTATTCACATGGTAAAGAGCCCTAGGCCATAGGCTTTTTACTATTATAGGTGGGACGTGGCGCACCACTGATCACCGCACTATGTGCCGAGAATGGAAGGAGGTTGTATGCTTCCACCTGTCATGTCACTGTACGGCAGGTGGGAAGCGGTTAAAGCGGAGTTCCACCCCTTCCGTGCCACATTTGGCACATTTCGGAGGGAAAAGAGAACCTGTTTTCGACAGGTCGCCTCCCCCCCCCCCACTTTCGGAGATGGTCCTGCTGCAATGCTCGGTCCCCCTCCTCCTTCCTCTGTCATTGGGTCGCTTAGAATGCGCTGCGCGCTTCACACATGCACAGTAGGGAACTAGCTCCCTGGACAGCTTAGGCTGCATTCACACCTCAGCGCTGCGATTTGTGGTGTTTTTTACCGCGATTTGCCCCGACAAATTGCGGCGTTTTTTTTTTTACCACGATTTTGTACAGGTCATTGTCACCAATGTAAAACGCCCAAGCTGCCCGATTCACACGCAAAAAAAGGGTCCGGAACTTGTTTGAGCTTCAGGCGTTTTGGAGTGGAGATGTGAACCATCTCCATAGAGAATGTGTTTTTTTTTTTTTTTTTCCTCTAGCGTTTTTGAGCGTCGCGCTTCAGGCGACAAAACGCTCAGGTGTGAATGCAGCCTTAGTGTTCGTATATTAAAATTTAGCAGCTGCGTTTTTTGTAGCTGATGACTTTTTTTAAATTTTTGTGGGGTGGGTGAACCTCTGCTTTAAAGGGGTTGTAAAGGTAAAAGTTTTTTTTTCACCTTAAAGGAACACTAAAGGCTCGTTTTTTATTTGATCAATTGATTGCTGTAAGCTAGAGCATTTAAATATCGCTTACCTCATTTTTCCTTTTGACCTCCAAAATACAGTAATCCAGGTTTGAAAATGCCATTTCCTGTCTCTCCTCTTCTTGCTTTCCACCAGCACCTGAGCGGTTTTGCATGGTGGAAAGCAGAATGTGCTCACCTCCTCCCTATGACTATAGCCCCGCGTGAAGATGCTCTGTTATCCCTCACTGGCATGGAGACTAAGCCTAATGGGAATTGTAGTTCCCATTAGGCCGTGATGTAGCAAGAATGAATGCGCACCGCAAACCAGGAAGTCAGTGAGAATAACGATTCAGGAGGTGAATAAAACAGCTCTATTTCAACATGTATCAAACTAGTTATAATGCAAAACATTACTTTTTACTTCATCAGCTACTGTCCGACTTTAATGTAAGAGGAAAATATTTCTGTCTTTACAACCCCTTTAATGCATTCTTTGCATTAAGGTGAAAAAAACATCTGCGGATTAGAGGCCCCCCCCCCTCCCTTTACTTACCTGACCCCTCGAAAGTCCAGCGCTA
The DNA here is from genome assembly GCA_029574335.1 of Rana kukunoris. Lineage (NCBI taxonomy): Eukaryota > Metazoa > Chordata > Amphibia > Anura > Ranidae > Rana > Rana kukunoris. The sequence continues at coordinate 142,809,817 of CM056060.1, forward strand.
TGAACGCACAGGCTTCTCGGCCGTCTTCCCGGGTCATTCATTGGTTGATTGAAAGCAGCGCAGCCGTTGGCTGGTGTCAATCACATCCAATGACACGGTGCGCTGCGCAGGGCTGAGTGATAGAGTCGGCGGCAACACGGGAGCGTGCCCGCAAGAACTCAACACCATGCTCGCTCACATGAGGGGGGAGCCGAGACAGGTGCCGAGGGACCCCAGAAGACCAGGTTCGGGGCCACTGTGCAAAACGAGCTGCACGGTGGAGGCAAGTATAACATGATTGTTTAAAACATTTTTTTTTTTTTTTTACTTTTTAGTGATCCTTTAAGTAGGGGTTTGGGGGAAGTAGCGGGGCGGTGTGTGTAAAAGCTGTAGATCTTCATTAATGACTTCTGCTCACTAAAGGGAGCTATATAGGTCTTGCTAGTGACAGCTGGAAGCCGACTGTTCTTTCTAATGGCACTAAGAAGCATTCTTGCTTGCCTTTGTTTCATGCTTCGTGCTCACAGGGGCAGGTGAATCCGGTTGCCAAGCCCAACGCAGACCTTTTTTCTCTTTTCACTTCGGATCCACGTGGCCCTTCTTGGATTTCCTAGGCGATGGGGGCATGTTGACATGTAATAATGTCAGCAGGATGATTAATGCATCTTCCAGCAATGAGAACTCGCAGGTTTTGTTGGAAATTCTGCGAAGCTATTTATTTTGAGACATTAAAGCGTGATCCTCCCGGGGACCCGACGCACCTTTTTGAAATTGAAATGTACACGCTTCTTCTTTCCTGTGGATGCCGTAATGAGGAGTCTTGGCTCTGCTCATTATGATGCCCCTCGTGTTACCGCGCTGTAGAAATTCTCAGCGTACTTAGAAAGAACCCCCTCGGAGCAGTCGTCTGTGCATTACTCCTTCTCGCTTGATGTTCTTCTGATGATTAATTTTATTTATTTTTTCTTTTTAACACTCTGGAGCAGAGCGTTAAGAATGCACAATTCTCCGTCTTCAAAGTAATTACATAACAGATCTCCCCCCCCCCCCCCGGATATAAAAATGAATTAAGATGATGCATCAGTCATTGTCTGTTTACAAAGCAAGCCATACTTTCCCCTTTAAGGTCTTGTTAACTCGTAGCGTGTCTCTAGATGCATTAGTAATGTAAAATGTTACTTGTCATTAATGGATCATCTGCAAATTGGAAGGAAAAATACAAGCTTGCTTTATGTCGTTTATGATCTGCTGCATGTAGTGCAGTAAGTATTCCGGGAGTGGAGGTCCCACAATGCCTTTGCAGCCATTATAACTGACAATCTTCTGGACTGGCGCAGGTCAAGACAGCTGCTACTGTATGCATAGGTGCTCAACCTGTGGCCCTTCAGCTGTTGCAGAACTACAAGTCCCACGAGGCACTGCAAGGCTGACAGTTACAAGCATGACTCCCAGAGGCATGATGGGACTTGTAGTTCCACAACAGCTGGAGGGCCACAGATTGAGCACCTATGGCAGGGAGATGCAATTGGCAGACCTCCAGCTGTTGCAAAAGTCCCATCTTGCCTCTGTGTGTCATGCTTGTGGCTGTCAGTCTTGCTATGCCTCATGGGACTTGTAGTTCTGCAAAATCTGGAGGTCCACTAATGGCATGTTGCTGACCTATGGTATTGAGCAGTGATCTCCAAACTGCGGGGGCCAAATGCGGCCCTTTGCTTGATTTTTATCTGGCCCTTGGGGCGCTATTTCATTCACTGACACCAACAATGGGGCCATAATAACACCAATGACGTGGGACCATTCCTTCCAATGACACCAACATGGAGCACAACTGCCAATGATGATGTCCAGCAGTGAAGGACAGCGTTGGAGCATTGGGGGGGGGGGGGGGTGGTGGGGATAGTACTTAACCACTTCCGGACCGGCTCATGCCAGCATACATCGGTACTTTGAAGAGGGATATCGTTATGGCAGCAGCTAGCTACCATAACCCTGGTATCCTCTTGTTCCGTGAGCGGTCCGGTTTCACATAAAAGTGGTCTCTGCAGTGGATTTGCAGCAAGATCACTTTTATCGGTGGCAGGAGAGGGCCCCTCCCCCACCGCTCTCTGGTGCTTACCGGAGCCGTCGGTAGCGATCAGGTCCTCTCCCTGGCTTGGTATGGAGACGAGTGAGGGGAAGATGATCCTCACCCGTCTCCATATCATTGCAGGGCGAAAGCAACATCAAAATGTCACTTCCGCCCACAGCTCTTATTTTTTTCGCACATTTTAGTGTAAATATGAGATCTGAGGTTTTTTCGACCCCCAGATCTCATATTTTAGGAGGACCTGTCATGCTTTTTTTTCTTCTATTGCAAAGGATGTTTACATTTTATTATGTTTTAACATTTAAAAAATTTTTTATTTAAAGTGCGCTTGTAAGACCACTGTGCAAATACCGTGTTACAGAAAGTATTGCAACAAACACCATTTTATTCTTTATGGTGTTGGCAAAATTTATATATATATATATATATATATATATATATATATATATATATATATATATATATATATAATATATAATATATATATATATATGTGTATGTTTGGGGTTCTAAGTAATTTTCTAGCAAAAAAATGTTTTTAAATTGACCTTAAGTGGTTAATTTTGTTCCTTTTTTTACTAATATCCTTACAATGTATGCAGCTATATGTTTTTATTATTTATTTTCAGCTAAACTTGTTTTGCTTAAACTCCTGTATTCTAGCTGACACTTGCGAACGATTTTTTTTTTTTTAGTCTGCAGATTTACCAAGAACTACGTGAAGAACTGGCAAAGGCCAAGTCCCTGGAAGGCATTATTGCTGTTAATAAGGAACTGAAGGTTAAGTGCCAGGTAATAAGAGTGTGTCATATTGGTGTATAGACCGGCATAAAGACTGGTGTAAAGACTTAGGTCCCTTTCACACTTGTACGACTTCAAATTCGTGCGATTTTTCCTGCGATTCGCGGCCGCGATTTCAATGAATGCCTGTGTAAGTGGCATCAAAATCGGACCAAAGTAGTGCAGGGACTACTTTGAAGTCGGCACTACTTAAAGTCATGCCAGTATGAATGGTGTTCATTGAAAATCATGGAGAATGACTTGTCATACGATTTTGCAGTACAAAATCGTGAGACAAGTCGTATAAATGTGAAAGGGGCCTTAAGCAAGCCGTAGATGACTTGAAAGAAAATTGCTTGAATGCCACACGGTGCCATTGTATTCTGCTGGCAGTGGTGGGGGGCTTGGGATGCCTTCCCAGCCGGCAGAACACAATGACTACTGATAGCTGCTATAGCCAGGGCCGCTGATGAGGCAGTACAGCCAGCCCTTCTGGATTGGGCCCCGGCACTATCAGTTCAAAAGGGGGGGACCGGCACCTGCTGAATAGGAGGACCAGCTGGACTGCCTTACTGCAGACAGACACTGATATTCTTCTGCATCCCCCTGCAGAGCTGCCAACTTCTCCACTCCCTGCAGCTTTGCGTTCTAGCATCTATGCCCCCACCTCTCGGCTTTCCAGGCCCCCCCTTTGTGCCCCATTTCCCTGCAGCGTTCCTGGCGCTTAGGAAAAATATAATTTTATATGTTCTGGGGGGAGGCAGTAATTGAGTGTAAAATATCCAACAAACTGGCTAGATCAATTGACTTGGGTACAATCAGCCTGCCCATACATGGATTGATTTTTGGCTGGTTCCTGCTAATACGGCTGAATTTTGATCCATGTATGGGCCGGATTTATGAAGATTCTATCAAATCACCTCTAATCCTAGCTCAGTTGGCTCAGATCAGCTGCTGCAGCCAAATGATGGTGACTTCCTCCCATTGTGTGTTCTGTTTACACCAAATAAATAATTGGGGAAAATCCTTCTGAGCGTGATATTTTTTTTTTTCTCAGATAACTTTTTATTGAAAATAATTGCTTACAACAAACCAAAGCGTGGGATATAGCATTGAGGAAGATGTACAAAATAGGACACAGCCTGCATACGTTACAGACCTTCCAGCAATAAAAGAAAAAAGATATTTATTTTATAGTCTTGTGGGTGTATATAGATCTAGTACTTTGAGCAATTCTTTTAACTGTCTTGAGGATATAGATATATAAAGATGAAGTGGGAGGCAATCAGGGAATCTTTTTCTTTTGTAGGAAGAGATAGCTAACAAGAAGGAAGGTGATGAGAATACGGGAGACTTGCCTTTCCCCCACTGGATATGCCAACCCTATGTACGACCACCGTAAGTCCTTTTTATCTTTTTTCTTTATTTTGCAGTATTTTCCACAGGATTCTACTAATCATAGTACAGTGGTTTGTGAGTGTTGTTTTACAAAATGAGCAGGATTCAGGCCAAAGCGGTGTGCAGTATCGCGTTTGGCCTGAGGTGGGAGGCGATGGAGCCAAACGGCGCCGTTCGGAAAGATTTGGAAAGGCCTGAGGACAGCTCGGCTGACCTCAGCAAATCTCGGGAACAAAGTCTTTCCGAGGTCAGCCGAGGTGTCCTCTGGCCTTTTCGGCTGTTTCCGAGCCTTTCCCCCGCCCCCCTCTTGCCTCTGGCCGCATGAGGTATTGCATGCCATTGAAGTCAATGAGGAACAAATTATTTTTGTTTCCTCATTGAATTCAATGGGGAAACTCACTTTGATATGCGAGTACTTTGGATTAAGAGCATTCTCCTGAAACGGATGATCCGTAAACCGAGGTTCCACTAGTATAGGTACAGATCTTTTACAATTGGTTAGAACGCCATGCCACAAATTTGCAAGATTTACTTAAAATCTTTCAAACTTTTTTTTTTTTTTTTTTCACGTTTGCAGTCAAGACCTTCAAAGAAAGTGCCATAGGTTTTAACAACGTGATTTGTAAATATTGCAAATTTATTGCATGGAGTTCTGGCCTCTTCCTTTATTTGGTTTTGAGACCGTGTAACCAAAATTAAAGATGACTTTGGAGGTACGTGTGTGGGATGGTTGTACATAATGAGACAGATACAGTTTGGGATATTGGAAAAGGGACCAAAGGGATGTTGGCAGAGAAGGGGGACTGGATACTGGAGGTGAGTATTAAAGGAGCTGGACCTTAATATCTTCAATAGTGTAACATGCGTCTATCCACCAAGGACACAAATTCTCGATTGGTTGGATTCACAAACTCCTAGATGCAATTGGTGATACCTCGGTTTGTGAGTAACGCGGTATACAAGCGTTTTGTTAGACGAGCTATATATATATATATATATATATATATATATATATATATATATATATATATATATATATATATATATATATATATATATATATATATATATATATATTTTTTGATTCGGACTTGATATGCGAGCGCTGTCTTGCAAGACGAGTTGGACTCAAGCCACTGGTGTATATATAACTGTATGTGCCCAGAGGTCCAGGGGCACTGGTGGCTCCCAGCGTTTCTTTGAGAACTCTGAGACACTTCCACCCTGGGTGGGCGGTTGTAACGTGCGTCACAGCACCTGGAGTTGTTAACAGTTTCTGAGTGTCTCCCGAGTTCTCCAGGAAGCGCTGGGAGTCTCCAGCGCCCCCGCACCTCTGGCCATATACAGTACTGCATACACCAGCGCCCCGCACCTTTTGGCCACATACAATACTGCATACACCAACGCCCCCCGCACCTCTAGCCACATATAGTACCGCAAACACCAGCGTCCCCGCACCTCTGGCCACATACAGTACTGCATAGACCAGCAGTGGTTATAGAATGAATCATCTGAGTTTCCATAATTCCTATGGGGAAACTTTGATATATGAGCACTTTGGATTACAAGCATGCATCTGAAATGATATATGCTTGTGATCCAAGGTATTTCTGTAATTTGTGGCGGATGTGTTGGCAGAGTACTGGCAAAGGATGCGTTATTTTTTTTTTTTTTGACAGTAAAAGTTTTTTATTTTATTGACATACCAACAAATAACAGAAAACGATGACAGTCGGAAGGAAACATATACATTCAGTCACATAATGCAGATATAGAATGGTCACAGGAATCAAAGGAAGTGTGATGTAAAGGCCATAAAGTCGTATGGACGAGTGAGCAGAACCCCAACCAGCAGGACCCTAAGACCGGGGGGGGCAGCTAGCCCGAGGCATCAACCCAGCTGGACCATATCTTGTCGAACTTGGCCGGACAGTTCCTGCTCTCGTATGTGATCCTATAGAGCGGTAGAACCTTATTAATCGCCGCTCGCCACGAGGCACTCGTAGGGAGCTCTTGGCCCCTCCAGCGGAGGAGTATCTCCCTTCTGGCGTAGAATAGAGCAAATGTGATGCACAGCTTGACATATCTGTCTCCCTCAATTTCACCCAGATAACTAAGCAGGAATATGCGAGGATCCATAACCAAGTCCACTCCGCACAATATAGACAGAGTGTCAGCCACCTCCTTCCAAAACGTGCTTAGTTTTGGACAGGTCCATACCATGTGAAAGAACGTCCCAGTGTCAAGCAGACACCGGGTACAGAGCGGGCTCCTAGAGGGATAAATCCCTGCCAACCTCTGCGGTGTGTAATATGCTCTATGCAAGAATTTCAGCTGGATAAAACGGTCTCGGGAGGCTATCATAGATGAGATGTAGGAGGAGACACACTCCTCCCACACCTCCTCGTCAAGGTCAGGGATGTCCGCGTTCCACTTACTCAAGGCCCTGGTCGTGTCCACGTCATGAACCACTGTGAGTCGGAGGTAAAGCGAAGAGAGAGGGCTCCCCATCACACTTGAAATCAGCAGGCGCTCGACGGAGTCGGGCTCGAGGGTCACCGGGCTTGGGAATTGCGAGGCAAGGGCATGTCTGAGCTGCCAGTATCTAAATTGGAAGGAGAGGGGAAGGTGGTAAGTCCGTCTCAACTCCTGGAACGTCACAATCCCACCGTTCGGCATCACATGCCGGAGGGTAAGGATGCCTTTTTTTGCCCACAACGCCGGATCTTGGAGAGGTGGGGAAGAAGGGGATTGGCCCATAAGGGAGTGTGGGGGGAAACCGATCCGGGCTTAACCATCTTGGCCCTGGAGGAGCGCCACACTGATAGGACAGTCTTCATGGGTACAGTGACTGTCGGGTGGGCCTTGGGGCCCCTAAAGGCCAGATTGGAAAGTGCCGCGTATGAGCCCAATACCGCCGCCTCCAACGCGACGGCCGTGTTTTGTCGGGGTTGGGAGAACCACCATCGCACCGTGACCAGTACCGCCGCCCAGTAATATATCAAAAAGTTCGGAAGCGCCAGTCCCCCGCTCGACAATGGAAGATAGAGAATCCGCCGCGCCACCCGGGGCGGACGCCCAGCCCAGACAAAGGTTGTGATTACACCATCCAGTTGTCTAAAAAACGACCGGGGGATAGGGACCGGGGTTTGTCTAAAAAAATATAGGAGCTTGGGTAGGTAAATCATTTTAATCAGGTTCCCACGCCCGACCGGTGTAAGGGGGAGGTTTCGCCATGTCGCTCATTTCTTAGTCAGCTGCTCCAACACCGGGAGGACATTCTTAGTGAGGTAGCTCCCCCGCTCCAAACCCACCCGGACCCCCAGATAGGTAAACTCCCCCACCCAGCGAAGAGGCGTATGCGAGTCCACCCGGGGGACCGATGGGTGGAGCGGGAAGAGTATCGATTTGTCCCAATTGATTCGAATCCCCGAGAACTGACTGAAATTATCAAAATGGGCAAGGGCCCTATGCAGGGAGGCGGAGGCATCCGCCAAATACAATAAGGAGTCGTCTGCATATAAGGACAGTTTTTCCTCCAGGGAACCCACCCGGACTCCCCTAACCTCGGCGTCTCCCCGCACGTGGGCAGCCAGGGGTTCGAGCGCAAGGGCAAACAGCCCCGGGGACAACGGGCAACCCTGCCTAGTCCCCCTCCCCAGGGAGAAGGAGTCCGACAGGGTGCCGTTAGTGCGAACGCGGGCCCGGGGGTGGTCATAAAGCATGCGAATCCAAGAGAGGAAACGGGGGCCGAGGCCAAAGCGGGAGAGGACCGTCCAGAGATAGCCCCACTCCACCGAGTCAAAGGCCTTCTCAGCGTCGAGTGAGGCCACCACACCCGGCGCCCCCGGTCCCGCAATCGCCAAGTGCGTGTGCAAGCGACGCAAATTGATATCTGTACCTCTGCCCGGCATAAAGCCCGTCTGGTCCGGATGGACCAAGGCTGTGATAACCGAGTTCAGGCGGTTGGCCAGTACCTTCGCAAAGATCTTAGCATCGACATTAAGAAGTGAGATGGGTCGATAAGAGGAACAAAGGGCAGGGTCCTTACCGGGCTTGGGAATGACCACTATTACTGCGTCGCTCATGGAATCGGGGAGAGCACCGGAGTCCGACGCCTGAGAAAAGAGGGACAACAGTCTAGGGGCAAGATCCTCTGCATAATTCTTATAGAATTCCACCGGGAACCCATCCGGGCCCGGCGTCTTCCCCCCCTGCATCATTTTCAGTGCCCTCTGAATCTCCTCTAATTTGATTGGGGTATCCAGTTTCCCCGCCGAAGAGGAGGTGAGGACAGGGACATCCACAGCATCCAGGTATTCAACCAAGGCAGACTGGTCATACGCCACTCTGGAGCTATAGAGTCTCCGGTAGTATGCGGCGAAGCATGCATTAATCTCCCCGGGAGTAGAGTGGGGGGCCCCATCATGACCCACAATTTGGGCAATGGTGGTGACCCCCGACTGTTCCCTAGACAGCCAGGCCAGGAGTCTACCAGTCCTCTCCCCCTGTTCGAAGATGCGTTGCGACTGGTGAAGCATTCTCTTCTCCGTCAGGGCCGTCCGTAACAAAAGCGTCTGTCGCGTCAATAGCTGTAGTTGTTCATAGTGGTGAGGGTCCCGAGTCCGAACATAGAGGGCCTCCTGTCTAGTCGCGTCCCCCTCAGCCCTGACCAAGTCCGCCCGGCGCTCCCGCCTCACCGCGGCAATGATTGATTGATATTGACCCCTGGAAGATGCCTTAAAGGCATCCCAGACAGTGTTCTCAGCCGCCGTACCAGGGTTGTCAGACCAGTACTGTCGGAGAGATTCATGAAACCGAGGCTCCACCTCCGCATCGGTGATCCAGAATCGGGAGAGTCGCCAGAGTCTGTCAGACGGGTCAGTCGACACGGTCAGAGATGGGAGAAGTGGTGCATGGTCTGAAATCCCCCTAGGGAGGATGAGGACATCCCGGACCTTAGACAGGACCGGGGCCCCAACATAGGCCAGGTCTATTCGAGAAAAGGATTTATGAGTAGCGGAGTGGCAGGTAAAGGCCCTGGTGGTCGGGTGTCTCCATCGCCATACGTCAGTGAGGCCATACGTGTCAGCCCAGGCCGCCAGTCCCCGGCGGGTCGTGCCAGGTCCGGCACATCGGTCCATGTCAGAGTCCGGGACAAGGTTAAAGTCGCCCAAGAGTACTACATTATCAGAGGGGAACTGTGCTAATTTAGTTGCAAGCAGAGTCAGGACCCCTAGGGAGGCAGGTGGTGGCAGGTACAAGCCCACCAACACCCATGGTAAACTATGGATCAACGCATATACTATCACAAACCTGCCATCTGGGTCGAGAACCAAGTCAAGTAGCTTAAAGGGGAGTGATTTGAGGACAAGGACACTGACACCCCTAGCGTAGCTCGAGTAGGTGGAATGGTAGTGGTGCCCCACCAACGGCTTCTTCAGGCTGAGAGTCCTACTCCCTATCAGGTGCGTCTCCTGTAACACACAGACATGGGGGTGGTACTTCTTAATAAATTGAAACACCAAGGAGCGTTTGATCGGGGAATTCAGCCCCCGTGTGTTCCAGGAGAGGATGTCAAGGGTAGCCATGTGGGTCAGTGTGGGGGGTGTGGCAAGGATCAACAAGGGTCAGGGGACGTGGGACAGCCCCAGCAGCCAATGTTGGGCTGAGGGGAGCACCAAGACCCCAGGCCAGTACATCTACATACAATGAGGAAATTACTGTCATACAACATAAAACCAAAACACGGGAGCCAACAGGGCAACCCAACAAACCCAACCCCCCCCGCCCCACCCCCCTCCCCAGAACCCGGAGGAGAGTCTTCATCCCAGAAAAGAAAAAAGCAGTCTTCAGGCCAGTTCTAAGGGCAGTGAACAGAAGGCAGTCCGCCTCTCTTGGATCAAATAGTCAAGGGAAATAAAAGAAAAAACCCAAAACAAAAATAAAGTTTCTTCATGACTTCCGGAGCAGATAATAGTGTGTGGATCACCCGGGGCCCCGGGGGCACTAAACTTTAGAGAGAACGTTGCAAACAGTTTGGTGGGTAGGTTCCAGTCCTCTCCATGGTAGGGGCTCAGCACTGGTGATCCGGAGGGGGCCCCCCCGCAAAAAATGTAAGAGGGTCCTCACCCAGGGGGTGACAGACTGAGCAGTCAACAGGAGCAAGGCACAGGGGGGGGGGGGTCCAAGAGATCCGTACCCCGCAACAGCCATAGGGGACACGATGGGGAAGAAGAATAGGAGATCAGTCCAGGACAGATGAGGAGAGACAGAGGGCAAGGGTCCCCCACCCCCCATCCCCCCAAGCTCCAAGTCCCAACCCCGGGATGTCCACATCACCCCCCTCACCCAGAGAAGCACCAGGGCCCACCACGTAACATACTCACAGAGGAGTGCAAACAGGCATCATGACAGAGTCAGCGCGGCAGCGTTTCTGCCCAGGCCACCACATCACGGGGGGAGGTGAAGAACTGGATGCGTTCGCCATCCTGCACCCTCAATTTGGCAGGAAACATCATGCTGTATTTTATCCCCCGTTCCCGGAGCAAGGCACGGGCATGATCAAAGGACTTACGTTGTCGCTGCGTCTCAACGGAGTAGTCCGGGAAGATAAGAAGCCTAGTGTTCTCAAACTTTAGATCTCCCTGTAGACGGGCCGCCCGAAGGACCGTGTCCCTGTCACGGTAGTGCAGGAGTTTAAAAATGAAAGTGCGCGGGGGGGCGCCCTGCGGGCCCCTGGCTGCCGGCATACGGTGCGCCCGTTCAATGGAGAAATGAGGGGAGAAGCGCGCGTCAGGCAGCAGAGAGGGGAGCAGCCGCTCCATGAAGGCAACGGGGTTGGCGCCTTCTGCACCCTCCGGGAGTCCCAGGACCCGCAAGTTGTTGCGGCGGTTCCTATTTTCGGCGTCCTCTGCCCTGGCCTCCAGCACCTTCACCCTGGATTTCAGGGACACCAGGTCGGCACGGTGGTCCCGCTGCACATCTTCCACTCCGGCGACTCTGCGCTCCACCTCTGACACTCGTTCGCGGAACCCCTCCATGTCCCCCCGAATCAACGCCGCCTCGACCTGGACGTGGTCAATCTTCACCGTCAGCGCAGACTGACAGTTTGCAATGGCCAGCATCAGAGCAATCGAAAGCCGGGGAGCCTGTAAGGATCGCGCCGTCCGGCGGTGGTTCCTTCTGGGCCTCCATGCGGCAGGCTGAAGGGGGGGTAGTAGGCCCGAGTCGTAGCGGGTGGGGCTGTGCAGGCTTGTTCCGTCTCCCTCGGCCGGATCTGGTTCCCCGCATACCCCGGGAGCTCCAGAGGGTAATGTTTGTAGGATGGAAGGAGATTTAGAGCGATTCCACACCAGGATCAAAGCAGGATGTTAGTCCGGACCGGGAGCTCAGCAGTTACACGTCTGCTCCCGTCGCCATCTTGGACACGCCCCCGATGCGTTATTTTTAAAGTGAGCTGACCGGGTGCATTATACCCACATGGCAATGAAAACCAAATACTATCGCCCAGTAAGCCATGTCCCCTTGTATTTCAAATCGTCATTTTCAGTTCTTACAGGAGCCATTTATTTGTGTCACTGCTTGCTTTCCTCTCCCTGGTTGGGTTCACATCTGAAGAAGGCGGTATTTCAAACCTCTCACAGTCTTGGCCTATATGAGCCCCTCCTTTCTCCTGAAGTCCCAGCTTTAGTTTTACAGATAGGATGTAATAGGTTTAAGCAGTTGTCCTTGCAGATAAAGGAACAGAACAGCATTCCCCAGGATTTCCAATACAAATGTGTTTTGTGTTGTGGTGCGGTGTGACATTTTTTATTTTTTTTGCCTTCAGGCCCAAAGACCCTTTGAAGGAGGAGATCGCAATGCGAGCAAAGCGATCGCTGGAGGAGGAAGAGGATGGGAACACAGAGCAGCTTTCAAAGAACAAGCTAAAAAAGAAACAGCGCAATCCGAACAAAATCTTTGACTCTTCTGTAAAGCGTAAGTCATACCGAGGGAAACTGCTGCCTCCTTTTAAAACTTGGTAAAGTCACACCCAATAAGGCCAAGTAGGCGTTCAGTGCACGTCGATCCTGCCCTGGAACTTTTGGGTTTTCATACAAGTATTTCCTTTCCTAAAGCAACCGTGAGCAAACAAAACAAGTTACAGTATATACTCGAGTATAAGCCAAGTTTTTTCAGCCTTTTTTTAGTGCTCAGAATGCCCCCCTCGGCTTATACCCAAGTCAGTGTACCTTGGCCGTCCATTGTTTTTAGCGGCTTCCTCCTGGTCCCGTCCCGTTCTGTGATAGGTTTTTGACACGGTGTTCAGCGTTCCGCTAATCACAGATGTTCTTTCATCCTCTGACTCAGTTTCCCAGCAGACACTATGTTCAGTGTTCCGCCTATCATGGTCCTTCTCTTGTCCGAGGATGAATAAACGTCTGTGACAGGCGAAACACTGAACACAGTGTCGAACGCCTATCACAGGACCAGGAGGAAGACGCGAGTTTTAAAAAATGGACGCTCGTAGCGAAGCCTGTCAAGAATTTCAGGTACGCTGCATTGGGCACAGTGAGTCGTACAAATGGGCATTGTAGACCCTCTTTTCCACTTGCAGTAGCTGCTGCATTCTCACCCTAGGCTTATACTCGAGTCAATACGTTCTCTCAGTTTTTTTTAGGTAAAATGACATGGTAATCCTGCCATCAAGTCTGTTAGTTTTTCAACAGAACATGCTATTCTGTAGATGTACCAGTTAAATTCTATGTGGACAACCTCATTTGACTTTATTTTCGTATTAGCTGATCTTGCTGCAAACTAATATTGTGTTTTTCCCGTTTTTTCAGCTAAATATGCAAAATGTGACCAGTGTGGAAATCCCAAGGTGCGTCCAGAGTCTTATGTTTCTACATGCAGTCCTTTTCCTCCCTTTCGCTTCTTCCTCTCACCTCTTCTTCCTCCTCTCACCTCTTCTTCGTTTTTCTTCTTTTCTCTCCCTCTCACCCTCCCTTCTACTCCTTTTTTTTTTTTTTTTAAGTAGTATTAATCCTTCATTGTCGTTTCCATTTTTGCACTTTAAAGTACACCAAACAGTTTCACAATAAAGAGTTTTTCGTGTTTCCTAAAAATCTTAATTTTTTTTTTCAAATAGCAGTTTTTTATTTTTTTTGTAAAAGGTCAATACAAAATAAAGCAGCATATCAAGTGTAAAAGAAAAGAGGAGGTACAAAATTCCAGCTTAATGAGCTTACACAGTGGTTCCATAATTATTTGTACAATCAGTAACTTGTAAAGCAGCTATAAATCAAAGGAGAGGGAAAGAGAGAGAGGAAAGAGAAAAAGAAGAAAAAGGAAAGGGGGGGGAGGGGGAGGCAGACAAGAAGGGCGGGGGTAGTGTCGTACCTCGGTGACCTGTTGTCGGCTCACGACGGGTCCTCCTCCACACGCCACCTCTCCCAGACAAGATCATGATCCTCTAACCTGTCCCGGATCCTAGCCGTCATTTTTTCCATGAATTCTACATCCTTAACCCTAGCATAGAGGGCCTCTTGGGATGGGGGCATCGGTTTCTTCCAATGAAGTGCTATCAAGCACCTCGCAGCTGTGGTAATGTGTCTTAACAGTTTCTTGTAGGGTTTAGCTATGTGAGGTTGGGATAGGCCCAGTAGGAAATAGCTTCGGGGAGAGGGGTATGGGCGCCTCCAAGAGGCGAGACAGGAGCTCTCGTGTCTGGGTCCAGAACGGTACAATCAAGGGGCAAGTCCAATATATATGGAACAGTGTGCCCTTAGCTTGGTTGCAACGCCAGCATCGGTCAGAGGTGGAGGGGTAAATTTTGTGGAGAACGTCCAGGGTCAGGTACCAAAAGAACAGCACTTTGTACGTATTTTCCTTATAAAGGGTGCAAATAGAGCTTTTGGCCGCCTGCCTCCAAACCGCTCCCCACTCCTCCTCCGAGCACCTCCCCCAGCTTCCTCTCCCATCGGAGCATATAGGCGTGTTTACCTTTGTTTTGAAAGGGGTATTCGTTTAGGATTTGGTATATATCTGATATAAGGCCCCTTCGGGCTGTGCCCTCGAGTATGATACGCTCAAATGGGGTTGGTTTCGAAAATAGGAGCTGGGGGGCTATTGAGTGGGCGTAATGGCGGATCTGTAGGTAGCGGAAAAAAGCTTGTCGTGGGATATCATGTTTGGCTTGGAGGTCAGTGAAGGAGTGCAGGGTGCGAGACCTGGGGTCTACTAAGTGTCCGAAGTGGAAGAGATTCCGTGAGGCCCAGGGCCATGACATCTGGTGGGTGAGACTCGTCGATAGTTTAGGGTTATAGAGAAAGGAGGTCAGCAGGGAACTAACGGACTTAAGTCGACAGTCTTGGGCTAGCCTCCTCCATATGCGTTGAAGCTGCCGCATGGAGCCCAGTAAAAAAATCTTACATTTTTAAGCTCCAGTAGCCTATTGCATTGGATGTGTGCCCCGTCTGCTTCTGAGCTGCCTGTTTGTGTTGATGAACAGAGTATATTAGCATGTAGGAATGTAACCGATAAGAGAGGCCACTCTGGAGTTTCAGAATGTAAGTCAGTGTAGCCACTTTAAAGGGGGCATTGAGTTGAAAGAAATGGTAACTTGCAATGAAAAGGTGAACTGGAAACCACATACCACATAGATGAGGTATGTTGCATTTCTTGTTAGAAGAAGAGGATTTAAAGCAGTTGTATAGCCTAACAAAAAAACCTGTACCTGTAAAGGAAAAATCATAATGAGCTAGTATGCGCCGCATACTAGCTCATTATGAAATACTTACCTTGGAACGAGCCGTCTGTATCGCTGCTGGTCTACGCCGAGGGAGATGACCTTTCCCCTCGGGGTGTCTTCCGGGTATCGTGGCACTAGCACTGTGAGTGGCTGGAGCCGCGATGTCATCACTCCCGCGCACGCCAGAGACTTCTTTCCGGCAAAGCCTGTCAGCTGCCGGGCCTTAAAGTGGATGTAAACCCACAGAGTTAATCCAGATCTGAGAAATCCTCTTTTAATGTTCAGTGAAAATGAACAGCCTTCCAGATAAAACCCTGCCTAAATAAAAAGTCTGGTTTCTCTCTTCTTGCTTTGAGTGAGAGGTTATTTACATATCTAGCTAGGACATGTTTATCATATGTTATGTTATATTTATCATAACATGAGGTGATATAACATCATAACACATCCTAGTAATATACAATGAACTTTGGATCACCTCTTGTTATGATAAACATGTCCAAGCTAGATTTGTAGTTAACCTGTTACCGAAAGCAATAACAGAGAAACGGACTTTATAATTTGGCAAGTTTTTTTCTGGAACTCTGTTAATTTGCACTGAACTTTAAAAGAGGATTACTCAGCGCTGGATTAACTCTGTGTGGCAAGACTGGGCACAGATGATAGAAAATCTTCATACTCTACATTGTGACATCAAAAAAAAAAAAAAAAAATGTTTTTTTGGGTTTACATCCACTTTAAGCCGAAAATCCCCAGTGCGCATTCGCCGCTGCATTCAGCGGCTAGTTGCGAGGGCAATATCTCCTAAACCGTAAAGGTTCAGGAGATATTATTTTTTTTACCTACAGGTCAGCCTTATTATAGGCTTACCTGTAGATGAAAGTTAAAAAAAAAGATACAACCGCTTTAATAACATTTCGAATTTCACTCTATTATCTGTACATGATATGAAAATAAGTCATCACATATTGAGGCTGGCTCCACATTCCCCAATTCTCTTGTCTTGCAGGGCACCAAGTGTGTGTTCCATTTGTGTCGCAGCTGCTGCAAGAAACAAGCATTCAGGGAGATGGCAGACTGTGCAGGTGCGTTTGAGATGCCTTTTGTGAAGAACGCCATTTCTGCCCGTAGCCTCGGGGCTAAAACTTTTCTTTTTACTTTTTTTTAGGTCACGGACTGCTTTTTAAAACCAAATTTGAAAGGTCTGCTCAGTATAAATCTGTGCAGGAGGGAGACGTGCCAGAGAAGAACCTTGTGGAATCAAAGCTCCCCCAGCCACCCCCTGAGATCAAAGTCTGAGCCCTTTACCCCCTGTGGAGCCCGGGACTGCTCATTACAGCTCTTCACAGGCTCCCTTCCTGCCGCTTGCTCAGGGAAATCGTTCACTCTGGCGTGTCTGGGATTGTCGACGCCCCCGCTTTGCTAGGGCACGGTACAAACTTTTTGCACTTCGGACTTTAACATTTCTAATGTTTTTAAGCTTTACAGTACCTTTTTGACTGGACTGAGAAATGTTTTCCGATTTTTGCCTTTAAAAAAAAAAAAGTATGCTGCTATCAGACTTAATTGTAGGTGCTGCTTGAGCGTCAGCTGGGGACGGCGCGGTGATGTAACTGGATTGCGTGGACGTCGTTTTAGACATTTAAAGGCTTAGAAAGAAAGACAAAGACAGATCTTATGAATTTCTATCCGTCTCTTGTCTGAATCTGTTGATGTAATACTCACTAAAGTGATCTCTAGCCTTTTTTCTTTTGTGTTTTATTTTTTTTAGGCACACAGCAGTCAAAACACAATGTGATTTATGCAGATCGTTAAAAGCTATATACTCCAGGCAGATGTAAAAGACACAAATTTAAATGTAGCTCTGTATTAAGTTAGACTGCATTTAAAGAAAAATAACATTTACAGTGCCTTGAAAAGGTATTCATACCCCTTGAAATTAGGGTTGTCCCGATGCCTCTTTTTTAGGACCGAGTACAAGTACCGATACTTTTTTTCATGTACTCGCCGATACCGAATACCGATACTTTTTTTAAATGCAGCCACGTGTCCCCAAATGCAGCCTTGTCCCTTAATTCAGCCATGTCCCTAAATTCAGCAGCCATGTCCCTAAATTCAGCAGCCATGTCCCTAAATTCAGCAGCCATGTCCCTAAATTCAGCAGCCAATGTCCCTAATGCAGCAGCCATGTCCCTCAATTCCCTCAATTCAGCAGCCATCTCCCGTCTGACGGGTGATCTGTCAATCAAAGTGCCCAGGCAAGGGGGAGTGGCCATACATGTCGGCGCGGCGGGAGAACACAGCTATTCAAATGACACCTGTTGTGTTTAGGGTTGCCACCTTTTCTTTAAGCCAAACCCGAACACTTTAGCAGTGCCCTGCAAATATTTTTGTAGTACATTAAATCTTTTATGTGCATGGGAGAGGAGTGCGGAGGGTATGATGAGGGCAGTATGAGGAGGGATTTCTTGCAGTGTCTGTGGGGTGACCATGGAATGATGTCCCTCAGCTAGGGGTAGGAAGCAGCTCTGAGTGATGTCTGGGGGTGATGTAACCTGGGGGGAGTTGGGGGCTTAGAAGTGGTCAGATAGTAATGTGTATAATTAAAAAAAAAGCTATTGTGGTCATCTACTAAAATACTACTCAATGAAAACATTATTTTATAAGATGCCAGCCCCCAGCACTCTGTATCTACAGATGATGTGAAGGTAATTGATGGCCATTCATATAACTCTGTGTTATCCAGGCTCTGAGTCTGTACAATCAGAGGTGTACACTCATCACATACACACAGGGTTAAGTGAATGGCCATAAATGAACTTCACATAATCTGGACAGAGGGATGTTTGTATAGGTAGATAAGTGCTGTTTGGCAGATACTGTGATCATACTCCCCCCTCCTCCCCACACACACACTTGCTCGCTGTCTATTCCGATTCTGCTGATCCTAACTTCAATGCCATAGTAATCCTCCTTGAGCTTTGCACCCATGCAAACTTTCCTTAGTAAAACAAAAGTCAGCTCACCTCTTACAGCGGCCAGCCCGATAGCAGCTCCAGTGATGTCTCAGCTCCGCCCCCCTTCTCTCGGAGCATGGCACTCTAGTGATTGCAGAGGGGGGGGTCAAAAACAACAGAGACTGCAGGAGCCTCGAGGGGGGAGACAGACAGGAGCTTCATATTGATAATACACACACCAGCACAGTGTGTGTATTCAGTGAGAAGAAATGACACTGCTGCTGTCACTTTCTCCACACTGGCAAGTATGTGCTAATCAGCGGCCGCAGCAGTTCTCCTCTCCCCCATACGAGGACTGCTTTGCTCGGCGCTCCGCTCCCTCTCCACCCCCTCTCCACCCACACTCCACCCCCTAACCACCCGCACTCGGAAAAAAAAAAAGTATTCTATTTAGGCATCGGGAGTATTTGCGCGAGTACAAGTACTAGCGCAAATACTCGGCATCGGTCCCGATACCGATACTAGTATCGGTATCGGGACAACCCTACTTGAAATGTTGTAACCAAAAACGTAAATGTATTTTATTGAGATTTTATGTGAATGACCAGGGGGGTCTCAAAACTGCCGCCCGAGGGCCGGATGTGGCCCTTTGCTAGCCGTCATCCGGCCCTTGAGGCAGTATTGCTTCCAATGATATGAGGCACTATTCCTCCCAATGGCACCAACAACGGGGCACTATTTCTTAGACTAATAGCAATGATGGAGTACTATTACTCCTCCTACTGCCTACCAACACTGGGGCCATGTTTATTCTCACTAATGCTCAACACTGGGGCATTTTCTACCCCAACTGGTCAGAATCTGGCCCCCCTAAAGTCTGAAAGACCGTAAACTGAAAATGCCCCCCTCTGCTTATACTAGAGTCACCTTTTTGCGCCTGATCTCCTGGACTTTGAGGACCCATGGACCTCAAACTTGGCACACACATAGCCCCACGCTTCCTCTATAAGTGCAAAGTTTGTTGTCTGGGGGAACCTACAGCCGGGGAGCACTGATTTTTCAAAGTCAAGCACCCCCTTCCATAGACTCCCATGTTAAAACGGTAATTTCACCAGTAACTTTGGGGACCCGATGCTGTCCGTAGGTCCCCTGGACCCAAAACTTGGCACACATGTTGCCCCTCCTTTTACAAGTGTGCAAAGTTTGCTGTCTGAGGGATCTTCGGCTGGGGAGCACCGTGTTTTTTTTTTCTCTCCAAAGCTTTGCACCCATTCTATATACTAGATAGAGTTTGAACCCCTTTTCCTAGCCAATGGTCAAAAGAGCACCCTTTCATTTGGCAACGCAAATGCGCAAGATGTCCTCTTGTATTTAGCCCCAGAGGATTTGACTGCCAAAATGACCAGAGCACTTTTTGCGATTTGGCACTGCGTCGCTTTAACTGCGACGTGGCTCCCAAACAAAATTGGCGTCCTTTTTTCCCCACAAATAGAGCTTTCTTTTGGTGGTATTTGATCACCTCTGCGGTTTTTATTTTTTGTGCTATAGACAAAAATAGAGCAACAGTTTTGATAAAAATATATATATATTTTTTTTTTCCACAGTAATTCTCTTCAGCCAATGTGGAACATATATTCTGGCAGTGCCCCCACATTCAAAACATTTTGGGTGGAGATTACTTTTGTGTATCTCAGATCTTCTGACCCATACCAATGACTGTGAGGGTGTGTTTGCTGGGCCTGGTGGAGGAGGTAGGAAGCTTTCTTTATATATGGTGGAGGAGGTAGTTCCGGCCAGAGCAGTGAGAACGCTTCTTACCATTTTATTATTATACAGGAGAAAGGCTACACTGCTCAAATGGAAAGATTCAAAGACCCCAGAGATTAACTTTTGGAAGGGTTTGGTTAACTCTATGCTACCTTGCTATAAAACTACTTATAGGTCCAGGGGTTGTGGAAAGAAATTTGACAAGGTGTGGCAAGCCTGGTATAATTTGGATAAAACAGTGGGATGAGGAGGAGTATGATGGGGTGTTAACAGGGTCATCTTTAAGGCAGGGCAAAAGGAGAAGATGCCCCGGGCCCTGTCATTGTTGTGGGGCCCAAAGCAGCTGCCTCATACTTGCCAATAAACCCAGTTTAAATTCTTCTTGGCCCTTGAAGTTTTAGTCATGTGCTGTGTCCTGATATCTCAGTGTAAAGTGCTGCTTCTAATGCTGCCCAGCTCTGCCCTATTGTATACAGATGACTCACCTGCAGACCTTGTGTTTACATGTAAATAACCGCAGCATTCATATTTAACTGCTTGCCGACCTGCCGCCGTCATTTTACTGGGGCAGGTCGGCACGCTTGGGCGAGAGCCCGTAGCTCTACGTCGGCTCTTTAAAGGCCACTAGGGGGCGCGCCCACACGATCGCTCGGTACAGAGCGAGGACCAGGAGCTATGTGTGTAAACACAAAGCTCCCAGTCCTGTCGGCGGGGAAACGCTGATCTTCTGTTCATACAATGTATGAACAGAAGATCAGTGATTTCCCCTAGTGAGGGCACCCCCCCCCCCCATACAGTTAGAATACACCCAGGAACACACTTAACCCCTTCCCCGCCCCCTAGTGTTAACCCCTTCACTGCCAATGGCATTTTTATAGTAATCCAATGCATTTTTATAGTACTGATCGCTATAAAAATGCCAATGGTCCCAAAAATGTGTCCGAAGTGCCCGCCATAATGTCGCAGTACTGGAGAAAAAAAAACGCCGATCGCCGTCATTACTAGTAAAAAAAATTTTTTTTTATAAAAATGACATAAAACTACCCCCTATTTTGTAAACGCTATAACTTTTGCACAAACTAATAAAAACGCTAATTGCGTTTTTTTTTTAACGAAAAATAGGTATAAGAATACGTATTGCCCTAAACTGAGGAAAAAAAATGTTTTTTTATATATTTTTTTGGGGTTATTTATTATGGCAAAATGTAAAAAAGATTGCCTTTTTTTCAAAATTGTCGCTCTATTTTTGTTTATAGCGCAAAAAATAAAAACCGCAGAGATGATCAAATACCGCCAAAAGAAAGTGCTATTTGTGGGGAAAAAAGGACGCCAATTTTGTTTAGGAGCCACGTCGCACGACTGCACAATTGTCAGTTAAAGCAAGCAACACAGTGCCGAATCACAAAAAGTGCTCTGGTCATTGGGCAGCAATATGGTCCGGGGGTTAAGTGGTTAAATAGTGTAGGCCGGCGGCATTCATATGTATATCATGCCTCTCTGCGGTGAAGAGATGATATAATAGGAGAGGTAACTGTCAGCGCAGATACAAAGTACATGTATGGTAGGGGTATGGTGATTAGTCCATTAGAAGTAATAGTAACAGGCAGTTCAATGGTTAAAAATGCAGGTGATTTGGCTGTTCCTCAGAGAGCTGACTCTGTGGTAAACAAAAGATGGGTAGAGAAAGGAAGCGCCACCTAAGTGCAGTATTAAAGAGGTTCTTTTAATGACACATTGTACAAAACACACTTACAAGAAGGTAAGGAAAGAAGGCTCATCTGTAACATCCTGTAGTCCTCGCCCCGGATCCATGGGCTGCTTAGAAGTGAAGATAGCAGAATGTGTTGAGTCTTCAGGCTTGTCCTGTGGCCATCAGGATGAGGCCTGTTCCAGCCTCATGGGTCACGTGGTTACTTCCGAGGAACACTTCCAGGAGGAGGGTCAGACAGGGAGGACAAAGGCTGATTGGGCTACGCGCTCGGAGCCACTGCTCCTTCTATTGGCCTGATCGTGCCAATAGAACATTGGGAGGGGGGATTTGTATTGGAAGGAGGGGGGCTTAAGTCTCTCCCGTTCTCCGAGTCTTCCTTGGCTCCGTTGGATGTTGTCTGGGTCTTCCACCGTTTCGACAGTTTTTTTTTTTTCCTTGGTCATGACAGACTTTATTACTCAGAACTAATTGAGAAGTAAGGCCAAAAAGCTTTGGCTATTCTTTTTCTTTTTAAAGCTCTGTTCTCTTTTTGAATTGAAACTTTGTTTTTTGTCATAAACTCTGCCTCTTGCTGAGATTACAATACCCACATCCACAGAATTTTTCTTTAAACTATTATAAGTCAGGAGCTCTCAGTTTAACGAAGAGGAATCCTTAGACAAGCAGCTAATCAGCTGCAGGGATATAGATAATGGCCTCTCAATATTGTCGCCTTCTACTGTTCACAGCCAGAGAGAGCTTATTATACTTAGAATTACAAAGCAATTACATGCTTGGGAAAGGAACAGCTGTACAAAATGGGAACGTCTGGTGTGTAGAAGACCATGAATTCTCACGGCCAACACACATGTAGACTGCCTGAGAAAATATAGGCGTTTGTATAAACTGTGTAACTCTTTCACAGTTACCACTTATGATGATGATGGTGAGTGAGGCCTTGCATAAAAGCCATGTTTATGGCATTTAGAATCGTCTAGCGAGCTTTAACCACTTGGCCCTTTCGGAAGATTGTTGTGCCAAGCTGACACAGATCTCCCAGAAGCCAATGAAAAACCAAAAATGACTTACAGCACTGTGGATGCTAAAGGAGGAAGTGAAATTAGATATAGGCATAAATCAGGTAAGTGAACACGCCAATTGTAAATGTTACTGGAGCCATGCCAAGCTGACCAAGAATCTCCATCGACGCCAATGTTAAATGTTACGTGAGCAGTGCCATGCCAAGCTGACCAAGAATCTCCATAGACGCCAATGTTACGGGAGCCATGCCATGACAAGCTGACCAAGAATCTCCATCGACGCCAATGTTAAATGTTACGTGAGCAGTGCCATGCCAAGCTGACCAAGAATCTCCATAGACGCCAATGTTACGGGAGCCATGCCATGACAAGCTGACCAAGAATCTCCATATACGCCAATGTTACGGGAGCCATGCCATGACAAGCTGACCAAGAATCTCCATAGATTGAGCGAGTGAAAAACTTATATAGCGCAGCACATGCAAACTGAATCGCCTCTGGGTGCTGTCCTGACACACCTGTAGACCAAGGGAGGGAGCGAGCACGACACTCCACACCAGGGAGAAAGCCTCATTACTGTGTGGAGTTACAGACAGAAGAACAGGAAGTGAGGATTTCTCAGAAGAAATAAGGACATTTCAATCCCTTCTATTTCTTTATCTTCTACTACTTTATTCTACTGCGGAAAAAGGAAAATGGAGTGGGAGGCCGATCCGCTAGGACCAGATGGTTAGAATACGAAGGGACAATATGAAGATGTACCTAAAGATTTACATGTCATAATATGTCACTACTGATGTCGGTACCTGTTATGTACCTCATGTGAGATGTTTTTATATCACTGGTTCTGTTTATGTGATGTTGGTCCATGCGGACTGGTTTTTCCTCTTTGATGACAAAAAAGAAATAAGGACATTTAAAAGCAAAATGGACGGATGAGGTAAGTGAAGGAGGACTGCACTAAGAAAAAGGAAGCTATTGAGGGATTTTTTTTTACCTTTACAACCCCAATTAAAAGCTATTTTTTTTTTCACCCTCAGTGTTTATCTTTTGTATCGGATTGGTGAAGTTGGATGGAAAGACATCCTTTCCCGGTACACAACCCTCTAATTTTATTGTTCTCTGCCCCAGCTGTTCTCTCCGCAGGCCTTGCAGGTGCGTCGCTCTCTCTGCCACGCCGCGCGCCGAGAGTTTTCAATTGCAGGTAATTCTAGGCTGACGGATCCCCCGCTTCCCTGTCCTTTTCATTGAAATGCCGGCTCTCTACCGCAGTTTCTGTCGAAGGAAGCTTGGAGGGTTTTTTTTTTTTTTTTTACAGAAAAAAAGCTTGTTATCTTGTATTTTGACTGTCTTGAAAAGACTTTGCTAAATATGCCATTTATTTCTTCCAGAGCAAATTATCTTCCCTTTCAGTCTGCAGGAGGTGGAACTGTCAGCCACTGACTCACAACCCTTCTCTGATGATGGAAGGAAAGTTCCTATAGATAAAAAAAATCTTATTAAATAAACCAGTAATATTCATAACCCAACTACAAGGGCAAGATCTTCCTAATTGGCCCTTAAACTGAGCTAAAATCAAAACTGTTTATTTCATTTGAAATGTGAAATGTGTGTCACCGGCGCAAAAATACGATTATATAAAAAAACTTGTAAATGTGTCTTTAACCACCTAACGCCGATATATGTCAGCAGAATGGCACGGCTGGGCACAATCACGTAAGGGTACGTCCCCTTTAAGTGCCCTGCTGTGGGTCGGTCGCGCACGCCCGCAACCCGGTCCGAAGCCGTGGGACCCAATCGCCCACCGGTATCCCGCGATTGGTCACAGGAGCTGAAGAACGGGGAGAGGTGAGTGTAAACACACCTTCCCCGTTCTACACTGTGGCAATGTCAGTGATCGTCTGTTCCCTGATATAGGGAATGACAATCAGCGACGTCACAAGTCCATCCCTGCCCCACTACAGTTAGAAACACATATGAGGTCACACTTAACCCCTACAGCGTCCCCCTGGTGGTTAACTTCCAAACTGCAATTGTCATTTTCACAGTAATCATTTTTGTAAACGCTATAAATTTTGCGCAAACCAATCGTTAAACGCTTAGTTCGATTTTTTTTTTTTTTTTACAAAAATATGTAGAAGAATACGTATAGGCCTAAACTGAGGGGAAAACATTTTTTTTATATATTTTTTGGGGATATTTATGATAGCAAAAAGTAAAAACTATTTTTTTTTTCAAAATTGTCGCTCTATTTTTGTTTATAGCGCAAAAAACAAAAAAACGCAGAGGTGATCAAATACCACCAAAAGAAAGCTCTATTTGTGGGGAAAAAAGGACGCCAATTTTGTTTGGGAGACACGTCGCACAATGTCAGTTAGATGTCAGTTAAAGCGACGCAGTGCTGAATCGCAAAAAGGGGCAAGGTCCTTTACCTGCATAATGGTCCGGGTCTTAAGTGGCGAATCTGCTGTGGTCATAAATTCCCCACCAATAAAACAGTAAGAAGGATAACGGCCCTAACTGGTATATATCTTACCACATATCTAAAGCAGTGAATAATATTCATCAATAATCCATCAATAATTAGTCATGAAATCAATCAAGTGCATATTAAGTGAACTACAATAATATAGGGAACATTTTTTTTCCCTTAACCTCTTCACGACCGAGGACGTCTATGGACGTCCTCGGCTTTGTGCGGTGATATCTGAATGATGGGTGCAGCTACAGGCATCATTCAGATATCACCGTCTTCAGCCGCCGATTCTCTGCACGATAAGAATGATCAAAGCGGCAGTTCCGCTGCTTAATCGTTCTTATAGGCAGCGGGAGGGGACGTCCCCCCCTCATGCCGCCATCTGGTGCTTCTCCAGGCTCTCCCGTGCCATCGGGGGCCTGGAGAGCAAATCGGCCGGCGCTAGCTGGGAAAGCATAGAGATGACTGGTGACCAGATGGTCACCAATCATCTCTATGACCGTCGGAAGTTCGGGCGCAACGTTATGACGTCACGCCCGGTAGCCAGAAGTAAACAAAGATGCATGTGAAGAAATGTGTTTAAAAAAAAAATTGTGATATTTATTATAGCAAAAAGTAAAAAAAAAAAATCCAAATTGTCGCTTTTATGTTTACAGCGCAAAAAATAAAAACCGCAGAGGTGATCAAATGCCACCAAAAGAAAGCTCTATTTGTGGGGAAAAAGACGTAATTTTTGTTGGGGTACAGCGTCGCACGATTGTCAGTTAAAGCTACGCAGTGCCGTATCGCAAAAAACGTACTGGTCATTAAAGGGGTTGTAAAGGTAAACGTTTTTTTTACCTTAATGCATCCTATGCATTAAGGTAAAAAACATCTCGCAGCACCGCCCCCCCCCCCCCCCCCAGTCCCCGTTTTACTTACCTGACCGTTCGAAACGCCCGGGCGCGTCGACGTCATCCTCTTTGGTTCCCAGCCTGGCCGAACCTAATAAAATGAATAGAATATGCACAAAGCGTCCCTTTAAACACCACGAATTTCAGTGACAGTCGGCAGTGACATCAGACTTTGAGACATTCTTCCCCCCCGGATACCATTGTATGTTTTGTGTTTAACATTTTATGTTTTTTTCACCCCCCCCCCCAAAGGAAACGGCCTAATTAATAAATAAATCATGAAGAATGTACAGGACGCCGGGAGCCGAGCGCCATTCAGGTACAATCCACGACAGCTCCCCGGTGACATCACATTCTTCCCTTCTTCTGCTTCATTAAAGTTGTTTTATCGATTTGAATAAATTCTGACCTTTAGCAGCAGTGGAAGAATAGTTTAATAATTAGACTTTGTATTACGAGATCGCAGCCAATAGATGGTGAGTGGGCTGTACAACAGACATGTCACTGGCTGGGTATATAGAACGCCATTCAGTACATGAATTATAGGCAGTGAAATCCAAAGTGTACCAAAAAATAAAAAATATTTTTTTTATTTTTTATTATTGTAAATGTCCTCCTCTGTGTGCCTCACTGAATCTAGTTTCACTTTGATCTGACTTTCTGAAACAACGCGGCAGCGTCCCACCAACTATCATCACCCTATAGCAGGCATGTCCAAAGTCCGGCCCGCGGGCCAATTGCGGCTCCCGTTCCGGTTTAATGTGGCCCCCTGGTAATTTGGATATATATCTTTTGTGGCCCCTAGGGCCACAAAAGATATATACTGTATTTAACGGCACTGCCTCGGAGGGGACATGAAGGCGGGAATGCGTGCCGTAAAAATTACATACAGGAGAATCTCCTGTTTATTCGGCAGCATCTGTAATAGGAAGTCCCATCTCCTGGGCTGCCATTGGACGACTCCTCTGTCTATAATAGGAGGCGGGACATTGTATTAACCACCTGAGGCCTGCGCTATAGCCGAATGACGGCTACAGCGCGGACATGAAAATCCAACTGGACTTCAATTGACGTCCGCCGCTTTTGGCGTTCCCCGAGCGCGCAGGGGGGAAAATCTGTGTTGGCCGTGTCCCTTGGACACAGCCAATCACAGATCGCGGCGAACGGCCAATCAGAGTGGCCGTTTGCTATGCGATCTGTGCGGCCAATGAGAGATGATCTCAAATGTAAACACATGAGATCATCTCTCATTGCCGGCTCACACAGAGACAGCGTCCTGTCTCTGGAGAGGAGACCGATCTGTATCTCTTGTACATAGGGACACAGATCAGTCACCTCCCCCAGTCACCCCCCTACCCCCACAGTTAGAAGACAATGCAGGGTACACATTTAACCCCTTCCTCACCCCCTTCAATGCCAGTCACATTTACACAGAAATGAGTGCATATTTATAGCACTGATCGCAGTATAAATGTCAATGGCGCCAAAAATGTGTCTGATGTGTCCGCCATAATGTTGCTGTCCCAATAAAAATCGCAGATCGCCGCCATTAGTAGTAAAAAAATAATAATAATTCTGTCCCCTATTTTGCAGGTGCTATAACTTTTGCGCAAACCAGTGGCTTGCGATTTTTTTTTTTTTTTTACCAAAAATATGTAGAATATGTATCGGCCTAAACTGAGAACTTTTTTTTTTTTCTATTGGGCTATTTATTATAGCAACAAGTATAAAATATTGTATTTTTTGTTTATAGCGCAAAAAAATAAAAACCGCACAGGCGATCAAATACCACCAAAAGAAAGCTCTACTTGTGGGGAAAAAAGGACGTCAATTTTGTTCAGGAGCCACGTCGCACGACCGCACAATTGTCAGTTAAAGCGACGAAGTACCCGAAGCTGAAATTTCACATGGGCAGGAGGGGGGTATATGTGCCCAGTAAGCAAGTGGTTAAAAAGGCTGCTGTGTAAACAGGAGATTCGCCCACCCGTCCCCTCTGAAGCTCCAGATGGGCATCGATCAGGCTGCACTGATGGCAATGGAGAGGCTGCATTCATTGCAATAGTGAGGCTGCAGATGGCCACTGATTAGTCTGCATTGATGGGCACTGACGCTTATTTTGCTTCTCAGTTCTTTAATTTAAAATGAAAAATATTTCCTGAAACTTCCCTCCTAAAGTAAGCCGATAAATACGGTATATCCAAATAACACACCAAAGCTCATCCTTAATCCCGAGTGGCACTCAGGGATTCGCTAGGGCAGTGGTCTCCAAACTGTGGCCCTTTGCTCGCTTTTAACTGGCCCTTGGAGCACTATTCCTTCCACTCATACAATACACTATTATGCCATCTGACCCCAACAACGGGACACAGTTCCTGCCAATTATCCCAACGGGACAGTTCCTGCCAATGATCCCAACAACGGGACACAGTTCCTGCCAATGATCCCAACAATGGGGCATTATTTTTTCCCACTGAAGTGGGGACATTTTCTACTCCCAATAGCAACAGTCTGCAGAACTGTAAACTGGCTCTTTAGAAAGTTTGGAGACCCCTGATTTAAACAAATCATTTATTGGGGAGTTTCCAGTTTTATGTGCTCAATGTGTTAAGCTATTGGCCATTCTGGTCTAATGGTGAAGGGGGTAACACTCCGCTTGGTCTCAGCAGCGCTGTCACTGTAAGTCATCACTGACAGGCTGGGAACAGCATTATGCAATGTGATCAATTCTTCATGTGGTCTGACAGACGGCTGCAAACACTAAACAGATGGACACATATTTGCTTCCGCCGCTTCTGGCTTCATGTTATGAAATATTCGGGAACGCGGAGTTAAATGAAGCCAGGACAGAGATGGATGGGATTGCTGCCTTTCTGATATGTTCTGCACTTTCCCAAGGTGGAGGCAGCCTAGAATAATGTGATATATTGCATGATATGTGTCCTTGTGTTATAAGAAGGGAAAACTGCTGGCTGGGGACGGCTATAACTCAAAGCTCGGTCAGGGGACCTATTTATCGAATTCTCCTGAGCAGAGGCACAACGCTATTTATCAAATATAAAACTCTTACAAGCAGGGGCGGACTGAGTATTCGGGCACTGCCCGAGGGCCCCATGCCACTAGGGGGCCCCATCCGGGTTGCAAGCCTCAGTAAAACCAGGGACAGTATGTAAAAATCTGTTATAGCTGCCCCGCCTCTCCAGTACCTTTTCAGTGTGTGTGTGTGTATAATGTGTATGTATATGTGTGTGTACTGTGTCCCCATAATTTATTGCCAGGGGGCCCCATAATCTCCTATTGCCCGGGGGCCCCATGAGTTGTCAGCCACCCCTGCCTACAAGACAGAGGTCTGAAAGACGAGATGGAAACAGACACAATTTTTATCACAGGGAAGCTGGACACGCATGTTTTAGCAAGCGAGTTAAAACGTAATCATGTAAATGGGCCCTAAAAATATTTTGGGGGCAAGAGAATGTTGTTTAAAGCTATTTAATTAAACATATAAAAAATGTATGGACTATTAAAATAAAAACTTTTGCTGCAAAACTCACCTTCAAACTGGAGCTGTCACTGCAGTAATGCCTTTCCCCCACTAGATGTCCTCAGTCCTCTAAATTGAATGACAGCCAGCATCACCCTTCCTGAACTCTCCTTCTGGAAAAAAAAAATTAGTTAAAGTGGATGTAAAGCCCCTCTCATCCTTTCTAAACTACTGCCATAGTGCTGATCTATAAGGATATAGACGCCTCCTGCATGTATCCTCACCTGTCAAATGTCTCCCCTCTGTCTGTTAGAAGAACTGAAAAACTGCAGATTCTGTGGGTGGGTCTGTTGTCTGGAGCTCAGGTGGGTGGAGCTGTGATGTCAGTAGACTCCCCGCCCTCCTCTACACTCCCCTTGTCAACATGCATTTTTTCCTGTGTATTCCTTACACTGAATTCTGCTATGGTCACTAACATCCAGTCAAAATCCTGAAAAGTAATCACATGACTTCAGAAAAGGAGTAGGGGTGGAAATTAAAAAATAATGCCTGTCTCCAGGCTAGTGCATGAGATATGTAAATCACCTGTAACTCACAGCAAGGGGGAAGAACGGACTAAGGTTTTTCTCTGTAAATCCGTTTTATTTCACTGAACAATAAAAGAGGATTGCTCAGAGCTGGATTAACTCCGCGTGGCAAGACTGGGCACAGATCGCCTAGGACCTGTCAGTGTCCCATGCGATCGCCTACAGGGAGGGGCTGCAATAAGGCGATTAAGCCTAATCGCCTTCCCAGCCCCTCGGCGGAAGCAGGAAGTGGGACAGGAAGTCCCACTCCTCCTGAAGCCCCCACTCCCCCCCCCCCAAAAAAAATTACATGCCAAATGTGGCATGTAAGGGGGTGTGGGGTGGAACAAGCGGAAGTTCCATTTTTGGGTGGAACTCCGCTTTAATAAACATTCACATTTTCATAGATCTTTCTTGGCTGGAGGATATCTCAAAGCTGAGAATTTTGGGAAGACACTGATGATACATTGTTGCAGGAATATAGAATGTTTTTGGCATCTATGAATATACAGCATTGTATACAATCCACCTTTGCAGTATTTGTACATTACATAGAAGATGGATCTTTAATGGATAAATCTTCTTTAATAAACTTTCACATTTTCATAGATCTTTCTTGGCTGGAGGATTGGCTCATGTAAAGAATTTGGGAATACACTGAGGATACATTGTTGCAGGAACAGATGATGATTTGGGATCTATGTATACATTGTATACAATCCCCCTTTGCAGTGTATTTACATTACATAGAAGATGGATCTTTAATGGATAAATCCACTTTAATACATTTTCATAGATCTTTCTTGGCTGGAGGATTGGCTCATGTAAAGAATTTGGGAATACACTGAGGATACATTGTTGCAGGAACAGATGATGATTTGGGATCTATCAATACATTGTATATAATGCCCCTTTGCAGTCTTTATAATCTCATAGAAGATGTACCTTTGGGAATACACTATGGATACATTGTTTCAGGAACAGACGGTGATTTGGGATCTATGAATACATTGTAGACAAAGCCCCTTTATAATCTCATAGAAGATGCACGGTGTGCTGTGTCCCCCAGCATTTAATATGCAATGAATGAAGAGCTGGCAGTCAGTCAGTCAGTCACGGTTCAGCTTGTAGAGAGGCGAGTCTGCTGCTCCCCCAGCTGGTACATTCAGCACCTGAGCCCCGGACAGCTCCGGCTCCGCAAACTTGTCACCACCATTGTCACCACACTCCGAGGACGACCTGCCAACACAAGACTGCCTAACCTTTTTCTATTTGCGTTTGTCCGCTGTGGCTTGTTAATAAATACTACAATCTTTTTTAAGAGCAACGATCGGAGTGCGGATTATCTTCTCATTAGTGACTGAGGATCGAGCACCCGGAGCCTTGCTTTCTATGTGATGTATGGGTAGTAGCACTGACTTTTTTTGTTTATAATCACAAGACTACTACCTCCAGGCACAGGCTGCTCACAGTCTCTGTGCTATGAGTGCTGATGGACACCATGGAGCTCCACCAGAGGCTGGGGGACCTTCTGCCTTGGAATGTCTCTCTGTTGGACCATCTCTCTCCTGGAAATGACAGTTCCTGGCAGTCCAGACCTCTGTCCAGCAACCTCCTTTTCTCTGCCCACGAACCAGGGACCATCCTCTTGGTGGTAATGTACTCGGCTTCCTTTCTGGGTGGCTTGGCAGGCAACATCATGGCTTTGAGGGTATTGGGGACCAGGAGAAGACGAAGATGTGGCTTCTCTGGGGTATCGGGGACTAAGGACCTTCTCGTCAACTTGGCAGTGTGTGACATGATGGTGATTTGCATCTGTATGCCCATCAACCTTGGTCATCAGGTGCACAACGCTTGGGTGTTTGGTGGGTTCCTCTGCAGAGCTGTCCCCTTTGTCCAGGCTGTGTCCGTCTCTGCCAGTGTCCTCACCTTGTCTGTCATCAGCCTGAACAGGTACTATAGTGTACACAACCCTATGCATGCCAGGACTTTCTTCACCACCAGGAGAATAACTGGCATGATCTGTTTAGTGTGGCTCCTGTCTTCTGCTTTATGTATCCCACTGCTGTTCATGAACAGGACTCAGAACTTGGTCCTCTACCCTATGAAATTGGACGTAGTGGTGTGCACCGAAAGTTGGCCAAGTCTCAACATGAAACTTATCTACAACTTCTTGTTGTTCTGCGCGTTGTACGTGTTCCCCGTCTTATTCAACCTCTTGATCTGCTTCCTGACAAGTCGGCGACTTTGGGGGGGCGGCGACACTTTGATAGACAAGAACAGTTGGTCCATGGCTGGCTCCAGGTTGAAGGCTCGTAGGAAAATTGCCAAGATGGTGGTGGCACTGGTTCTTCTCTTCACACTCTCATGGTTACCCCTCTATGTGCTAGACATCTGGATTGACATCAACATGACCTATGCCCCTTTTGGAGAGATGTTGGGGTACCTCCAACACGACTGGATTTTGCAGTTGAGACCCTTCGCCCAGTGGCTTGGCCTCACCAACTCCACCCTGAACCCCCTGTGCTACTGCTTTGTGGGCAACCTGTACCGATCGGCCAAACGGTTTAGGAATAGCTACCGAGAAAGGTTGGTGTCTATGTTTAGTCTATCGTTGACCCACGCACCGGGGGACCCCGCTGCCCCCCGTTTATTACACTACAAGGCCTCTAAAGACAACATGGAGTCTCGGTTTAAGAGAGGCAAACTCCAGTCAACGTTTCGACCCCTCAACAAGAACAAAAGTGCT
The DNA here is from genome assembly GCA_029574335.1 of Rana kukunoris. Lineage (NCBI taxonomy): Eukaryota > Metazoa > Chordata > Amphibia > Anura > Ranidae > Rana > Rana kukunoris. The sequence goes on from CM056060.1 coordinate 142,842,411, forward strand.
TCCTCAGTCCCAATCTGTGACGAGAGCCCAGGGCTCCCCATGCCCGTCCCTACTTGATATCACACAAGGAGGCATTCTCTTCCCAGAAGAAGCCTGGACACACACAGCTGATTATGTATTGAACTAATCAGTCACTTATTGATTATCATGTCATATGTGTGATTCTAAGCTGGACTGGCGTTTATTGATTATGATGTAATTTGCCATGTGTGCCAATTAGAAGGCCGGTGTGCATTTGTGGATTAGATGAGGAACTGCTGTCAACTATAATTTCTAGAGGTTCGATATTAAACATGTACACTAAATCTGTTGTCTGTAGTGGGCAATATATCGCACATAAGCAGGGGTGGACTGACAACTCATGGGGCCCCTGGGCAATAGGAGATTATGCAACCAAAATGTGTAGCGCTTCAAACAAATATGTATAGTATCCAAATAAGTGCTCATCAGCAAGTGAACACACAATATAATGCAGTAAATTCAATAAAGGAATGTACAAATATGATATAGTAAATAGTAGTCTTGTCCCGATACACATACCGAGTATTTGCGGGAGTACTTGTACTCCCGCAAATACCCCCGATACCTAAATAGAATACTTTCCCCCCCGCCGCTGCCGCCGCATCGAAAGCCGCCGCATGGGTTAAACGGCGTGCGGGAACATCACAGCTTTAATTTGAATAGCTGTAGTTTTCCCGCTGCCTATAGACACTCCCCCTTGCTCGGGATTGGATGGGTGATCGTGATCTGTCCAATCCCGAGCAAGGGGGAGTGTCTATACGCGCGGGCAAAACAGCTATTCAAATGAATGCTGTGATTTTCTACATGCGGCGGCGCGGCGGCTTTCGGCGGCAAAGGTATGGGGGGAAATGGCTAGAGGGACATGGCTGCGTATGTGAGGGACATGGCTAGAGGGACATGGCTGCATATGTGAGGGACATGGCTAGAGAGACATGGCTGCATATGTGAGGGACATGGCTAGAGGGACATGGCTGCATATGTGAGGGACATGGCTAGAGGGACATGGCTGAAGGGACATGGCTGCATATGTGAGGGACATGGCTAGAGGGACATGGCTGAAGGGACATGGCTGCATATGTGAGGGACATGGCTAGAGGGACATGGCTGAAGGGACATGGCTGCATATGTGAGGGACATGGCTAGAGGGACATGGCTGAAGGGACATGGCTGCATATGTGAGGGACATGGCTAGAGGGACATGGCTGAAGGGACATGGCTGCATATGTGAGGGACATGGCTGCATATGTGAGGGACATGGCTGAAGGGACATGGCTGCATATGTGAGGGACATGGCTGCATATGTGAGGGACATGGCTGGAGGGACATGGCTAAAGGGACATGGCTGCATATGTGAGGGACATGGCTAGAGGGACATGGCTGCATATGTGAGGGACATGGCTGAAGGGACATGGCTGCATATGTGAGGGACATGGCTGCATATGTGAGGGACATGGCTGCATATGTGAGGGACATGGCTAGAGGGACATGGCTGCATATGTGAGGGACATGGCTGCATATGTGAGGCACATGGCTGAAGGGACATGGCTGCATATGTGAGGCACATGGCTGAAGGGACATGGCTGCATATGTGAGGGACATGGCTGAAGGGACATGGCTGCATATGTGAGGGACATGGCTAGAGGGACATGGCTGCATATGTGAGGGACATGGCTAGAGAGACATGGCTGCATATTCGAGGGACATGGCTAGAGAGACATGGCTGCATATTCGAGGGACATGGCTGAAGGGACATGGCTGCATATGTGAGGGACATGGCTAGAGGGACATGGCTGCATATGTGGGGGACATGGCTGCATATGTGAGGGACATGGCTAGAGGGACATGGCTGCATATGTGAGGGACATGGCTGAAGGGACATGGCTGCATATGTGAGGGACATGGCTGCATATGTGGGGGACATGGCTGCATTTGGGGACACATTTAAAAAAAAGTATCGGCATTCGGTATCGGCGACTACTTATAAAAAAGTATCGGTACTTGTACTCGGTCCTAAAAAAGTGGCAACAATGGAGACGACCATTGTTGTCCATTGTCGTCTCCATTGTTGCCTCAACATTGTTATATGCACAAATTTACAGGATACATGCGAGTGTACTTGCTTCTTTTATTAAATCAAGTTTTTATCAGGATTACACTATTTGGCCTTTTTTTCCCCCTTACTGTCCATTTTGGAGTACATATTATCCATTATCCATGGAATGAATATTACCCTCTTCTATCAAGGCTGCTAGTTGATTGAGCGCAGTATACCCACATTTTTTCACAATAGGAGATTATGGTGCCCCCAGGCAATAGGAGATTATGGGGCCACACAGTATGCACAGACTACACATACACACACACACACACAGAATACATACTGTATACATTTAGTATACATACACAGACACACACAGAATACATACACACAGTATACAGACACAGTACGTATACACACACAGAATACATACTGTATACACACAGTATACAGACACAGTGTACACGCACGCACGCACGCACGCACGCACGCACGCACGCACGCACGCACGCACACACACACAGAAAAGCGGGGCTTTTTTTCTCAAACAAAAAGGTGCTGGAACTCAACCACAACCCCCCCAAAACCTCTCCCCCCACATACACCCTCCAAATCACTTCAAATAGGGTCTTAAAGGGGCATTAAATCTGTGTTTACAAGTGATTGTGGTGAGCAGACACCAAAGGGTTCCACCAAGTTCCCACTGAAAAAAAGCCCTGCTGAAAAGGTACTGGAGAGGCGGGGCAGCTATAATCTTAGGATTACAAAAAAAAAAGTTTTTTTTACATACTGTCCCTGGTTTTACTGAGGCTGGCAACACTAAGGGGGGAGCCCCCTCATAGGCGTGCGCACAGGGTGTGCCGGCTGTGCCCAGACACACCCTAATCATGCCATGTGCATTAGTATTATCACTGTGTAGAGGCAGTAACATGGGAAAGATCTCCCTCTTACCGGCTCTGTCATAAGAGAAGTGTTCATGCTCTTCTCTTTCACTGTGCTGGCAGGGAGATCAATATTCTGGGGTCATATATATATGTAGACACACACATGCATGTGTGTTTGAGCTTTAGGGTGCACACCCTAATGCAATAGACTGCGCACACCTATGGGCCCCCTAGTGGCATGGGGCCCTCTGGCAGTGCCCAAAATGTCAGTCCGCCCCTGCACATAAGTATCGGTGTTCTGGGTTCTTTAACTGATATTACAGCAGAAGTAACAAACGACAGATATAGAAAAGTGGAGCTGGTTCATATCACAACTCAGATGTCCCGTTTTATATACCAATGCAGGCGAGAGAAAAATACATGTAGGCTGACCACTTGTAAGACTAGGCTTTTTCTAGAACTCTTTGTGTACAAGTTTAAATCAGTACTTTTGGCTATAAAAATTACTTATAACCCCCAAACATGATTTATTTATTTTTTAGCAGAGACTCTTAGGAATAAAATGGCGATTGTTGCAATTTGCACTTTAATGAATAATAAAAAAAAAAAAAAAAAACATAATATACCCCAATTTTTTTGTAGAACAGGAAAAGGGATGTTACATGGAGTAAATTGATACCCAACACTGTCACACTTTAAAATTGCGCACGTGTGGAATATGTAACATGTGTACATTATGTAACAACATTACAAGGAATGTAAACATCCCTTGTAATAGAAATAAGGATGACAGGTCCTCTTTATGGAAAAATCTGGGGTCAAAAAGACCCCAAATCTCTCCTTTAAAAACAAATTTATTTTTCTTATTTATACTTTTTTTTTTTTTTTTTTTTACCCTGCCCCTAAAAAAAAATTGGATCACTTTTGTTCCTATTACAAGGAATGAAAACATCCCTTGTAATATAAATAAGGAGGACATGTCCTCTTAATGGAAATATCTGGAGTCAAAAAGACCCCAAATCTCACCTTAAAAAAAAAAAAAAAAATCTTATTTCTTTTATTTTTACACTATTCCTTGATTTTTTTTTTTTATAAAATGTATTTCCTATTACAAGAAATGAAAACATCCCTTCTAATAGAAATAAGGATGACAGATGCTCTTTATGGAAATATCTGGGGTCAAAAAGACCCCAAATCTATCCTTTACCTTTAAAAGCAAAGATGAAAAAATAAATAAAAATAATCTTTGATCTTTTGCTTTAAAAAAAAAAAAAAAAAAAAAAAAAAGTTTACTTCCACCTTGGACCAGAAGTGACGCAATGACGTTGCTTCGGTCCTCCAAAGCCATAGAGGGGATCAAAGACTATCTTGTCTTTTATCGCCTCAGTGACCAGCTGTTAGCACCATTGGATCGTTTCTCAGGTGCCGGTAAAAACAGTAAGCCCGAGAAACACTGGCGAGCGATGGGAGGGGGACTTCCCCTCCTGCTGCTTCTGAAAGAGTTCCAGTGGCTCATGAGCCGCTCAGACTGCTTTCACAAGAAAGCCATTCAGGAGGGGGGGGGGTGAAAAAAAATATACCGGGGTTATGGCTGATAACTTCAGCCATAACCCCAGTAAACCACGTGAAAACCCCAATGATTATATATACACACACATACATATTGCTGGTCGCCAAGTGGTTAAAATGTATCCAAACCCAAGAAGAGAAATGTAATATATTACAGATGTGGTGGCTGCATTTGTTTTCTTTGTTCAGGCTTTTTTCCTTTATGTTCACCTGGTGATCCTGCCGCACTATCTGTCCTAGCAACCCACTTCCTGTCCTAGGGTGATAACACTCACTGTACCATGGCTATGGAGAAGCAGCGTTGTCATCTTCACTCATGATTTGTACTACAGAACACTCTCCTCGTTAGAATAACACGATGAGGGGTGTTTTGTAGTACAATGAGTTAACCTAGAAAGGGCTAATAAGTCTCTTTGGGATTTCAGTGAAACACAGGCAGAGTTCTGCAGAAATTAGGAGCTCACACACGCATGCCTTCCTCTGCAGCCTCAGCTGCACTGGACAGTGAATGAATGGAAAGTGCTCTGTGCTGAGCGGCTTCCTGTTCTCTTACAAACTGAAGCATACAGTTTACTAGGCTTCAGTTTTGAATGAACACAGTGAGTGTGTTCATTTAGAAAAGGAAAGCGGCTGGTTAATGATATATTTACTAGGCCTTTCCCCACTCTCCATCCTGAAACATCCCCGCAGCAGCCAGAGGGAGAGGAGAGGAGGGAAGCCAGCAGCACTGGGGGAGGGGGGGCACAACACAGGGGGGGGCCCAGGCAATAGGGTGAATTGGCACATGGCACACCCCCTGTGCATAGAGAAAATTGGAATATATTGTGCCAATACCCCAAAAAGATAATCAAATAGCAGCCAGCACAACAAACAAGTCCAAACCAAAAGATACATATATAAAAATTATGTGCGGTGCCCAAAGGTCAATATACAAAATCAATGAGGTAGAATGTGAAGAACCACCAAAAAATTGAATTACGTACTTCTACACATTCTGTGTGATATAAATGACTAACGGTCGCCACCGTTTACGATCTTCCATCCACCCACCCACGACAGCTTATCGACACTCCACAATCCAGCAGACGAACACGGCCCATAGGATTCCCCAGAATAATGAGACACAGCTCTCTTTGAGGTTCAAAACAGGGAATGAATGTTTATTAAGCACATGTTAACACATTTCTCTTCACAATACATCCCTCCCATCCTTGGGAAACAGGGTGGGTTAAATGGTCCAATGACAATGGTGTTACAGGTCAGGTGTGTTCAAACTTCTTCTTCAGTGAACAGTCTTAGCAGGGGGGGTTGCTGGAGGGATTCCCCCCCCCCTTTCCTCACAGCAAGACACTTAAACATCCCATAATAGGCAGCCAAACTGGCTACCAAGCTTCAATCCACATCACCATAGTAGCATACCTAATTAGCACATAAGACAATAGAACGAAATCACACCCCACCTCATCACAGCAAGCTATAGTGCAAAACAGCCAACACACTATATATATATATATATATATATATATATATATATATATATATATATATATATATACACTATATACAATGTATACCACATTGAGTCTGACTCAATCTGTGCCCAAAAGTGATTTCCGTTACATGTCTCCCCTTTCGGCAGGAGACTAACAGGATGAGACCCCAGACGGGTTGACTCCGAAGTTAGTCCATAGTTCATATCCTCTACTGCCTGGACAACCCATCAGCATTGCCATTTTGCTTACCAGGTCGGTAGCTGATGGTGAAGGTGAATAATGGAATTCAGTTCTGGAACAGTCACTTGCTTTGCTCTCTCAATGGCTCCCAAAACCTGTTGCTGATGCTCTTGGGAGAGATAAGGCACCACCTGAGCGCAAATCCCATTTAACCTTCTGACAGTTTCGGCCTGTTTGTGCATTTCAATGTTCAAGCCAAGGGACATCTCATAATACATGATGTAGTGTCGTTGCATCTCCGATTTCTCACTGGCCAACTTGTCACATTCCCATTTTAGACTGTGATATTGGGCCGGATCTACGGTACATGTTGGGGAAGATAGTCTTACCCGGGTCTGAGCAGCAAGCAGGTTGGTACCAGCAACGCGGGTTGGGGCACAGGTAGTCACTGTGTAGGCTTCAGCGGGGCACATCGGGGCGTAAGCAGAAACGAGGGGGGCCAAATCATTCCCCAGTAGTACATCTGCTGGCAAATCCTTCATCACCCCCACATTCACGTGTCCCGAACCAACCCCCCAATCCAGATGAACCCGGGCAACGGGTAGCCGGAAGACGGTGCCTCCCGCCACTCTTACAGCTACAGTGCTTCCGGTGTGCTGGCTCTCTGGGATGAGTTTCTTCTGTAGCAGGGTCATGGTGGCCCCAGTATCACGTAGCCCATTGGCTACCTTTCCATTGACCCAGACAGTCTGCCTGTGTTGCTGCCTGTTGTCCTGGTTAGCTGCTTGTATTGGATCTGCCTCGTGCAGGACGCCCCAATGTTCTTCCTCCTCAACGCAGTGGGCCGCAGGCATGGATGTGTGGGGGTTCCCCCTTTCTGGCTGTCTCCATGACTGTGACTGCCTGGGTGGATTCAATGGACAGTCTATCTTTTTGTGTCCTAGCTGTTTACACCCAAAACATCTAATGGGCTGTGAGTAGTCCCGGGAGCTGAATCTGGGCTGCTGAGGATAAGTGACCACTGGAGGTGGTGCTGTAGGGCAGTACGACTGGGGTTGGTAGGCAATAGCCGGCGGGGGTGCCGCTGATCGATAATCCACCCGAGCTGTTGTCTTGACCACAGAGCTATCCAGTTTGCGGGCGTCTGTGTATTCGTCCGCCAGGCGAGCTGCTTCAGACAAGGAGAAAGGGTTTCTGTCCCGGACCCACTCTCTGACTTCCAGGGATAGTTTGTCAAAGAAGTGCTCCAGCAGGAACACCTGCAGCACCTCTTCCCCGGATTCTGTCTGGCATCTATCGACCCAGTGGGATGCAGTGCGGTGTAGGCGGCATGCCCACTCAGTATGTGAGTCTCCAGTCTGCTTGCTCATCTCTCGGAACCGCCTCCGATATGCCTCTGGTGTGACGGCATACCTGGCCAAAAGTGCTTCTTTTACCAGTCCATAGTTCATAATATCCTTGTCTGGGATGGCCCTGAACGCTTCACTGGCCCGGCCGGACAATTTCCCAGACAAAATGGTAACCCATTCCTCTGTGGGCACCCGGTGTAGGGCACATTGCCGTTCAAAATCAGCAAGGTACCCATCAATCTCCCCTTCAGTTTCAATGAAATTCTTAAATGCAGAAAAATGTATCTTTCTCCTTTCAGTTGGTGCTGCTGTGACTTCTGCTGCTGCAGAACCTCTTTGCCGTAGCCAATTTACATCCACAGCAGCTATAACTCGGTCTATGATCTCCGGTGGAGGGTTAGGGCCATAATGTGCCAGTCTTAGTTTAACAGCCCGGTCAAAACTTTCCTCCTCGGGTGTCTTGTCTGTTACGCTGGGCCTTTCCGTTATGTTGGGTCTTTCAGCTCCATCCATTTGGACTAGTTCTGTGATCATGTCCATCTTCTTACGGTTGCTGGCCGGTCTGCCCCGGCTCTCCAGTAAGTCCTTGAGGGAAGAGAGCTTCAGCCGTTCCTACTGTGCCTTCATTGTCCTGTGTCCTTGTAGCCGTCCTTCTGAAGATGGAATCACCCCACTGCTGTGCCACCAATGTAACGGTCGCCACCGTTTACGATCTTCCATCCACCCACCCACGACAGCTTATCGACACTCCACAATCCAGCAGACGAACACGGCCCATAGGATTCCCCAGAATAATGAGACACAGCTCTCTTTGAGGTTCAAAACAGGGAATGACTGTTTATTAAGCACATGTTAACACATTTCTCTTCACAATACATCCCTCCCATCCTTGGGAAACAGGGTGGGTTAAATGGTCCAATGACAATGGTGTTACAGGTCAGGTGTGTTCAAACTTCTTCTTCAGTGAACAGTCTTAGCAGGGGGGGTTGCTGGAGGGATTCCCCCCCCCCTTTCCTCACAGCAAGACACTTAAACATCCCATAATAGGCAGCCAAACTGGCTACCAAGCTTCAATCCACATCACCATAGTAGCATACCTAATTAGCACATAAGACAATAGAACGAAATCACACCCCACCTCATCACAGCAAGCTATAGTGCACAACAGCCAACACACAATATATATATATATATATATATATATATATATATATATATATATATATATATATATATATATATATATATATATATATATATACACTATATACAATGTATACCACATTGAGTCTGACTCAATCTGTGCCCAAAAGTGATTTCCGTTACAATGACCATAAATGATACATGGAGAGGTGACATTAAAAAAAAAAAAAAAATCAATAAGTGAAATATAAATGACTATAAACAATAAATATAATGATATAAAACAGTGACATCCAATTTTCAGTGAGTCCATATATTATATTTAAAAAAAATAATAAAATACAACGTGAAAAAAAGTAGTAGTAGTAGTAGTAGTGAGGAGAGGATGACTTCTAAATCAAGAAAGACATTTTCACGTGACATCATTATTAGGTTAACAAAAAAAAAATAGCAGTAGAACCACCACCCGTGGGAACACTCACATTTAGTAGGTGTGTAAAGCGCTTAAAATGTACAATATGACCAACGCAATGGCATCCACAGAGCTCGTCCCGGCGCGTTTCGTCTGAGACATCGCCTGACGTCTCCTTAGAAGAAACGTGTCGGGGCGAGCTCTGGGGATGCTATTGCGTTGGTCATATTGTACAATTTAAGCGCTTTATACACCTAGTAAATGCGAGTGTTCCCTATTTTATTAAACGTATTATAACTTTACTGGTTCACACTATGTGGATTTTTTTTCTCCCTTTTTGGCTATATTGTTTGACTGCATGAGAAGATTCAGTACATCACGCTGGCCATTTTCAAGGATTGCCGTTTTGTGTTGATCCCTGGACGGATGGGACTACCTTCCATTCTGATCCTGACTACAGGCGTAGAGATGTTCCATGCATTAGTGCTTTACACCACACCCCCTTTGCATGCCTTTGGTGCCGAGGGACCCTGCCACGACCCGATGGGCAAAAGGGAGCAAATAAGGGTTTGTTCACACCATAGTACAGTGGAACCTCGGATTGCGAGTAACATGGTTAACGAGCGTTTCGCAATACGAGCAATTTTTTTGTCTCGCTGCACGAGCAGGATTTAAGCCACTGCAGTGCACAGTACCGCATTTAGCTAGAGGTGCGGGGGCTCCGCAGCCGTTCAGAAATACTCAGTTCCCGAATGCAGCCGGTTTCCTAGTCTCTCTGTGACCCCCACCTCTGGTCACATGCGGTATTGCATTCCATAAAAATCAATGTGGAACAAATTATTTTCGTTTTCATTGACTTCTATGGGGAAACTGGCTTTGATATATGAGTGCTTTGGATTACAAGCATTCTCCTGGAACGGATTATTATGCTCTTAATCCAAGGTTCCACTATACATTCGTAAAGGGTATTGTGTAGGGTGACCACATTTCCAAACTGCCATTCAGGGACACACCCCCTCTCTCACCTTCCCCAAAAGATGGGGCGGGGAAATGTAGTCTCGGGGTTGATGGGTTGTCAGGTGAATGTGCCACTTGCCACCAGATGCAGTGCCACTTACCACCCATAGCCTGCCACCAGATGCAGTGCCGCTTACCACCCATAGCCTGCCACCAGATGCAGTGCCATTAGCCACCCATGGCCTGCCATGAGATGCAGTGCTGCTGTCTCTCCCTTTGCTTGAGCCACGTGGGTATAAGGAAAGGAGTGGCGTCACTATCTGGAGAGTGGAGATCCCACCAGTCCCTGCTGCTTGCCACTGGGTGTGGCAGGCGCAGCACTATGAAGTGCCTCATGCGCTGTGGCATTAGAAGAATTGTGACATCTCTGACTTTTCAGTCCAACAAGACTGTCTATTACTCTGAAAATTCCTCTAGCGCCGTTCTATGGAAGCAGTAGGTTTAAAGAGCACACCAAATGCTTAAAATAACTTCTTTATTAAACTTTACTTCTCTTCATATATAATGCTGCTGCTTTGCAGCAGACAGTCCATGTACAAAAACACGTGATGAATAAAGTATAACAGAAAGTGGCGGTTCAAATATTCAATCTCGTCATTTAACATAAGATAAGGGATATATTTCTTTCTTCAGTATTTACTCTCTCTCTCTCTCTCTTTCTCTCTCTCTCTCTGTAAGTTATCAAAGCATTCTCTGATTTCTCTGAAGGGTATAACTCTGTTGTTTGCAACTTGGTTTGCAGGGTTGCTTTTGCAGGGTTAGCTTTGTGAATTAGGTTAGGTGGAACTACAAGTGAACACACAACTAGATCAGTATACAGTTCTAACCACACTATTTACAATAAGAACATATATATAACTGTGCCACATACCTATTTGTATCCCCTAGCTTCCATAAAACAAGACTCTGGCCTTGTGTGTCTGCTCTCTATCTCTGTCTCCATGTGGCTCTCTGTCTCTGTGGTGGAATAATCTAGCAACACTTGGAGTATTAGGAACCTCCTAGACAGAAATGGATGAAAAGGAGACTGTGATAGGTCAAGACTCTGCTCAATGTGAGCTTTAGCTGTGACTGGGCAAGGCTACCAATGAGTCACAAAAGCTTAAAGGGGTGTTCCAGCCCAAAAATGTGTTTATTAAAAGTCAGCAGCTACAAAAAGTGTAGCTGCTGGCTTTTAATAAACACTCACTTACCTACTCCTGCGTTCCAGCGACGCGCCGACCGGGGCTCCGCTCCTCTCCCCCCCTCCCCGGCCGGCGTCTCCATCCTGACTGTGGGCACCCAGCCGTGACAGCCTTCGGCTTCACGGCCGGGCACCCACTGCGCATGCGCGAGCCGCACTGCGCATGCGCGCGCGGCGCGGCTCGCCTCTGATTGGAGAGGCGATCGCATGGGACCTGTCAGTGTCCCATGTGATCGCCTACAGGGAGGGGCTGGTGTAGGCGATTAAGGCTTAATCGCCTAACCAGCCCCTCGGCGGAAGCAGGAAGTGGGACAGGAAGTCCCACTCCTCCTGAAGCCCCCACTCCCCCCCCAAAAAAATTACATGCCAAATGTGGCATGTAAGGGGGTAAGGAGTGGGATAAGAGGAAGTTCCAAATTTGGGTGGAACTCCTCTTTAACTCTATGCTTGCTGGCATGAATTCAACTGTGTTATTCCTTACCTCCTGCTGCCATACAAACAAATGACTCCTAAAGGCATATTTTTTCTTTTCCTTCTGTGAACACAACATACAACTGTTATATGACATCCAAGCACAAAATCACAGTGAATAACTCTGCCTTTGTCTCTCACATATAAACATGTGCACTACATTAGGTTCCCAGCAGGCTTAGCTGTATATACATGTAGGTTATATTAGCTACCTAGGACAGGTTCTAGCTGGCCAGCTACACTGGGTGCCGGAGAAGGAGGAGGTGCCGAGGTGGGTGGGGACAGCAGTTCTGAACTAGGCGCAGTCCTCGCTCCCGGTCTCACTGTCTGAGAATAAATTGTCACTGGTTGCAAGATGCCAGGCAGCGCCGCCCCTAGCAACCCTTATGGAAATGTAGTTATTAGTTAGTAGGGGGTGGCTGTGTCCTCTATTTCATTCCGGGACATTGTATTGTCCCAGAATGAAGGTGCCCGGGACCCAGGACCAGGGCCGCCATCAGTGGGGTACAGGCAGTACACCTGTAAGGGGCCCGGGTTGCAGCCCCCTTTTTTTTTCTAAAATTAAAAAAAAAAAAAAAATCTTATTAAAGGGCCCAGAGGTCCCCATGACCCTGGATAGCAGCCCCCCCCCTTTTTTTTAAAATGTTTTATAAAACAAAATACTATTTTTTTTATTTTCTTTTTATTAAAGGGCCCAGAGCCCTGGATGGCTACCCCCTTTTTTAAATATTTATATATATATATATATATATATTTATGTAAGGGGCCCTGGAGGACCTCAATTCATGGCCTCCCGCTTTTCATTTTTCTCAATATGCGGCGGCACCCCCCTGAAGCTGTGTGAGGGGCCCCATAATACCTGATGGTGGCCCTGCTCAGGACAGGCATGTCAATTTGCGGGACAGTCCCGGGCAATCCGGGACACCTCAGTATTGTGTGCATTCTGACATGCGTTTTTAAATTGCGCTGCGGTACGCATTTTAAAAGTCTTGTTTTTTAACCTTTATTTTTTTTTCTGCGCACTGCAGCATATTGAAATGCCTTATACTGCATGGCAACATACTGCACAATTTTTTTTTTTTTTACTTTTTTTTTTTTAAGCGCACACCCAACTCGGTTTGAAATGAAAAAATATCCGCTTTGTCCTTGTATTAGGACTGCACTGGGCACTGTCGTCCAAGGCTGCATGAGAATTCCATTGTTAGCGCTTACATTATGGATTTCACGTTTCTTATATAAATGGGTCTCAATGAAAAGGGAAGATGTTGGTTTATAGCTGCAGAGATTAAATCTGGTCGGTTGCTATAGGGAACAGCTCTGCATTTCCCCAGATATTATAATAAATTCCCATTGATGAGTGTCTGCGAAATCCCCGCCGCCGCCGCCGTCTCAGTAGCAGCAATGGACATGCATGGTTACCTATTAATTACCCAGTAATTCATGTAACCTTTACAGTTCCTGTTCACGCTGATGAGCTGATCTGCAGTCCTTTGATACAAAAAAAAAAAAAAAGGGCGATTGCCGCAAAGCTGAAAAGGGTCATTGGTATGTGCGTAGGAGTTCCGCAAAGGCTTCTGGGAGGGAAAAAAAAAAGTTTTGAGGGAATGCATTAAAATGCCAGCGTTAAACGGCACCTGCCTTACTGGAAAAATAAAACTTCTGGATTAACCACTTCAGCCCCGGACCATATTGCTGGTCAATGACCGGGCCCCTGTCGCTTTAACCGACAATTGCGCGGCTCCCAAACAAAATTGACGTAGTTTTTTTCCCCACAAATAGAGATTTCTTTTGGTGGTATTTGATCACCTCTGCGTTTTTTATTTTTTGCGCTATATACAAAAATAGAGCGACAATTAAAAAAAAAAAAAAGAATATTTTTTACTTTTTGCTATAATAAATATCCCCCAAAATTATATAAATAAAACGATTTTCTTCCTCAGTTTAGGCCGATACGTATTCTTCTACATATTTTTCGTAAAAAAAAAAAAAAAAATCACAATAAGCGATTATTGATTGGTTATAGCGTCTACAAAATAGGGGATAGCTTTATGTCATTTTTAATATATATATTTTTTTACTAGTAATGGCGATTTTTTATTGGTACTGCAACATTATGGCGGACACATCAGACACTTTTGACACATTTTCGGGACCATTGACATTTTTATAGCGCTCAGTGCTATAAAAATGCATTGATTACTATAAAAATGCCACTGGCAGGGAAGGGGGTTGAATCTAGGGGGCGAGGAAGGGGTTAATTATGTTCCCTGGGTTTGTTCTAACTGAAGGGGGGGTGGGACTGGCTGGGGGGAAATTACATATTACTGTTACTGACAGATCAATAATTTCTCCCCCTGACAGGACCGGGAGCTGTGCGTTTACACACACAGCTCCCGGTTCTCGCTCTGTAACGAGTGATCGCGGGTGCCCAGTGGTGATTGCACCCGCCAGGCACGCGTGTCGGCGCTAGGGATGCACGCCCCTATTTGCTGCAATGCGAAATGACCTATAGCTACGTGATTTTGCACAGCCAAGCCGACCTGCCGCCGTATAACTGCGGCGGCTGGTCGGCTAGTGGTTAACCATTTCAGCTTCGGAAGGTTATCCCCCCATTTTTGGCGATACGGCACTGCATCAACAATTGCTCGGTCGTGCGATGATGTGATCGCTTATTTTTTACTGCCACATTTCCGCAACTACAGACATTTACGGACGGGGAAAAAAAGTGCCAGTTTTTACGGACTGTCTGTAAAAATACAGATGGTTGGCAACACTGCAGGGAGCCCCGCTGCTGGTCCTCGGGGGCGGCTTTATTATGGCTAACAGCCATGTCTGGGGTCCACACGATCCAAACAAGTTGGACAGCGGTCATGGCAGAGTGCTCTCCTATGCATGTGCACCCGCGCTGTGCTGGTGTCGACGGAGGTTGGGTGAGCTAAATGCTTTGTATCCAATGTATGCTGCATTACTGTACAGGGAGCACTCTACATCAGTGGTCCCCAACCTTTTTGGCACCAGGGACCGGCATTGTGGGAGGTCTGGGTGACGATGCGTTTTTTCGTGGCCAATTTGTCAGGAAATGGCTGGTGTTAGCACTTCAATCATCACACCATGGTTAATATGGTGTCAGGATGATTGAAGCACATTTTTTTTATTATTATATTTTAATATAAAATTAAAGGGTCACTAAAGGAAAACATTATTTTTGGCTGAAATAACTTTTATGTCTCTATACCCTGTAAACAGTAAACTGATTCCTTTTAAAAATGATTAAAAATAGATAAAAATCAATCATATAATGTGCCTCTAGTTTCACTTTCGTTTTTAAACTGGTTTCATGTTTCTGTGAAGTAGAGAAGACACACAGAACAAAAACAAACAAATCCAGGGCAGTGTTTTGTTTTTACAACGAATCTGATTCTGAGGAGTTTTAGACACACAGTAATGACAGCTTGGACCACAGTGAAAAGCTGCCATGAGATTTTTCATAAGGAGCCAGACAAGCAGGAAGTGTGGAGATCAGAGCAGTATTACAGCAACTTCTAAGCAAAAACGAACAATGAGGACATGAAACCAGGACTGCAGTAAGGTAAAGGAAGCTATTTAGCTAAAAAAAAAAAAAAAATTCCTTTAGTGATCCTTTAAATAGTTAAACTCACTATAATGCAGAATCTGTCACCAGATGCAGCTTGTCACTTACCACCAGATGCAGATTGCCACAGCCACCAAATGCAGATTGCCACATGCCACCAGATGCAGCTTGTCACTTGCCACCAGATGCAGCTTGTCACTTGCCACCAGATGCAGATTGCCACAGCCACATGCCACCAAATGCAGATTGCCACATGCCACCAGATGCAGAATGCCACAGTCACCTGCCACCAGATGCAGAATGCCAAAGTCACCTGCCACATGCCACCAGATTGCCACAGTTACTTGCCACATGCCACCAGATACAGAATGCCACAGTCACTTGCCACATGCCACCAGATGCAGAATGCCACAGTTACCTGCCACATGCCACCAGATTGCCACAGTTACTTGCCACATGCCACCAGATGCAGATTGCCACATGCCACCAGATGCAGATTGCCACATGCCACTGTCTCCTAGATGCATTGTCACCAAGAACAGTGAGTTCCGCGTGAGAGAACAGCAGTGTTGTGGGGTGGGCAGTGGGAGATGATGTCATTTCTCTGAACGCCTGCTTCACCCCTAACAGTGTAGCGGCGGGGCTGGGTGAGCTCTCTGCTTGCCGCTGCATCTCAGATTTTGCGGCCCGCCAGTAAACAGGCTGCGGCCCGGAGGTTGGTGACCCCTGCTCTACATAACAGATACACAAAGTAACACTTTGTATCTTCACACGTGACTATAATCTGTTGGTGGCTTCTCGTGTTTGCTTACTGTGGTGCCATTATGCCAAACCCCCTCCAAAGACCAGCATTTCCAAAAGAAAGTAGAGGAGTCACCTGTGATGCCTTTGGAGTTCCTCATATAATCCCCTTGGTTTGTGTACACTGCAGGAGATGTTTGTCATTTTGTTACAAATTCCTACCTTTTGTGTTGCTGCTCTGAACTTTGCATCATGTCCAGATTCCTCCAGGACCAGGTTTTTTTAATTTACCTCCACCTGATTGATCAGAGCTGTAGATGGAAGCTTCTGCCTCCCTCTAGCTGTGTGGTTAACCCCTCAGGGTTTGTTAGTAAGCGATCTATTTGCTGCATGTTACCTTTTTTCCCTTGTCCAGAGTCGCACTGGGTTGCGGGGATGCTTTTTCTTTGCAGGGACAGGGAAGCTGGTCAGAGTTGATGGGAAAATGGATGGAGCCAAATACAGGGCATGCTAGTTGTGTGTGAATTATTCAGGAAGCATTGTGCCAGTGGTCAGTCAAGTACTGAAGTAGTGGAGCTGCCCTTTAACCACTTCAGCCCCCGGACCATATTGCTGGTCAATGACCACTTTTTGCGATTCGGCTCTGCTTCGCTTTAACTGACAATTGCGCGGTCGTGCGACGTGGCTCCCAAACACAATTGGCGTCCTTTTTTCTCCCACAAATAGAACTTTCTTTTGGTGGTATTTGATCACCTCTGCGATTTTTATTTTTTGCGCTATAAACAAAAATAGAGCGACAATTTTGAAAGAAAATTAATATTTTTTTTACTTTTTGCTATATTGAATATCCCCCAAAAATATATAAAAAAACTATTTTGTTGCTCAGTTTAGGCCGATACGTATTCTTCTACATATTTTTCGTTAAAAAAAAAATCGCAATAAGCGTTTATTGATTGGTTTGCGCAAAAGTTATAGCGTTTACAAAATAGGGCATAGTTTTATGGCATTTTTATTAATATTTTTTTTACTAGTAATGGCGGCGATCAGCGATTTTTATCAGTACTGCGACCTTATGGCGGACACATTTTTGGGACCATTGGCATTTTTATAGCGATCAGTGCTATAAAAATGCATTGATTACTATAAAAATGCCACTGGTAGGGAAGGGGTTAACACTAGGGGGCGAAGTATGTTCCCTAGGTGTGTTCTAACTGAAGGGGGGTGGGACTGACATATCGCTGTTCATACATTGTATGAACAGACAATCAGGCATTTTTCCCCTGACAGGACCGGGAGCTGTGTGTTTACACACACAGCTCCTGGTTCTCGCTCTGTAGCGAGCGATCGTGGGTGCATTGCGCCGATTGCGCCTGCCAGGATCAGGGACAAGTGGGGGGCACGCGCACCTATTGGCTGCTGGGAGAGATGACGTATAGCTACGTGATCTCGCCCAGCAGAGCCGACCTGCCGCCGTATAACTGCGGCGGCGGCTGGTTGGCAAGCAGTTAAGGACTCCCAAACACAATTGGCGTCCTTTTTTCTCCCACAAATAGAACTTTCTTTTGGTGGTATTTGATCACCTCTGCGATTTTTATTTTTTGCGCTATAAACAAAAATAGAGCGACAATTTTGAAAGAAAATTAATATTTTTTTCACTTTTTGCTATATTGAATATGCCCCAAAAATATTTAAAAAAAATATTTTGTTCCTCAGTTTAGGCCGATACGTATTCTTCTACATATTTTTTGTTAAAAAAAAAAATCGCAATAAGCGTTTATTGATTGGTTTGCGCAAAAGTTATAGCGTTTACAAAATAGGGCATAGTTTTATGGCATTTTTATTAATATTTTTTTTTACTAGTAATGGCGGCGATCAGCGATTTTTATCAGTACTGCGACCTTATGGCGGACACATTTTTGGGACCATTGGCATTTTTATAGCGATCAGTGCTATAAAAATGCATTGATTACTATAAAAATGCCACTGGTAGGGAAGGGGTTAACACTAGGAAGGGGTTAAGTGTGTTCCCTGAGTGTGTTCTAACTGAAGGAGGGTGGGACTGACATGGGGAAATGACAGATCGCTGTTCATACATTGTATGAACAGACGATTAGGCATTTCTCCCCCTGACAGGACCGGGAGCTGTGGTACACACAGCTCCCGGTTCTTGCTCTGTAACGAGCGATCGCGGGTGCCCAGCGGCGATCGCGCCCGCCGGGCACGCGCGCTGGGATTAGGGACTAGTGGGGGGCTCGCACGCGCGCCCCTATTGGCTGCTGGGAGAGATGACGGATAGCTACGTGATCTCGCCCAACAGAGCCGACCTGCCGCCATATAACTGCGGCGGCGGCTGGTCAGCAAGCAGTTAAGGGCCACCATACATCGTACAAACTGATACCCCTCTGTAGGTTGGTTGTGCTCTTGGGGTGAGTTTGCGGGTAGCATTTTTATATTTCAAGAAGTCTCACCACACTTTTTTTGAATTGCTCCAGTCTGCCGGGCAAATACTGTACATGGCAGTTTGTTCCATCTTTCTAGGTGGTGTTGATTACGAGCCATTTGCGGTCTATAGCCCCAACGCTGTTCAACCGCACAGATAGAAAGGAGATAAATGAGCTGTAATTGACAGTGCTTGACACAGGTACCAGGTGCTTCCCTGAATCAAACCCCACCACTAAGTATGTGGAGTGCCAGAAAAAAATATCACAAGCTAGGCATGCTCACATAAATCTCTCCCTGTGCTCCGCACACATGTGCCTTCAGTACGAACAGGGCGAGGGTGGGATGTCGGGATGAAGCTCCTGACACCCAGGATGCCTATTGATGAATGCTGACCACAGTCGAGGACTTTTTGCTAAAGTAGTAAGTAATTTCTCTTGAATTAATACATAAATAAAAGAGGTGCGAGCCACAGATTATGATGTGTAGTATCTCACAAAAGTAAGTACACCCCTCACATTTCTGTAAATATTTTCTTCTATCTTTTCATGTGACAACACTGAAGAAATTACACTTTGCTACAATGTTGTGTAGTGAGTGTACAGCTTGTATAACAGTGTAAACTTGCTATCCCCTCAAAATAACTCAACACACAGCCATTAATGTCTAAACCACTGGCAACAAATGTGAGTATGCCCCTAAGTGAAAATGTCCAAATTGAGCCCAATTAGCCATTTTCCCCTCCCCGGTGTCATGTGACTCATTAGTGTTACAGGGTCTCAGGTATGAATGGGGAGCAGGTGTGTTAACTTTGGTGTTATCGCTCTCACTTCCTCATACTGGTCACTGGAAGTTCAACATGGCATCTCATGGCAAAGGACTCTCTGAGGATCTGAAAAAAAAGAATTGTTGCTCTACATCAGACATGTCCAAAGTCAGGCCCGGGGGGCCAATTGCGGCCCACATTTTGTTTTATTGGGGCCCCACTGGTAATTTGGATATATATCTCTTTTGTAGCCCCCAACAAATCCCCGAGCACCGGCCATTCATGTCAATGGTGGGGCTGCATTAATTGCAATGGTGAGGCTGCATTCATGGCAATGGTGAGGCTGAATTCATGGCAATGGTGAGGCTGAATTCATGGCAATGGTGAGGCTGAATTCATGGCAATGTTGAGGCTGCATTCATGGCACTGGGGAGGCTGCATTCATGGCAATGGTAAGGTTGCATTCATGGCAATGGCAATGGTGAGGTTGCATTCAGAGGCTGCATTCATGGCAATAATGAGGCTGCATTCATGGCAATGGCGAGGCTGCAGATGGGCACTGATTAGGCTTTATTTTGCTTCACAGTTCTTTATTTAATATTTTTTTCCTAAAGCTTCCCTCTTAAAGTGAAGGTGGGTGTTATAAGCCTGTGCATGTTATACGCCGATAAATATGGTATATCTAAATAAAATGCCCAAGCAACTCTATAGACTCCTCAACACACACAGCCACAAAGGCAAGATAATTCTTGTTGGGTAGTGTATTAGTTAATTTGCATTTCATTTTAATGATTCAAAAAATGTCAGGCATAATGGTCGGCACTTATGCATGTTCACTTCATCAAATCTGGCCCTCTTTGAAAACAAGTTTGGATACCCCTGCTCTACATAAAAATGGCCTAGGGCTAGGCTATAAGAAGATTGTCAAGACCCTGAAACTGAGCTGCAGCACGGTGGGCAAGACCATACAGCAGTATAACAGGACAGGTTCCTCTCAGAACCGGCCTCGTCATGGTCGACCAAAGAAGTTGAGTGCACATGAGTGGCAGTTGTGGCATCTCCTTCTGCCCTCTAATGTCACTGTTGTATCTTGCAGTGAGATAGGGATCAGAGGAAGAAACCACAGTGTTGAATGAATGTCCTGTTCTTTACTGTGCTGGAGGCCATCATAAATACCGTTCCCCACAGAAATAGATTGGCTGGAAACACGCATGTGCGCTGAGAAGAGGACCATGCAAATTTTTGTAGAGTCAGAGCAAGGCCGCATGGTAAATATTACTGGACTGAGGCTGAAGTCATTTATCCCGGTAGAATGCACCAGGGGAAAAATAATGAAAGGACAACTACATCAATCCTTTGTGGTTTATTGCCGCAATATCTCTTCTGTTCTTTTATTACTGTGCTGGTGGCACATTGGAGAGTCAGATCTTGGTTCTCTCACACAAAGCATCAGGCTAGCTTTACAGCAGTTCAGCATGCACCCCCCCCCCCCAATGCGCAAGGGTGGGGTGGGGTGGGGGGACGTCGCACTACAAGGGTAATTTCTTTTATAATTTCCAGATTTGGGCTTTAAAGGAGTTGTAAAGTAAAAAAAACATTTCACCTTAATGCAATCTATGCATTAACCACTTGCTTACTGGGCACATATACCCCCTCCTGCCCAGGTGAAATTTCAGCTTCCGGCACTGCGTCGATTTAATTGAAAATTGCGCAGTCGTGCGACGTGGCTCCCAAACAAAATTAACATCCCTTTTTCCCCACAAATAGAGCTTTCTTTTGGTGGTATTTGATCACCTCTGCGGTTTTTATTTTTTGCGCTATAAACAAAAAAGTGTGACAATTTTGAAAAAAAAATACAGTATTTTTTACTTGTTGCTATAATAAATAGCCCATCAGTTTAGGCCGATACGTATTCTACATATTTTTGGTAAAATCGCAATAAGCGACTGGTTTGCGCAAAAGTTATAGCGCCTACAAAATAGGGGACAGGATTATTTTTTTTTACTAGTAATGGCGGCGATCTGCGATTTTTATTGGGACGGCGACATTATGGCGGACACATCAGACACATTTTTGGCGCCATTCACATTTATACTGCGATCAGTGCTATAAATATGCACTAATTACTGTATAAATGTGACTGGCATTGAAGGGGTTAACACTAGGGGGAGAGGGAGGGGTTAAATATGTTCCCTGTATAGTGTTCTAACAGTAGGGGGAGGGGGGTGACTGGGGGAGGTGACCTATGTACAAGGGACACAGATCGGTCTCCTCTCCATGACAGGACGCGGTATTTTCGATCCGGCGAGAGAAGAGAAGACATCACATAGTAAGTCGCACCAACACTACACTGACACCATACACATAGGCACATTAACCCCTTCAGATCACCCCCCCCCCCCCCCCAGCCCCCTATCACAGTGTCACTAATAGCAGTGATCATATATTTACTGATCACTGCATTTAGTGTCAGTGTGACAGTTAGTGTTAGGCCCAGGGTAGCCCCGTACCCCCCCTAATAAAGGTTTAACCCCTTGATCACCGCCCTAGTTAACCCTTTCACCCCCTATTGCCAGTGTCACTAAGCGATCGGTTTTCTGTCACTGATTTTTTTTTTACTAAAGACATGTGGCTGAATACATTTTGGCCTAAATGTTTGACTAAAATTTGGTTTATCCGATTTTTCTGTTTATATCGCAAAAAATAAAAATTGCAGAGGCAATCAAATACCATCAAAAGAAAGCTCTATTTGTGAGAAGAAAAGGACGCAAATTTTGTTTGGGAGCCACGTCGCAATTGTCTGTTAAAGCGACGCAGTGCCGAATTGTAAAAACACCTTTGGGCATTTAGCAGCATATTGGTCGGGGGCTTACATTTTTATTTTATTTTTTGTGTAGAGCAGGGTCCCTATTGGCTGGGGGCCCGGGACAATTGCCTCTTTTCTCGGGAGAGCATGTCGGACTGCTGGAGAGGTGGTCTGCTGCTTTGTGTGGGAGCAGTGGTCTAACTCTCCTATGCGCAGAACAGGTAATGTTAATCCTTATATCTAAAATAAAATTAAAAACACTTCTTTATGTGCAAAGTGAAATTAGATTTTTTTTATATTCTGCAGCAAATTAATTGGCGTTTTTTTTTTTGTATGAAGCCATCTGTGGATACTGATAGCGGACACTTATGTCATTTATAATACAGTGTAATAGTGTATTTTTGTCTCTCACAGAAAGAAAGCGCAATGACGTAAAAACAAAAAAACAAAAAAAACACTTGCGTTATATATAACGCATAAACGTTTACCGCAGCAAGGTTAGAGGAGAGTCTGACTCCACACATAAACAGTGACTACATGAGCTCCAGCTGGGAGCGATTATACGTGACATAACGAGTTATTGTTGGATAATGAGACACAAAGAATGACATCAAAAACAGAATTCTGGGAAGGGAAGATGCTTCCCTTAAGACCCTTTTTTTTTTTCACTACGCCTTCTGAATACAAGACATCTAAGAGCATTGCTAGATGAGATGGAAAGACAGTCCTGGGAGATGAAATCAACATAGAGAATCACTTATTACCCAAATCTTGTTTTAGGTCTGCCATAGACAATAAAGCTATCCTATCATTGGCAACCCATCTTTTCGGCCTGGGATGGAGGACCCACGTTTATGAACCAACAACCAAACCCAACACAAGATTCTGTTCCCATTCCTTTCTTTCAGCAAAGTTGGCCCCTGCTGAGACAACCAACATCGGACCATCAGAGTAATGGCGGCGATCATTGATTTTTATCGTGACTGCGACATTTTGGCGGACACTTTTGACACCAATTTGAGACTATTGTCATTTTTACAGCGATCAGTGCTATAAAAATGCACTGATTACTGTAAAAATGACACTGGCAGTGAAAGGGTTAACCTGTGGGGGACGTCAAGTGTGTCCTAGGGAGTGATTCTAACTGTACGCCTATTCTGTCTGTGCCATTCTATCAATGTAAATCTGCGTCCTTAAGCTGTTAAACACCACCTGTCTTCAGAACAGCAATACAGGATACTATATTTTGCCCACAGATCATCTATTTGTACAAAATACCAAGAATCAAACTTTAAAATCTTATTGATACAAAATGTCCTTCACTATATGTTTCCCGTAACCTCTGACAAATGTTGGTGGTGTGATCAGTGACGGCTGGGGCTTAAAATTTGTGGGGGGGGGCAAACAAACTGAAAAAAAAAAAAACACATTGATTGCAGCCACTGTGCCCATCAAATGCAGTCACTGCACCAAAACGCAGCCACTGTGCCCATCAATTTCTGCCAGTGTGCTCATCAATTGCCACTACTGTGCCCATAAACTGCCGCCAATGTGCCCAACTGCCACTAACTGATTGGCTGAGAGGCAGTTCAGTGTTAGGAAAGCAATTCATGGTGCTTTCAAAAAAATACCCTGCCGTGTAATTCAGGTGTTAGGTGCCCAAGAAGGGGCCACCTTAGTAAGGGGTGGCAGCGGTGACCATAGATAGATTCATGCAATGCATGAATCTATCTATTGGTGATAGAGCGGTGCCAGGAGAGTGCGCCCTTTATGGACGCACCGTCACTGGGTCAGATTCCACTCCAGGTGATTTCCCACATACGTTTTCGCAGCCACCAATTCAGTTTACGGCATGACTGGGGGGGCAGAGGATAGAGGTCAGCTGACTGGTGAGGAATGTGAAGTGGGAGGGGCTGGAGGAGACCCCATCTCCTGATTTTGGCATATGTGTCACTGCTGCGAGACACTACAAAGTCGGAGACACAGTGAGTAAGGCGGCGTACACACGGCCGAGGTTCTCGCTGAAAACCAGCGAGAACCTCGCTGGAATGCACATTCCAGCGAGGACCTCGGCCGTGTGTACGGTCTCGGCGAGCTTCCCGTCGGGAAGCCCGTCGAGCAGAAATAGAGAGCACGCTCTCTATTTCCTCGACGGCCCGCCCGGAAGAATGGCTGGTTGCCATTCCCGACGGGCGGGTCGCCGATTTCGACGGCCGGCAGGGAACCTCGACGGGCGGAACGATGGACTCAAGCCCTGTACACACGGCCCAGAATCTCGTCAGGAAAAATAACTTTGTTTTTCCCCCGACGAGATTCTTGGCAAGATTCTCTTGTCGGCTAAGTGTACACACACACTCCATTCAAAAGAACCGCCATTCTTTTGAATGGCACGAACGCTGTGACATCATGGACTACGACGAGCATGCGCTCGTCACATTCGATGCCTTCGCTGCCATCTTGCTACACCCTACCTATGCCTTGTAAGCTACCGCGCATGCGTCATAGTCATTTTGAGCATGCGCAGGTTTCCATGGCGACAGGTAAGTATACAGACGCTCGGGTTTCTCGGCAGGAAAACACTGCCTAGAATCACGACGAGGAAAATAGAGAGCAGGTTCTCCATTTTTCTCGTCTAGATTCTGGGCAGTTTTCTTGACGAGAAACCTCAAAGCCTCGTACACACGCTCGGTATACTCGGCAAGTTTTCTTGTTTTCGAGCGTGTGTACGAGGCTTAAGAGACGGAACAAAAAAAAGGATTTTTAATAAACAGCTTACCTGTAAAATCCTTTTCTTGAAGTACATCACGGGACACAGAGCGCATAGCCATTACACTTGGGTTATATGGGTACCTTCAGGTGTGGACACTGGTGTAATCAATTTCACAGGAAGTTTCCTCCCTATATAACCCCCTCCCACTGGGGAGTGCTTCAGTTTTTGTAGCAAGCAATCCTCCGAGGTTACATAATGTTCCCCAAAAGAGGGGTGGGAGCTCTGTGTCCCGTGATGTACTTCAAGAAAAGGATTTTACAGGTAAGCTGTTTATTAAAAATCCTTTTTTCTTTATCGTACATCACGGGACACAGAGCGCATAGCCATTACACTTGGGATGTCCTAAAGCAATGCTCTATGAAGGGAGGGATACCGTAAGGCCAAGAATAGCCAAATAAAACATTATCAGGAAGTAAAGTAACTCCACCAACAGAAAAAAAGGGGCGTGACCCGGACCAGAGGATTCTATACTGCTGCCCGTAGGACCGCCTGCCCAAAAGCTGCGTCCGTACCCTTTGCAACGTCCAACTTATAAAATTTAGTAAACGTATGTACGGAAGACCAGGTTGCCGCCCTGCAAACCTGTGCCATAGAGATCTGATGGTGTGCCGCCCAGGAGGCACTCATGGCCCTCGTAGAATGGGCTTTAACTGATAAGGGAGGTGGAACGCGCTTCAGACCATAGGCCTGAAAAATCAGCTGCTTAATCCACCTAGCCAAGGAAGACTTGGCAGCCGGCTGACCCTTCTTGGGGCCATCCGGAAGAACAAAAAGCACATCTGTTTTCCGAATCTTCTCTGTAGCCTTGAGATATACCCTCATGGCTCGAACCACGTCCAAAGTATGAAGCCGTCTTTCCTCTCTGGACTGGGGAGTAGGAAAGAAGGATGGTAGGACTAGGTCCTGATTCAAGTGAAAACTGGATATGACCTTAGGAAGGAAAGAAGGTTGAGGCCGCAGAACCACTCTGTCCTTATGCAGAATAAGGTATGGCTCCCTGCATGACAAGGCTGCCAGCTCGGAAACCCTTCTGGCCGAAGCCATAGCCACCAAGAAAACCAACTTTCGGGTTAGTAGCACAAGAGGGATTTCTGTCAGAGGTTCAAACGGCTGCCTTTGTAAAGCTGACAAGACCAGATTTAAATTCCAGGGGCAGAGGGGAGCTCTAATAGGGGGATTCACATGCAAGACCCCCTGCAAGAAGGTTTTCATAAGCGAATGGGTGGCCAAGGGTCTTTGAAACCATATTGATAAAGCCCCTTTAGAGTACTAAGAGCCAACCCTTTGTCAACGCCAACCTGGAGGAATTGCAAGATCCTGTCAATAAAAAACTTTCGCGGATGCCATTTTTGAGACTCGCACCACTCCACATAGGTTCTCCAGACTCTGTAATAAATATTTCTGGAGACCGGTTTCCTAGCCTGAATCAACGTAGATATGACCTGATCTGAGAGGCCTCTGCCCTTAAGAATTAGGGATTCAGCCGCCAAGCCATCAAATTTAGCTGCTGTGAAGCAGGGTGGCAGATTGGGCCCTGAGACAGCAGATCTTAGCGCAGGGGGAGCGGCCACGGCGCCCCGACTGACATCCTTACGATGAGTGCGTACCAAGCCCTCCTGGGCCAGGCTGGGGCCACCAGGATCACAGGCCTGCGCTCCACCCGGATCCTCCGTAGAAGGCGGGGAATCATCTGCAGTGGAGGGAACGCATACAGAAGAGAAAACTGGTGCCAAGGGCAAACCAAGGCATCGGTCCCGTAGGCCGAGGGATCCCTGGCTCGGGATATGAATTTGTCCAACTTTTTGTTGGATCTCGTTGCCATAATGTCCACATCTGGGACTCCGAATCTTTGGCAAATCTCTTGGAATACCTGGGGGTGAAGAGACCACTCCCCCGGGAGCAACTGTTGACGAATCAAAAAATCTGCTTGAGAATTGTCTATCCCTGGGATGAACACCGCCGAGATGCAGGGTACATGGGCTTCGGCCCATGAGAAAATCAGGTTTACTTCTCTTTGGGCTGCTGGGCTCTTCGTGCCCCCCTGGTGGTTTATGTATGCCACCGCCGTGGCGTTGTCGGACTGTATCCTTACTGGCAGACCCTGAAGGGGGAGAGTCCAGGCGATCAGGGCCAGCCGAGCAGCTCTGATCTCCAGGATATTGATGGGAAGCAGTTTTTCTGCCTCCGACCACTGCCCTTGCTGGGTCTGTCCTCCTAGAACCGCCCCCCAACCTGACAGGCTGGCATCCGTGGATACGATCTTCCACGTGATGGGGGAAAAGGATTTCCCTTTTAACAAATTTTGAGGGACCAGCCACCAAAACAGGCTGCGCCGGACCTTCGGGGAGAGCACTAACGGACGATCTAACGCCTGAATGGACTTGTTCCAAGCAGAGAGAATGGCTGCCTGAAGATATCTGGTATGGATCTGGGCGTAGGGTACTGCCTCGAAGGCGGCCACCATCTTCCCCAGCAGTCGCATACATAGGCGAATAGTCGGCCTCTTCTTGCCTAAGATCACTTGAACTGCTTGAGCTATTGATCTGATCTTTGCTTGAGGTAAAATTATCCTCTGGCAATCTGTATCTAGCCGAAGGCCTAGATATTCCAACTGCTTTGTGGGTTTCAATATCGATTTTTCTAGGTTTACAATCCATCCGAATTCCTCTAGATGCTGAACTGTGCAACCTACTGCCTGATTGAGGCTGGAAGCTGAGCTGTCGATAACCAGAAGATCGTCCAAGTATGCCAAGACCAAAATGCCTTCTGTCCTTAGGACGGCTAGCACCGGGGGTAACACCTTTGTGAATACCCGCGGAGCTGTTGCCAACCCGAAAGGGAGGGCTACGAACTTGTAATGGCGGTGATCTATCATAAAACGAAGAAACCTGTGATGTGCCGGGTAGATCGGCACGTGCAGATACGCATCTTTTATGTCTATAGATGCTAAAAAGTCGTCTTGATGTAGGCTGGCTGCCACCGAACTTATGGACTCCATACGAAAGGTCTGAATGTTTAGAAAGCGATTTAGGCGTTTGAGGTCTAAGATAGGCCTGACGTCGCCATTGGGCTTTGGTATTATGAAAAGGTTGGAGTAGAATCCCAGACCCCATTCCTGGGTTGGTACTTCTACAATTACTCCTTGGAGCAAGAGACGATCCAATGCTTTTACAAGAGAGGCCCTCTTTAATGGGTCGCTTGGAAGACTTGACCCCTGAAAATGAGGAGGGGGGACTTCCCGAAACTCTAGCTTGTAGCCCTTGGCTACCACGGACATTACCCAAGAGTTGGGAATTCTGGCCTTCCACACTTCGGAGAAAAATCGAAGCCTTCCCCCCACCCAAGAGAGTGGGGGCGCCTCTTCATGAATCTGACTTGAGGACTGGTTTAACCGGCTTGCGAGACCATGGCCTCTTGCCTGCCGTGGCTTGTACTTGTGGGCGGCTATTAAATGCTGAACGCCCGGGAGGCCGCCGATACTGACGGGAAGTTGAAGGGGCCGAGCCTGCGAAGGCCTGTCGCTTAAACGCGGGCCCACGCGATCTTTTCTTGACAGGCAAGAAAGAACTTTTACCACTTGATATGGTCTGGATATATTTATCTAGGTCTTCACCGAATAGTCTCCCACCATGAAAGGGAAATCCTGTTAAAAGCTTTTTGCAGGGTGCCTCTGCTGACCAGTTTTTCAGCCACAAGAGGCGACGCATATGAACCAACAGCAGAGATAAACGGGACGCCTGTTGAACGGAGTCCTTAATAGCATCTACTGCAAAGCAGAGAGCTCTTGGGAGGTCAGCCAATTCACAAGCTTGCTGAGCCGGTATGTCCCTTAATATCTGCTTAGTCTGATCCTTTAAAGCCTGACAAACGCCAATGGCTGCCACCGCTGGCTGAACCACGGCACCTACTGTGGTAAAAGAAGCCTTCAGTAGGGTCTCCAATTTTTTGTCGACTGGATCTTTAAACATCTGGACATTTTCCACCGGACAGGTCAGGGATTTATTTACGCAGGAAATGGCTGCGTCCACGGTAGGGAGTGCCCATTTCTTTGCAAATTCTTCTTCCATAGGATAGAGAATGGTGAACCTTTTAGGAGGGATAAAAATCCTATCAGGTCGAGCCCAATCCTGAAAAATCACGCTCTCCAGAAGGGGGTGAACCGGGAAAGACGCACCACTCAACGGTGCCTTCAAGGAACCTAAAGAGGATACCGCGGGGGCTAATTGTTCTGACACTGGAAGTTTAAAAGCAGTGCGAACCATATCCGTCAGAGACTGGATCCACAGGCTCTCTGCTTGAGAAGCCGAAAAATTTTCATCTATAGTGGAATCTTCAATGTCTGACCCGTCAGGACTCAGGTCCGCTTGATCCCCCTGTGGGTCCAATTCCTCCGAAGAGAGGACCTCTGCATCCGAACACACCGCTCTAGGTGATGGGGATCTAGCCCGTTTGCCACCCGGCAAAGAGCGGGCAATTAAAGCAGTTAACCTTTTCTCTAGCCCACCCAGGGTGGATTCTAGCATTTCTTCCGTAACATAAACGGGAATGGGTTGATTGGGGGCCGCCTCTGCCCCTAGCACCCTCAATGGCTCCTGCAAGATGCTGTTTGGTGGTCTATCTGGTGAGGGTGGGACCACTGGAGCCTGGCCCAAATCCTCTGACCCCAATGGAGACCCCTTTACTTTTTTG
Source organism: Rana kukunoris (assembly GCA_029574335.1). Taxonomy (NCBI): domain Eukaryota; kingdom Metazoa; phylum Chordata; class Amphibia; order Anura; family Ranidae; genus Rana; species Rana kukunoris. The sequence continues at coordinate 142,871,974 of CM056060.1, forward strand.
GTACCTTTTGCAGCCTTAGCTGGTCCTGATCCCTTGGGAGCCATTGCACAACCTTGAGACACCCCTACAGCCAACACCCAACTGTTGTAGCTAGAAGTGAACCATTAATAAGGACAGGCTATGGTAAAAAAAAATCTAAATTTTCATACGCCTGAGAAGGCGGCAATACCAAGGAAAGTCCTGTGAGTATTGCCACACCAATGCCCGTTAGCTGGAGCCCAAGGTTGCACCGACTCAGATACTGCCAGATCTAAGGCTGAGTCCCTTTAAGAAAAAAAAAAACCCTTTTTTTTTCTTTCTGGTCAGTGTGGACTAAGTCCAGACCTGAAGATCCACAAACCACCACTGGGTATCACTGTTAGCCAGAACTGGCTCAGCTGCGCGCTCTATGTCCTCAGCCTCCACTGCTCTCAGGAGGGAATGACCAGCCAGGAAATGCTTTTTTGCTTTATCTGAGACCTGACGCTGCTGGCCCGCCCCCCCCACGCACGCTGACGCTGTAAAAGGCAGCGCGCACGCGCGCGCCCCCGCCCCCCCCACGCTGAAACCAACATGGAGGAAGCAGAGAGCAGAGGAGAAGCCTGGACCAGCGCTAGCAACCCAACAGACACCAGGTAAGACACTAATCTTTATAGTGCACACATAGAGGAAGCTGTCCCCATAGGCTTCCTAGGAAACAGGAGTTTTGTCAGCATTTCCTCCCTATAACACGTGGGGCTGCAGTATCATGCTAACAGGCAAGTCTGGGGGGAGTAGCAAAATACATATCTTTAAAAGCATATATATATCTACATGTTATCTGGGTAAACATTAGTACATCCCATCCTGCCTCAAAAGACATAGTGGAGATAGTGGCTGATGCACAAGCATACCATTAGCCAACCCAGAACCCCCAGGGGGATACCTACTGTCGAACCAAGTCCCGCAGGTTCCCTCTTACCTGCTCCACGCCGCAGGGTATTGCAAAATGCAAGAGGCCCAGCCTTCCCCCATCTCCGTGGGTATTGTCTTGGACCTTCAGGGACCGGGGTCCTGTGTTAAGGAACCCACACCCCTGGACCTATATAGCATCCTGGCATCAGTAGCGTTTAGTTCTTGGAAGAGACTAAGGCACTGGAGCCCAGAATCCAGCCCTCCAAGGAGAGGCATTATAGGCACAACCCCACTCCAGCAGGGCCCGGGTACCGTACACCTTGGCTTTGAAGCACTTCGGACGGATCCGGCTAGCTATCCTGGGTCCCGAGACCTTCGAGGGACAGCTAGACGTGACCAACACCTAAGACACTGGTGAAAAAACTGAAGCACTCCCCAGTGGGAGGGGGTTATATAGGGAGGAAATTTCCTGTGAAATTGATTACACCAGTGTCCACACCTGAAGGTACCCATATAACCCAAGTGTAATGGCTATGCGCTCTGTGTCCCGTGATGTACGATAAAGAAATAGAGAATACATGGAAGGGAGAGGAAAAGAGGGGGAAGAACAAAGAAAAAGGGAGAGAAAGAATAAGAGAAAGAACAAGAAACACGGCTAGAGAGAGAGATGGGGGGAAAAACAGGAAATTACGATAGAAAGAAATAATAGGGAAAGAAAGGAGAACAGAGTGGTACATCCTAAAATGTACCATAAGGTTTTTTTTCATTCTGTATGAGTGGAAGGGACTCAGGGAGTCCCAAGTGTCCGTAGGTTAAAGGTGCTTACAACCCACGGTACAAAAAAAATATTCTGTTAGGGGCAGGGCCGTTTGAAGGAATTGAGGCCCCCCATGTTCTTTTTACTCCCCCGGCCCCTCCTCCCTATGTTCTTTTTGCACCCCTCCTTACCGGGTCCGTACCGCGCAGCAGGAGATTCAGTTTCCTGTTCCCGGCTGGACTGAACGAAAGCGAGCACACAGTCTGCACTTCCTGTCAGTCCGGCCAATCTCCTGTACAGCGTGGTATCCAGCTGGAGTCCAGACTGACAGGAGGAAGGAAGAGGAGCTTGGCCACGCTACAGAGAAGAGGAAGTGACGACTCCAAGGCAGCAGTGCTGCAGGCTCTTTATAGAGCACTCAAGCGGCTTCAGCATATAGGAAGCGCAGCAAGGGCCCTGCTTGGGGCCCCAAGCAATTACTTGGTTTGCCTGCCTTGTAGCGATGGGCCTGGTTAGGGGTACCCACAACTTGGGAAACGTTACAAAGGGGTCACAGTATTGGAAAGGTTGAGAACCACTGATCTAGAGAGTGACATTTTTGTCCATTCTTCTTTTCGAAATAGCTCAAGCTCCGTCAGATTGGATGGAGAACATCTGCGAAATTTCCACATTTGTGTAACATAACAAAATGTGGAAAAAGTGAAGCGGTGTGAATACTTTCTGGATGCCCTGTTTTTTTTACATAATTCATAGTCGTCTCTTATTTGTTTCAGTTTCAACCAAGACTGGAATTCAAGATCCATGGCAACATAGTCTTTTATTAGTCTCCCTGTCATGAAGCGTGCAGTGATTAGACATATGCACAAAATTCATTAATTCCTGTGCAGGTCACGTCTTCTCTACAGACAGGTTTATGGGAAGTGAAGGATATTTCATGAGCACACTGTTTTCTCTTGTCCTATGTTCTAATCAAAGCAGTAAATAGATACGTATTTCTCCCTGGCCAGTGATCCTCCATACCTGCTGCAGAATATTGAGACTGTTTGTAGTTTGTGTTACCAGTGGGTATTATAGAATGATGCTGTAGTCTTGGAGTTTTCGGCAAAAGAAGGTAGTGCTTTTTTTCCCCCGCCAAAATGCTGAAAATTTTAGAGCATGTTTAACCACTTAAGACCCGGACCAATATGCAGGTAAAGGACCAGACCCCTTTTTGCGATTCGGCACTGCGTCGTTTTACCTGACAATTGCGCGGTCGTGCAACGTTGCTCCCAAACAAAATTGACGTCCTTTTTTTCCCACAAATAGAGCTTTATTTTGGTGGTATTTGATCACCTCTGCGGTTTTTATTTTTTGCGCTTTAAACAAAAATAGAGCGACAATTTAAAAAAAAAAATCTATATTTTTTACATTTTGCTAAAATAAATATCCCCCAAAAATATATATATAAAAAACGTTTTTTTTCCCTCAGTTTAGGCCGATACGTATTCTTCTACATATTTTTGGTGAAAAAAAAAAAAAAAAAAAATCGCAATAAGCATTTATCGATTGGTTTGCGCAAAATGTATAGTGTTTCCAAAATAGGGAATAGTTTTATTGCATTTTTATTAATATGTTTTTTTTACTACTAATGGTGGCGACCAGCGATTTTCTTAGTGACTGCGATATTATGGCGGACACATCGGACAATTTTGACACATTTTTGGGACCATTGTCGTTTTTACAGCAAAAAGTGCTATAAAAATGCACTGCTTACTGTAAAATAACAATTGCAGTTTGGGAGTTAACCACTAAGGGGCGCTGAAGGGGTTAAGTGTGACCTCATATGTGTTTCTAAGTGTAGGGGGGCGGGACTGGACGTGTGACATCATTGATCGCCTTTCCCTATATCAGGGAACAGACGACCAATGACCGTGCCACTGGGAAGGTGTGTTTACACTCACCTCTCCCCGTTCTTCAGCTCCTGTGACCGATCGTGGGACTCCACGGCGCGCGACCCATGGCTGGGCACTTAAAGAGGACGTACAGGTACGTGCTTGTGCCCAGCCGTGCCATTCTGCCGACGTACATCGTGGTTAGGCGGTCCTTAAGTGGTTAAAGAGAGAGAGAGAATTGATTTAAAGTAGCCTCATACGCAAATCAATCAATTAAATAGATAGAGGGTGGCAGCCAACTTAAAACTGTGTGTCCCTACAGTATTGTAAGTGAATAAATGTATAATAAGTCCAAAGAGTATAAATTCAAAAGTCCATAATCAACAAAAATTATGAATACATAAAGTGCAAAAAAGAGCTATATGCAAAAATAGCTACAAATGTCTAATAACGGATGTATTTCGAGGCAATAAAGGTGAACTTCAATTATTATGTGGTTAAAATCTCCTCCACCAGCATCCATGATCCACCACTGGTGAGCCCCAGCCTCTCACCTCAAAGAAAGACACCAATGGCGCTTCAGGTCACTCCGACCCCTTTAAGAAATCCTCTCCTTGCAGCATCCCATAAAATTGCAGTATATGAAATGGCAATAGATGAAGATAAACTTAGATTTCATTCTGAATCAATAAATTCTCTTTAGGCTCCTCCATCAGACATTTTTTAAGAAAGGGAAAGGAGATCTCCATAGTGTAGTAATTCAAAAAAAATACATTTAATCATAAGAAGCAACTCACCTATAATTTCACAGTAATCAGCATTGATCTATTCATGAGCATCGCGGTCTCGGCCGTGAACAGAAGTAAAAAACGTCACCCGGCTTCTTCCTGACATGTTGCGTCACAGATTACGTGCCTTGAAATACTGCACTTTTTGAAACATCATTCATTGGACTACTGAATTACAACTCCTAGGGCTTTTAATTTTGCACACACACTTTGAAAATTGTATTTGTATTTAAAGATGAGTGAGCGCCGCTTATACATTTATGCAGAGGGGAAAAAAAAAGGAGAGGGGAAAAGGGGGGGAAAAAAAAGGAGAGGGGAAAAGGAGGAAAAAAAAAAGGAGAGGGGAAAAGGAGGAAAAAAAAGGAGAGGGGAAAAGGAGGGGGAAAAAAGGAGAGGGGAAAAGGAGGAAAAAAAAAAGGAGAGGGGAAAAGGAGGGGGAAAAAAAAAAGGAGAGGGGAAAAGGAGGGGGAAAAAAAAGGAGAGGGGAAAAAGGAGGAGGAAAAAGGAGAGGGGAAAAGGGGGAAAAAAAAAAAAAAGGAGGAGGGGAAAAGGAGGGGAAAAGGAGGAAAAAAAAAAGGAGAGGGGAAAAGGAGGGAAAAAAAAAAAGGAGAGGGGAAAAGGAGGGGAAAAGGAGGAAAAAGGAGAGGGGAAAAGGAGGGAAAAAAAAGGAGAGGGGAAAAGGAGGGGGAAAAAAAAGGAGAGGGGAAAAGGAGGGGGAAAAAAAAGGAGAGGGGAAAAGGAGGAAAAAAAAAAGGAGAGGGGAAAAGGAGGGAAAAAAAAAGGAGAGGGGAAAAGGAGGAAAAAAAAAAGGAGAGGGGAAAAAAAGGAGAGGGGAAAAGGAGGAAAAAGGAGAGGGGAAAAGGAGGGGAAAAAAAGGAGAGGGGAAAAGGAGGAAAAAAAAAGGAGAGGGGAAAAGGAGGAAAAAAAAAAGGAGAGGGGAAAAGGAGGAGAAAAAAAAAGGACAGGGGAAAAGGAGGAAAAAAAAAGGAGAGGGGAAAAGGAGGAAAAAAAAAAGGAGAGGGGAAAAGGAGGAAAAAAAAAAGGAGAGGGGAAAAGGAGGAAAAAAAAGGAGAGGGGAAAAGGAGGAAAAAAAAAAGGAGAGGGGAAAAGGAGAAAAAAAAAAGGAGAGGGGAAAAGGAGGAAAAAAAAAAGGAGAGGGGAAAAGGAGGGGAAAAAAAGGAGAGGGGAAAAGGAGGAAAAAGGAGAGGGGAAAAGGAGGGAAAAAAAGGGAGAGGGGAAAAGGAGGGAAAAAAAAGGAGAGGGGAAAAGGAGGGAAAAAAAAAGGAGAGGGGAAAAGGAGGGGAAAAAAAAAAGGAGAGGGGAAAAGGAGAAAAAAAAAAAGGGGAGGGGAAAAAAAAAAGGAGAGGGGAAAAGGAGAAAAAAAAAGGAGAGGGGAAAAGGAGGGGAAAAAAAGGAGAGGGGAAAAGGAGGAAAAAGGAGAGGGGAAAAGGAGGAAAAAGGAGAGGGGAAAAGGAGGAAAAAGGAGAGGGGAAAAGGAGGGAAAAAAAAGGAGAGGGGAAAAGGAGGGAAAAAAAAAGGAGAGGGGAAAAGGGAAAAAAAAAGGAGAGGGGAAAAGGAGGAAAAAAAAAAGGAGAGGGGAAAAGGAGGAAAAAAAAAGGAGAGGGGAAAAGGAGGAAAAAAAAAAGGAGAGGGGAAAAAGGAGGAAAAAAAAAGGAGAGGGGAAAAGGAGGAAAAAAAAAAGGAGAGGGGAAAAAGGAGGAAAAAAAAGGAGAAGGGAAAAGGAGGAAAAAAAAGGAGGGGAAAAGGAGGAAAAAAAAAGGAGGGGAAAAGGAGGAAAAAAAAGGAGAGGGGAAAGGAAAAAAGGAGAGGGGAAAGAAGAGGGGAATGGGAAAGAAGAGGGGAATGGGAAAGAAGAGGGGAATAGGAAAGAAGAGGGGAATGGGAAAGAATGGGGGGGGGGGAAGGGGAAGGAAGGGAAGAAAAGGGGGAGGGAAGGGGAAGAAGAGGGGGAGAGGGGAAGAGAGGGAGAGGGAAGGCGAGAGAAAGAATAGAGGCAGGAGAGAGAGAGAGAGAGAAGGGGAAAAAAAGAGGAGAAGAAAGAAAGAAAGAAAGAAAGAAAGAAAGGATTAAGAGAGAAAGGGGCAGAGAGAGAGAGGGAGAGGAAGAGAAGGGTGAGGGAGGGAGAAGACAAAGAGGGGAGAGAGTGGAAGATGAGAGAGGAGGGGAGATTGAAAGGAAAAATAGAAAAGAGGAGAAATAGAAAAAAAGAGGTGAGGATAGGAGGAGGAGACATACGGGGAGAGACAGAGAGAAAAAGGGTGAGAAGCATATGGCGAGAGACAGAGGGGAGAGCTGTCCTGGTTGGGACTTGATCCAAGGGCCATGGTGCTGCAAAGGAGAGAAAGAGAGAGAGAGAAAGAAAGAGGAGAGATATTGAGAGGGAGAGAGACAGATGTAAGAGAGCAGGGAGAGACATTTAACATGCGGCATATAAATTGGCATACTGCTGCATCCTGCCATGGCAAATCAAAGTTGTGTGTTTAGCCAGCAAACTTTGAGAACAAAAAAAAATTGTTTTAATTAGTCAATATACTAGCCATTTGTAATACAAGAAAAAAGGTCTAAAAGGTTTTAACACTCTAATGCAAATCCTTTCAGCCTTTGTGTTCCCTTCTCTTAGCTGTAGGCCCACGCTGGAAAGCCGATGCACAATATTGATTGTGGCCGTATTTGAGCGCGGCATGAACAGTTAAAAAAAAAAAAAAAGAGAGAAACTGTACAGAGGAGCGTGCAATCCTGACACAGACAAGATGACTGAAAGCCATGGGTGTCTCCATGGCAACGAAACAGCATCTAAAAATGTACAGAATAAACAGCGTGTGGTAATAGTTTAACCAGAAAACCGACAGGACCCCCTAGAGACACCTTTCTACGGCAAACAGAAAGACGCGCTATTTTTACCTTCCATGCATAAACATTGTTCACAGCATCCAGCGCCGAAGTGATCATTAAAGGAAAGAACAAAAGGGCATGCTGATCCAAAATCGGAAATATCGCTGTGACGACTTTTACAAGTAAAGTTTTCCCAGAAGAATTTTGTAAACTGTGGAGAACAAATCTTCAAGGTTAGCGAAATACATTGCAAGGGGTTTTTACATGGCGGTGGATCTTTACCCGCTGCCGTGCTGTCGCCATCAATAGTCATTCTAATACACCTTGCGAAGCAGGCCCCTTTTTGCAATGAATGAAGGCTTTGAGCTATAGAGTCTAGGAGCAGGAAAAAAAATAAAAAAATTGTTGAGTTTTTGGGACGTTTTCCGGGTAGAAAAAAAAACACTAAACGCTCATAAACGTTACTAAAAAACACCAACAGCTTTTTTTTTTTGCAGTTTCCCCCCCCCCCCCCCATGTACTGTAAAAATGCTAAAAGGTTGGTCTTCATGGACTTGTGTATTTTTTCAACCTCACCTAGCTACTATATAACACGCTTCTAGAAACAGACACAAACACACAACGAAAAAATAAAAAACAAACAACGAAAAAAGACAAAAATCACGCTCCTGACAATAAATGTGCCAAAACTATAAAGCGCTGGATAGATTAACACAATTACTTATGTGATGACCAAAACATGCTATGTGATATCCTTATAATAAAATAATCTACACAATTAATGGAAGCACAAAAAAATTAAAACAGAGTGCTTGCTGTTTATTTATTGCAGCAAGCATTTTTATTAAAGTGCTCGTTGTGCAATATGGTGCCAGATAATTCCACCAATCAGAGCTTCCAGGTGACCACACTCCGCACTTACCAGAAAAATGTGACCCCTTTTCTCAAAGGCACCTCACAGGTAAGTGCGTCTCCAGATGGAGTGGAGGTCACTTATCCAACGATATCCTAGACCAGGGGTCCCCAACCAGGCCTGTGGAGCCCTCTGATGTGGCCCACGACCTCCTGCTCTGGGATGGAATAGAACACAGTTATTAAAGGTAAGGTGTGTGTGTGTGTGTATATATATATATATATATATATATATATATATATATATATATATATATATATATTATACACACACACTCTGACTGTGTATATACCAAATACACTGCCACCAACCGAATAACCTGCCTGCTTAATCTAACTCAAGCTCTCTGTCCACACCAACAACACTACACACGGTCGCCGTGTAAGCAGCCCTATATAGTGTGGGATGTGGACTTAGTCCCCCTGAGCCACGATTGACCAAAGACACTCTTGACTTTTGTCAATTATGGCTCTAGCGGGGTTTAAAAGCGCCCCACTAGCGGGCGAATACTTTGCAAAAACTACGGTAGAGCGCCGTTAAAAATAGCGGCGCTTTACCGCTGACCCCGCCCCAGTTTGACAGCAGCCTATAGGAAAGGGTAGTTCTCATAGTCACATACTGACTAAGTTTATGAATAGGGGTGAGTTCGATGTTCGGGTCGAACATAAGTTCGACTTGAACATCGGGCGTTTGGCCGTTCTTAGAACAGTGAACATATAATGGGGCGTTTGTGGGAAATTTGAGCGCTGCAAAACGCCCCATAATGCACTGCGAGACTGCATTGCTGTATGATGATTGGCCAAAGCATGCACCTGACCTGCTGCATTGGCCAATCACAGCGCACTTTGCTGAGAAAGCCATAATTGGCAAAAGGCGAGGGTGCCTCTGGCCGTTTTGCAGTGCTCAAATTTCCCACAAACGCCCCATAATGTTCGCTGTTCTAATATTGGCCGAACACCAGATGTTCAAGTTGGACTTATGTTCGACCCGAACATCGAGCTCACCCCTATTCATAAAGGTAGTCAGTATGTGAATATGAGAACTACCCTTTCCTTTAGGCTGCTGTCAAACTGGGGCGTTGTCAGCGACAAAGCGCCGCTATTTTTAGCGGCGCTTTACCGTAGGTTTTGGAAAGTATTCGGCCGCTAGCCGGGCGCTTTTAATCCCAGCTAGCGGTCGAAAAGGGGTTAAAAACAACCTGCAAGGTGACGCTGCAGCAGCGCTTTGGCCGCTCTGCCCATTAATTTCAATGGGCAGGAGCAGTGTACACACTGCTCCTTCACCGCCCCAAAGATGCTGCTTGCAGGAGTTTTTTTTTTTTTAACACCTCAGCCGTTTTACAGGTGCTATTTTTAGCCCAAAAGTGCCTGAAAAAACACCCCAGTGTGAAAGGGGTCTTAGGCCCCTTTCACATTTATATGACTTGTCTCACGATTTTGTACTGCAAAATCGTATGACAAGTCATTCTCCATGATTTTCAATGAACACATTCATTAAATTTGCTGCCGCGAATCACGGCAAAATCGCAGTAAAATCGCGGCCGCGGATTCGCGGCAAAATCGCGTGACTTTGAAGTCGTACAAGTGTGAAAGGGACCTTAGAAGTCACAGGCTCTCTGGCTGTCAACTGTATTCTCTAGCATCACTAATTAGAGAGTTGCTGACCCTGAACAAGTCGCTCGAAGTGTTCTTCGGCTCTAACTTATCTCAGATACCAAGGAGATTCACATTTTTATTCTCCAATTATTTTCCTGTGCTAAGCATCAGGAAGATTTTAACCGATCACACAAACTTAAAGTGGGTTGTAAAGGTAAAACATTTTTCCCCCTAAATAGCTTCCTTTCCCTTAGTGCAGTCCTTCTTCACTTACCTCATCCTTTCATTTTGCTTTTAAATGTCCTTATTTCTTCTGAGAAATCCTCACTCCCTGTTCTTCTGTCTGTAACTCCACACAGTAATGTGAGGCTTTCTCCCTGGTGTGGAGTGTCGTGCTCGCCCCCTCCCTTGGACTACTGGAGAGTCAGGATGCTCTCTATGTTGCAGACAGAGAAAGGACCTGTGTGTAAGTGGGCGTCCTGACTCTCCTGTAGTCCGGGGGGGGGGGGGGGGCAAGCACCACACTTCACCTAGGGAGAAAGCCTTGTATTACGGGGTGGAGTTACAGAAGAACAGGAAGTGAGGAATTCTCAGAAGAAATAAGGACATTTAAAAGCAAAATGGAAGGATGAGGTAAGTGAAGGAGGACTGCACTAAGGGAAAGGAAGATATTTAGGAAAAAAAAATGTGTACCTTTACAACCCCTTTAAGGCTCGGGTCACACTGGTGCGATAGGAAAGTCGTGCGACTGTCGATCTGACCTGCAACTTTGGTCCAACATCAATCCGACTTCAGTGAATGAGATCAAATTTAGATCCGACTTTGAGAAAAAATAACTAAAATAACAGCATGCGTCTCCGATGGATTTTAAGGGGAAGCCCCACGCCAAAAGAAAACCAACATTGCCCCCCCCCATCTAAAACCATACCAGACCCTTATCTGAGCATGCTGCCTGGCATGGCGCCCCTTCCTACTGAACCATATCAGACCCTTATCAGAGTATGCTGCCTAGCATGGCGCCCCTTCCTACTGAACCATACCAGACCCTTATCGGAGCATGCTGCCTGGCATGGCGCCCCTTCCTACTGAACCATACCAGACCCTTATCAGGGAATGCTGCCTGGCATGGCACCCCTTCCTCCTGAACCATACCAGACCCTTATCTGAGCATGCAGCCTTCCTCCTGAACCATACCAGACCCTTATCGGAGCATGCTGCCTGGCATGGCGCCCCTTCCTACTGAACCATACCAGACCCTTATCAGGGCATGCTGCCTGGCATGGCGCCCCTTCCTCCTGAACCATACCAGACCCTTATCTGAGCATGCAGCCTTCCTCCTAAACCATACCAGACCCTTATCAGGGCATGCTGCCTGGCATGGCGCCCCTTCCTACTGAACCATACCAGACCCTTATCAGGGCATGCTGCCTGGCATGGCGCCCCTTCCTACTGAAACATACCAGACCCTTATCTGAGCATGCAGCCTTCCTCCTGAACCATACCAGACCACATGCCCACAAGTAGTAAAAGACTTGAAGTAACGACAAAAAAAGAGTAAAGAACGCAAAAACAGGAACAAGTTTAATTGAAAACAAGAAACCAAAAGGGAACATTTAAATATCATTTTTTTTTGAGGTGGAAGAGGAGCTTCTGATTGGATCCTAATGCAGCTGTATGCCCTGTCTTCGTAAAAGGTAAAATAAACAGGACCAGCATCTTAAACTTAGAACGGCCAACTCACTGGGGTGCTTAATGTTCAGAGCACAGCAGACAGCATGGAGAAAGGGGAGATAGCAACAAGCAAGGAGAGAAAAAGGGAGAGGGGGCAGGAGAACAAAAAGGGGGGGGGGGAAGAAACTGTTGGGATGACGCAAAGGCCGAGAGGGGCACACAAGCTGCTGAATGCGCTTTGTAACATTCATTCTGAGATGACACTGTGGCTGTTCCCTGCCTTTTACATCTCAAATCATAATTTTGGCCTGCCCCTGTGCCGCTGCTGCCTGGAAACGTTCAGATGAAAAAACTCAGCATCATTACTTCTCTAATTCGGGCCAGAAAGAGCAAAAAGGTGATCATGTCCAATAAACTGAGACTGATGAGATAAAACCATGCAGCTCCTGACAAGTTCTTAACAGCTCAGCCGAGGCAGCCTATAGGAAGGTGACGCAAGCGGGTGGAACATGTCGTATGCCTGTGGGGTTTGGTCTGACCACCCTTGTACTCTTCTTGTGATGTGTCAGTGGCCAGGAGGTGCAGGGCAACGACACACTCACATGTTGGTGCTGAGCCGGGATTGGCTGTTAGCTGGGGTCAGCTCTCCTTGGCTTCCTTCCCTGGGAGGGGACTGAAAAGATGAGCAAATATGAGTTTAGTTAGAGACTGGTAAGAGATGTACACAATGTCAAGCAGATAAGGAAATAAAAAATAAAAATGTACGTTTCCATTTTTAACTCCTTTAAAATGCAATAAAAAAAAACTATTGATCTGCCAGAAATCCAGTGCGTTCCCAACTGTGTGTCCTCTACCTTACTGAAATACCAAACAGTGCTCGCCATCATACATATCTATCACCATGCAATGGCACTCTAACATTTTGGCGTGGGTGGAACGTACAGGTACACTGCCAAGCTGCTGTTGCTGGTTAAAGCCCATCTGGCTCTCCTTCACGGAGTCTCAGCGTTGATTGGATAGATTGATGGCAGCGCAGCCATTGGCTCCCGCTGCTGTCAATCAAATCCAATAAGGGGGCGGGACCGAGTCATACACTCTGTGTCTTTGGACGCAGGGTTTATGATAGGGAGCGCGCCCGCAAGGTAACCCCCCCCTAGGGAGAGAGCTTTCCAGAGGGGGTTAGCTATTGCGGGGAGGAACCGTCGAGGGACCCCAGCATAGGAGGATCTGGGCCACGCTGTGCAACACGAATGGCACAGTCAGGGTCAAGATAATTTTGATCATGGGTGTATTTTAAATGATAGAGACAGAATATCAACTGAAAAATCCCAGAAAAAAAAAACACTATGCTTGAAATGCAAGCAGTGTGTGCTCAAGGCATTTGTCCTTACTGGCCAAAACGCAGGTACCGCCCGACGTGCTTTGCTTTATTGGATTTGATTGACAGCAGCGGGAGCCAATGGCTGCGCTGCTATCAATCTATCCAATCAACGCTGAGACCCTGTGAAGGAGAGCCTGACGAAAAGGTCCTGCGTGGCTCCGAAACGTTGCACTCTCCTTGTGCTGCGATCATGCAATAAATCATGCGTTTGGACGCACCTTTACAACCCCTGTTCACACCAGTGCAGTTTTGAAGTTGCGCTATTTCAGCGCAATTTAATGTGCTTTCTGATATCTGTTCGACTTCATTTAACAGATGTCAATGCAAGTCACACTGAAATTACAAATGAGGTGCGACTTTGAATTGTCAAGTTGCATGACAAGTCGCACTGGTGTGTGTGTATATATATATATATATATATATATATATATATATATATATATATATATATATATATATATATATATATATATATATATTATATAATATATATATATACACATACATACACACAGGGCTCAACATTTCAAGTCCTGAGCTACTAGCCAGGCCTAAAGAGTTACTCGCCACCAGTTGCCCCACCCAATTCATACACTGCCCTGCGCCTAATTGCACCCGTAAACACGCCCTCGTAGATTATCTCATGGAATTACACTGTTAAATGTTTTATGCAGAATAAAGTTACAAAATTAAATATTACCAACAACAACTTTAACAAAATAAGACAGGGCACTGGGGGCAGACCAGAGGGACAGGGCACTAGATCTGGGGCTCTTCCCCATTCTCTTGCTGTCTCCTCTGCAACTCCCCATCCATCCTCTCTCTCTCCCATTCATCTCATCATCAGGAGCCTGTGTGTGCGGCTTCACGCTTGCATGTCCCCACTTCCCCCTTTTATTCAGGCTGGTAGAGAGGAGATTAGCTGCAGCACAGCGGGAGGGAGTACAATCCAGCGCTGAGATCCACACAACTGCACAGCCATTGACACCATAGCACAGCACACACTGAGATCAGTCTGTTCACAGTGCTCAGGCTGAGCTGTTGGACACTTACATAGAGCACAAGGAGAAGAAAACTGCACAAACTGGAAGGCTGCCACTCTCATGTCAGGGCAACTTTCAGTGAGCGCTGCACCGGAGTGGTAATTTTCGCAATCCTCTACCTCACTCCTTACTCTGTGCTCTCCAGCTACATTGGTCAGGGGGAGGGGGCAGGCTCAGAGAGGTCAAACTGTTAGGTGCCATGGCTTAATGAGAGCACCTGTGTACTGCTCTGCCTGTGCGCGGCTCACCAGACTACTTTTCCTGAGCATGCAACTTTCCTCTTCGGCCGCCAATCTCATCGGGGCTCTAAGTGTAGGCACAGATTGCAGGGAGATTGGTCATGCAGCCCTCTCATCACTCGCCCCCAGCTTAAATCCACTTGCCAAATGCTAGTAGGCGAGTGGGAATTTTGAGGGCTGCATACATATATACACACCGTATATACTCGAGTATAAGCCAACCCGAATATAAGCCGAGGTACCTAATCTTACCACAAGAAACTGGGAAAACTTATTGACTCGAGTATAAGCCGCCTAGGGTGTCCATCTGCATGTCTCACTGTGCCCATGACTAGACTTACACATGTTTTTATACAATGCAGTTTCCGTGTGCGTTAAAATTGTGCATTTTCTGTGTGGCTGCAGGAATGCGTGAGATTTACATGCACTTCTGCACCCGCATATATATATGAACCTAGGCCAAAGTAAATAAAAATCCACCAGAGATGGTGGGAGCCCCTCATAATGGGCACAGCAGATGTACAGCCTGGGAACTCAGCACAGGGATGGTGGAAACCCCTCATAATGGGCACAGCAGATGTACAGACCTGGGAACTCAGCACAGGGAGGGTGGAAACCCCTTATAATGGGCACAGTAGATGTACAGACCTGGGAACTCAGCACAGGGAGGGTGGGAGCCCCTCATAATGGGCACAGATGTACAAACCCAGGAACTGAGTGCAGGGATTGCGAGAACCCCTCATAATGGGCACAGCAGATGTACAGCTCTGGGAACTCAGCACAGGGATGGTGGGGGCCCCTCATAACGGGCACAGATGTATAAACCCAAGAACTGAGTGCAGGGATGGTGGGAGCCCCTCATAATAGACAGGAGGTGTACAGACCCGAGAACTCTGTGCAGAAATCTCACCAATAAAGTCCCAGAGAGACAAAGGACACTGCCAGGTGTTTTTCGCTTTTCAGCATCTATCAAAGGCTGCAGTATAGTTTTGGGCGGATTAACCCTTTACTCCTCAAAAACATACCCATCATTTAATGCAATCCAAAAACACCCAAAGGGGTAAGAGAAGTAAAAAAACGCGCACTCACCTTAACGTGGATCTGATTACGTAGAACAGCAGCTCGCAAAATCATGGCTTTGGCGCGCCTCTGAAACTCCCTCCCCATCTGTAATGATTTCTCAAATGTAGTGCTGCGCTGGTCAACATCTCGGGCATACAGGATCTGTAAGTGAACATGCGGCACTTTAAATGGCAGTTCCTGGACCCCTGCAGCGATCGCGGCATCTCATGGAAGTTCTTACCTTGCTGTGAGAATCAATGCGGGCGTTAATTAACCCTTCCAGAATCAGCTGCGTTAGCTCGTCCTCTAGGGCAGGGACAGTTGTGTTAAAGGAAATGGCCATTTTGTACATGTCCGCAGAAACGTAAGGGCTAAAGTACTGCAAAATGCAAACAGAGATTGATTTCTAACACTGGCAGATGCAGGTTATAAACAAAAGGATCAATTAATAAAAAATTGGAGACATGCACATACAATATGGAAGTGTAGGGCAAATCACACCTGTCATAGGAGAAGTATGGGGGCTGCCATTGTTGACCTCGGAGCCGAATGCTTGGCAATTTCATTGTGGGCCGCATGAGCATTACGATTGCCCTCAAAAGGGCCGGCTGTATCTGTAAGATTGGATGTCCAGCGCATCCCCTCCCCTTACATTGAGTGAGTGAGTGAAAAACGTATATAGCGCAGCACATGCAAACTGAATCGACTCTGGGCGCTTAGTATCCATTCCCTGAGTGTCCATTAGATGTCAGGAGCCACCCCACCATCAGAAGTTGAGTCCCCCACTCTCCCTTACATCACAGTGCACCCCCCTTTCCTTATGCTGCTGCTGGGAAGACGCTGATGCATTGCTTTAAAGCAGAAAGTAAGGGTCAGAAAAAGAGGACGGTTCTCTTTGACAGCTTTTTAACCACTTAAGGACCCCCTCACGCCGATATACGTCAGCAGAATGGCACGGCTGGGCACAGGCACGTACCTGTACGTCCTCTTTAAGAGCCCAGTCGTGGGGTCACGAGAGCGCCGCCAGGGGATCGCTCGCGACTCGGTCTGAAGCTCCGTGACCGCACCCACGGGACCCGATCGCCACCAGTGTCCCACGATCGGTCACAGGAGCTGAAGAACGGGGAGAGGCGAGTGTAAACACCCCTCCCTGTTCTTCATTGTGGCAATGTCAGTGATTGTCTTTCCCTATATCAGGGAACAGACGATCACTGACATCACACGTCCAGCCCCACCCCCCTACAGTTAGAAACACACATGAGGTCACACTTAAGCTCTAGGGGGCGCTGAAGGGGTTAACTCCTAAACTGCAATTGTCATTTTCACAGTAATCAGTGCATTTTTATAGCACTTTTCGCTGTGAAAATGACAATGGTCCCAAAAATGTGAAAATTGGCCGACGTGTCCGCCATAATGTCGCAGTCACAAAAACAAATCGCTGATCGTCGCCATTAGTAGTAAAAAAAAAAAAAAATTATTAATAAAAATGCCATAAAACGATCCCCTATTTTGTAAACGCTATAAATTTTGTGCAAACCAATCGATAAACGCTTATTGCAATATTTTTTTTTTACCAGAAATAGGTAGAAGAATACGTATCGGCCTAAACCGAGGGAAATTATTTATATAAAATAAAATTGTCGCTTTAACTGACAATTGCACGGTTGTGTGACGTGGCTTCCAAACAAAATTGGCTTGTGTTATTTTTTTTTTCCACAAATAGAGCTTTCTTTTGGTGGTATTTGATCACCTCCGCAGTTCACATTTTTTGCGCTTTAAACAAAAATAGAGCGTCAATTATGAAAAAAATTCAATATTTTTTACTTTTTGCTATAATAAATATCCCCCCCCCCAAAAAATAAATAAAATAATATATTTTTTTTTTTTTGGGGGGGATATTTATTATAGCAAAAAGTAAAAAATATTGAATTTTTTTCATAATTGACGCTCTATTTTTGTTTATAGCGCAAAAAATGTGAACTGCGGAGGTGATCAAATACCACCAAAAGAAAGCTCTATTTGTGGAAAAAAAAAATAACACAAGCCAATTTTGTTTGGAAGCCACGTCACACAACCGCGCAATTGTCAGTTAAAGCGACACAGTGCCAACTTGCAAAAAGGGCCAAGGTCCTTAACCTGCATAATGGTCCGGGTCTTAAGTGGTTAAAGGATAAGTTCACTTCTTCCAAAAAAGTAAAATAAATGCACATTTGCAGGTAAAACAATATGCATACATAATTTTCTCCTGTTAGGGACCTGTAAAGCAATTTCAGCCACGATCAGCAGATGGTGGGTGTAATGCCTCAGTCCTGCGGACTGTCTGTGTACCTGTCTGCTCATATAAAGGAATCCATTAATAGACATAAGTCGGAGGTCATTACTGCCCACTTCTTCAGAAATTGTTGTTTGCCTGGCTTTGGATGCAGCATGTGGTATAGACTCCCGCAGATAATGCAGGTGTCTATGCCCGGAAGTGGGTGCAATTATCTGTCTTAGATAGAAATCTGCACCCCCCCCATCCCCCTAAAGGTGCCAAATGTGACACCGGAGGGGGGGGGGGGTTCGGAAAAGCAGAAGTTCAATTTTTGGGTGGAACTCCGCTTTAAGTGCTCAAGCTTGAGTTAGAATAATCAACAATACAATGGTGGAGGAGGACACACTGTTCAATATACGGTAGAACAAGAATTAAAGGGGTTGTAAAGATAAAAAAAAGCACTTCCCTAAAACGCTTCCTTTATTTTAGAGCAGTCCTCCTTCACTTACCTCATCCTTCCATTTTGCTTTTACATATCCTCATTTCTTCTGAGAAATCCTCACTTCCTGTTCTTCTGTCTGTAACTCCACACAGTAATGTGAGGCTTTCTCCCTGGTGTGGAGAAAGCCTCTGAAAAGGGGGGAGGGGGCGAGCAGGAGGGTCAGGACGCTCTCTACTTTGCAGATAGAGAAAGGAGCTGTGTGTAAGTGGGCACCCCGACTCTCCTGCTCGCCCCCTCTACCCTCAAGAGGCTTTCCCCACACCAGGGAGATAGCCTTGCATTACTGTGTGGAGTTACAGACAGAAGAACAGGAAGTGAGGAATTCTCAGAAGAAATAAGGACAATTAAAAGCAAAATGGAAGGATGAGGTAAGTGAAGGAGGACTGCGCCAAGGGAAAGGAAGATATTTAGGGAAAACATTTTTTTCTATTACAACCCCTTTTAAAGGACATAACCAGATCTTCATGATGGATAGGCACTTCTGTGGATGAGAGCATTAAAGTGATTGTAAAGGGAAATTTTTGTTTATTTTTTTTTTAAAACGAAGCTCCGCCAGATTTTTTTTTCATATATATTTTTTTAAAGTTTTTTTACCTTTACAACCCCTTTAATTTATGAACAGGATTCATTTTGTTTGTTTTTTCACTTCTTTACGTTGCTTCCACTTCATGGTGAATGGATAGTTTTATCTAGCAAAACTAAACAGGTTTGTATTTATCCAAAAAGCTTCAGAAGACCCATCAGCTCTCTCTACAGAAGGAAGAAGAAAAACTGGTGATTATATGATGATCTGGAAGCAACAAATTGCTTAGATACCAACCAAGCAGCTTGAACCCGATTTGCACGGTTCCATTTCTAATCCGCCAATATCAATGTGCTGCTGCGGTGAGATGGAAAGGAACCAGGGGGGCAATACTCTTCTCGGTAGCTTCAAATTGACCCCGCTGACATAAGCCATCAATTTCTTACCGTTCATGCTTGCAGCAGAATATGAAACGCAGGCTCTTCACCTAATTATGACTGCAGAAATAATTGTAATGTACGCGCCATAAAATTATTTTCTCCGAGTTCATTAAAGGACACGGCCAGATCTTCATGACGGATAGGCACTTCTCTGGATGAGATCATTATAAACATCAATGGGGATCAAGGAGCTCTTGAACCCCCAAATGCAAGTTGGCCAGATGCTGAGGGGAAAGATGCAAGTTGGCGGAAGAGAAGCGATCTGGAGGGAAGAACTGGAATTGTAGGTTTGCAGCTGGGAGGAGATCACCTCCAGAACCTATTTGAGACTAGAGACAGCCAGAGATCTGCAAAGAACAGAAGACCCCCATACCCCTCCGCCGGCGGGAGTTATCATATATACTCAAGTATAAGCTGACCCGAATATAAGCCGAGGCACCTAATTTTACCACAAAAAAAAATATGCGAAAACGTATTGATTCAAGTATAAGCCTAGGGTGTCCATGTGCATGCCTCACTGTGTCCATGTGCGTGCCTCACTGTGTCCATGTGCCCATGTGCCTCTCTGTGCCCATGTGCCTCTCTGTGCCCATGACTAGACTGACATTTAACATGGGAGTCTATGGAAGGGGTGCTTGGCTTTGAAAAAAAATCGGTGCTCCCCGGCTGTAGGTCCCACGGAAAACTAACTTTCCACACTTGTAGAAGAAGAGTTTGGGGTCCAGGGGACCTCTGGCCGGCCGGTACCGGGTCCCCAAAGTCTGGGAGATCAGGCGCAAAAAGGTGACTCGAGTATAAGCCGAGGGGGGCATTTTCAGCACAAAAAAAGGTGCTGAAAATCTCGGCTTATACTCGAGTATATATGGTAAGTGGGGGTATCCCTTAATGGGGAAGTGGGCTTTTCAGCAGACTTGGAGGCCTTGGGCTGTCAGGTACATTTGGCTCCAGAAGAAATGGTGGACTTGTCTTTGGTGGAGGAACCTTGGCTGTGAAAACCCATTTGTGTGTGAAGAAGAGGAAGCCAGGCTTATGCTGCGTCTTCTTACCATTCCCAGCCTGAGGCAGAAAGGTTCTCCTACCACAAGCACTGTTCATAAAGTGGTCCTAAAGGCAGAAGGATTAATTTTACGTTAAAGTGATTGTAAAGTCTCAATTTTTTTTCTTTAACCCCTTCAATACCGGGCCATAGGGGATTTACGTCTTGAACAATCCCTCGCCGATGAGACTAGACGTCACACAACGTCCTGTCTTCACGGCGTTCTAGGGCGCGCGGGCACCCGCGGCACCACTCGCGATCCCGTGCGTGTGCCCGACGGCCGCGATTGCCGCCAGGCACCCGCGATTACCGCTGATCACGGCAGGAGTGTGGATCTGTGTGTGTAAACACACAGATCCACCTCCTGTCAGCGGTGAGGAGACTGATGTGTGTTCCTAGTACAGAGGAACACACATCGGTCTCCTCCCCCTGGGAGTCCCCCTCCCCCTACAGTTAGAACATACTTTAGGAAACATTTTAACCCCTTCAGCGCCCCCTAGTGTTAACTTCTTCCCTGCCAGTCACATTTACACAGTAATCAGTGCAGTTTTATAGCACTAATTGCTGTGTAAATGTGAATGGTCCCAAAAACGTGTCAAAAGTGTCCAATATGTCCGCCGCAATGTCACGGTCACAAAAAAAAACAAAAAAACGCAGATCGCTGCCATTACTAGTAAAAAAAATAAAAATAAAAAAATGCCATAAATCTATCACCTATTTTGTAGACGCTATAACTTTTGCGCAAACCAATCAATATATGATTATTGTGTTTTTTTTGTTACCAAAAATACGTACAAGAATACGTATCGGTCTAAACTGAGGAAAAAAAAAAAAAAATTGTGATATGTATTAAATAAAAAAGTAAAAAATATTGTGTTTTTTTTAAATTGTTGCTCTTCTTTTGTTTATAGCGCAAAAAATAAAAACCGCAGAGATGATCAAATACCACTAAAAGAAAGCTCTATTTGTGTGGGGGAAAAAACAATTTAATTTGGGTACAGCGTTGCATGACCGCGTAATTGTTATTCAAAGTGCAACAGCGCTGAAAACTAAAAATTGGAAGGGGGTGAAAATGCCCTGTATGGAAGGGGTTAAGAATAACAAACATGTTATACTAACCTGCTCTGTGAAGTTTGTTTTGCACAGAGCAGCCCTGATCTTCCTCTTCCCGGATCCCTCTCTGGCTCTCCTGTCGAGTGCCCCCACAGCAAGCAGCTTTCTATGGGAGCACCTGAGCTGAGCTGTAGCTCTGTGTCCATTCAGACACGGAGCTGTAGTTCGGCCCCTCCCCCTCTCATGATTGGCTAGCTGACTTTGATCGACAACAGCTGGTGCCAATGGTGCCGCTGCTGTGTCTCAGCCAATCAGGAGGGAGAGTCTCAGATGGCCAAGGCACTCGTGCACATTGCTGGACCAAGATGGGGATCAGGTAAGTATTAGGGGGGCTGCTGCACACAGTTTTTTTTATCCTAATGAATTAAGATTAAAAAAAAAAAATTCTGCCTTTACAATCCCTTTAACCACTTGTCCTCTGCCCACCGTCAAATGACGGCGGGCGGAGGACTCCATTATCCTGACATCACGTCATATGACGTGATGTCCCTTTAAAGCCGCGGGCGCGCGCGCGTCGCGCGCACCCGCCGCTCTGCGGGGATCTCGTGCGAGTGCCCGGCGGCAACGATCGCCGCCGGGCACACGCGATTGCTCAGTAACTGAGCGGGGACGTGGAGCTCTGTATGTAAACACAGAGCTCCACGTCCTGTCAGGGAGAGAGGAGATCGATTGTGTCCCTTGTACATAGAGACACAATCGGTCACCTCCCTCAGTCACCCCCCCCTCCCCCCACAGTTAGAACACTCATAGGACACACATTTAACCCCTTCCCCGCCCCCTAGTGGTTAACCCCTTCACTGCCAGTCACATTTATACAGTAATCAATGCATATTTATAGCATTGTTCACTGTATAAATGTAAATGGTCCCAAAAATGTCAGAAAAGTGTCCGAAGTGTCCGCCATAACGTCGCAGTCCCAATAAAAAAAAAATCGCAGATCGCCGCCATTAATAGTAAAAAAAAAAAAAATGCCATAAACTATCCCCTATTTTGTAAACACTATAAATTTTGCGCAAACCAATCGATAAGCGCTTATTGCATTTTTTTTTTTACCAAAAATATGTAGAAGAATACGTATCGGTCTAAACTGAGGAAAAAAATATTTTTTTTAAAATATTTTTTGGGTTATTTATTATAGCAAAAAGGAAAAAATATTGAATTTTTTTAAAAATTGACGCGTTATTTTTGTTTATAGCGCAAAAAATAAAAACCGCAGAGGTGATCAAATACCACCAAAAGAAAGCTCTATTTGTGGGAAAAAAAGGACGCCAATTTTGTTTGGGAGCCACGTCGCACGACCGCGCAACTGTCAGTTAAAGCGACGCAGTACCGGAAGCTTAAATTTTGTCTGGGCAGGAAGGGGGTGTAGGTGCACAGTAGGCAAGTGGTTAATGCATTCACTGCAACCTTCTGTGTGCAGCCCCTCCTTATATTTACTTGAGCCTGATCTTGATCCAGCGCTGTGCCCGAGAACAGCGGCTCTCTTTCTCCTCACAGGGCAGACTGGGAGTCATTGGCCTCTGCTGCTGTCAATCAAATACTGTGACGAGGGAGCAGGGGCCGGGGCATAACTGCACTGTCTGTGTTTATGGATACAGGCTGCGTGTCTCAGGATTGAGCCTGCAGGTATGCCACAATAGGAAGCAGCTTCCTATGGTGGCACACCATGCAGGAAGAGGGGCCAGGAGCGCTAGCTGGAGGACCCTAAAAGAGGAGGATTGGGGCTGCTCTCTCTAAAATCATTGTACAAAGCAGGCAAGTATAACATTCTTATTTAAAGTAGAGATCCACCCAAAAATGAAACTTTCGCTTTTTGGATTCTCCCCCCCTCTGGTGTCACATTTGGCACCTTTCACGGGGGAGCAGATACCTGTTTAACCCCTTAAGGACCGCCGCATGTACATTTACGTCGGCAGAATGATACGGACAGGCACATCAACGTACCTGTACGTGGCTGCCTTGACGTGGGTCGGGGGTCCGATAGGGACCCCCCCGGTAAATGTGACGGTCCCGGTGGCTGAAGGAGCGATCCGTGCTGAGGGGGCGGCTGTTCGTTTTTGTCTGCCCCCTCCGGATCGCTCTCAGCCAATCCGTGCACTTCCTCCTCCTGTGTAAACACAGTAAGAGGGAAGTGATGTGATCTCTGCTTTCGGCGTTTTTTTTTCAACCACTGCTGAGGAGAGATCACATCACACAGTAAGTCTGCACAACACTACACTGACACCAGTACACACAGGCACATTAACCCCTTGCGATCACCCCAACCCCCCACCCCCCCGTCACAGTGTCACTGAATGCAGTGTACTGATCACTGCATTTAGTGTCAGTGTGACAGTTAGTGTGACAGGCAGTTAGTCTTAGGTTCAGGGAAGCCCCCATACCCCCCCTAAATAAAGTTTTACCCCTTGATCACCACCCTAGTTAACCCTTTCGCTCCCTATTGCCAGTGTCACTAAGCGATAATTTTTCTGATCGCTGTATTAGTGTCGCTGTTTCCGCTAGGTAGCTATTTTTTTTTTTTTATTGCAATTTTTTTTTACTAAAGACTTGTGGCTAAATACATTTTGGCCTAAATGTTTGACTAAAATTTAGTTTATTTGATTTTTCTTATAACAAAAAGTAAAAAATATTGATTTTTTTTCAAAATTGTCGCTCTATTTTTGTATATAGTGCAAAAAATAAAAAATCGCAGAGGCGATCAAATACCACCAAAAGAAAGCTCTATTTATGGGAAGAAAAGGACGCAAATTTTGTTTGAGAGCCACGTCGCACGACCGCGCAATTGTCTGTTAAAGCGACGCAGTGCCGAATTGTAAAAACCCCTTGGGTCATTTACCAGCGTATTGGTCCGGTCCTTAAGTGGTTAATACAAGTATTTTGCTCCCACTTCCAAACAAAGATAACCGAGACACCCGCGGGTATCTACTCCACTTCCGGCACCTTCTCTGTTCCCCCCGCTGTCTTCTGGGAGACACACAGGTCCCAGAATACAGCAAGGACCAGTGGGATCACACAGTGCGAGTCGCGCATGCACAGCAGGGAACCAGGAAGTGAAGCTGCAAGGCTTCACTTCCTGATACCCTTACCAAAGATGGCGGCGGCAGCATCCAAGAGCCAAGGGATAGATCAGCTTTGGGTGCCGACTTCGCGGATGCCCTGGACAGACAAGTGTCCTTATTTTAAAAGTCAGCAAATGCAGTATTTGTAGCTGCTGACTTAAAAAAAAATATATAAAAAAAAAAAAAATCTGGCGGAGCTCCTCTTCAAAAAAAATAAACAAAAATTACCCTTTACAATCACTTTAATGATCTCATCCACAGAAGTGCCTATCCGTCATGAAGATCTGGTTGTGTCCTTTAAAGGGTTTGTAAAGGAAAAATTTTTTTTCCCTAAAAAGCTTCCTTTACCTTAGTGCAGTCCTCCTTCACTTACCTCATCCTTCCATTTTGCTGTTTAAATGCCCTTATTTCTTCTGAGAAATCCTCACTTCCTGTTCTTCCGTCTGTAACTCCACACAGTAATGCAAAGCTTTCTCCCTGGTGTGGAGGGGGCGAGCAGGCAAGTCAGGACACTCTCTACTTTGCAGATAGAGAAAGGAGTTGTGCAAAGTAGAGAGTGTCCGGACTTGCCTGCTTGCAGCCTCCCCCCCTCAAGAGGCTTTCTCCAAACCAGGGAGAAAGCCTTGCATTACTGTGTGGAGTTACAGACAGAAGAACAGGAAGTGAGGATTTCTCAGAAGAAATAAGGACTTTTTTTTTTTTTTGCACAATGTCACTTTGGGGGGGGGGACAAGGAGGAGCACATCACTAAAGTGGGAAGCAGGTCAATAGGACCACTAAAAAGAATTAAAGTTAAAGACATTGTTTTATCACAAGATTTAAAAAATACATAGACACATATTAGCACCTTGGTAACCAAGCTGAAGAAGTTCACGTCATTATAAGATTTCAATACACACATATATAATTCAACACTATGGTCTTTTTTTTTTTGGGGGGGATAATAGGGGAATACAAGACTCATTAACCACTTTAGCCCCAGACCATATTGCTGTCCAAAGACCAGAGCACTTTTTGTGATTCGGCACTGCGTCGCTTTAACTGACAATTGCGCGGTCGTGCGACGTGGCTCCCAAACAAAATTGCCGTCCTTTTTTTCCCACAAATAGAGCTTTCTTTTAGTGGTATTTGATCATCGCTGCGGTTTTTATTTTTTGCGCTATAAACAAAAATAGAGCGACTATTTTGAAAAAAATGCAATATTTTTTACATTTTGCTATAATAAATATCCCCAAAAAAAGATTTAAAAAAACATTTTTTTTCCTCAGTTTAGGCCGATACGTATCTTCTACATATTTTTCGTAAAAAAAAAAAAAAAAAAAATCGCAATTAGCGTTTATTGATTGGTTTGCGCAAAATTTATAGCGTTTACAAAAAAGGGATTTTTAAATACAGCTTACCTGTAAAATCCTTTTCTTGGAGTACATCACGGGACACAGAGCGGCATATTCATTACTATATGAGTTATATGGAGTACCTTCAGGTGTGGACACTGGCAATCTCAAACAGGAAGTCCCCTCCCTATATAACCCCCTCCCCTAGAGGGAGTCCCTCAGTTTTGTAGCAAGCAGTATGCCTCCCAAAATGGTCACCCAAAAGAGGGGTGGGAGCTCTGTGTCCCGTGATGTACTCCAAGAAAAGGATTTTACAGGTAAGCTGTATTTAAAAATCCCTTTTTCTTTCTCGTACATCACGGGACACAGAGCGGCATATTCATTACTATATGGGATGTCCGAAAGCAATGCTTTAATGAGGGGAGGGAGACATCTTCTCAAAAGAGATTTAATTTAGAGGTATACTCAAATAATAATAATAAATCCAACTTAGTCAAGAAAAACTTTTTTTTTTTTTTTTTTTCTTTTTACACCCAAGGGTGCTTCTGATCCCGAGGATCTTAAACTGCAGCCTGTAGTACTGCCTGCCCAAAGGCTGAATCCGCATTCCTTCTCACGTCTAGTTGATAAAACCTTGTAAACGTGTGGACTGACGACCACGTCGCCGCCTTGCATATCTGAGCCATAGAGATCTGATGGTGTGCTGCCCAGGAGGTGCCCATGGCCCTGGTAGAATGGGCCTTTACCGACAAAGGAGGAGGCAACCTCTTCAAACCGTAGGCCTGAATGATTAATTGTCTAATCCATCTCGAGATGGTGGATTTTGCAGCTGCCTCCCCTTCTTGGGGCCATCTGGTAGAACGAACAACACATCTGTTTTCCGGATCTCTTCTGTAGCTTTAAGATAGGCCTTCATGGCCCGGACAATATCCAAGGTATGCAGCAACCCCTCCTTTCTAGATGTGGGTTTCGGAAAGAAGGATGGAAGTACCAAATCTTGGTTCAAGTGAAAATTGGATATAACCTTTGGTAGAAAGGCAGGATGGGGCCGGAGAACTGCCCTGTCCTTATGTAGAATGAGATATGGTTCCTTACACGATAAGGCTGCCAACTCTGACACTCTCCTGGCCGAAACTATGGCGACCAAGAATACCAACTTTCTTGTCAGTAAAACTAAAGGAATCTCAGCCAACGGCTCAAAGGGTTGTTTCTGTAGAGTGGACAGGACAAGATTTAAGTCCCATGGACAAATTGGTGACTTGACAGGAGGATTAATACGCAAGACCCCCTGTATGAAGGTCTTTACCAGCGAGTGGGTGGCCAGCGGCCTCTGAAACCACACTGACAGAGCTGAAATCTGTCCCTTGATTGTGCTTAAAGCCAGGCCTTTATCCACTCCTAGCTGGAGAAAACCTAACACCCTATCAATGGTATATTTGCGGGAATTCCATATTTTGGATTCACACCAGCCTACGTAGTTCCTCCACACCCTGTAATAAATCACCCTGGAGGCCGGCTTTCTAGCCCTAATCAGGGTAGGAATTACCTGCCTAGACAGACCTCTACCCCTGAGAATCAGGGATTCAGCCTCCAGGCCGTCAAATTTAGACGCTGTAATGTAGGGTGGAGGATCGGGCCTTGTGAGAGTAGGTCTGGTCGTAGAGGAAGAGTCCAAGGGTCTCCCACTGCCATCCTCAGGACTAGTGAGTACCATGTCCTCCGGGGCCAAGCTGGAGCTACTAGAATGACTGGCTTGTGCTCCACTCTGATCCTGCGCAACAGGCGCGGAAGTAACTGTAGCGGAGGGAATGCATATAGAAGTTTGAATTGATGCCAAGGGCAAACCAACGCATCGGTTCCGCAGGCCATAGGGTCCCTTGCTCGAGACACGAACCTGTCTAGTTTCTTGTTGAACCTGGATGCCATTATATCTACGTCTGGCATTCCCCACTTCTGGCAGATTGTCTGAAAGACCTGGGGATGCAGAGACCACTCCCCTGGCAACAGACTCAGGCGACTTAAGAAGTCTGCCTGCAGGTTGTCCACTCCGGGAATGAATATCGCCGAAATGCAGGGTACATGAACCTCTGCCCACTGAAAAATCAAGCTCACCTCCCTCTGAGCGGCCTGACTCCTGGTTCCCCCTTGGTGGTTTATGTATGCCACCGCTGTGGCATTGTCTGACTGGATTCTCACCGGGGACCCCTGTAATCTGGAGGTCCATGCCAGGAGGGCTAGGCGAGCAGCTCTGATCTCCAAGACATTGATGGGTAGCTGCCTCTCTGCTTCCACCCAAGTTCCCTGGCGAGAGAACCCCTCCAAGACCGCCCCCCAGCCTGCCAGGCTGGCGTCTGTGGTAACTACCTTCCAGACAACGGGGCTGAAGGACCTTCCCTTTAGAAGATTCTGAGGGTTCAACCACCAAGCCAGGCTTTGTCGGACCCTTGATGATAGCGTCAAAGGGGACTCCAAGGCATGTGCTCTCTTGCCCCAGGCTGCTAGAATGGCTGCCTGTAGGACGCGAGTGTGGATCTGAGCGTATGGTACTGCCTCGAACGTGGCCACTAGCTTGCCTAGTAATCGCATACACAGGCGAATAGTTGGTTCTTTCTTGCTTAGAACCAACTGAACCAACCCCTTGATAGCCTCGATCTTTACAAGGGGCAGGAACACCCTTTGCTGTTCTGTGTCTAACCTCATGCCGAGGTATTCCAACTGCTTTGTAGGCTGGAACGCTGACTTTTCCCGGTTTAGGACCCAGCCGAACCTTTCGAGGTACTGAACCGTGAGGTTTACTGCCTGTTGCAGACACGGCCGTGAGTGATCTATGATTAAAAGGTCGTCCAAGTATGCTAGGACTGTGACCCCTTGGATCCTTAGATTGGCCAAAACTGGGGCTAGGATCTTCGTGAATACCCGGGGGGCCGTGGCTAGCCCGAAGGGGAGCGCCCTGAATTGGAAGTGTCGCTGCCCCACTGCGAAGCGTAAAAATCTTTGATGCGACTGAAAGATTGGTACATGAAGGTAAGCATCCTTTATGTCTATGGAAGCCAGAAAATCGTCCCTCTGGAGCGTGGCGACTGCTGACCGGATGGATTCCATCCGGAAGGAACGAACCCTTAGGTAAACATTTAAACTCTTTAGGTCCAAGATTGGCCTGACATCGCCGTTGGGCTTTGGTATGACAAAAAGATTGGAATAGAAACCTAGCCCCTGCTCTTGGGCTGGCACCTCTATTATCACGTCCTGGCAAAGCAGGTGATCCAAAGCTGCCAGCATCGAGGCCTTCTTTGCTGGATCCTTTGGTAGCCTTGACTCTTGAAAATGAGGCGGAGGAAACTTTAGAAACTCCAGTCTGTAGCCTGTGGTTACAGACGCCCGGACCCATTTGTCGGGGATCTTGGCTTCCCAAACTTCTGAGAAGAAACGAAGCCTTCCCCCCACCCGCGAGAGTGGGGGCGCCCCTTCATAAGGCAGACTTAGGGGCTGGTTTTGTCGGCTTGCGATACCATGGTCTCTTACCCCCAGGGGCCTGTCCCTGCGATCTACTGTTAAAGTTGGATCGCGCAGGCGGCCGTCGATACTGCCTGGAATTTGAGGGCCCTGAGACAGGAAAGAGCTGCCTTTTAAATGTAGGACCCCGGAATGTCTTTTTGACTGGTAAAAGGGTACTTTTGCCACTTGAAATAGTCTGAATGTATTTATCCAGATCCTCTCCGAAGAGTCGTCCTCCATGGAAGGGAAACCCTGCCAGAAGCTTTTTGCATGGGGGCTCCGCCGCCCAGTTCTTCAACCATAAGAGCCTTCTCATGTGCACCAAAAATAGTGATAAACGAGAGGCCTGCTGGATGGAATCCTTTATAGCATCTACCGCAAAACACAGAGCTCTGGGAATGTCAGAAAACTCTTCTGCCTGTTGGGTAGGCATGTCTTTTAGCATTTCTTTTGTCTGGTCCTTTAAAGCCTGACAAACTCCAATCGCAGCCACAGCTGGCTGTACCACTGCTCCTGCCGTAGCAAAGGATGCTTTTAAAAGTGTCTCTAACCGTTTATCAACCGGATCTTTAAACATTTGTATGTTTTCCACTGGGCAAGTTAGTGATTTATTCACACATGAGATGGCTGCATCCACCACTGGGAGCTTCCACCTCTTCGAGAATTTTTCCTCCATAGGGTAAATGACCGCAAATCTCTTCGGCGGTAGAAAAATCCTGTCCGGTCGTACCCAATCCTGAAAGATCAATTCCTCCAAGAGAGGATGGACCGGAAAAACTGCGTTGCTTAAAGGAGCTTTCAAAGAGCCCAGAGAGGATACCGCAGGAACCTGAGGCTCTGGCAATGGTAAATTAAATGCCGAGCGGACCATGTCCGTCAAAGACTGCACCCACAGTCTCTCTGTCTGGGAGTCTGAAAATGGTTCCTCAGAGGTAGATCCCTCAATCCCTGAACCCTCTTGGTTCAGGTCTAGTTGATCCTCCTGCGATTCCAATTCCTCCGGAGAGAGAATTTCAGCATCTGAGGATACACCTTTTGGTGATGGGGATCTAGCCCGTTTCTTGCCAGGAATAGATCTAGCGATCAACGCTGCTAATCTCTCTTCTAGCCCCCCTAGGGATACAGCTAGCATCTCCTCTGTGATAAACACAGGGCTGGGCTGATCTGGGCCAGCCTCAGCACCAGACCCCCCTAATGGCTCATCCAAGGCGACCTTCACGGGAATAAGCTGCGGGGAAAGTATCGGCATATCATCAGAATCAGAGGGGGAACCCCTTTGTTTTTTGGCCTTTTTTGTACCCTTTGACCCCGAACCTTTGGAAGCCATAATACAAAATCGAGGGACTCCGCCTACAACAGCAGACTGTAGTGGCCAGGAGTACTGATGGGGCCCCGTATGTTTTCTTTTTTTTTTTTTAAATATATAAGTCCTTTTTTTTTTTTAAAACATACAGCGACCCCAAACTTAGTTTGCCAGCCTCCAACCTGTTGCAAAAAGGGGGATTTTTTGGCTTAACAGAAAAGCATTGGAACCAAGTCCAGCATGTACTACCCCTCTTCCGCCACCGGGAGTCACTGTTCTGCCGCTCTGCGTCCTCTCCCTTTCAGATCAGCCTCAGACTGAGTACTGACTATAGCCTGCTGATCTATAACAGCACAAGGCGCGCCCCTGATGACGCTGCAGGCACGCCCCCCCCCCGCCCTCCCCTCCGAACGGCGCGAAAAACGTCTATAAGACGTGCGCGCGCGCGTATGCCGGAGCAGGAAGAACATGGAGGAGACCCAGGACTGCAGTACCAAGCGGCAGAATCAAACCCCCGGCCAGGTAGGACTCTCCAAAAGGCCCCATAGGGGTCCTTACTTAGCCCTAGGAAGAAAGCAGCAGGTAGCTAGCAAACACAATTGTTTCTTAGACAGGGGAACCTAGTGATGGGGGAATGAGATCATCCTGTCTTCTCAGACATAGTGAGCAAGGTTGCCAATGCAGAGCATACTTAGGCTACCCCCCTTTTAGGTTACCCCGGAGAGCCTGCTGTCGAACCAAGTCCCGCAGGCTCCCCTCTTACCTGCTCCATGCTGCAGGATGTTTGTCTAGCAAAACGATCCAATCTTCTCCCATCTCCGTGGGTAGCGTAATAGACCTTGAGGCCCTGGGGTCCTATGAAGGTACCCACTGTCCTGGACCTATATAGCACCCTGGCAAACAGGAACTTATGGTCTTTACGAACTCCAAGTCCTGGGCCCAGGGTCCAGCCCTCCAAAGAGGAGCATTATAGGCAAAACCCCACGGTTTGGGGCCCGGGTACTGTCCACTTTGGCACTGAGGCTCCTTGGACAGATCCGGTTAGCCCGCCCTTAATCCCAAGGATGTGGAGCAAAGCTATTCCGTGACCAACACCTAAGACACTGGCGAAAAAACTGAGGGACTCCCTCTAGGGGAGGGGGTTATATAGGGAGGGGACTTCCTGTTTGAGATTGCCAGTGTCCACACCTGAAGGTACTCCATATAACCCATATAGTAATGAATATGCCGCTCTGTGTCCCGTGATGTACGAGAAAGAAAAAGGGGGTAGTTTTATGGCATTTTTATTAATATTTTTTTTTTATTCGTTTTTTTTCGGTACTGCGATATTATGGCGGACACTTCAGACACTTTTGACACATTTTTGGGACCATTGGCATTTTTATAGCGATCAATGCTATAAAAATGCATTGTATTACTATAAAAATGCCATTGGCAGTGAAGGGGTTAACACTAGGGGGTGGGGAAGTGTGTTCCTATTTGTGTTCTAACTGTATGGGGGGGTGGCCTCACTAGGGGAAATCACTGATCTTCTGTTCATACATTGTATGAACAGAAAATCAGCGTTTCCCCCGCTGACAGGAACGAGAGCTATGTGTTTACACACAAAGCTCCTGTTCCCCGCTCTGTAACGAGTGATCGCGTGTGCCTGGCGGCAATCGTACCCGCCTGCCACCGCTCGGGACTCAGGGGCGTGCGCGCCCCCTAGTGGCCGAAAAAGAGAGGACGTAGAGCTACGTGCTCCCGCGAGACAGAGCCACCGTCCCGCAGTAATATGACGGCGGGCGGTCTGCAAGTAGTTAAGCTGAAGAGGAAGAGGGTACAGGGTTAGAACAGCTATGCCTCAATGTAGGGAGGGGAGAGAAAAAGAAAGACAAGCCCTTATAAATTATTATTTTATTTTTTCTCTTCTCTTTCTTCTTACTTTTTTCTTTGGAGGGAGGGGAGGGGGGGGGTTGGTTTAGAATGATCGGTAAGCCCTTTGGAAATTGTAATTTTAGATTTTCTATGCGGGAATAATGTAATTGTGTACTTGATAAAAGATAGAGCATAAGAATGCATAATCCTGTATGAATTGTATTGAATAAAATAAAAAAAATGTGATTATAAAAAAAAAGAAGCAAAATGGAAGGATGAGGTAAGTGAAGGAGGACTGCACTAAGGTAAAGGAAGCTATTTAGGGGGGGAAAAAAATCCTTTACAACCCCTTTAATGAAGAGAAAAAAGGGATTTTTAAATACAGCTTACCTGTAAAATCCTTTTCTTGGAGTACATCACGGGACACAGAGCGGCATATTCATTACTATATGGGTTATATGGAGTACCTTCAGGTGTGGACACTGGCAATCTCAAACAGGAAGTCCCCTCCCTATATAACCCCCTCCCCTAAAGGGAGTCCCTCAGTTTTGTAGCAAGCAGTATGCCTCCCAAAATGGTCACCCAAAAGAGGGGTGGGAGCTCTGTGTCCCGTGATGTACTCCAAGAAAAGGATTTTACAGGTAAGCTGTATTTAAAAATCCCTTTTTCTTTCTCGCACATCACGGGACACAGAGCGGCATATTCATTACTATATGGGATGTCCGAAAGCAATGCTTTAATGAGGGGAGGGAGACATCTTCCAAAGAAGGATTCAATTTAGAGGTAAACTCAAATAATAATAATAATTCCAACTTAGTCAAGAAAAAACTTTTTCTTTTTTTTTTTTTTTCTTCTTTTTACAACCAAGGGTGCTTCTGATCCCGAGGATCTCAAACTGCAGCCTGTAGTACTGCCTGTCCAAAGGCAGAATCTGCATTCCTTCTCACGTCTAGTTGATAAAACTTTGTAAACGTGTGGACTGATGACCACGTCGCTGCCTTGCATATCTGAGCCATAGAGATCTGATGGTGTGCTGCCCAGGAGGCGCCCATGGCCCTGGTAGAATGGGCCTTTACCGACAAAGGAGGAGGCAATCTCTTCAAACCGTAGGCTTGAATGATTAATTGTCTAATCCATCTCGAGATGGTGGATTTTGCAGCTGCCTGCCCCTTCTTGGGGCCATCTGGTAGAACGAACAACACATCTGTTTTCCGGATCTTTTCTGTAGCTTTAAGATAGGCCTTCATGGCCCGGACAATATCCAAGGTATGCAGCAACCCCTCCTTTCTAGATGTGGGTTTTGGAAAGAAGGATGGAAGTACCAAATCCTGGTTCAAGTGAAATTTGGATATAACCTTTGGTAGAAAGGAAGGATGGGGCCGGAGAACTGCCCTGTCCTTATGCAGAACGAGATATGGTTCCTTACACGATAAGGCTGCTAATTCTGACACTCTCCTGGCCGAAACTATGGCGACCAAGAAAACCAACTTTCTTGTCAGTAAGACTAAAGGAATCTCAGCCAACGCCTCAAAGGGCTGTTTCTGTAAAGTGGACAGGACAAGATTTAAGTCCCATGGACAAATTGGTGACTTGACAGGAGGATTAATACGCAAGACCCCCTGTAAGAAGGTCTTTACCAGCGAGTGGGTGGCCAGCGGCCTCTGAAACCACACTGACAGAGCTGAGATCTGTCCCTTGATTGTGCTTAGTGCCAGGCTTTTATCCACTCCTAGCTGGAGAAAACTTAACACCCTATCAATAGTATATTTGCGGGAATTCCATCTTTTGGATTCACACCAGCCTACGTAGTTCCTCCACACCCTGTAATAAATCACCCTGGAGACCGGCTTTCTAGCCCTAATCAGGGTAGGAATTACCTGCCTAGACAGACCTCTACCCCTGAGAATCAGGGATTCAGCCTCCAGGCCGTCAAATTTAGACGCCGTAATGTAGGGTGGAGGATCGGGCCTTGTGAGAGTAGGTCTGGTTGTAGAGGAAGAGTCCAAGGGTCTCCCACTGCCATCTTCAGGACTAGTGAGTACCAAGTCCTCCGGGGCCAAGCCGGAGCTACTAGAATGACTGGCTTGTGCTCCACTCTGATCTTGCGCAACAGGCGAGGGAGTAACTGTAGCGGAGGGAATGCATATAGAAGTTTGAATTGATGCCAAGGGCAAACCAACGCATCGGTTCCGCAGGCCATAGGATCCCTCGCTCGAGACACGAACCTGTCTAGTTTCTTGTTGAACCTGGATGCCATTATATCTACGTCTGGCATTCCTCACCTCTGGCAGATTGTCTGAAAGACCTGGGGATGCAGAGACCACTCCCCTGGCAACAGACTCTGGCGACTTAAGAAGTCTGCCTGCAGGTTGTCCACTCCGGGAATGAATATCGCTGAAATGCAGGGTACATGAACCTCTGCCCACTGAAAAATCAAGCTCACCTCCCTCTGAGCGGCCCGACTCCTGGTTCCCCCTTGGTGGTTTATGTATGCCACCGCCGTGGCATTGTCTGACTGGATTCTCACCGGGAACCCCTTTAATCTGGAGGTCCATGCCAGAAGGGCTAGGCGAGCAGCTCTGATCTCCAAGATATTGATGGGGAGCTGCCTCTCTGCTTTCACCCAAGTTCCCTGGCGAGAGAACCCCTCGAAGACCGCCCCCCAGCCTGCCAGGCTGGCGTCTGTGGTAACTACCTTCCAGACAACAGGGCTGAAGGATTTTCCCTTTAGAAGATTCTGGGGGTTCAACCACCAGGCCAGGCTTTGTCGGACCCTTGATGATAGCGTCAAAGGGGACTCTAAGGCATGTGCCCTCTTGCCCCAGGCTGCTAGAATGGCTGCCTGTAGGACGCGAGTGTGTATCTGAGCGTATGGTACTGCCTCGAACGTGGCCACTAGCTTGCCTAGTACTCGCATACACAGGCGAATAGTTGGTTTTTTCTTGTTTAGAACCAACTGAACCAACCCCTTGATAGCCTCGATCTTTACCAGGGGCAGGAACACCCTTTGCTGTTCTGTGTCTAACCTCATGCCGAGGTATTCCAACTGCTTTGTAGGCTGGAACGCTGACTTTCCCCGGTTTAGGACCCAGCCGAATTCTTCGAGGATACCGAACCGTGAGGTTTACTGCCTTTTGCAGACCCGGCCGTGAGTGATCTATGATTAAAAGGTCGTCCAAGTATGCTAGGACTGTGACCCCTTGGATCCTTAAATTGGCCAGAACTGGGGCTAGGATCTTCGTGAATACCCGGGGGGCCGTGGCTAGCCCGAAGGGGAGCGCCCTGAATTGGAAGTGTCGCTGCCCTACCGCGAAGCGTAGAAATCTTTGATGCGACTGAAAGATTGGTACATGAAGGTAAGCATCCTTTATGTCTATGGAGGCCAGAAAATCGTCCTTCTGAAGCGCGGCGGCTGCTGACCGGATGGATTCCATCCGGAAGGAACGAACCCTTAGGTAACCGTTTAACCTCTTTAGGTCCAAGATTGGCCTGACATCGCCGTTGGGCTTTGGTATGACAAAGAGATTGGAATAGAAACCTAGCCCTTGCTCTTGGGCTGGCACCTCTATTATTACGTCCTGGCAGAGCAGGTGATCCAAAGCTGCCAGCAATGAGGCCTTCCTTGCTGGATCCCTTGGTAGCCTTGATTCTTGAAAATGAGGCGGAGGATACCTTAGAAACTCCAGTCTGTAGCCTGTGGTTACAGATGCCCGGACCCATTTGTCGGGGATCTTGGCTTCCCAAACTTCTGAGAAGAAACGAAGCCTTCCCCCCACCCGCGAGAGTGGGGGCGCCCCTTCATAAGGCAGACTTAGGGGCTGTCTTTGTCGGCTTGCGATACCATGGCCTCTTAGCCCCAGGGGCCTGTCCCTGCGATCTACTGTTAACGTTGGATCGTGCAGGCGGCCGTCGATACTGCCTGGAATTTGAGGGCCCCGAGACAGGAAAAAGCTGCCTTTTAAATGTAGGACCCCGGAATGTCTTTTTGACCGGTAAAAGGGTACTCTTGCCATTTGAAATAGTCTGAATATATTTATCCAGATCCTCTCCGAAGAGTCGTCCTCCATGGAAGGGAAACCCTGCCAGAAGCTTTTTGCATGGGGGCTCCGCCGCCCAGTTCTTCAACCATAAGAGCCTTCTCATGTGCACCAAAAATAGTGATAAACGAGAGGCCTGCTGGATGGAATCTTTTATAGCATCTACAGCAAAACACAGAGCTCTGGGAATGTCAGAAAACTCTTCTGCTTGTTGGGTAGGCATGTCCTTTAACATTTCTTTTGTCTGGTCTTTTAACGCCTGACAAACACCAATCGCAGCCACAGCTGGCTGTACCACTGCTCCTGCCGTAGCAAAGGATGCTTTTAAAAGTGTCTCTAACCTTTTATCAACCGGATCTTTAAACATATGTATGTTTTCCACCGGGCAAGTTAGTGATTTATTCACACATGAGATGGCTGCATCCACTACTGGGAGCCTCCACCTCTTGGAGAATTTTTCCTCCATGGGGTAAATGACCGCAAATCTTTTCGGTGGCAGAAAAATCCTGTCCGGCCGTACCCAATCCCGAAAGATCAATTCCTCCAAGAGAGGATGGACCGGAAAAACTGCGTTGCTTAACGGAGCTTTCAAAGAGCCCAGAGAGGATACCGGAGGAACCTGAGGCTCTGGCAATGGTAAACTAAATGCCGAGCGGACCATGTCCGTCAAAGACTGTACCCACAGTCTTTCTGTCTGGGAGTCTGAAAATGGTTCCTCAGAGGCAGATCCCTCAATCCCTGAACCCTCTTGGTTCAGGTCTAGTTGATCCTCCTGTGATTCCAATTCCTCCGGAGAGAGAATCTCAGCATCTGAGGATACACCTATTGGTGATGGGGATCTAACCCGTTTCTTACCAGGAATAGCTCTAGCGATCAATGCTGCTATTCTCTCTTCTAGCCCCCCTAGGGATACGGCTAGCATCTCCTCTGTGATAAACACAGGGCTGGGCTGATCTGGGCCAGCCTCCGCACCAGATCCCCCTAATGGCTCATCCAAGGCGCCCTTTATGTTAATAAGTTGCGGGGAAAGTATCGGCATATCATCAGAATCAGAAGGGGAACCCCTTTGTTTTTTGGTCTTTTTTGTACCCTTTGACCCCGAACCTTTGGAAGCCATAATACAAAATCGAGGGACTCCGCCCACACAACAGACTGTAGTGGCCAGGAGTACAAAACCAGAGCTTAGGGGACAATAGATCACTAATGCCCAAAAACTGATGGGATCCCGTATGTTTTTTTTTTTTTTTTAAATATATATTATATATATTTTCTTTTTTAAAACATACAGTGACCCCAAACTTAGTTTGCCAGCCTCCAACCTGCTGCAAAAAGGGGAATTTCTTGGCTTAACAAAAAAGGCATTGGAACAAAGTCCAGCATGTACTACCCCTCTTCCGCCACCGGGAGTCACTGTTCTGCCGCTCTGCGTCCTCTCCTTCTGAAATCAGCCTCAGACTGAGCACTGACAATGCCTGCTGATCTATAACAGCACAAGGCGCGCCCCTGTATGACGCCGCAGGCACGCCCCCCCCCCCCGCCCTCCTGTCTGAACGGCGCGAAAAACGTCTATAAGACGCGCGCGCGTATGCCGGAACAGGAGGAACATGGAGGAGCCGCGCTGCTGGAGACCCAGGACTGCAGAAACAGGCGGCAGATTCAAACCCCCGGCCAGGTAGGACTCTCAAAAAAGGCTCCTAGGGATCCTTACTAGTCCTAGGAAGAAAGCAGCAGGTTAGCTAGCAACACATTCTTAGACAGGGGAACCTAGTGATGGGGGAAAAAAGGTGTCATCCTGTCTCTCTCAGACATAGTGAGCAAGGTTGCCCATGCAGAGCATACTTAGGCTATCCCCCCTTTTAGGTTACCCCGGAGAGCCTGCTGTCGAACCAAGTCCCGCAGGCTCCCCCTTACCTGCTCCATGCTGCAGGATGTTTGTCCAGCAAACTGATCCAATCTTCTCCCATCTCCGTGGGTAGCGTAGTAGACCTTCAGGCCCTGGGGTCCTATGAAGGTACCCACTGTCCTGGACCTATATAGCACCCTGGCAAACAGAAACTTATGGTTTTTACAAACTCCAAGT
This sequence comes from Rana kukunoris, assembly GCA_029574335.1. Taxonomy (NCBI): domain Eukaryota; kingdom Metazoa; phylum Chordata; class Amphibia; order Anura; family Ranidae; genus Rana; species Rana kukunoris. The sequence continues at coordinate 142,910,053 of CM056060.1, forward strand.
CCTGGGCCCAGGGTCCAGCCCTCCAAAGAGGAGCATTATAGGCAAAACCCCACGGTCTGGGGCCCGGGTACTGTCCACTTTGGCACTGAGGCTCCTTGGACAGATCCGGTTAGCCCGCCCTTAATCCCAAGGATGTGGAGCAAAGCTATTCCGTGACCAACACCTAAGACACTGGCGAAAAAACTGAGGGACTCCCTCTAGGGGAGGGGGTTATATAGGGAGGGGACTTCCTGTTTGAGATTGCCAGTGTCCACACCTGAAGGTACTCCATATAACCCACATAGTAATGAATATGCCGCTCTGTGTCCCGTGATGTGCGAGAAAGAAATGTCACTTTCCGTTACAGTGAACTGTATCAGCTGTAAATGTCAAAAAATGATCATCCAATAATAATAATAATAATGATCTAAACAAACAGAGGAGTGTTGCTAGCCAGAGACATTTTCAAGCCAGATCTAAAAACCTGCCAAGAATAATGCATGCACAGTGGAGCACGTAAGTAAATAACAAATAAAGACGACACAAAAGGCACAGGCCGGTAGGCCAGGAAGTAAAAGGCTTAGTCACAGCTGGTGGTGAGAATGAAACACAACATGGTGCAACAGACACAGCGGAAACAACAGCGGGAGGAGCAGAGCCAGCGGTTCGCATCACAAGAGCAATCAAAAAGACTAAAAGCACAGAGCGGGGAGGGATACCTGTATAAGAGCTCGGTTTCGGATTTGAGTATAAAGCGTTCGGACGTGAGGAGCCAAGTACATGTCCAGAAGAAGATTATCCTGCAGGGTTAGAAAACATAATTAGAAAACTAGGAAGCTTTCTCAGATACAAACAAAAGGATTTGCTAAAATTATTATTTACATTAAAGCAGAACTCCGCGCACCAACCATCATTTCAATACTGTTAGATAGATTAGTAGCTAGTTATCTCTGCTGTGTTTCAATTCAATAAAAAAAAAAAAAAAAAATTAAAAGTTCAATTAACCACTTAAGCCCCGGACCATTTTGCTGGTCAATGACCAGGCCACTTTTTGCGATTCGGCACTGCGTCGCTTTAACTGACAATTGCGCGGTCGTGCGACGTGGCTCCCAAACAAAATTGGCGTCCTTTTTTCCCACAATTAGAGCTTTCTTTTGGTGGTATTTTATCACCTCTGTGGTGAAATAGAGCGACAATTTTGAAAAAAATTAAATATTTTTTTAACTTTTTGCTAAAATAAATATCCCCCAAATATATATTTAAAAAAAAATTTTCCTCAGTTTAGGCCGATACGTATTCTTCTACATAAAAAAAATTACAATAAGCGTTTATTGATTGGTTTGCGCAAACGTCTACAAATAGGGGAGTTTTATGGCATTTTTATTAATAGTTTGTTTTGTTTTTACTAGCAATGGTGGTGATCTGCAATTTTTATTGGTACTGCGACCTTATGGCGGCCACATTTTTGGGACCATTGGCATTTTTATAGTGATCAGCGCTATAAAAATGCATTGATTACTGTAAAAATGTCACTGGCAGGGAAAGGGTTAACACTAGGGGGTGATCAAGGGGTTAATTATGTTCCCTTATGGTCTTATGTTCTAACTGAAGGGGGGGGGGGGTGGGACTGACTAGGGGAAATGACAGATCGCTGTTCACACATTGTATAAACAGACGATCAGTAATTTCTCCCCCTGACAAAACTGGGAGCTGTGCGTTTACACACACAGCTCCCAGTTCTCGCTCTATGACGAGCGATCACGGGGTGCCCGGCGGCGATCGCTTCCGCCGGGCACTAGCATCAGCACCAGGGGCGTGCAGGGGGCGCGCGTGCGCACCTACGGCGACGTGCACGCACCCCCCTAGTGGCCACAGAGCAACATCACGTCATAAAACAAACGACCGACCAACTGCAGATAAGGCAAAGCTCGGGACGACCATCAGCAGACACAAGCCATGTCTCCATGTCTGGAACCTACACAATTACCTTCATCTCATCCAGCATTTTTAGACAGGAGGCGTACTTGGATTCATAGAATTTAAAGATGATATCACGGACTTGAGGCTCCAACTCCAGAAACAGCTTGAAAGAACTAAAGGAGATAAAAAAAATGAGTTTTATACCCATACAATAGAATGTCCATCCACATTCAGCTATCCCAACACTGCAAGCGCATGCATGGTGAACAACCAAAACTCCATCAGACTCTAAAACAATGGTGATGAGTTCTTATCAGACCTTTTTCACCTGGAACACAATAACCTACAAAATAATAGCGCTACAAAGTAAAACATACATTGAAGACTCTCCTCTGAGGCGGTACTGCTCGAACTTTTGGATAGCACCTTTAGGGCAGTGTTAAACCCAAAAGCAAACATGTATTATATTGCAGCTCACCAATTCTTAGATGAGATGGCTGCACTAGTTTCCTTTCCCTTATTTTCACCTGGTGATTTGGCCAGAAAGTCTGTTTTTTCAAAAGAACAAGCTCTCCGGCAGATGTAGCAGTTAGAGGGATGAGGGAAACCATTTATCAGCGACAGGGGTGCTTACAATGATCAGCTTTTATTTATATGAAACCTTTATCCCAAAAGAAAAACTGCTGTAGCTGCAACCGATTATAAAGCGTAGCTGGAGTTTGGCTTTGGTTGGTTAGCGTATTGAGCCTCCTCTTCCCCTATAAACACACTTCTCGTATTAGAAGGAGCACAGGGGGCACCTTTGGACAACAGCCTTGTTAGTCTAGGGCAGCTGTAGTGAATTTAAATTTCAGGTCCTCTTACTAAAATCTTCTTCCAGCAGAGGTCCGAATCGCATATTTGTGATATGACTCAGATCCTTTACATCACAGCACCCTGTCCTCCTAGGCGTCCCCACCTCTCCTGCTGGGGAACTTATTGTTCTGTACCCCACCCCAAACGCAGTGTCCTCTGCCCCCTTCACATTACCCCCCTCCCCTACTAGTGTTCTTTGAACACCATAGCCGTATTCTCTGCGCCCATCACCGCACAGTAGTGCCCCCCCCCAAAAAAAATAGTGTTCTCTACCCCTCATCCCCGCACAGTAGTTTCCCCCCACCTAAAAATAGTGTCCCCTGTCCCCTCACAGTAGGGTCCCCCCTAAAAATAGTGTCCCCCTGCCCCCGCACAGTAGTGTCCCCCCCAAAATAATGTTCTCTGCTCCCCTTCACAACCCCTCCCACTGAAGTGTCCTCTTAAACCCCCACCCCTGCCACAAACGCAGTGCGCCCCCTTTACATTAACCCCCCCCCCCCCCAGTGTAGTATTCTTTGCACCCTACAGCAGTATTCTTTGCACCCTACAGCAGTATTCTCTGCCCCCATCCCCGCACAGTAGTGACCACCCCCACCCTGCTCCCCTTCACAACATGCCCCCCCCCCCCCCTCAAGGGAGTTTTCTCTGCCCCCCCTCCCCCAAACAGTGTCCTTTGTCAATTTCTCATCACAATCCCCCCCCCCCCCCTCACTGCGATGTCCTCTGTTCACCCTCCAACAACAGTGTCTCATCTGTCCTCCACCCACATACACAGCGCTGTGTCCTGCCTGCCCACGTGTGTACAGCAGAGCAGAGAACAGGAGACAGCATAGTGCAGGATGGAAGGCGCGGGCAGGAGCTGCCAGAGTTAAAATTGCATAACAAGCTGGTGATTGGTTGCCAGGACCACCCAGCAACCAATAAATGAGGCAGCTCCTGCCCTCCATCCAGCACTATGCTGCCTCCTGCTCTCCGCTCTGCAGTGAATGGGACTGGCAGAGGCTTGGGGGGGCAGAGCTGTGGTCCCTATCCATCTGTTAGCTTCCCGCGGTCGACTGTTCCCTCGATGGCTTGCCGACCCCCTTGGTGAAAAGCTGGAGGGCTGAGCTGTAGCTGACAGACCCCTGTTTTTAAGTAGCTGACTGGAGGTACCAACAAGCCATTCCAAAACCAGTGACTGAGAAGAAGTGCCGCAACAACTAACCTGCTAGAGATTACATTTTTCTGAAGTTCTTGGCGATCAAAAGTGGCCAGTGCACAAAGTCCTCCATATACAGCGACATTATTGCAGGAAAGCAACTGTGGAGAGGCAGAAGAAAGTGTGATCACTACGAGGGGGATTCCGCTCGTCTTTGGGTACATTGGTCAGACTGATTAGAAACTTACCTCTGGAAAGTCGCAGTGGTCAAACGATGCCAGCAAAAAGCATTTCGCGGCCTGTTTGTATTTACGTGCAGCTAATTCTGCCAGGCCTGGAACCAGAAAACAGCATTAGAGGGGATGTAGGGTCTTTAGACCTCAATAAAATAAATCACCTTGGAATACACAATGATATCAATGTAAATTATTATCTATAGCTTTCAGTTACATAGCCCACAAGGGCAGTCATATACATTATTATATGTTACAGCATGGGTTTTTTTTACTGCTCACTCCAACAATGCAAGTTTATGAGGGCAGCTCTCTCATTGGAAACAATGCACTCCCTTAGAGGATACTAGATCTTAAAGGCACTGTCACCTGGTAATACAAGGCTAAGTGACAGTGTCTCCTGATAGCCCACCCCTCCCTAGCTCACTGTGCCAGGCTCCCTTGTAAGCCCCCTGCTGCAGTAGTGCACCCTGGGACAGCCCTAGCATCAGATGGTGCAAGACGTCACGGTCCGCCAGTATATGACAGATTCACCGGCTCTTTCCTCCGCTCCCCATCCTAAATGATCTATGACGGGGATAGGGAATCACACAGAGGAGCACGCAGAGGGGGAGACCTGGGGAGCCCGAGGGGGACGACGAGGCAGAGTTGGGAGCCCGTGGGGGAGGCAGAGTTGGGAGCCCGTGGGGGAGGCAGAGTTGGGAGCGCGTGGGGGAGGCAGAGTTGGGAGCCCGAGGGGGAGGCAGAGTTGGGAGCCCGAGGGGGAGGCAGAGTTGGGAGCCCGAGGGGGAGGCAGAGTTGGGAGCCCGAGGGGGAGGCAGAGTTGGGAGCCCGAGGGGGAGGGGGGGAGGCAGAGTTGGGAGCCCGAGGGGGAGGCAGAGTTGGGAGGCAGAGTTAGGAGCCCGAGGGGGACGGGGGGAGGCAGAGTTGGGAGCCCGAGGGGGAGGGGGGGAGGCAGAGGGGAGGACCAGGCAGAGGGGAGCCCGAGGGGGAGGGGGAGGCAGAGGGGAGGACCAGGCAGAGGGGAGCCCGAGGGGGAGGCAAAGGGGAGCCCGAGGAGTATACAAATTTGCAAGGAGGGTAACAAATATGCAAGTGTGAGCTACACACATACAATATTGATTTGCTTGTATGGTTTTGAAGAAGCGAAAGTTCACGAAAACGCGTCACCAGATCAAGCATACTCTGAAAATATACACGAATATGTGACTGTAAAGCTTGTATGTTAAGATATACCAAAGAGTGTGTGAATGTTTTACTTGACCTATTTACATATTTTTTGTATTAAATTAAAATATATTTGTTGCATTAAAGTCCCGCACTATACACATGTAGTACACCCCCACCCCCCTCTCTTTTTCTCTGCAGAGTTGCACCAGATTTTGCGTGCACCGGTTTTAGGCTCCGTTCAAATCTAGGTGTTGCTATTTTACAGGCTTTTGTCAGACGTTTTCGTACAAGCGTTTTTAAAGTTGACAAGTCACCAAACAAAAGCAGTAAAATGTCTGTAATCTGCCAAAAAAGAAACTCATGTACTTTTTTGAGCGACGACCGTTTTTCTTAAGGCGACAGAATACCCAGATGTGAACAAGGGCCCTTAAAACGAATGGGATTGGTCTTGTTGGGAATTTTTAAAGCTGAGGCTTACAGCAGAAAAAAAACAAAAAACACCCAAAAACGTCTAGATGTGAATGGAGCCTTAGCAAATCATGCCCAGTGCAACTAAGCCCAAAACATGTGTTCGCTGAAAATGTTTACGTTTCATCTTAATTAGCTTTCTCTAGAAGTGTCCTTTATGAACCCAATTCACCACTCCACTACACCCAGGTAAACGAATGTCGTAGTGCTGAAGAGCCATCCAGTGGCTGAATGTGCCAACGACAGTTTAAACAATTGCAGATTTACAATCTTCATAGACAGGTAATGGATAAAATATTCCAATATAAAATAAGCATTCTTCAAACTGTATGAAAAGGAAATTATACAAAATGATGTAAAAAAAATTCAGGTGCATATGATCATCATTACTGACATTAAAGGAGAAGTCCACCCCAACACTAAATCGCCACATCTATAGACATCCACGATCTAACACTAACCTATCTAACCCTGTAAAGAAGACCCGGTCCCATGCTGAGCTGTCAGTGGCGGCTTTACTGTGGAGGTGGGTGCAGAGGAGATGGCAGACAATGGAAGCCCCATAGTAAGTCTATGAGCGATGTCCAGTGATGTATTTAGTTTTTGTGCTGCCCTAGGCCTGACTAAACTCGTGCACGCCTAATTCAAATATGACCCACCTCTTTCTGTCAAGGCCACACCCCTTCAAGTGTGGACAATAGTTCCTAGGGCCTGGGAAGGGGCAATGAATTCCCTTAATTTGCATAGATTTCCTCTCACTTCCTGTTTGGCCATGGGGCAGGAAGTGAAGGGAAGTCTCTGCAATGGGACAGGGATAATAAAAAATAAACTGACCGGGGCTATAACCCTCCATTATTCTATCCAAAATAAAATAAAAATAAAAAGAAGTGTTGCCTTTATTTATACTTAAAACACAAATTTATGATAATTTTATGAAGAGGACTAAGAAGATATAACCATGCCAATGGTGCAGCAGAAAACATTAAACACAGTGAGGAAGGTTTGTGGTCCAGGATGCTAGGATAGTCAAAATTAGAAGCGGCGCCCCCTCATAGTTGCGGAATGCTGCCACTAGCATACCAGAAGCGGTGCAGCTGCTTTATGGGGGCACTAGACTAATTTGCCCGTCAGCCCAGTTCGCCCCATAAGACTGGCGCTACACTAACAGCGTAGCGCAAGCCGGTGGGAACTCTTTCTGTGCTGCCCCCCTGCAAAGTGCTGCCCTAGGCCAGGACCCAGGCTGGATCAGCTTAAAAAAAAAAAAAAAAGGTATGTACAGGTCATTCTCAAAAAATTAGCATATTGTGATAAAGTTCATTATTTTCTGTAATGTACTGATAAACATTAGACTTTCATATAGTTTAGATTCATTACACACAACTGAAGTAGTTCAAGCCTTTTATTGTTTTAATATTGATGATTTTGGCATACAGCTCATGAAAACCCAAAATTCCTATCTCAAAAAATTAGCATATCATGAAAAGTTTCTCTAAACGAGCTCTTAACCTAATCATCTGAATCAACTAATTAACTCTAAACACCTGCAAAAGATTCCTGAGGCTTTTAAAAACTCCCAGCCTGGTTCATTACTCCCAACCGCAATCATGGGTAAGACTGCCGACCTGACTGCTGTCCAGAAGGCCATCATTGACACCCTCAAGCAAGAGGGTAAGACACAGAAAGAAATTTCTGAACGAATAGGCTGTTCCCAGAGTGCTGTATCAAGGCACCTCAGTGGGAAGTCTGTGGGAAGGAAAAAGTGTGGCAGAAAACGCTGCACAACGAGAAGAGGTGACCGGACCCTGAGGAAGATTGTGGAGAAGGACAGATTCCAGACCTTGGGGGACCTGCGGAAGCAGTAGACTGAGTCTGGAGTAGAAACATCCAGAGCCACCGTGTACAGGCTTGTGCGGGAAATGGGCTACAGGTGCCGCATTCCCCAGGTCAAGCCACTTTTGAACCAGAAACAGCGGCAGAAGCGCCTGACCTGGGCTACTGAGAAACAACACTGGACTGTTGCTCAGTGGTCCAAAGTACTTTTTTCGGATGAAAGCAAATTTTGCATGTCATTCGGTAATCAAGGTGCCAGAGTCTGGAGGAAGACTGGGAGAGGGAAATGCCAAAATGCCTGAAGTCCAGTGTCAAGTACCCACAGTCAGTGATGGTCTGGGGTGCCATGTCAGCTGCTGGTGTTGGTCCACTGTGTTTTATCAAGGGCAGGGTGAATTCAGCTAGCCATCAGGGGATTTTGGAGCACTTCATGCTTCCATCTGCTGAAAAGCTTTATGGAGATGAAGATTTCATTTTTCAGCACGACCTGGCACCTGCTCACAGTGTCAAAACCACTGGTAAATGGTTTACTGACCATGGTATTACTGTGCTCAATTGGCCTGCCAACTCTCCTGACCTGAACCCCATAGAGAACCTGTGGGATATTGGGATGAGAAAGTTGAGAGACGCAAGACCCAACACTCTGGATGAGCTTAAGGCCGCTACCGAAGCATCCTGGGCCTCCATAACACCTCAGCAGTGCCACAGGCTGATTGCCTCCATGCCGCGCCGCATTGAAGCAGTCATTTCTGCAAAAGGATTCCCGACCAAGTGTTGAGTGCATAACTGAACATAATTATTTGAAGGTTGACTTTTTTTCTATTAAAAACACTTTTCTTTTATTGGTCGGATGAAATATGCAAATTTTTTGAGATAGGAATTTGGGGTTTTCATGAGCTGTATGCCAAAATCATCAATATTAAAACAATAAAAGGCTTGAACTACTTCAGTTGTGTGTAATGAATCTAAAATATATGAAAGTCTAATGTTTATCAGTACATTACAGAAAATAATGAACTTTATCACAATATGCTAATTTTTAGAGAATGACCTGTATACCGATTTCTCCCTTACCGGGCTAGATAGGTTAGTGTTAGGTTGTGGATGTCTGTAGATGTAGGTATTTTAGTGTAAGGGGGGGGGAACTTACCCTTTAAACTTGGTATCCCACAAAAGTAAAAAAAAAAAAAAAAGAAAGCTGGACAAGACTACTACTAAAAATGATCTGTTTTCTGTACTTTGCTTACCGAGCAAGACACTTGACCCGGAATATACAGCCACTGCGGAAATTGGTCAAAACACACAAAAAAATAACAGCGCTGTCCCGCTGCGGAAATTGGAACTACTAACCTGCAGCACACTTTAACTTTGTGAGCACTGACAGGGTCTGGCTGTCTCTTTCTCCCCGTTGCTGGAAAATAAAATGTGTTTAAGTGTTGTTATATATTTATATTATTATTATTAATACAGTGCTGAAATACTGGTATTAATTGCTCATTACAATTCCTGCCTGAGTAGAGTTTAAAATATAATCATCAGGGCATGCACAGCACGGCCATTGTATCCAAGGCTGATTAGCTTACCAGAGCGATTATGGCGGTGGGAGGAAACTGCATCCTCAGAAGAGACCCACAAAACTGACAGACAGGATTGGCTGGTAGAAATGTAACCGAGGATTCCAAAGCTACCACAGTGAATTAAAATTAGAACTAAAAAGGCAAAACTTTTTAGGGACAGGTATAACCAGTGCTGGGACAAGGTCAGTTGGTGCCCAGGGCGAAGATGCCTAACTGCACCCCCAAGTGGGGTAACAAGGATGTAGAAAGTCATGACGTGGCATCAGTGCTAGGAAAAAAATGCCCCTGCGCTGGTGATTCACTGTAAGGTATAAATGCTCCTGTGCAGGTAGTGTGACTGTAAGGTATAAATGCTCCTGTGCAGGTAGTGTGACTGTAAGGTATAAATGCTCCTGTGCAGGTAGTATGACTGTAAGGTATAAATGCTCCTGTGCAGGTAGTGTGACTGTAGGGTATAAATGCTCCTGTGCAGGTAGTGTGACTGTAAGGTATAAATGCCCCTGTGCAGGTAGTGTGACTGTACGGTATAAATGCTCCTGTGCAGGTAGTGTGACTGTAAGGTATAAATGCTCCTGTGCAGGTAGTGTGACTGTAAGGTATAAATGCTCCTGTGCAGGTAGTGTGACTGTAAGGTATAAATGCCCCTGTGCAGGTAGTGTGACTGTACGGTATAAATGCTCCTGTGCAGGTAGTGTGACTGTAAGGTATAAATGCTCCTGTGCAGGTAGTGTGACTGTAAGGTATAAATGCTCCTGTGCAGGTAGTGTGACTGTAAGGTATAAATGCTCCTGTGCAGGTAGTGTGACTGTAAGGTATAAATGCTCCTGTGCTGGTAGTGTGACTGTAAGGTATAAATGCCCCTGTGCAGGTAGTGTGACAGTACGGTATAAATGCTCCTGTGCAGGTAGTGTGACTGTACGGTATAAATGCTCCTGTGCAGGTAGTGTGACTGTACGGTATAAATGCGCCTCTGCATGTAGTGTGACTGTAAGGTATAAATACTCCTGTGCAGGTAGTGTGACTGTAAGGTATAAATGCTCCTGTGCTGGTAGTGTGACTGTAAGGTATAAATGCTCCTGTGCAGGTAGTGTGACTGTACGGTATAAATGCTCCTGTGCAGGTAGTGTGACTGTACGGTATAAATGCTCCTGTGCAGGTAGTGTGACTGTACGGTATAAATGCGCCTGTGCATGTAGTGTGACTGTAAGGTATAAATACTCCTGTGCAGGTAGTGTGACTGTAAGGTATAAATGCCCCTGTGCAGGTAGTGTGACTGTAGGGTATAAATGCCCCTGTGCAGGTAGTGTGACTGTAAGGTATAAATGCTCCTGTGCAGGTAGTGTGACTGTAAGGTATAAATGCTCCTGTGCAGGTAGTGTGACTGTAAGGTATAAATGCCCCTGTGCAGGTAGTGTGACTGTACGGTATAAATGCTCCTGTGCAGGTAGTGTGACTGTAGGGTATAAATGCTCCTGTGCAGGTAGTGTGACTGTAGGGTATAAATGCTCCTGTGCAGGTAGTGTGACTGTAAGGTATAAATGCTCCTGTGCAGGTAGTGTGACTGTACGGTATAAATGCTCCTGTGCAGGTAGTGTGACTGTAGGGTATAAATGCTCCTGTGCAGGTAGTGTGACTGTAGGGTATAAATGCTCCTGTGCAGGTAGTGTGACTGTAAGGTATAAATGCTCCTGCATCTGTAGTGTCAAAAAAGAACGGAAATGTCAGTAATGTCACTGGAAGGACAAATGCACTTGTGTCACTGGGAAAAAAGAATGCCCCGTGTTGATTGTGTCAGTCTGAGAAGGAATGGTGATATGAAGGTTAACAGGGGCAACAGGGCAGGGCTTTGTGGGTTCATTCGACTAAGAGGCCCTTATTCCAGGAGCTAAAAGGCTGTGAGCCCCTTTCCCTACCACATGATGACATAGTAGATCTGTACTTCAATAGCTACATAATATTCCTCATTTCCTATCCTGGCCCACACTACCTTCCTGGATAGGTATAGTGCATGGTAGAGAATGTGATATTGAAACAATATCCCTGGGGGGGCAGACAATCCATTAAACAGGCTCAGTCTGATATCCCAATAAATGCACATTAGGCTCCATTCTCACAGGTGTTTAGCCATGGTGTGAATCCCAGTGGTAATAATCTATTGATTCCTGCTGCTGGGTTTGACTGCTGTTGGTGAATAGATGCTGCCCCCAAGCCCACACAATGCAATGGCAGGGGTTTCAGTGGCTGTGGCTATTTGCACAGATAAGGGCTTACCAATGGTGAAGCCGACTGAACGCACACTGGCTGCGCTGATCCCGACTGAACATACTTCCGTTCCGCCCACCCTCACTTCCTCTTCTTCCCCTCTCTCAGCGAGTGCCCGTTCTGACTCTCACCTTGTCAGACTGCAGTTGGAGGGAGGAGAGTGTGGAATCTTCTCTCTATCAGCTGGTGCAGCTCCTGCCCTGTGCTCTGTTTTCCAGCTGCCCAAGACGGCAGCATGATTATTACTTTCATTCCAACAGATGGAGAATGGAGCACAGACAAGCTCCCAGTGCAAGTGCCCCCAACCCCCCCCCCCCCATCGCGTAATTTTGATCTTTTTTTTGCCATCTGGGGTATAGGCCATTCTGTCCAATAGCTAAAAGAAAGGAAATACCTCAAAAATTAGGGAAATCCATGGTTTGAACCAGGATCATTGGAACTAGAGTCCGCAATTGGATGTTTTCCCCTTTATTTCCATGCCGATAACAACCCATAGTGCCCCATTGTTTGTGTCAGTGGGAGTAAGCATTCCATCATTTATATCAGGGGTCTCCAAACACATTCTAAACAAAGGGCTGGTTTATTGTCCTTCAGACTCTAGGAGGGCCGCTTTTTGGCCAGCGGTAGTGGGAATTTTCCTGGCATCAGTGGGAGAAAACATCTGGTATTAGGGGGAGGAATAGTGCCTCATTGTTGGTATCATAGGGAGGAATAATTATGCCCCATTAGGAAGAAAAGTGTCCAACATTGGTTTTAGTGGAAGAAAAAAGTGCCCTATGTTGGTGTCAGTGGCAGGAATAGTGCCCCAGATCTGTGGGTGCAATAGTGCCCCAAGGGTTCGATAAAGACAAACAAGGGGCAGCATCTTGCCCGCAGCTTGGAGACCGCTGTTATACAGACAGAGAAGACAATGCAGTGATACACATGCATTTTTTCTGGTATGTAAATTGTACAAAGTGTACATTAAACTAATAAACCTAAACCAAGAAAAAAAAAGTGAAGTACATACGCTTGACTCTATTTATTCCTTTATCCAAGTCTCATTAATATGTAAGGGCTGTGGGCATATCCAGTTTAGCACCACCATTTTCCTGATGTTTATGTGATATACTGTATGTACATGGTGGCAGCCCTATATGCTCATTGCATGCATGAGCAGGCTTCCCTTCCTGCTGATCCTTTAGATTGTAAGCTCTCAGGAGCAGAGCCCTCTTAACCCTCTTGTCTTAAATGTTATTGTAACTGTACGCTCCCCCTATAATTTGAAAAGCACTGTGCAAACTGTAAGTGCTATATAAATCCTGTATTATAATAATCAACCTGATGAGCTTTGTCTAATAGAAAATAATAAATAGACTTTCTCTGTCTCGTATGATGTCAAACACCCACAGTGCATATGAAAGGCAGAGGCCACGTCATCTTTGCCTCAGCTGTGACAAAAAAAAAAAAGAGCTCAGAGAAACATCTTATCCATAGCAAGACTGGGTGCTTACAGATATTGTGCTATTTTGGTAATGCTGACGTGACCTACCCATTCATGTCAAATATCGTTTAAAAAAAAAAAAAAATCAACCCACTTTAAATACTAAGAGTCAAGATACCCGCTGCTCGTGAAAGGATTCAACAATATATCAAATTCAAAAGGCAAGCAGCAGTTGGGAAGATGAATGCAGGTACCATTAACTGAAACTGTCAAGTGGTATGTTGAAACCTCTTACGCTTTCCAGTTTGGAGTTTTATTAAGCCTCAACCAACATCCGCATGGAAGAAAACCATCGGGCCTTCAGGAAAAAACTTCAGACTCACCTCTTCTGATGGACCATGGACAAGTTGGACAAAAGCACCTTGAGGCTATTCAGTTCGTATTTGTTAGCGCTATATAAGTTACTCACTAAATAAATTGGGGCCAATATTTTTTTTAAATTTAAAAAAACAAAAAGAAAATAAATAATAAAAACACATAAGGATCTGACCGTGTACTAGTTTTAATGGAGATTTTTTTTTTCTTGTGGCAGTTGAATTTTGGAATAGATAGTGGCTTTGTGCAAGGATGGGGAAATTTAAAAATCAAAAAACACTGGCACTGCATGATCACATGGGCATAACTTAAAGGGTCACTAAAGGAAAAACATTTTTTACTGTTTACAGGGTATAGAGACATAAAAGTTAACCGATTCCTTTTAAAAATGATTAAAAATAGATAAAAAATCAATTATATAATGTGCCTCTAGTTTCACTTTTGTTTTTAAACTGGTTTCATGTTTCTGTGAAGTAGAGAGAGACACACAGAACAAAAACAAATCCAGGGCAGGGTTTTGTTTTTAAAATGAATCCGATTGGTTCTGAGGAGTTTTAGACACACAGCTTGGACCACAGTGAAAAGCTGCCATGAGTTTTTTCATAAGGAGCCAGACAAGCAGGAAGTGTGGAGATCAGAGCAGAATTACAGCAACTTCAAAGCAAAAAAAAATGAACAATGAGGACATGAAACCAGGACTGCAGTAAGGTAAAGAAGCTACTAAGCTAAAAAAAAAAAAAAAAAAAATTCCTTTAGTGATCCTTTAACCACTTGCTTACTGGGCACATATACCCCCTTCCTGCCCAGGCGAAATTTCAGCTTTCAGCACTGCGTCGCTTTAAATTAAAATTGCGCGGTCGTGCGACGTGCCTTACAAACAAAATTGACGTCCTTATTTCCCCCACAAATAGAGCTTTCTTTTGGTGGTATTTGATCGCCTCTGCGTTTTTTTTTTTTTGCGCTATAAACAAAAAAGTGCGACAATTTTGAAAAAAAACACAGAATATTTTTTACTTTTTGCTATAATAAAAATCCTATTTTTTTAAAAAAATATATTTTTTTTTCTCAGTTTAGGCCGATATGTATTCTACATATTTTTGGTAAAAAAAACAATCGCAATAAGCGTATAGTAATTGGTTTGCGCAAAGGTTATAGTGGCTAGGAAATAAGGGATAGAATTTTTTATTTTTTACTAGTAATACGGCGATCTGCGAATTTTGTCAGGACTGCGATATTGCGACGGACACATTGGACACTTTTGACACATTTTTGGGACCATTCACATTTATACAGCGATCAGTGCTATAAAAACGCACTAATTACTGTATAAATGTGACTGGCAGTGAAGGGGTTAACACTAGGGGGTGAGGAAGGGGTTAAATGTGAGTCCTGGGTGTGTTCTAACTGTGTGGGGGGAGGGGGGTGACCGATGCTGTCTCCCTATGTACAAGAGAAACAGCATCTGTCTCCTCTCCCTGACAGGACGTGGAGCTCTGCGTTTACACACAGAGCTCCACGTCCCTGCTCTAAAACTGCCGATCAGCGGGTACCTGGCGGACATCGCGAACGCCAGGCACGTGCATCGGCATCTCGCGCAGTGGCCGGAGAAAACGATGCCGTCAATTGACGGCAGCTTGGATATTCAGATCCCCTAAGCTGCCGTCAATTGACGATATGCGGGGCCGAAAGTGGAAAGTGGTTAAAGTGTATATAAACTCTAAGGCCCCTTTCACACGGGGCAGGAGGTGTGATGGCGGGGTAAAGCGCAGCTATTTTTAGCGGCACTTTACCGCTAATTTCACAGGGCTATTGGGCTTCTAGTGGGGTGATTTTACCCCTCCCGCGCTAGCGGCCGAGAAAGGGTTAAAACCCTCTGCAGAGGCACATTGCCGGCGGTATAGTGGCGCTGTCTCATTGATTTCATTGGGGCGGGAGCGGTGGAGGAGCGGTATACACACCGCTCCAAATATACGGCTAGCAGGACTTTTTTGTCTCCTGTCCTGCTAGCGCACCACTCCAGTGTGAAAGCCCTTTGAGCTTTCACACTGGAGAAACAGCAGCAGCTGTTTAGGGTCGGTTTGCAGGTGCTATTTTTAGCGCAATAGCGCCTGCAAACCGCTACAGTGTGAAAGGGGTCCAACAATTATTTTTTATTTCTGCTCTCTTAATTTAAGATATCATTGAAAGCATTTTGTTATATCTGTTTGACAGGTTCAAAAAGTATCTTTTGCACCTCTAAACCATTGTCCCCATCTTTAAATTAAGCCTTTTAAACATGGGTAGAGAAAAAAAAAATGTCTCTTGCTCAAAGAATCTTAACTGTTATTAGCCATTACCTGAATATAACCAAAACAAATGGAAGTCCTCTACACTTTGGAATATCCATTGCAATTCAAAAAGTGTATTGGCTATCAAGAAACAAGTCCAACAGCATAAAAGTTGACTTATGCATCCTATGCAACCTCAATTGATAAAAACGTCCTCCTAGTTTGGTTATATGAGAAATAAAGTTTACCGCTAAGAGGTCCCAGGGAACTGCAAGGTGGAGTCCAAACACCTGGGTGCAGGCACTGCAATAGTATGCAAAAATGTATGGAGAAAAACCGGGACGGCCGCACTCCAAAAAAATGGTTCTTTTTAATAAAACTGGTCACAACATGAACATATCACAGCAAAAAGTCAGGAGAAAAGCCGACGCGTTTCACACTATCATACAGTGCTTATTCATAGCTAGTACTAGCTATGAATAAGCACTGCATGATAGTGTGAAATGCGTCAGCTTTTCTCCTGATTTTTTTCCTGTGATATGTTCATGTTGTGACCAGTTTTATTAAAAAGAACCATTTTTTTTGGAGTGCGGCCGTCCCGGTTTTTCTCCATACATTAGTTTGGTTATATATGCATATATATTTTTTTTAGATTGATTCCTCATGTTTCCTGTGTTTATTGTTCTTTTTTCCCCTTGAAACACAGTCTTTTCATTAGTTATACTTCAAACAATGCTGTGTGGAATCATTACAAATAGAGTAGAATACAAAAAGGTACGCCACATTTTTAACATATTTATTTTTAAAACCATTTATCATTTTCCTTCCACTTCACAATTATCTGCCACTGTGTGTTTGGTCTAAGACATAAAAACCCCAAAAACATACATTTACATTTTTGGTTGTAACATGACAAAAAGGGATTTTTAAATACAGCTTACCTGTAAAATCCTTTTCTTGGAGTACATCACGGGACACAGAGCGGCATATTCATTACTATATGGGTTATATGGAGTACCTTCAGGTGTGGACACTGGCAATCTCAAACAAACAGGAAGTCCCTCCCTATATAACCCCCTCCCCTAGAGGGAGTCCCTCAGTTTTGTAGCAAGCAGTATGCCTCCCAAAATGTTCCCAAAAAGAGGGGTGGGAGCTCTGTGTCCCGTGATGTACTCCAAGAAAAGGATTTTACAGGTAAGCTGTATTTAAAAATCCCTTTTTCTTTCTCGTACATCACGGGACACAGAGCAGCATATTCATTACTATATGGGATGTCCGAAAGCAATGCTTTAATGAGGGGAGGGAGACATCTTCCAAAGAAGGATTTAATTTAGAGGTATACTCAAATACTAGTAAATCCAACTTAAACGAGAAATGTAAATCTCAAATCAAATCAAGGGAGCCCCCTCAGATCCTGAGGAGCTTGAATCGCGGCCTGTAGTACTGACTGCCCAAAGGCTGTATCCGCATTCCTTCTTACGTCCAATTGATAAAATTTTGTAAACATGTGGACTGACGACCACGTTGCTGCCTTGCATATTCGAGCCATAGAGATCTGATGATGATGTGCTGCCCAGGAGGTGCCCATGGCCCTGGTAGAATGGGCCTTTGCCGACAAAGGAGGAGGCAACCTCTTCAAACCGCAGGCCTGAACGATTAATTGTTTAATCCATCTTGCGATGGTGGATCAAGCAGCTGCCTGACCCATCTTGGGCCCTTCCGGTAAAACGAACACCACATCTGTTTTCCGAACCTTCTCTGTAGCTTTAAGATAGGCCTTTATGGCCCTGACAATATCCAACGTATGCAGCAACCCCTCCTTTCTAGAGGTGGGTTTTGGAAGAAGGATGGAAGTACCACATCCTGGTTCAGGTGGAAACTGGATATAACCTTTGGTAGAAAGGAAGAATGAGGACGGAACCCCGCCCTATCCTTATGTAAAATGAGATATGGTTCCTTACAAGATAAGGCTGCCAATTCCGATACTCTCCTGGCCGAAACTATGGTGATCAGAAATACCGACTTTCTATTCAGTAAAACCAAGGTACCTCAGCCAACGGCTCAAGGGGTTGTTTCTGTAGAGTTGACAGAACAAGATTTAAGTCCCATGGACAAAGTGGTGATTTGACCGGAGGATTAACACGTAAGACTCCCTGTACGAAGATCTTAACCAGCGAGTGGGCGGCCAGCGGCCTCTGAAATCACACTGATAAGGCTGAAATCTGTCCCTAGATCGTGCTTAATGCCAGGCCTTTATCCACTCCTAGCTGGAGGAAACGTAATACTCTATCAATGGTATACTTGCGGGAAACCCATCTCTTAGCCTCACACCAGCCTACGTAGGCCCTCCAAACCCTGTAACAAAATTACCCTGGAGGCCGGCTTTCTAGCCTCAATGAGGGTAGGGATTACCTGCCTAGACAGACCTCTACCCCTGAGAATCAGGGATTCAGCCGCCAGGCCGTCAAATTTAGACGCCGTAATGCAGGGTGGAGGATCGGGCCTTGTGAGAGTAGGTCTGGCCCTAGAGGAAGAGTCCAAGGGCCTCCCGCTGCCAATTTCAGGACTAGTGAGTACCATGCCCTCCGGTACCAAGCTGGGGCTACCAGGATAACCAGCCTGTGGTATGATCCTGCGCCGCAGGCGGGGTAGTAACTGCAGTGGGGGAAATGCATATAGAAGTTATGATTGATGCCAAGGGCAAACCAACACATTGGTTCCGCAGGCCATAGGGTCCCTCGTTCGAGACATGAACCTGTCTAGCTTCTTGTTGAATCCTGATGCCATGACCTCCACGTCTGGCACTCCCCACTTCTGGCAGATTGTCTGAAAAAAAAAACTTGTGGATGCAGAGACCACTCCCCCGGCGACAGGGTTTGGCGACTTAGGAAGTACGCCTGCAGGTTGTCCACCTCGGGAATGAATGTCGCCGATATGCAGGGTACATAAACCTCTGCCCACCGAAAAACCAAGCTCCTCTCCCTCTGAGTGGCTTGACTCTTGGTTCCCCCTTGGTGGTTCACCTATATGCCACCGCTGTGGCCTTGTCTGAATGACTTCTCACGGAGGACCCCTGTAATCTGGATGTCTATGCCAGGAGGGCTAGCTGAGCCGCTCAGAACTCCCAGACCTTGATGGGCAGCTGCCTCTCCGCCTCTGCCCAAGTTCCTTGGCGAGTGAACTTGTTCAAGACCGCTCTCCAGCCTTCCAGACCACTGGGCAGAACCAAGCTGCTAGAATTGCTGCCTGTAGGACACGAGCGTGGAAGCGTGTGGTATTGCCTCGAACATGACCATCGCATACATAGGCGAATAGTTGGCTCTTTTTTGCTTAGAACCAACTGAATCAATCTCTTGATAGCCTCGACCTTTACCAGGGGCAGGAACATCCATCTTCTGTTCTGTGTCTAATCTCGTGCCGAGATATTCCAACTGCTTTGTAGGTTGAAATGCTGATCTTTCCCCGGTTTAGGACTCAGCCGAACCTCTCGAGGTACTGAACCCTGAGGGCTACTACGCATTCCACCAAGGAAGCGAGTGATCTTATGATTAAGAGGTCGTCCAGGTATGCTAGGACCGAGATCCCTTGGATCCTTTGGACTGACTAGAATAGGAGCTAGGACCTTCGTGAATACCCGGGGGCCGTAGCCAGCCCGAAGGGGGGCGCCACAAATTGGAAGTGACGCTGTATCATTGCGAAGCGTAAAAACAAAAATATTTGATGTGGCTGAAAGACCTGGTACATGAAGGTAACCCTCCCTTATGTCTATAGAAGCCCGATCCTTCTGGAGTGTGGCGGCTGCTGGCCAAACGGATTCTATCCGGAAAGAGCGAACCCTTAGGTAAGCATTTAAACCTTTTAGGTCCAAAATTGGTCCGACATTGCCGATGAGCCTTGGTATGACAAACAGATTGGAATAGAAACCTAGCCCCTGTTCTTGGGCTGGTACCTCTACCATTATGCCCTGGTAAAGCAGGTGATCCAATGCTGCCCGCATTGAGGCCTTCCTTGTGGAGGAAATTTTAGAAATTCTAATCTGTAGCCTGCGGCCACAGATGATCGGACCCCCTCTGTCGGGGACCGATCCCCAGAGGCCTGTCCTTGCGATCCATTGTTAAAAGTTTGATCGCGCAGGAGGACCGTACTGCCTGAAATTTGAGGGCCCTGGAACCGGGGGGGGGCTGCCCTTTTAAACGCAGGACCCCGGAACTTCCTTTGACTGGTAAAAGGGTACTTTTGCCACTTGAAACAGTCTGAATGTATTTATCCAGATCTTTCCAAGGAAGGGCAAACCTGCCAGCAGTCTTTTACATGGGGCTCGGCCGCCCATTTCTTCAACCAAAAAAGCCTTCTCCTATGCACTAAAAATAGTGACAACGAGACGCCTGCTGGATGGAGTCTTTTTATAGCCTCTACCGCAAAGCACAGAGCTCTGGGAATATCCAATAACTCCTCTGCCTATCGGGCAGGGATGTCTAAGCATCTGTTTTGTCTGGTTCCTTAATGCCTGAAAAAAAACTCCAATTGTAGCCACTGCTGGCTGTAGCCAGGGATGCTGGAAAAAGTGTCTCTAAACGTTTATCGACCGGGACCTTAAACATTTGTATGTTTCCCCTTAGGCCAGTTAATGATTTATTCACCCATGAGATGGCTGCGTCCACCGTTGGGAGCGCCCCCTTTCTTTAGAAAAATGTATTTTCCATAGGGTAAATAACAGAAAACCTTCCAGGTGGTCTCCCATCCAGGCATTAACCAGGCCCTACCCTGCTTAGCCTCCGAGCTCAGGCGAGATCGGGCGCTTTCCGGGAGATGCGGCCTCAAGGACCTCACGGGTAGTTGAAAAGCAGTGCCCGAACCGGGACCTGAACCCTGGACCCTTAGATCAAAAGTCCGATGCTCTACCAACTGAGCCATCCGGGCCCCTTTTAAAGAGCACTTGGTCAGGGGAAAGAGTGCCTGCAAGCACAAATATTTCCTGGCAGACGTGCATAAAGACTACCCTCTCGTCAGCTTTAGGCGGCAGAAAAAATTCTGTCCGGTCGTCCCAATCCTGGAAAAACCAATTCCTCTAACAGAGGATGGGCCAGAAAAGCTGCGTTGCTTAAAGGCGCTTTTAAAAGAACCCAAAGAGGATACCGCAGGAACCTGAGGCTCTGGAAATGGCAAATTGAATGCCAAGCGGACCATGTCTGTCAAAGACTGGACCCACAGACTCTCCGCCTGGGAGGCTGAAAACGATTCTACAGTGGTAGATCCTCTAGGTTCTGTCCCTTTTGGCGATGGGGATCTAGTCCGCTTCTTGCCAGAAAAAGAGCCAGCGATCATAGCTGTTAACCTCTTTTCTCTAGCCCCCCTAGGGTGACGGCTAGTATCTCCTCTGTGATAACACAGGGTTGGGCCGACCTGGGCCAGCCTCAGCACCAGACCCCCTTAATGGCTTATCCAGGGTGACCCCTATAGGAATAACCTGTGGGGAAAGTATTGGCATATTATCAGAACCAGAGGAGGAACCCCTTTGTCTTTGCCTTTTCTCTTTATTTATTTTTTTTTTATTTTTTTTTCGTTTTGATCCTGAACCCTTGGAAGCCATAATACAAAACCGAAGGACTCCGCTTACAACAACAGACTGTTATAGCCAGGAGTACAAAAAAATAAGGTTTAGGGGACAATAGGATCACTAATGCCCCAAAACCGGTGGGGCTCAGTATGTTTTCTTTTATATATTATTCACCACATACAGCCCCACCCCCAACATGTTTGCCAGCATTCAACCTGTTGCCAAGGGGATTTTGGCTTAACAAAAAGTATTGGAGCTGACTCCAGTATGTAGTACCCCTTCTCGCCACCGGGAGTCACTGTGCTGCTAGCTCTACGTCCTCTCTCTCTCCAGCTCAGCTCTGAACTGAGCTAAGAACGCGCCTGCTGTGTATAACAGCAATTAAAGGCACGCCCACTCTACACTGCAGTCACACTCCCCGCCCCCCCCCCTCCCGAACGGCGCGAAAATTTTCTATATGCATGCGCGCGCGCGCGACTGTCGGGGGAGGAGAGCCCAGGAGGAGACGCACTCTGGAGCCCAGGAATGCAGGTTGGAGGACGCATCAGGCGGCAGATTTGAATCCCGGCAAGGTAAGGCTAACACAGGCCCCTAAGGAGTCCCTTTAGCCTAGAGACAGATCTTTTTTTTTTTTTTTTAAAAGATCTTCCACCAGCGAGCAGCAGGTAGCTAGCAAACATACATAGAAAGGTAGGGGGATCAAGTTATGGGGGGAAACATTTCAGGGCATCCTGTCTATCAGACATAGTGACCATGGTGCCAATGCAGAGCATACTCAGGCTACCCTCCTTAAGATCTCCCCTGGAGAGCCTGCTGTCGAACCAAGTCCCGCAGGCTCCCCTCTTACCTGCTCCATGCCGCAGGACGTTTTGCAAAACGGTCCAATCTTCTCCCATCTCCGTGGGTAGCGTAGTAGACCTTCAGGCCCTGGGGTCCTATGAAGGTACCCACTGTCCTGGACCTATATAGCACCCTGGCAAACAGGAACTTATGGTCTTTACAAACTCCAAGTCCTGGGCCCAGGGTCCAGCCCTCCAAAGAGGAGCATTATAGGCAAACCCCACGGTTTGGGGCCCGGGTACTGTCCACTTTGGCACTGAGGCTCCTTGGACAGATCCGGTTAGCCCGCCCTTAATCCCAAGGATGTGGAGCAAAGCTATTCCGTGACCAACACCTAAGACACTGGCGAAAAAACTGAGGGACTCCCTCTAGGGGAGGGGGTTATATAGGGAGGGACTTCCTGTTTGTTTGAGATTGCCAGTGTCCACACCTGAAGGTACTCCATATAACCCATATAGTAATGAATATGCCGCTCTGTGTCCCGTGATGTACGAGAAAGAAAATGTAAAGTTGTCCTTTCAAGCCTTTAAGACAAGGTTTGAGAGAAGAAGCAAAACACTTAGTACAACGCATGCTGGGAAGCTTACCTCTGCAATTTCAGGTGTTGATTCTGCTTTGCTGACATAGCTGAGAACGTGAGACCAGTTCTGGAGGTAAACACTGACCTATAGCAAGATAAAAGGACATAAGATCAGAATGCTGCAGACATCACATGACCCAAGACCTAGCCATTGGAACAATTGACCAGACACAGTGGGATCCTTGAGTAGCAAGTTTCCATGACATGTTAAAGTGGTATTAGACATCGTAATTATTATTATTATTTTTTAATAAACGGGCCTCTTGCAGATTCATGCCATATAGTTGGTGCGGGGGAAGAAGATATCTCGATCTACATTTGAACTTTTAAATGTTTATTGGACTCAAAGATACACCATGTTATTTTAAGGACTCTACTATTGTTTGACCAACACAAATATATTCACATATATGGATTTATATGAATTAATTTTCTTTAAATGTTTGTACAGTGAGGGAAAAACATATTTGAACCCCTGATGATTTTGTTTGTTTGCCCATTGACAAAGAAATGATCAGTCTATAATTTTAATGGTCGATTTATTTTACCAATAAGAGACAGAATAACAACAAAAATATCCAGAAAAACGCATTTCAAAAAAGTTATAAATTGATTTGCATTTTAATGAGTGAAATAAGTATTTGAACCCTTCACAAAACATGACTTAGTACTTGGTGGAGAGGTAGGTCATACCAGAGGTAAGACGTTTCTTGTAGTTGGCCACCAGGTTTGCACTCATCTCAGGAAGGATTTTGTCCCACTTCTCTTTGCAGATCCTCTCCAAGTCATTAAGGTTTCAAGGCTGATGTTTGGTAACTCGAACCTTCAGCTCCCTTGACATATTTTCTTTGGGATCAAGGTCTGGAGACTGGCTAGGCCACTCCAGGACCTTAATGTGCTTCTTTTTGAGCCACTCCTTTGTTGCCTTGAGTCCTTGTCATGCTGGAAGACCCATCTACGATCCATTTTCGAAGCCCTGGCTGAGGGAAGGAGGTTCTCACCCAAGATTTGCTGGTACATGGACCTGTTCATTGTCCCTATTATGTGGTGAAGTTGTCCTGTCCCCCCAAGCATAATGTTCTCTTTCGGTCATAGGCAGCGTTGCTCCTCCTCCTCCAAACACAGAGTTGAGTTGATGCCAAAGAGCTTGATTTTGGTCTAATCTAACCACAACACGTTTACCCAGTTCTCCTCTGAACCAGTGTGCTTTCTTGAGAAGGGGGACCTTGCGGGCTCTGCAGGATTTCAGTCCTTCACAGCGTAGTGCGCTACCAATTGTTTTCTTGACAAATATGGTGCCAGCTGCCTTGAGATCATTGACAAAATCCCCCCTCTGTAGTTCTGGGCTGATTCCTCACCAATCTCATGATCATTGAAACCCCACGAGGTGAGATCTTGCATAGAGCCCCAGACCGAGGGAGAGTGACAATTAATTTGTGTTTCTTCCATTTGCGAATAATCACACCAACCGTTGTCACCCTCTCACCAAGCTGCTTGATTATGGTCTTGTAGCCCATTCCAGCCTTGTGTAGGTCTACAATCTTGTCCCTGATATCCTTGGACAGTTCTTTGATTTTGCCGAAGGTGACGAGATTGGAATTCGATTGATTGCTTCTGTGGACAGGTGTCTTTTATACAGGTAACAAGCTAAGATTAAGAGCACCCCTAATCTCAGCTCGTTACCTGTATATAGGACACCTGGGAGCCAGAAATCTTGCCGATTGATAGGGGATCAAATACTCATTAAAATGCAAATCAATTTATAAAACTTATTTGAAATGCATTTTTCTGGATATTTTTGTTGTTATCTTTTCTCTGACTGTTAAAATAAACCGACCATTAAAATTATAAACTGATCATTTCTTTGTCAGTGGGCAAATGTACAAAATCAGCAGGGGATGAAATAATTTTTCTTCAATTATTATTATTTCATTAATTAAATTAAAGGGAGCTGTGGTGGCTCAACGTGATTGGCACTACGCTGATAAGCCGTTCACCTCTGCAGCCAAGGGTTCGGATCCCGGTCTCGGGATTGAGTTTGGTGAATTGTGAATTGAGTTTGGTGGTCTTAGCCTGGCTCCCGGTGGGTGTGCTATGCAGGGTAAGCCTGTGCTTAGTACGCCCCCCCCCCCCCCCCCCCACAAAAAAACACCACACTTGCACGCACACAAAATTGGTTTAACACGCACACACTTTGGCCATGCGGTCTCCTAAAAAAGAGAGGTGAAGGACCTATGGGGGCTGGCTGAGCTGGCTAGACCCCCTTACTTCCTCATAGGGGGAGTCCCTCTGCCCCGTCGGGGTCCCAAGCGGAGCAGGTAAGGCGGGGCGAGTGGGAGGTCCTCCCTCACACCCGCCATTGCCACCAGGGGGCATGGAGAAGGATGGCAGATTGCCTCTGGGGGAAGGGTCTGCCTACTCCCAACTCCTGCAGTCCGGCTCCTCTCTCGAGTCCACGCACAAAAATACACTTTAAGAAATAAAGAATAAAAAAAAAAAAAAATATTAAGTTAGGGAAAGCTACCCCCTTTACGTGCAATGTACGGCATTCAAATATTCCAATATTGGCAGGGGGGGAAGGGAAGAACCAGGTATTTTAGGCGATTGAAGGGGCCAAAAAGCTATAAGGGAACAGGATCTGCTGTTTTTTTTGGGGGGGGGAAAATCACAAATACTTTAATATACAGGTGTTGATTTACTAAAACTGGAGTGTGCAAAATCTGGTGCAGCTCTGAAAAGAAGCTTCCAGATATTTTTGTCAAAGCTTAAAAGAAATTAGACGCCGATTGGCCAACATGCACGGCTGCACCAGATTTTGCACTCTCCGGTTTTACTAAATCAACCCCATTTATACCAATTTTTGAAAAACACAGAAAGAGGTCAAAGTTTTTACCTTAATGACATTCAAGCACATATTGATGACATGTTTAGCGCTAGTACAGTAGTCCCGGGCTCGAGAGTAGCATTTAAGAGCGTTGCTAAGATCTCCACAGTCCAGGTAATGATCTCCCAAATCATCATGACCCCTCCTGTAGAAAGATGATCACTGTGATTACATAGAGTGACTAAGTAGCCTACAACATAATCTCTTTATGCCCATTATTCAGAAGTTCCAAATCTATTTCCACAAGAAACTCACCTTCACTATTCTGACTGTTTATTTCACCAAATCTTACCACAAGTTTTGTCCTTACCTTATGCTTTCTTTAATTGAATTCCCTTTGTAATTTTTTAGGTCAGTGTCCAGTTTCTCTAATTTCAGAAGTGCTTTTTTGCGAGTGGCCTCCACCCAGGCTGTGTCCAGAGGAGGAGGGTCCAGCGAGCCCTCAGGCAAAGCATCTGGTGCATTCTGTACCTCCCTGCACAGATACAGATAGAAAAGCTTGAGAGAGGGGATTTAGAAAATTGAGAAATAGGAGACGGTGGACAATGATTAAAGTAAAAATACATAAAATCAGAGGGTATGGACACAAAAGAAGAAAAAACATTTATACAGGATTGGTGAGAAGACCCTTGGCTGCTGCACCACTATAAACTGTATTGAAGCTATCACTTCTCAATCCCAGGTAAAGGAGAATTTGCAGTCTGCTTATGGAGGGAAGAGTGACAGTGCCTTCTGATAGCACACCTGACTGAGAAAGGTAAACTCACCCAGCTATGCTTCCTTGCTGCCTCCACACAGTTCTAATGGACCGGGGATTCTGGGTATAGAAAACCATGCAACCTTCCCTATGTGATAGAGCTTACTTAGGGTGGACTCCTGCAGGGGGGAGACAGCAAATGACCCAGGGAGGACTCCTGCAGCAGCAAGGATGAATGAGTGAATATACCTTGCTGGGGGGAGGGTTGATGAGACAATGTCACTTTGCCCTAAATGTGAAAAATTAAAGCACCACAAAAGGTTTGATAAATCTCCCGAGAAACCCCAAAACAACACAAATAGAGCAAGTCAGCAAATTTAGGGTGTTCAAAACTCCTTGACCATCAGGGCCGGGAATCCAGATAACATATAAGATATACTGCACACAAGTTGGGTATCCAAGACACTGATCTGTAAGAATATATATCAAGAGCAATGACAATAGTATGGATAAGTTCACCTTTAAAAAAATAAATAAATGCACATATTTTTCAGGTAAAAAAAGGTCATGTATTATTATTGTTTTCTTTTTTCCTGTATGTCATTATTATTTTAATTTTTTTGGGAGTCTGGAAAGCATTGCACCCACGATAAAAAAAAAAAAAAAGAAGTAGATAGTGGGTGCTATGCAGGGCTCTTGAAGACTCTGTGTGTAAGCTGTTTGGCCATACATCATACGGCCAAGCAGTTACACATTTACAGGAAGCATCAATGAACTACCACAGTGCTCAACAGCGCCATGTTAGTTTGTTGAGAGTCGCAAAAAGTCCTGGACCCTGTAGTTTTCAATTCACAGAACTCTGTGAATGAGTGATGCTGGCAAGCGGACAGAGGCCAGCACAGCCACGCTCTTTGAAGATTCTTACAGAGAGAAGGGGGAATAGATCCCTTACCGCCTGTGAGATTGGGGAGCCAGGTTACATGAATATATACATGTACAAAAAGTGAACTTATCCTTTAAAGCAGGGGTGGCAAACCAGTGGCCCACAACCTTCTGCTCTGGAATGGTGGGCTGGCAAGCCCAGATCGCAGGTTGCCTACCAGCCATATTACAGCATCAGTGTTCTGAATGAAGCTGGTGGTAGAGGACGAAAGTGGCTGCGGAGCAGAGCCCTATAAGCCGATGCTTCCTCTACAGCACCGGCTTTTGCCACTGGTGGAGTCCATGGCAAAGTTCAGCTAACCCGCAGGATAGACATAGGTGCACTACGCTGCAACCGCGGTACATCAGAGTGAAAGCAGTCTTAGGCCCCTTTCACACGATCAGCCTGACCAAATGGGACCCTCAATTCGTCTCTATAGAGCAACAGATGTCTGTTTACGCCCGCCTACCTTCAATCCGAAAAACAGAAGGGAATTCATCCCCTTTCATCTGGGCGAATTGGAAGGCCTATAGAGTAGCCGTGACCCGTCATCCGCCCGCTCCGCTCATTGTGGCCCTCGACTGGTTACCAAGTTGCTTAAGTGGCCCTCACTCTTCAAAAGATTGGGCACCCCTACTTTGAATTGATGGCCCCACCACAACTGCATAAGGTAAATGCTTGTCTGGCTCGGGGACGAAAAAAAATACTTACCTTATTCCTCTCTCCTGCAGCCTTCCTCTTCTCTGTGTGCCCGAGCCAGTTGCAGCTCTCCAACGTCATCACATACAAGGCAGGAACTGCAGTCCTGCATTGCATGTGAGGACAGCGAGGGCCTTCCCAAACCAGGGAGCATTGGACAAGAGATAGATAGAGGAATAATAGGAGTAGGTAAGAGTATGAAGGGAAGAAAACGAAAGACAAAACATAATAAAATGTATGTATCATTTTTACCCCTGATACCTGATGGCCTCTGTCAACTTGCGATGAATCTCTTCATAAACATCTACATTAAAAGTCCGCTGCACAAACGACAGAGCCATCTTCAGGGCCTCAACACGCAGCTGTGGACACCGATCAGCAATAAACTGCAACCTCTCAATGCGCATGAGACCACTGTAACTGGAGGCGTACTGCTCCAGATCCTGCAGGAACACAAACAACACATTGACCATCAAGCTTACGGAATATGGCAAAACAACAAGCAATGATATTGGGTAACGTTCAGTAATACAAAAGCAGCCAACCAAATGTTGCCTTTTTTAGATTTCAGGAGATAATTAGATCAGTTTAGGAACAATAGGGGACTTTTGACCTCTTTCCGCCCACACGGCAGGTTTTTACAGCCACAATGCGGCTCTTAATTGCCGGGAGGCCGTCTATATACAGCCTCCAGGCCACGGGGGGCGGGTGAGCGGCGCCGGCGGCGTGCACACGCCTGCCGCGTCAGTCAAGTGGCAATAAAAAAAAGTCGCTTATTGCGATTTTTTTTACCAGAAATATGTAGAAGAATACGTATTGGATTAAACTGAGAATTTTTTTTTTTTTATTGGATATTTATTATAGCAAAAAGTAAAAAAGATGAGTTAGGCTTACCGGTAACTCCTTTTCTGAGAGTCTTCCAGGACAGCCCATGAGACCTAGGGCTCCTCCCACCAGGACAGGAAACACGTTAACCCCCACCAGATAAAAGGGCGGTCCTCCAGGCCCCATGCCAGTCTTCTCGAGAACCGTAGGACTTCCCTGAAAAACATATGCATTAATACACATAACTTCCATACAAAAACCGGGTGGGAATCCGGCTGTCCTGGAAGACTCTCAGAAAAGGAGTTACCGGTAAGCCTAACTCATCTTTTCTCCCAAGCGTCTTCCAGGACAGCCCATGAGACGATGAGCCAGAACTTACCAGTCTAGGGTGGGACAACTGCCTGAAGGACCTTTCGACCAAACGCCTGTTCTTGAGCAGATAGCAAATCCAGGCGATAATGTTTCATGAAGGTCGAATAACTGGACCATGTGGCAGCCTTGCAAATTTGTTCCGGTGTAGCACCAGCCCTCTCAGCCCAAGACGCGGACAAAGCTCTTGTTGAGTGCGCAGTAACAAAAGGGGTAGGAATTTCTTTAATTTTATAGGCTTCTGAGATGGCCTGTTTAATCCATCTAGCCAATGTGGCTTTAGATGCCCTCTTACCCTTATGTGTGCCTGAGAAAAGGATAAATAAAGCGTCTGTCTTTCTGAAGGTCTTTGTGACCTCTAAATAGATGAGAAGGGATCTTCTTACGTCTAAAAAACTAAATTTCTTTTCCTGATCACCCTGCGGTGAACTACAGAAGGATGGCAGTACAATATCCTGTGATCTGTGGAATGCACTAGCTACTTTGGGTAAAAACCCTGGATCCGTTTTTAACACGACACGATCCTTAAAAATTGTGAGAAATGGCTCCCTTACTGACAAAGCCTGTAACTCGCTTACCCTACGAGCTGAGGTAATTGCTACCAAAAAAATAGTTTTTAGGGTAAGTAATTTAACAGAAATCTCCTCTAAGGGCTCAAAAGGAGGTTCTACCAGAGTTTGAAGGACCAGGGACAGGTCCCAAGTTGGACAACTTCTTATCACTACTGGCCTGGCCCTGGAAATGGATTTAAAAAATCTCGCTACCGTGGGATTTTCCAGAAGAGAAACCTGGAGGAAAACACTAATAGCTGCCGCTTGTACTTTCAAGGTACTAACCGAAAGACCCTTGTCGACACCCTCTTGAAAAAATTCCAAAACAGAAGGAACATCATGCGTTGATCTTTGGTTTTCAGACAACCATGAATTAAACTTTTTCCAAACCTTGGAATATATGGCTCTAGTGACTGGTTTTCTGCAATTTACCAAAGTTTTGATCACTTTGTCAGAAAACCCCTGAGCCTTCAGTATCTTCTCTTCAGATACCAAGCCGTCAAGCTTAAGGACACTACTTGTGGGTGTGACACTGGACCCTGAGATAACAGGTCCTCTCTCTCCTGAAGTCTTAATGGAGGCTTCGAGACCAGAGACTGTAGCAGGGAAAACCATGACCTCTTGGGCCAGAAGGGGGCGATCAGAATTAGGTCCGTTTCTTCTAGGAGAAACTTCCGTAGTACTTCTGGAATAAGCCTGATCGGCGGGAAGGCGTAGCAGAGGTCGAATGGCCACGGATTCGCCAGTGCATCGATCCCCAGTGATCGATCTTCTGGGTTCAGAGAAAAGAACTCCTCCGTCTTGCGGTTGAGCCGATTTGCGAACAAATCTGCTTCGGGCCAACCCCATTTGTTGGTGATCTCTGCAAATACTTCTGGATGAAGCGACCAGTTGTCTCGCTCCACCCTGTGGCGACTGAGGTAGTCTGCCAGGCAGTTTTTTGTCCCCTTCAGGTGCACAGCGGATATTGAGGCTAGATTTACTTCTGCCCAAGTAAAAATTCCCTGAGCAACCTCTTGAAGTATCCGACTCCTCGTGCCTCCCTGCTTGTTGAGGTACGCCACTGTTGCAATATTGTCGGATAGGATCTGGAGATTGTGACCCCTGATCTCCGACTGAAAGGCTTGCAGGGCTCTCTGAACCGCTAGCAGTTCCCTCTGGTTCGATGAAGCTTTGGCTTCTTTCCCAGACCATTTTCCCTGTGCGACCTGGTCGCTGAGGTGGGCCCCCCATCCCCAGGAACTCGCGTCCGTCGTGATCCTTTTGGACACAGGAATGGACCATGGAAGGCCCCTTGTTAGGTGAAGATGTGTCCTCCACCACCATAGGCTTCTTTTCACCTTGGTAGGTAACAGAACTTTTGACTGCAGAGACCTTACATCTCCATCCCAGTTTCTCAGGAGAAACATCTGCAACGGTCTTTGATGGAATCTTGCCCATGGCACTGCCGGAAAACATGAGGTCATCAGACCTACAGTACTTGAAATCTCCCTCAGCGTGACCAACTGACTGGTCTGTAGAGCTGAAACTGCTTGCACCATCTTGGAAACCTTTTCCCCTGGGAGAAAAACCTTCTGGTTTACTGAGCAGATGTCGTAGCCCAGATATTTCACCCTCTGAGCTGGATTTAGGGAAGACTTCTCCCTGTTTATGAGCCAGCCTAAGGACTGAAGGAAGTCCTGTACCGTCTGGAGATCTCCTAGTAATTTCTGGTAAGAATCTGCCACTATTAACAGGTCGTCCAGGTAAGGGATGACAGTTATTGCTTTCAACCTTAGCGGAGCCAGCGCTTCCCCTAACACCTTTGTAAAGATGCGTGGGGCTGAAGACAGACCAAAGGGGAGGGCTTGAAATTGAAAGTGCCGGATTCCTGTTCCCAATTTGACCGCTATCCTCAGGAATCTTTGGAATGCTGGATGGATCGGGACATGTAGATAAGCATCCCTTAAGTCCAAAGTGGCCATGAAGCAGTTTGGGTAAAGCAGATTTCGGATTGAGAATACTGTCTCCATACGGAAATGCTTGTACCTGATCGATCGATTTAGAGACCGCAGATTCAGAATAAGCCGATACTTTCCTGACGGCTTTCTGATCGCAAAAATATGGGAATAGAACCCCTTGCCCTGATCTGATTGGGGAACAGGAACCAGGACCTTCTGATCTAGCAAGTCTCCTATTTGGAGACCCAGAGCCCTCGCTTTCTCCCGATCTTTGGGAAGAGAGGTGATCAATAGTCGCTCTGGTGGTTGGCAGGAGAATTCCAGCCTGTATCCATTTGCCACTAGATCCAGGATGAAGGGACTTGAAGTGACTGCTGCCCACTGTGGGAGAAAGGCCCTCAATCTTCCTCCCACGGGGAGATGCTGGTCACTGTGGCTTGGCGGGCTGTTGAGGTGTGCGAAACAAAACACCCCCTCTACCTTTGCCCTTGTGCCCGTCCCAATGCTTCTTGGGCCTATTGTCCTTTTCTCTAGGACCCTGCTGCCTGTATTGGCCACGAAAATTTTTTCTAGCTGTCTGTTTCTTTTTGTTCTCTGGAAAGGCCTTTTTTCTATCGGCCGTACGTTCCAGTGCTTCCTGCAGCCCTGGGCCGAAAAGATGATACCCCGTTAGGGGAAGCCCACATAGGCGTAATTTAGAGGCTGCATCGCCTGACCAGGTTTTAAGCCAAAGGCTTCTTCTGGCTGAATTCACTAAGGCCGAAGTCCTAGCCGTCATTCTTACTGACTCTGCGGAAGAGTCTGCTAGAAAACCCACAGCATTAAAAAGAATCGGGAAGGATTTCAGAATCTCTTCCCTAGAGGTACCTGCCAACAGATGGTTTTTTATCTGTGTAAGCCATTCTTCCAGGTTTCTGGCTACACAAGTGGAGGCAAGAGCCGGCTTGAGATTTCCAATAGCTGAATCCCAGGCTCTGTGAAGGAGAATATCTCCTCTTTTGTCCATCGGGTCCTTAAGCGTACCCATATCATCAAACGCTAAGTCCGAATTTTTTGAAACTTTTGAAAGAGGTGCGTCTAACTTTGGACTTTTATTCCACGGCTGCGCTGTATCCTCATCAAATGGAAACCTTCTTTTTAGGTTACCGGAAAAGAAAGGTTTTCTTTCTGGATTTTCCCACTCCAGCTTGATAGTATCAAGGAGGGAACTGTGCACAGGAAAAACTTTAGATTTCTTTTTGTGCAAACCTTTGTACATAAGGTCATGTTTAGACAAATGTACCTCCTCCTCTTCCATTTCCAGAGTTGCATAAATGGCCTTTAATAAGCTATCCACTTCTTCCAGAGACAACTTAAATCTTGAGCCCCTAGAGGATTCTCTATCCCTGGGCCCTGAATCTGACCCTGATTCCTCTGGAGAGGAACGGGTAGATCTAGCTTCAGTCTCAGAGTCTTCACTCTCCACATTTTGTTGTGTAATGTTACTAACTGTGGATCTTCTGCTTGAAGACAGACCCTCTGAGGGAGCCTGCAATTTATCAATTAGATTTCTGAAAGAGCTAAAGGTAGATTTAAGCTCATCACTAACTGAAGTCAGAATTTTCTGACATGAGGCTACCGGTTCATCTTTAGTTAGGCCTGAAATACAGGAGCGGCAAACTGGTTTACTCCATGAGGAGCTCAGTTTACTACCACACACTGCACACTTTCTTTTTGGTGGCTGCGCTTGGGCTTTGTCCTGAATCTTGGCCTGCAAGAGAACAAATAACCCTATAAATACACTTGCCACATACCCTCCATCACACCCCGTGCAGGAGAAAAGAAAAATGTGCACCCTTCACCTAGTCCTTACTAGTTACAAGGGGAAGAAAAGACACTCACAGGTTTGTGCAAGAAGAAAGTATTACTTCAGGCTTACCTGTGAGGAGCTGGCGTTTGGGCTTGATTCCACTGCCTGTGCAGGAATTTCAAAGGAGTCCATCCTGCCCCCGTCGTGGTCCGCAGCCTGTGCTGGGTTACCGCTTTTTGAAAACGCCAGTCACCCAGCGTCCCTGTTCGCGCCGTTTTTTGAGACAGGAACCAGCGTCTCCGGCGCCCGCCAATGACGTCATACGCCCCGGAAGTGACCCCTCCGGGACTTCCTGAACCAGCGTGGAACGCAAGTTCCGCCCCTTCCTGCCGCGCGGCTTCCTCCTTCCCCTGCATGTTCTAGCCTGGCTGTACTGGCAGGGGAAAAGCCGCTCTGCTGCTCCAGCGCAGCGCTGAAAAAAAAAAAAGAGAACCAGCGATTCTTTGCAGGGGGAGCACGGACAATCATGACGGTACAGACATTCCCCATGCACCGAGAACAGGGACAGCAGCCACAAACCAACTCCCCGATGGATGTGCCGCTCTGGGTAGGAAGAGGTAAGAAACAACACTCACCCATTGTGCTCCAGCACAGCTCCAGGAGCCTGGCTCTAGAGACCTAGGGGAACCAGTTCCAGGAAACATGTTACCCCCCGTCCGGAGGAAACACTAATACTGGCATGGGGCCTGGAGGACCGCCCTTTTATCTGGTGGGGGTTAACGTGTTTCCTGTCCTGGTGGGAGGAGCCCTAGGTCTCATGGGCTGTCCTGGAAGACGCTTGGGAGAAAATTGTGTTTTTTTTCAAAATTGTCGCTCTATTTTTGTTTATAGTGCAAAAAATAAAAACCGCAGAGGTGAACAAATACCACCAAAAGAAAGCTCTATTTGTGGGAAAAAAAGGATATCAATTTTGTTTGGGAGCCACGTCGCACGTCGTTATGACTATAGGACAGAAAGTGAAGGAAACTCTATTTACGTGTGTAAAAAAAAAAAAAAAAAAGCAGATCTCTCCAATGCATGCACATTTCTATACATAATATATCTGTGTACATACCAGAAATTTAGTTAGCTTTATATAATACCTGTAGGCCTCTTTCACAAGAGGCGGATCCACTGGACAAACAGGTCTGTCTCTGCTCACTGTGAAGGGATGGACCCGTCAGAGCCCCGCTGTTCTCTATGGGATGATCGAATGAAAACAGACAGTCTGTACGTTTTCATCCAATCCAATGCAATTCAGATCCGCTGGACGGATGGCGAGCGTATCGCCATCCATCCGCTTTGAGTGGATCTGGTCTGATTGGATGGCAGGCGGGTGTCGGCGAATAAATCCCTGGTGATTTTCGCCTGCCCATAGAAGTCAATGGGTAGAACTGCTTGAAGAACCGACAGGAGGATCTGAGCGGGCCGATCATGTGAAGGACGCCTTAACCTCCCTGGCGGTATGATTCTTTCAGATTTTAGGTGCTGAAAGCGGTACCATTATTTGCAAGGGAACGTCGCAGGGAATGGAGATCGGCGGCGCGTGGGGACGCTGTGTGAATCGAGCGAGCACCCGCTCGCTCACACTGTATAGTGTTTGTTTACATTTTTGAATTTGGTGCCGTTCTCCGTCCCCGTGCGTCGTAACGTCGCAGGGAATGGAGATCGGTGGCACGTGGGGGCGCTGTGTGAATCGAGCGAGCACCCGCTCGCTCACACAGCGCGGATGCATCGCTGGATCCACGGAGAAGGTAAGTATACAGTCTCTGTGGATGCTGCGAGGCGAGCCCGAGTCTGACTCGGGGTTACCGATCGTAGCACAGAAATCTAACCCCGAGTCAGACTCGGGAACACCGCCAGGGAGGTTAAAGGAGTTGTACATTTTTTGCTGAAATGACTGTTTACAGGGTAGAGAGACATAATAGTTAACTGATTCCTTTTAAAAACAAAGAGGTTGTATAGGAAAAAAAATGTTTCCCTAAATAGCTTCCTTTACTTTAGTGCAGTCCTCCTTCACTTACCTCATCCTTCCATTTTGCTTTTAAATGGCCTTACTTCTTCTGAGAAATCCTGCCTTTCTGTTCTTCTGTCTGTAACTCCACACAGTAATGCGAGGCTTTCTCCCTGGTGTGGAGAAAGCCTTTTTGGAGGGGGGAGAGCAGGCAAGTCAGGACACTCTCTACTTTGCATATAGAGAAAGGAGCTGTGTGTTAGTGGGCGTCCTGACACTCCTGCTCGCCCCCTCCCCCAAGAGGCTTTCTCCACACCAGGGAGAAAGCCTCGCATTACTGTGTGGAGTTACAGACAGAAGAACAGGAAGTGAGGATTTCTCAGAATAATGACATTTAAAAGCAAAATGGAAGGATGAGGTAAGTGAAGGAGGACTGCACTAAGATAAAGGAAGATATTTAGGGAAAAAACATTTTTGCTTTACAATTCCTTTAATCAGCTCCTTGATTATACTAAAATCGTAAGCTTTTGAGACCACTCAGGTCCAGCATACATAATCTTCTCAGAGAGAATAAAGACAGGAGGATAAAATCATCAGCACTCAGCAATATGTCACAGAAAGAAAAGAATATAAATGGGTTAGAGGACTTACCAGAGTTGGATTCTCCACCACATAGTTGATGTCAGGCACATTCTGTTGGTCATCTTGAGGGTCAGCATCAATCTGCATGGGCTCCACAGCACCCTAAGTAGGCAAGAGTCCAGTCAATTACCACAATCAAGATAAACAGCAAAAGGTCCAGCGGCCTGCAATCTGCACTGAGCCACAACACTTCACCAGCACTCCTAACAGAGCAAAGTCAATTGACAAAACTATATGACAGAAAATAAAAATATAAAAAAAATAAAAAAGTACCATAAATAAACAGACTTTAAAAGAGATCCTGTCACCTTGTCTATTCAGGGCAAAGTTACAGTGTCTGTGCAAATCCTCACTTCATATTCACCTCTCCCCTGACACTTCTGTTGTGGACATCACCTAAATACAGTGACAGTGCTTGGCTTAGCAATTGCCAGCAAGGCCAGAGCACTTTAATATGGGAGGTGGTCACATGCCACGGCGTACTGGTTATTTTACAGTGGCACCTACAGAGAGAGGAGCAGCAGGGAAGCGGTGAAAGGACAAGGTGACAAACACTGATCTGATACAGAGAAATGTATGCTTAAAAAAATATATAAAATTCCATAAGTGCCTATTCCAGGCGTTCCACTCTTCGCTCAGTAGTCCCTCATCGCCAACCCCACCGCCATGCCCACTAATGTAGTGACTGGCGTGAAGTGTTGGTTTCTAAGA
Organism: Rana kukunoris; assembly: GCA_029574335.1. NCBI lineage: Eukaryota > Metazoa > Chordata > Amphibia > Anura > Ranidae > Rana > Rana kukunoris. The sequence continues at coordinate 142,946,549 of CM056060.1, forward strand.
TGTTGGAGGAGGATTTCTTTGGATCAGATTGCCATTTAGCAGTGAACTGGGAGAGGTCTTGCACTCTTCTTTTACAGGAAATCTTTTGGGGCAATTTCATTTCATTTAGGGCCTCATACACACTGGAGGTTTTTACAGCTGCTGTTTTTGGCTTCAGGTGTTTTTTTTATGCAGACAGTAAACTCCCCAGCATGTTATCCTATGTGTCCATACACACTCACTGTTAACATTTTTTGGCAGGGGCGTTTTCTGTCTGGAAAAAAAAAATTATAATGTCCAGTGTACATGAGGCCTACTACTATCAGAGCTGGTAAACTAAAACAACCTAGTGGTCAGCAATGGAGCCAATAGAGTAATTAAAGTATACCTAAAAGGCAAAACTTTTTAGTTTTGGATAGAGTGGGAGATGTCTGTGTCCCCGTTAAAGAGATTCACCCTCTCTATTTGTCCTGATTTACCATTAAAAGTGAAAGAAAATCAAAATCCCAAATTTTGGAATCTCCCCAGAAAAGTAATAAAGGAGAAATCTTCCAATGGGTACACTAGTTCTGGTGAATCTGGAGACAAACCTGTCCAGTTTCTTGCTAAACGTGGAGGCCAGGAGGTCCAACATTCAGCAAACCCCACCTGCAAAACAGGTCCTGAAACACCTCTAGGTGTAGAGACCACACCTCCAGGGGTTGCTGAATGAGGAAGGCCATGACTAAGGACTAAAGTCCGAAACGCGTAGGCTGTTTTACAGCTCTGTACATACATTTATTAAAAGGAATACTATTTTGGATGTCATTCTGAGTGCCGACCATCCCTTTCCTTAGGCTGCTTTCACATTGGGCAGTGGAGCCGCGGTGGCGGTATAGCAGTGCGATTTTTAGCGCTGCTATACCATCGTATTAACCGTGGTATTCGGCTGCTAGTGGTGCGGTTTTAACCCCCACTAGCGGCCGAAAAAGGGTTAATACCGCCCGTCTGTAGAGGCGCATTGCGGGCGGTATTAACGCGGTTTCCCATTGATTTTAATGGGAAGGAGCGGTAAACACACCGCTCCTATACCGCTGCAAAGATGCGGCTAGCAGGACTTTTGGAGCGGTCCTGCTAGCGCACCGCTTCAGTGTGAAAGCCTTCAGACTTTCACATTGAAGACTACAGGGCAGGTTTTTTTCAGGCGGTATAGCAGCGCTATTTTTAGCGCTGTACCGTGTGAAAAACGCCTCAATGTGAAAGGGGCCTTATTCTGGTACATTGGAGGCGTCAGCGGTCTCAAGGTCTGAGCACTGGGTGGAGCTTTTGGCCTCTTTTACACAACAGCACTTTTTTTCCTATTGGTGCCTATATTCGGACGATAATTTTCAGCGGCTGATATATCAGTGCTTCCCTAATTTCAGGTAATTTTCAGGCTGGAAATAATTGAAACTCAATGTAGAAAAAAATCTGACAACAATTGTCCGATGGAGCGTACAAACGGTCGGATTTTCCAACTAAACCCTGTCATCACACATTTGTTGACGGAAAGTCGACGGGGCGAGATATTGCAATGAAGTCAATGGGACCCCTTCTTGTGATTGAAGTCAATGGGGGCGAGATTTTGCATTGAAATCAAGGGGGCGAGATTTTGCATTGAAGTCAAGGGGGCGAGATTTTGCATTGAAGTCAAGGGGGCGAGATTTTGCATTGAAGTCAAGGGGGCGAGATTTTGCATTGAAGTCAAGGGGGCGAGATTTTGCATTGAAGTCAAAGGGCGAGATTTTGCATTGAAGTCAAGGGGGCGAGATTTTGCATTGAAGTCAAGGGGGCGAGATTTTGCATTGAAGTCAAGGGGGCGAGATTTTGCATTGAAGTCAAGGGGGCGAGATTTTGCATTGAAGTCAAGGGGGCGAGATTTTGCATTGAAGTCAAGGGGGCGAGATTTTGCATTGAAGTCAAGGGGGCGAGATTTTGCATTGAAGTCAACAGGGCACAGCATGCAATTATCAGCACTTTTTTTTTCATTGGTGCCAATAACCCTATTTTCGGACGATAATTTTCAGCGGCTGATATATCAGTGCTTCCCTAATTTCAGGTAATTTTCAGGCTGGAAATAATTGAAATTTAACGTAGAAAAAAATCAGACAACAACTGTCCGATGGAACGTACGAACGGTCGGATTTTCCAACTAAACCCTGTCATCACACATTTGTTGTCGGAAAATCTGATCATGTGTACGAGGCTTAAGAATAAGAGGGAGGTGAAGCCTCCATCAAACTACAGGTAATATCCCAAAAAACTGAGCATGTGCAGAGTTACCACCACAGCTGCAAAATCCCCTAGCTGAATTGGGGACATGAACAGAAGGGGGAGATAGAGAGCAGCAGGATCAACCAGGTTGTTTTGCAGAATACAGAAAAGGAATCTCATAGTGAGAGTGAGTATGAACAGCATGTAATACACCATTTATTGATAGATTTTTTTATGATGTGGGTTTAGTGACACTTGAAGTCTGTTCTCTGTCAAGATTATAAAACAATGTGGCTTGTAGTCAAGAGGCAAACATCTACTCCTCTATGATACCTCAAAATGCAAGGAGTATGCTGATGAAATGGCTTTCCAGATGAAAGATCCAAATTTAGCTAAATAGAATTCTTCTGCACTATCGCTGTCAGGGCCTCCATATACATCTGTCCAAGGAGAGGATTGTGATCTGTTCTGACTGTCTGTATCCTCAGACCCTGACACATCGCCTCCCTGGTAAAGGTAAATACAGCAGTAACAACCATCACCAGACACAACACATGCTCTATGCCACAGGTCATAACATGTACTTTAAGCCCAACTCTAGGCCGTGTATTTTTTTGCTCGGTTTTGTCATACTTACCTTTTCTGAAGTATTGAGACCAGTCATGTGACACGCAGGCTCCTCGTCCAATGTTCTTCTAGCAATAAGCAGGACTTAGGCCCCTTTCACACTGAGGAGTTTTTCAGGCGGTTTAGCGCTAAAAATATCGCCTAAACACTGCCTGAAAAACTCCTGCCCTGCAGTCTCAATGTGAAAGCCCGAGTGCTATGATCAATGGGAGGCACTATTAGTCATACACAGTGAAATATTAGGGTGAACCTCCACTTTAAGGACGTGACGGCGGCCACCCGCTCCTTTACAACCATGTCGTTTACAACCAATACACATTCAACAAATACCGCATTCCTGGACCACTACTTAAAAGATGAGTTCCAGACATAAAAAAAAAAAAAAAAAAAAAGTCAGCAGCTACAAATCCTGCAGCTGCTGACATTTAATATAAAGACACTTAACCTGTCCAGGGATCCCGTAATGTCGGCACCCCAAGCCCATTTGCCTATCAGCTTCGGGTGCAGGCAACTATAGTAAGGGAAACAGGAAGTGAAAGGAGATGTATGGCTTTCCAGGTTATTTGAGATTCATACTTACCTCGGTGGATGGAGCATCAGACCGATGCTCCATCTGTCCCCCGCTGTCTGTGCACAGAGAACCGAGCCACCGAACATCGCCGATGATCCGGTTCTCACAGATCCCCCAGAGAAAAGAGGCTGACTGTCAGTCAGCCTCTTTCTTCTCTGCTTCTCCTTGCTCATTGGAGAGCTGAGCAGTGGAGGGGCGGGGAGCGGCTGTCTCAGCGGCTCGCTGATACGCTGAGACTGCCGTCAATCAGGGCAGCTGGCGGATCCCGACTTGGGAAGTCGTGATGATGCGCTGCCCCGACTGATGGCGGTGACATCAGCGGCGATCGGACTTCAGACTGCTCTCCGCTGAAAATTGGTCACAAGAGTGCAAAACAAATTGCACTCCTGTGACCCAGAGGAGAAGCCCAGCCTAAAAAGCTCAGGCTGGACTTCTCCTTAAAGGCAACTATAGTAAGAGAAACAGGAAGTGACGGCAACTATAGTAAGGGAAACAGGAAGTGACGGCAACTATAGTAAGGGAAACAGGAAGTGACGGCAACTATAGTAAGGGAAACAGGAAGTGACGGCAACTATAGTGCGCTGTGCTGCAAGTAAGAGCCAGTCCCTGAACCAGCGCAGTCAGCGCCACCAGAAACATGCGGCTTATTGCATAGTCACTAAATAGGATTTGATTCCCTCCCCTGCGCTGCAAGTAAGAGACAGTCCCTGAGACAGCGCAGTCAGCGCCACCAGAAACATGCTGCTTATTGCATATTGTCGCTAAATATGACACGCCTCCCCTGCGCTGTGCTGCAAGTAAGAGCCAGTCCCTGAGTGCTCTTACACTGAGGCGATGCACTGGCGGGAGGACAAAAAATCTCCTGCCAGCAGCATCTTTGGAGCAGTGAAAGGAGCGGTGCGTTTACCACTCCTTCCCATTAAAAACAATGGGACACTGCGGTAATACGGCCGGCAAGGCGCTTCTGCAGAGGCGCATTGTCGGTGGTATTAACCCTTTTCCGTCCGTTAGCAGGGGTTAATCCCGCACTGCTAGCGGCCGAATACCACTGCAATTCCGACGGTATAACGATGCTAAAAATAGCGGCGCTATACTGTCACCGCACCCCAGTGTGAAAGGGGCCTTAAGGTAAAACGTAAAGCGGAGTTTCACCCAAAAATGGAACTTCCGCTTATCCCACTCCTCACCCCCTTACATGCCACATTTGGCATGTCATTTTTTGGGGGGGGGGGAGTGGGGGCTTCAGGAGGAGTGGGACTTCCTGTCCCACTTCCTCCTTCTGCCGAGGGGCTGGTTAGACAATTAAGCTTATTCAACTACTGCAGCCCCTCCCTGTAGGTGATCGCCTAGGACACGTGACAGGTCCCATGCGATCGCCTGTCCAATCGGACGACGCAGCGCCGGGCCGCTCGCGCATGCGCAGTGGGTGCCTGGCCGTGAAGCCGAAAGCTGTCAAAGCCGAGTGCCCACAGTTACAATGAAGACGCGGGTCGGGGAGAGGAGCGGAGCCCCGGCCGGCGCGACGCTGGAACAGGTAAGTGTATGTTTATTAAAAGCCAGCAGCTACACTTTTTGTAGCTGCTGACTTTTAATAAACATAAAAATTGGCTGGAACACCCCTTTAAAGAGTAACCCCACTCTTGCTTGAGAACTAAACACTCCCCCCTCAGGGTGATCTATATACAGTACCTTGAAAAAGTATGCATTCATACCCCTTGAAATTCTCCACATTTTATCATGTTATTGCTGGCAGTTAAAAAAAAATGAAAACAAATTGTATCTGCATCGGCCAGGGGCATGCTGGGTCGATGACGTCACAAGGGGGTGGGGGTAGTTGTTTAAGAACTCTCAGAACTTCAGGTGCGGCGACAGCGGGCATTGCGATCGACGCTGAATGAGAAGGGTTACTATGTATACCCCATACTCTTTTACATGGGGGGGGGGGAGCAGGTTCTGGGGGCCACCTTGTTAAATGGAGCTTCCAGATTCCTATAAGCTCCCTGCCCACAGACCCCCACAACTACCAGCCATGGTCGTGGAGAAAAGGCCCTTGTCCCCATCAACATGTGCCCCAAAGCACCCCCCCAATCTTGAGGGCATGTGGCCTGGAATGCTTCAGGGGGGAGGATGCTCGCTCCTCCCCTCCGTATCCTGATCTGCATGCTCGGATAAGAGTCTTGTATGGATTTTTTTGGAGGGGGGGACCCCACACCATTTTTTTCAAATTTAGGCATAGGAGTTCTTCCGAAAAGCCTAGTATGTATTTGGAGGGGGTGGGGCATGCCATTATTTGATGGCAATTTTTTTATTTTTTTTTACATCCAGATGTCAGCGGGGAACCCGACTAACAGCTGATGACATATCAGTTGTTAAAGGGGTGGTTCAATCGATTTTCCTTTTTTTTAGTTTTATGCTCCTCTTACCTTGTTAAATTATCAGCCCGTGTGTCCTAATCTATCAGCCCCCAGGATGAGATTATACTGCCAAACGATATGTTATATCTCTGTCTGCAGGCAGTTTTAATTTTTATTAATGGCACGCTGGGCACGTTGAAGCCCAGCAGTACTGATTTCCGGGATACGGCGGTGAATGCTGGCGTCCCAGCATGCACCGCTGTATCCCACGCATGTCCTTTGCTGTGCTGTGTTGACGGCGAGCGGCGCCGTCAACACTTCACAGTTACCATGGCAACGGCCGGAGTCAATATGACCCGCTTGCCGAGTCACGTGACCAGCTTGCCGAGTCACGTGACCAGCTTGCCGAGTCACGTGACCAGCTTGCCGAGTCACGTGACCGCGAAAATATCGCGCGATTTCATGACAGATCGTCTCCTGGGAACGTCTGAACTAATTCCCAGGAGACTGAGCACGTCGGGGGAAAGAAAGAAACGCCTATTCACCCGCGGGGACAATTGATTGACAGGCAACAATCTTGATAAAATAACGGTAAGCTTTTATAAAAATAAATAAAAAAACACCGATTTTTAATGATCAATGGGAGGCACTATTAGTCATACACAGTGAAATATTAGGGTGAACCTCCACTTTAAGGACGCGACGGCAGCCACCCGCTCCTTTACAACCATGTCGTTTACAACCAATACACATTCAACAAATACCGCATTCCTGGACCACTACTTAAAAGATGAGTTCCAGACATAAAAAAAATAAAAAAGTCAGCAGCTACAAATCCTGCAGCTGCTGACATTTAATATAAAGACACTTAACCTGTCCAGGGATCCCGTAATGTCGGCACCCCAAGCCCATTTGCCTATCAGCTTCGGGTGCAGGCAACTATAGTAAGGGAAACAGGAAGTGAAAGGAGATGTATGGGTTTCCAGGTTATTTGAGATTCATACTTACCTCGGTGGATGGAGCATCAGACCGATGCTCCATCTGTCCCCCGCCGTCTGTGCACAGAGAACCGAGCCACCGAACATCGCCGATGATCCGGTTCTCACAGATCCCCCAGAGAAAAGAGGCTGACTGTCAGTCAGCCTCTTTCTTCTCTGCTTCTCCTTGCTCATTGGAGAGCTGAGCAGTGGAGGGGCGGGGAGCGGCTGTCTCAGCGGCTCGCTGATATGCTGAGACTGCCGTCAATCAGGGCAGCTGGCGGATCCCGACTTGGGAAGTCGTGATGATGCGCTGCCCCGACTGATGGCGGTGACATCAGCGGCGATCGGACTTCAGACTGCTCTCCGCTGAAAATTGGTCACAAGAGTGCAAAACAAATTGCACTCCTGTGACCCAGAGGAGAAGCCCAGCCTAAAAAGCTCAGGCTGGACTTCTCCTTAAAGGCAACTATAGTAAGAGAAACAGGAAGTGACGGCAACTATAGTAAGGGAAACAGGAAGTGACGGCAACTATAGTAAGGGAAACAGGAAGTGACGGCAACTATAGTGCGCTGTGCTGCAAGTAAGAGCCAGTCCCTGAACCAGCGCAGTCAGCGCCACCAGAAACATGCGGCTTATTGCATAGTCACTAAATAGGATTTGATTCCCTCCCCTGCGCTGCAAGTAAGAGACAGTCCCTGAGACAGCGCAGTCAGCGCCACCAGAAACATGCTGCTTATTGCATATTGTCGCTAAATATGACACGCCTCCCCTGCGCTGTGCTGCAAGTAAGAGCCAGTCCCTGAGCCAGTGCCACCAGAAACATGCTGCTTATTGCATATTGTCGCTAAATATGACACGCCTCCCCTGCGCTGGGCTACAAGTAAGATCCAGTCCCTGAGCCAGCGCAGTCAGCGCCACCAGAAACATGCTGCTTATTGCATATTGTCGCTAAATATGACACGCCTCCCCTGCGCTGGGCTACAAGATCCAGCGCCACCAGAAACATGCTGCTTATTGCATATTGTCGCTAAATATGACACGCCTCCCCTGCGCTGCGCTGCAAGCAAGAGCCAGTGCCACCAGAAACATGCTGCTTATTGCATATTGTTGCTAAATATGACACGCCTCCCCTGCGCTGTAAGTAAGAGCCAGTCCCTGAACCAGCGCAGTCAGCGCCACCAGAAACATGCGGCTTATTGCATAGTCACTAAATAGGATTTGATTCCCTGCGCTGTGCTGCAAGTAAGAGACAGTCCCTGAGACAGCGCAGTCAGTGCCACCAGAAACATGCTGCTTATTGCATATTGTCGCTAAATATGACACGCCTCCCCTGCGCTGGGCTACAAGATCCAGCGCCACCAGAAACATGCTGCTTATTGCATATTTTCGCTAAATATGACACGCCTCCCCTGCGCTGTGCTGCAAGTAAGAGCCAGTCCCTGAGCCAGTGCCACCAGAAACATGCTGCTTATTGCATATTTCCGCTAAATATGACACGCCTCCCCTGCGCTGGGCTACAAGTAAGAGCCAGTCCCTGAGCCAGCGCAGTCAGCGCCACCAGAAACATGCGGCTTATTGCATATTGTCGCTAAATATGACACGCCTCCCCTGCGCTGCATTGCAAGTAGTAGCCAGTCGCTGAACCAGCACTGCGGCCTGGCGACCCCCCCACTCCACCTCATATGTCAAAAAGAAGCCCCACTAATGTCCTCCACAGCAACCGAGCTGTCCACCTCCAATGGAAAAGAAGAAGAGTGTGCTGGTTGCTATGAGCAACACAGACAGTCCTCCTTCTAGAGGAGGGGTGACCCCCTTACACACACAAGTGACCCCACCCCCTTCTTCTCCTCCTCTGACCTGCAGGCTGAACACTTGCACCGGGAGAGGCATCGTCACCCCCTCGCTCTCCACTGCTTCGGCCCCGACCAGCCGACCACTTCCGGGTTACGTCCCTTGCGCCTCCTGTGGAGGGGGACGTCCGGTGGCGTCAGAACCATCGAGATCGGATCGTAAGGGGATAGAAGGGCGGCGCGCGTGGATGACGTCAGCCGGTGCCAGCTGAGGAGTCTAGGAGGTCCTGAGGGGGGTGTCAGTGCTGAGTTGCCACAGACAGGTACGGGGGGGCCCCCCCACCATACTTAATAACACTAAGAAGTGTGTTTTATGTAATAATATATTATATGGAGGAGTGTATAGTGAAGCAGACAGTGACAGAGGCTGTAATTATAAACTACAGAGCAACCCTGTCTGACTGACTTCACTGGCTGTGTGCTTGTTTGGGGGGCCACTAAAGGTCACTATGGGGGATAAGTTCTGGAGTTTGCACCCTTTATAACCACAATGGGAGGTTCCATGTCTCTGTTGGGCCCTTTAGGGTTAGAAAACCGCCCTCGTTTGTTTGTTTTTGTTTTGTTTTAAAGTTTTTTTTTTTTTTTAACTTTTTTTAAATTGGAGATTAATCAACTGGAAAAAAAAATGTTTTTTTTATTTTTGTCATACTTGTTCAGGGCCGTTGCTATGGGGATCTCTTTGTAATCTGCCCCCTTCCTCTCCATGGCGCCTGACGTCGCTTTTCTTGGCGCCTGTGTTCGCTGGCGCTTCTGGGAGATGTATGTCATTTCCCAGGAGTCGCTAGGCAGGGCTGAGGGCTAGAATTCCCAGTGTTTGATAGGCTTATCATGGTTGCCATCACAATGGGGCGGGCACTTCCGACGACGACAAAGCCTGTTGTGATGGCAACCTGAGAAGTTTCCTGCGCTGCTAAATTAGCTTGCTGCGCATGCGCGAGAACGGCCGGTGCATGCTGGTTATTTTGCAGCTCCGTATCCCGGAAGAATATCCTAGTGGGCATCGCATGCCCACTAGCAAGATGGAACTGCTCAACACATCCAAATCTAAAGTTAGTTTTACAAATAAAATAATAAATATAGCTACGCGATTAAAGGAAATGTTGTAGGAATTGTTTTTATTTAAAAAAAACATGTTATACTCACCTCCACTGTGCAGTTCGTTTTGCACAGTGTTGCCCCCGATCCATGTCTTCTGGTGTCCCTCGGCGGCTGCCTCTGGTCCTCCCCACAAGAACTCCACACATTCATGTGAGCTCTCTCGCATTGTGTGGAGTCCTTGCGGGCGCGCTCCTGTGATACAGCGAGCGGCCCCGCTGTATCACTCGGCCCCGGCACACCACGTCATTGGTTGTGATTGACAGCAGCCCCAGCCAATGGCTGCGCTGCTTCAATAGACCAATGAGTGAGTCGTGAAGCCGGCCAAAATGACAGCGCGTTCACGGCACGGGACTTTCGAGGGGTCAGGTAAGTAATTATTATATAAAAATATATTGCGCTACTCCAAAGTGAAAAAAAATTATAACATACAATTATATTATACAAAATAAGTGAAAAAAAAGAGAGAAAAGGTAGAGGCAGCCAACACAACAATGGAAATTATTGTAAATGAATACTGTGAAAAGTGCATCGCCAATTAAACCGAGGTATCCCTCACTGGGAATACCACAAAACGTGGTATTTGACACCCTCACACAACTAGACCTCTGAGTCCTTATTAGTCCGTGGTCAGGTAAGTAAATTGGGGGGGGGGGGGGACTGGGGAGGCCGGTATTGTTGGAAGTTTTTCACCCTAATGCATAGGATTTACCTTTTAGAACCCCTTTAACCATTTAAGACCCGAACCATTATGCAGGTTAAGGACCTGGCCAGTTTTTGCGATTCGCCACTGCGTCGCTTTAACTGACAATTGCGCGGTCATGCGACGTGGCTCCCAAACAAAATTGGCGTCCTTTTTTCCCCCCCCCCACAAATAGAGCTTTCTTTTGGTGGTATTTGATCACCTCTGTGTTTTTTATTTTTTGCGCTATAAACAAAAATAGAGCGCCAATTTTGAAAATTTTGCTATAATAAATATCCCCCAAAAAGATATAAAAAAACGTTTTTTTCCCCTCAGTTTAGGCCGATACGTATTCTTCTACATATTTTTGGTAAAAAATCGCAATAAGCGTTTAACGATTGGTTTGCGCAAAATTTATAGCGTTTATTAAATAGGGGATAGTTTTATGGCGTTTTTTATTAATATTTTTTTTTACTACTAATGGCGGCGATCAGCGACCTTTTTTTTTATTTGTGACTGCGACATTATGAAGGACACATCGGACAATTTTGACACATTTTTTGGACCATTGTAATTTTCACAGCAAAAATTGCTATAAAAATGCACTGATTACTGTGAAAGTTGCAGTTTGGGAGTTAACCACTAGGGGGCGCTGTAGGGGGTTATGTTACTGTGTTTACACTCACCTCTCCCCGTTCTTCGGCTCCTGTGACCGTTCGCGGGACACCGGCGGCGATTGGGTCCCGCGGTCACAGAGCTTCAGACCGGGTCGCGGGCGCGCGCCCGACCCACGGCTGGGCACTTAAAGGGGACGTACAGGTACGCGCTTGTGCCATTCCGCCGATGTAAATGTGCCGGAGGCAGTCCTTAAGTGGTGAATGAGAATAATGTGTGCAGCATTACATGATTAGGATGATGGCAGCAGATGGATTTTGAAAATAATTATGTAATATGTCGGTGGAAATCGGCTCGGCTTGTACAGCGAATCAGGAAAGTATTCACAGCGCTTCACTTCTTCCACATTTTGTCTTGTTACAGCCTTATTCCAAAATGGATTAAATTCATTATTTTCCGCAAAATTCTACAAACAATCCCCCCCCCCATAATGACAACGTGAAAGAAGTTTGTTTGAAATCTTTGCAAATTTATTAAACATTAAGCCCTGGTTCACACTGGGCTGCGGGAGCGAAGCCGTGCGAGTTCAGCTGAACTCGCACGATTTCACTCCCTCTGGCAGTCCCGATTTCAGCCACGATTTAAGAGACATCTGTGCAGGTTTCTGCACAGATGTCAATGTAAATCGCTTCCTGAAATCGCAAAAATTAGTACGGTCCCGATCGGACACCCGACCCGCAAGAAGGCAGGGACGTACCAGTACGCCCATCTGCCTGTACGTGCCATTCTGTGGACGTACATATACATGCGGCAGGCGTTAAGTAGTTAAGGAGAGCTCAAGGGTCTGTTGGCCTTCCCCCATTCTCTCCTTTGGGCTCCAATGCAGCCAATCGGACACAGATCGGTCTGATTGGCTGCTTCACAAGCCACTATGCAGCCAGTAAACAAAGAGCCAAAATGGAAATTGAAAAAAAAAAAATGTCTTCTTCAATTTAGACCAATATGTATTATGGTACATGTTTTTGGTAACAAAAATTCAAATAAGTGTATATTGATTGGTTTGCGCAAAAGTTGGACTCGATTTATAAATTTGTAGTGTGTGTATGTGTTTTTTTTTTGGCACTAGTAATGGTGGAGATTAGCGACTTTAAGCGGGACTGCAACATTGTGGTGTACAAATCAGGACACTTAGTGACGCTTTTTTGGGGACCGGTGACACCAATACATTGATTAGTGCTAAATATATGCACTGACACTGGCATGGAAGGGGTTAAATGTGTACCTAGGGAGTGCTTTCTAACTGTGGGGGAGGTGCTTGTACTATAATAAGACAGGGATCCGTGTTCCTGATTGGCAGAAACACACAATCTCTGTCTTCTCCTGTCATGGAACGGCGATCTGCCTTGTTTACATAGGCAGGCTGCCTGTCTGTCTGCCTCCAGGAACGATCGTCGGGTCCTGCTGATTGGCTCCCCCTGTGTCTAATCCCAGTAGGAGCTGGTCGCTGGTGACGCCCCAGATCAGGAAGAGCAAAATTACGTACAGGTACTTGATTTTGCGCAGAGGCCGCCCCCGCTGCAGTAAATGTATGTGAATAGGGTAATAAAAGCTGCAAATTGAAAGTTTTTTTTATTAAACCCAAATCAAAAATTCCATGACTTTTATGGAGCCATAACAACGTGTACGGTTCCCCTGCAGTGAAGCACACTGGGGTCTCATTTGGTCTGACTGTAAAGAATTGGGATCCGCCCACCTCCCCGCCCACATGAATTTGAGTGACAGGCAAAGAAGGACCCACAGAGACTCTGATGTGTGTAATGCATTTTAGGGGCTACCAAGCATAAGTGAAAGTCCGGACTGGTATTAATAAAGCTTTAACATCTGACCATCCTTTGTCTCCTCAGTGTCTGCAATGCCAGAGCTGGTTCACCAGGGCCCTTCTCCAGAGGGCTGAAGAATGAAAATCTCCACCATCGGATTGACTAAGATCTGCTTCCTGCTGTCCGTGTCACTCTGCATTCTCCTCTTCCTTCTCAGTCCATGGAGGCAGCATGCCCTACCCAGGCCACTGCTGGTCCCAGCCTGTAACCTCACCTGTGCCCGCAGTTACCTGGAGTCCTGGCCTGAGGTCACCAGGCTTTCCACCGCCACACAGAACTGGAGGAGAAACCTTGTCAAGTCCCCTGCGAACGTCGGCCTGAAAGACGATTCTCGTTCAAGCGACCTTCTTCAGTTAGACGATCTGTTCATCGCGGTGAAGACCACAAAGAAGTATCACAGAACTCGAGTGGACCTTCTTCTGCAGACCTGGATCTCCCAAGCAAATAAGCAGGTGAGATGCTCTAAGGGGACTTGGCTCTGTCCATGGTTTGAAGGCCAGTTCACATCGCATGCAGTCCAGTGCAATTTTTATTTTTATTTTTTTCTCTGCATCAAAAACTTTTTAAAAGTAGGTTTCCAATGGCATAGTTGACTCCAGTGCAGTCAGTTCTAGGGATTTCAAGTTCCAGAAAAAAAAAAAGTAGAACAGCATTTTTCCTTCACTGTACTGGAATGCAACATATCAAGGATGCACTGAAACGCATCAAAAATGGACAGTGGGGGAAAAAAAAAAGAGGAAAAAATGCATCTAAAATCGCACCGGAACGTGACAAAAACTAGTTAAAAATGCGCAAATGCATGCGGAAAGGATTTGGGGTGTGTTTTTAGTGGTGTGAACCGGCCCTGAAACTTCAACAGGTTTACTTTTTAGGGCTGGTTCACACCACAAAAACAAACACTCCGGATCCTCTCCAGATGTGTTTCTGCATGTGCATTTTCAATGCGTTTTGGCTTGTTTCTCTGTGTGTGTGTGTGTGTGTGTGTGTGTGTGTGTGTGTGTGTGTGTGTGTGTGTGTGTGTGTGTGTGTGTGTGTGTGTGTGTGTGTGTTTTTTCTGGGTTTCTGGATGCATCCAGATGCTTTTTTTTTTTTTTTTTCCTCTGTACTCGGGTCTGGTGTGTTTTTGATGCATTTCAGTTTTATTTTTTATTTATTTTTTATGTGGTTTACTGTGTTCCAATCTAGTGCAGAAAAAATGCAGCATGTTTTTTTTTTTTTTCTTCTTCCTGGAACTGGAAAGCCCTGGAACTGACCACACTGGTTTGAACTATGCCATTGGAATTTATATAACCTACTTTCCATGTGTTTTTTGATGCAGGAAAAAAAAACACACTGGACTGCATGTGGTTTGAACTGGCCCTTAAAGGTGGGTTTTCATATAATTATACATTTTTCAGAAAAATTGTAATATACATTTTTCAGAAAAATTGTAATATACATTTTTCAGAAAAATTGTAATATACATTTTTCAGAAAAATTGTAATATACATTTTTCAGAAAAATTGTAATATACATTTTTCAGAAAAATTGTAATATACATTTTTCAGAAAAATTATCTAACACTTTTCATCCACAGTCCACCTTGAAAGTCCCTGCTGTATTTATGTGGGTGATGAGCTGCAGTGCCCACGCAACCAGTGTAGTGGTTAGGGCTTTGCAAGTCCCAGCTCTTCACCTTCTCTGTGGATCAGAGCAATGCTCTGTGCTGGCACCGACCAATCAGAATCGTTCTCATCCATCCTGGAAGTGCAGCAGAGAGGAGTGGGATTATTCTCAGACGGACCTGAACGGGCGCTCCGTGTTCCTCTATGGAGCCACGGATGTCAGAAGTGACATGCCCACTGACATCCGACCTGCCCCGATCTGCCAAAGTATGATGGAGGAAAATCCTATTTTCCATCCGTCTGGCGGATCGGATGACGACGGACTCTACGGTCCATCGTCATCCAATTCCCCCATAGGGGAGAACAGCCGTTGCATGTAATTGTTAACATTTTTTTTTTTGTCTCCTTTAGACGTTCATCTTTACAGATTATGAAGACCAAGTGCTGCGCCATAGAGCAGGTAAATGTTTATGAACACTTTCTGTTATCCAGGTTACAGGGTATCGGGGATAGTAAACTAAGCGGATCTACACTGACATCTTTTAAGTGTTTCTTTGTTTGTGGAATTCTCCAACATGTAGACACTGAGGCACTAGATGCTGGAACCGGATGCGGATCGCACAGGAATGCTGTGCATCCTAGGGCTGGGGGAAAAATCGATTTGAATCCTGAATCAAGTTGCAAGGTCAAATCGATTTCAGGTTTTCAAAAAATCTATTTTTTTTTTCACCACCGACACTGCGCCGGTCCTGAGGAGCTGCGGGCAGGAGTTTTTAGGCAAGGTCGTGGCTTCAGCCTAGTCCGCGAGGCTGGACGCCGTAAAAAATATAAAAAAATTAAAAAAAAATACTTGGTTTGAATCGTAAATCGTGTTTTTTTTAATTAAAAAATCAGATTTTTTTTGGGGGGGGGGGGGGGAAATCGCCCAACCCTAGTGCGTCCCTATTCTCTGGTTCAGGGCAGAATCTGTGCCTGAATTTAGCCCTGAAACTGAGCCAAAGCCGCACAGCGTTTCTGTGCAGTGCGCTCAGCAGCCACCCCGGAGGTTTGTGAACCGGCTCCATAGAGAGCCGGTCACATTCTCCTGCTATACGAATTGGATGATTTTTAATTGCCGTAGTTTAGCGCTATTTCACAAGTGTCCACAATTTTCAAAAGTGACATGTTTTGTATCTTTTTACTCTGCGTAACATCATCTTTTATATTTTACAAGAAAATTGGGTTATGGTGTTTCCTTGCACTAATAGTTGCTGCACAAATATCGTGTGACATAAGAAATTGCAACTACTGCCTTTTTTTATTTTTATTTTAATAACGTTTTTTATTAGTTATCTCGAAAAAATTATCATTACACAGATACATATAAAGTTAGAAAAGCGAATGCAGGGATAAAACAATTCTCTGTGTATACGCAAACACGTCGGGGAGGGAAAAAGGATACCTTCCTCACATTGTGTGCATGATATACAGTGCAGAAAATAAGTATTTGAACACCCTGCTATTTTGCAAGTTCTCCCACTTGGAAATCATGGAGGGGTCTGAAATTGTCATCGTAGGTGCATGTCCACTGTGAGAGACATAATCAAAAAAAAAAATTCCAGAAATCAAAATGTATGATTTTTTTTTAACTATTTATTTGTATGATACAGCTGCAAAGAAGTATTTGAACACCTGAGAAAATCAATGTTAATATTTGGTACAGTAGCCTTTGTTTGCAATTACAGAGGTCAAACGTTTCTTGTAGTTTTTCACCAGGTTTGCACACACTGGAGGAGGGATTTTGGCCCACTCCTCCACACAGATCTTCTCTAGATCAGCCAGGTTTCTGGGCTGTCGCTGAGTTTGAGCTCCCTCCAAAGATTCTCTATTGGGTTTAGGTCTGGAGACTGGCTAGGCCACGCCAGAACCTTGATATGCTTCTTACAGAGCCACTACTTGGTTATCCTGGCTGTGTGCTTCGGGTCATTGTCATGTTGGAAGACCCAGCCTCGACCCATCTTCAAAGCTCTAACTGAGGGAAGGAGGTTGTTGCCCAAAAGCTCGCAATACATGGCCCCGGTCATCCTCTCCTTAATACAGTGCAGTCGCCCTGTCCCATGTGCAGAAAAACACCCCCAAAGCATGCTGCTACCACCCCCATGCTTCACAGTAGGGATGGTGTTCTTGGGATGGTACTCATCATTCTTCTTCCTCCAAACACGGTTAGTGGAATTATGACCAAAAAGTTCTATTTTGGTCTCATCTGACCACATGACTTTCTCCCATGACTCCTCTGGATCATCCAAATGGTCATTGGCAAACGTAAGACGGGCCTTGACATGTGCTGGTTTAAGCAGGGGAACCTTCCGTGCCATGCATGATTTCAAACCATGACGTCTTAGTGTATTACCAACAGTAACCTTGGAAACGGTGGTCCCAGCTCTTTTCAGGTCATTGACCAGCTCCTCCCGTGTAGTCCTGGGCTGATTTCTCACCTTTCTTAGGATCATTGAGACCCCACGAGGTGAGATTTTGCATGGAGCCCCAGTCCGAGGGAGATTGAAAGTCATATTTAGCTTCTTCCATTTTCTAATGATTGCTCCAACAGTGGACCTTTTTTCACCAAGATGCTTGGCAATTTCCCTGTAGCCCTTTCCAGCCTTGTGGAGGTGTACAATTTTGTCTCTAGTGTCTTTGGACAGCTCTTTGGTCTTGGCCATGTTAGTAGTTGGATTCTTACTGATTGTATGGGGTGGACAGGTGTCTTTATGCAGCTAATGACCTCAAACAGGTGCATCTAATTTAGGATAATAAATGGAGTGGAGGTGGACATTTTAAAGGCAGACTAACAGGTCTTTGAGGGTCAGAATTCTAGCTGATAGACAGGTGTTCAAATACTTCTTTGCAGCTGTATCATACAAATAAATAGTTAAAAATTCATAAATTGTGATTTCTGGAATTTTTTTTTTGATTATGTCTCTCACAGTGGACATGCACCTACGATGACAATTTCAGACCCCTCCATGATTTCCAAGTGGGAGAACTTGCAAAATAGCAGGGTGTTCAAATACTTATTTTCCTCACTGTATATCAACTTCACTTGGTAGCATTGCTTATAAAAACAAGCAGTAAACCGTATCTTAAAGGGGTTGTAAAGAATTTTTTATTTTTTTTTCATAATAAGCATCCTTTACCTGCAGACATTTCTCTTTTCATTTCCTCGTTGATCGTTTTTTCTCAGAAGTTGCTCTATTTCTTCTCTGTTCTGTTCACTTCCTGCTTGTCTGATTGTTACTGACCACGTGAAGGGAGGCTTTACTGTGGTGGTCAGTGACGTGCTTGCCCCCTCCTGGGAAATGCATCTGTGTGGCAGGACGCTCTCTACGTGTTAGAGACTTCAAGGAGGTGTGAATTACTGGGCGTGCTGCATATTATACTGGGAAATGTAGTTTTTGCATGAACGAGCGCCGCAAACCAGGAAGCGACTGAGAGAACAGAAACTAGAATGCCGGAGGTGATATAGATGAAGGAATTTAATAGGTATTTACTTGTTTGTTAACAGAATCATTACACTATTCTGTCTGTCTACCTTGCAGACATTAATTTTAGGCAAAAAAATGTTTTCCTTTACAACTCCTTTAAGACCAAATACTCATATAACTGTGCATAGATAGATTGCCACGAAGAAGAGAGGGAGAGAAAAACAAAAGGGGAAAAGTAAATAGGAGAAATGAGATGGGGGGGAGACATCAGGTTACCGCGTTGACTCTGTTACCGGCTCACCACAGATGCAACGACTGCCATTTTATTCCCTAGGGTCTCTGCTAAAAAAATTATACATGTTTGGGAATTCCAAATAATTTACTAGCAAAAAAAAAATGTTTACATGTAGGTGAGAAATGCCAGAATTGGCTTAGGCTGGCAGTGGTTAATGATGTATTAAATAAATAAAATGCTTAGCTTTGTATTTTATTTCTGCCTGGAGTTCTTCTGTAAAGGAAACCAGTCATGACTATAATCTGAAAGTTTCCATCTACTAAACTTTTCTTTCCAAGACTGCAAGTTGCCTAATGCTAAACCTTCTTTTTACTTCAGTAGTTGTAGTTTGCTGCCTTTTGAACAAACATGACTACCTTTCCTTGTTTCTTTTTCTTTTAGGGAGTCAGATGGTGAATACGAACTGCACCGCAGTGCACACACGACAAGCTCTGTGTTGTAAGATGGCTGTGGAGTATGACAAATTTGTGCTTTCCTTCAAGAAGTAAGAAATGCTTCCTTTTAATTTCTGTTAAAGTGAATTTTAAGCCCAACTCTGTTGGTTCCTTTCAGTTTGCATGCCTAGCATCATTAAACCCAATCCCTGTGGGTCCAGGTAGTCAAGGATACGCCCCCTGCAGATGGGGGTGGGGGGGATGATTTGCCCTCTCTATTTGTCCTGTTTACCATTGTCATTGAAAGAAACCTCCAAACTTTGGTTTGTTCCCAGAAAAGTAAGAGAGGGGAAATCTTCCAATGGGGACACTAGTTCTGGTGACCTGGGGATTCCCTAAATTTGCAGGAATTTCCTTTCACTTCCTGCTATGGCTACGGGACAGGAAGTGAGGGAAAATCTCCCCAAATGACACACAGATTAAAAAAAAAACTGAAAGTTTATAACCCACCCTTACTCTATCCTGGCAGTCATTCTACTTAAACTGATTCCTGATCGGCTCTAACAGATATACTGCAGCAGAATGGCTCTTCTGGGCGAAACCCCGTTCATGTACGGCTTTGCCCAGGAGGGCCGGGCGGGGAACCCAATGTGCGTGGGTGGCGGGCGCGATCGCCGCCGACTAAGTGTGATCATGTAAGCACACAAATCCCCGTGCTATCTCTGAGGAGACAAAACAGATTGTTTCTGTAAAGTAGAAACTAGGGTTGTCCCGATATCAGTATCGGTATCGGGACCAATACCGAGTATTTGCGGGAGTACTTGTACTCCCGCAAATACCCCCGATACCAGAATAGAATACTTTTTCCGTCCCCCCCCCGCGCGCGCTGCCGCCGAACGCCGCCGCCGCATCGAAACCCGCCGCCGCATGGGTTAAACATCGTGCGGGAACATCACAGCATTCATTTGAATAGCTGTAGTGTTCCCGCCCGTATAGACACTCCCCCTTGCTCGGGATTGGATGGGCGATCGTGATCTGTCCAATCCCGAGCAAGGGGGAGTGTCTATACGGGCGGGAACACTACAGCTATTCAAATGAATGCTGTGATGTTCCCCGGGCGGCGGTGGCTGCATATATGGGTGACATGGCTGCATATGTGGGTGACATGGCTGCATATGTGGGTGACATGGCTGCATATGTGGGTGACATGGCTGCATATGTGGGTGACATGGCTGCATATGTGGGTGACATGGCTGCATTTGTGCATTTGTGGGTGACATGGCTGCATTTGTGGGTGACATGGCTGCATTTGTGGGTGACATGGCTGCATTTGTGGGTGACATGGCTGCATTTGTGGGTGACATGGCTGCATATATGGGTGACATGGCTGCATTTGTGGGGGACATTTAAAAAAAGTATCGGTATTCGGTATCGGCGACTACTTGAAAAAAAGTATTGGTACTTCTAATCGGTCCTAAAAAAGTGGTATCGGGACAACCCTAGTAGAAACCACGATCTGTCATCTCATATAGTGAGTCCCCTTCATCCCCACAGTTAGAACACAAAATAGGGAACACAGTTAACCCCTTGATTGCCCCCTAGTGTTAACCCCTTCCCTGCCAGTGACATTTACATAGTAATTAGTGTATATTTATAGCACTGATCGCTCTGTAACTGTCAATGGTCTGAGGAGAAATTATAATAAAAACTTTTAAATGCAATAACTCTTTCCCATAGTTTGTAGACGCTCTAACTTTTGCGCAAACCAATCGATATACGCTTATTGCGATTTTTATATTAATTTTTTTGCCAAAAATATGTAGAAAAATGCGTATCTGCCTAAACCGAGGGGAAAAAAATTGTTAAAAAAAAAAAAAAAAAAGTTAATAATTACTATAGCAAAAAATAAAAGATATTGTTTTTTATTTTTTCAAAATTATCGCTTTTTTTTTTTTTTGTTTGTTTAGCGCAAAAAATAAAAACCGCAGAGGTGATCAAATACCATCAAAAGAAAGCTTTTTTTTGTAGGGGGGAATGACGTAGGTTTTATTTGGGTACAACGTCGCACAACTGCACAATTGCCACTTATATACGACGCAGTGCTGTATCGCAAAAAAATGGCCTGGCCATTGGGTAGGCTGGCAGGCTGCAGGCAGCATCCCGGTAATGTTTTTTTAGAGCCAATGGTCAGCTCTCTTGTAAAAGCAATCCTAGAGGCTAACAAGCCACTGGATTGCTTTTACAAGCAATGGGAGGGGATGTGTGAATACCTGCCAGTTAGAATGGAGTTAACGGAAGTGAGACTGATTTTGTTTTTCTTTGATATTGTTGCATTACAGCACCAGCATCCCAGTAATTGTTGGCATTGTGTTAATTATCAATTTGGCACTCTAGTTGCTGTAGCTAAATTGATTTGAGGGGGGGGGGGGGCTAGCTCATAACAAAGGAACCTAAGGCAATGTTTTTCCAAATCCACTTGGTTTTCACACCTGAAGGGGGCAGTACACACTGTATAAGCACTTTCATGCAAGGTCCTTCTTATTAGTGAAATGCTGATGATTTTACTTATTGTAGATGGTTCTGTCACGTGGATGATGACAATTACCTGAATCTGCATGCCCTGTTAGATCTGCTGTCTGCCTTCCTGCACAACACGGATGTTTACGTCGGGCGACCCAGTCTGGACCACCCTGTGGAGACGCTGGACAAGATTAAGGGCGATGGCTCGGTGAGATCTAAATGTCATTTTCACTCAGCTGGCTGTATTAATGTTTAACGCAGTGAGATAAGTATATACCCAAAAATGTTATCTTCTAATTAAAACACTTAGGCTGGGTTCACACTTATGCGAATTGAATGCGGTTTCCTTACATCCAATTCGCATGACAGAGACGGCTTGCACTGGAGCTGGTTCACACACAGCAGCAGCCCGCATTTGGGAAGGGTCTTTGATTTTGAATCTGGTGCAAATTCAGGCAAAAAGTCTGACCTGAATTGGTGTACAGGGACGCACTGGGCCCCCTGCTGTGAGCCGCAGCATGTGTAAACCGAACTTTAGCCTGGGCTCTCACTAGATGCAGTGCGAATTCATAGCAAATTCATTGCAGAATCGTCACTGCATCTAAATCGCAACCTGTTTATGCGAACCGATTGCAGAGTGTATGTCAAGTTAACGACACCCTGCAATCGGTTTGCAAATCGCACCCAGGCGATCTGATTCTGGTGCGGACAAAAAAAGGGTTCTGCAACAGTTTGGTGCAAATGCAAAGCGATTTGAGCCATACTAATCTATGGCTCAAATCGCACCCCTGCATTTAATTTGCACAGGAATATGTTGTGATTCCTGTGCGAATTGCATGCAGTGTCTCGCACCACAACAGTGTGAACTGGGGCTGAAAGTGTTACTAAACCCAGGGCTCCGCATTCACTACATCTGGTCTCCCACAGTACACAGAACACAGAACATGGAAATGCAATTATTTTAGTAAATATAAACTGCTAAATACCTTTTCTCATCAATAGTATAAAGCAGTCTTGTGACTTCTATCAGTGTCTGGTTAAAGCTTGTAGGAGGAGTTTTCATTCTCCCCTGATTGTCCTATGAGGCTACAGGACCCCTGACCCTCTGGACAGTGCTGATTGGCCCTGTGCGGATGACATGCATCCTCCAAAGGAAAAAAAAAATACTCTCTAGCAATAGGCGCCCAGAGGCCATTCAGTTCGCAAGTGTTGCGCTCTATAAGTTTTTCACTCACTCACTCTATACACACCAAACTGAGCATGCGCAGCTTGTCCCCTAGACTCTGTACTACCAGCAGATAGATTGGGAACAGTAGAAGGGGAGGATCAGAGAAGACAGGATCAAACAGCCTTTTTTACACAATGCAAAGGATTAACCCCTTAGGTTCCACAGTGAGTATAACAACCATGCTTTACTGCATATACAGACTGATTTTACTGTAGTGGGTTTAGTAACACTTTACCATTGTAAGAAAGGCAGGCTTTGAGGGGGAAGGATGGGGGTTGTACACTTCACTTATTATTATAATTATTATTATTTAATATATATTATATATACATTTTTTATTTTTTAAGTCATCTCTGAAGTTCTGGTTTGCAACTGGTGGTGCTGGATTCTGTATCAGCCGAGGCTTGGCCCTGAAGATGAGTCCATGGGCTAGGTGAGTGAATCTCTGTAGAGCTTGAAGAATAGAAAGTCTGTGCATTGCCAACATCCATCAGTTTAAAATCTGTTAAGTCTCTACAGCAGAGGTCTCAAACTGGTGGCCCTCCAGCTGTTGCAAAACTACAAGTCTCATCATGCCTCTGCCTGTGGGAGTCGTGCTTGTAACTGTCAGCCTTGAAATGCCTCATTGGACTTGTAATTTCACAACAGCTGGAGGACCGCCAGCTTGAGACCCCTGCTCTATAGCCTACCCCAGCCCTCATTCTGTGGCCATAAGTTTCTGGGCACCGGACTGACACACCTACACTGTATGATATAAAGTGTCTGAAGATTCCCTCAAATTACTGATTGCAGGTGTTTCCAATGAAGAGTAAAGTTAATGCAACAGCATTCAAAGACATTATAGACAATTGTGCGCTTCCATTAGGGCAACCGTTTGAGGAAGGCCCTTTTCTGTTGCAGCATGACTGTGTGTCTGTGTACAAAGCTGTCTCTTTAACCCTTCACTGACCTGCTCACAGTAGATATACTGCAAGCAGGTGGCACAGCCAGGCACCGTAACATACCCGTACGCCGCAGTGTACTTCCTAGCTTGGCTGCACCTGTGCGTGCGCCTCCTGCGGATACAGCCAATAATTATGAGGATCGGGGCATGCTAGTGCACATGCTCAGTTTTCAGTGTATTTACAAGCTGTTCATTTCCTCCTTGATCACATCTGAGCAGCCCATGTGACTAGAGTGGGGGCATACACAGTGGTAAATGACAGCCCACTCCCTCCTCCCTCCTCCATGCCAAATAAACCGCTAAATGCAAGTGTGCAAACAAACGTTGCACACTTGTAGAGGAGAAATAGGTTTCGGGTCCGGGGGACCTATGACTGACCTATAACTGGCCGGTACGGGGTCCCCAAAGTCACCAGAGAAATGGCCATTTAACAAAAATCGGTGCTCCCCGGCCGTAGGTCCCCCAGACAACAAACTTTGCACACTTGTAGAGAAAGAAATGTGTGCCAAGTTTGGGGTTCAGGGGAACCGGGTCCCCAAAGTCTGGGAGATCCGGCACAAAAAGGTGACTCGAGTATAAGCCGAGGGGGGCATTTTCAGCACCAAAAAATTTGGCTTATACTCCAGTATATACGGTATGTATTTGCATGAGAATTTTTCAACTGTTTATTGATATTAAAGGAGAAATATGGGGATTGACTTTTTTTTTTTAGAATCCTACTTGCCTAGCTGGATGCAGCATGGGTCTGATGCAGCATCTGTCCCCTGCTGGCTCTAATACGAAGAACCCAGCGATCAAACACCTCCGATCACTCAGTTCTTAGAGCAGAGAACTAATGGCTGTTGGTCACTGGCTCTCTACTCCCAAGTGCTCACTGGAGCACTGGGCTGTAGAGGTGGAGATGGCGGGAGCTAAGCCGCGTGCCAGTCCAAGCATGTGGGTGGATACCGACCACCGACTCTGCGACCTCAGCGGACTACAGGCTTTTGCTGTACTTCTCCTTTTATTTATTTTTACTCTGTATTCCAAAGGATGTTTTTTTTATTTATTTTTAGCATGTGTGAGCAGCAGCAGAGGACTAACAGCTCCTCATGCATCTATTTCCCTGCAGGCAGGCTGGGAAAAAACAGTCATGTGACAGCTGTACATTGATTAGAAAAAAATGAGTCTGTGTGACTAATGACAATTCTTTGTCTCATCTTTAGCATGGGGAACTTCATTAGCACAGCGGAGAAGGTTCGGCTCCCTGATGACTGCACCATCGGGTACATTATTGAAGGATTGCTGGAGGTGAAAATGCAGCACAGCAACCTCTTCCACTCGCACCTGGAAAATCTCCAAGTACTCCCTCAGATTTCCTTACTGCAGCAGGTAAGTGTCCCCCTGTTCTACTCGCTGATCACTAAATGGGCCTCCTGCATTTTACTTCTTCATTTGCATTTTTATAGTTCAGTTAAAGGTGTTTTCTAATAGTAAATGTGAATAGATACTGTAGTGCTGAAGAGATAAACAAGCAAAAAATGTTAATCTTAGAATCTTCTATCCCCCACATATGTCATGCCTGATAGTTGCAGCCCCCCCCCCCCGTGCACATGGAGCAAAGGAGCTGTTACAGTCACTAAGTCTAACAAACACACTGTATACATCTTTGGTACCCATCTGGTACTGTCTGTATTCCACTTTAAAGGAGAAGTCCAGCCTAAGCGTGTTTTGGCTGGGCTTCTCCTATGGGTCACAGGAGTACAATTCGTTTTGCACTCCTGTGACCCATTTTCAGCAGAGAAGTCCGCTCTCTGCTGAGATTACTGGAATCGGTCCACGCACCGTGTCATCACGGCAATAAAGTCTGGATCCGCCAGGTACTTGGACTGATACCCGTCTTAGCCTCTTGCTCGGTTCTCAGTGTAGAGGCGCTGGGGGACAGTAGCTGCATACACCTAGGTAAGTATGATACTGGAGAAAAAAAAATACATACTTCTCTTTTAACTCCTTCCTGCCCTGAGGTCCCTTTTTACTGGGCTATTACTACCACGGGGCAGAAAGGTCTGCTTAATTATGTGACCATTGTCATTGGCTGTCACATGATCGGGAGCCAGTTCCCAATCATTAGTATAGACCAGTGATGGCGAACCTTGGCACCCCAGATGTTTTGGAACTACATTTTCCATGATGCTCATGCACTCTGCAGTGTAGTTGAGCATCATGGGAAATGTAGTTCCAAAACATCTGGAGTGCCAAGGTTCACCATCACAGGTATAGACTGAGCTTTGGACATGCATAGATTTTGGGCGTTAAAGCCCACCCTTTTTGCTGCCGTACATATGCGTTACGTGGGCGGCAAGAGGTACATTTTTTATTTTATTTTTTTCTAAACACAATGCTGGCAATCTGTTTATAGGTTGACCAACATATCTGGAAATGATTGTGTTATTGTAATCGTACCTCAAAATCATCAGGGTTTTTTTTTTCCTGTGAATTGTAGCTGAGATTCCAGAATACCTGCTTTTTGGAGGCTTCTGGGTTAATATGTTCTCTTTTCTGCTACCAAGGTAACCCTGAGCTATGGTGGCCCCGAAAACAGAAGAAACGTTG
The DNA here is from genome assembly GCA_029574335.1 of Rana kukunoris. Classification (NCBI taxonomy): domain Eukaryota; kingdom Metazoa; phylum Chordata; class Amphibia; order Anura; family Ranidae; genus Rana; species Rana kukunoris. The sequence continues at coordinate 142,972,431 of CM056060.1, forward strand.
TACGAATTTCTGGAGCCTTCAGCTTAGAGCAGGACCCAACAAAGTAAGTCAAATCCTGACCAACAAAGCAGATTCAGAAATCTGCTCAACTCCTACTTTTTTTTTTTTTTTTTTTTGTTTCCCTAAGGCTGCTTTCACACTGGGGCCGGCAAGCGTTGACGATAAGTGATAAATATTAATACAGTGTCCCAAAAATGTATCTGGTGAAAAGAAGTCCAAAAGAAAATGCCTAATCCAAAGGATAAAGCAAAAAGAGATATAAAAATCAATAGGTGGAAAGTCCAAAGAATTTCGACTTCAAATGGCTCTGAAGGCACTGTAAAAAAGTGTGTGGTTCGATATGCGACACTTTTTTACAGTGCCTTCAGAGCCATTTGAAGTCGAAACACCGCTCCTCCACCACCCCAAAGACGCTGCTTGCAGGACTTTTTCTAACGTCCTGCAAGCTCACCGCTTCAGTGTTAAAGCACTCGACCTCTCAGACTGGGGCTACATGGGAGGTGTTTTTCAGGTGCTATTTTTAGACTGAAAGCTTCTGAAAAATGTCCCAGTGTGAAAGGGGTCTTCTACATACTCAAAATTTTGACTAGTCCAATGACTTCATAGGTTAGATAGGTGAAGTTGAATAAGGACCCCAGCCCATATAGTTTAACCTGTGTAGGTGTGTGTATGTCAATACCATTTCTCATATCCCTGTATATTGCGTTTGCCAAGATGTCCATGTTGTTGTTGTTGTGATGTTTTTTTATTCTTACCACTTCAGCTCTGAGCATCGTTTTGAGATTTGTTGTTTACAAGTTAAAATCCCTTTTTTTTTTTTTTTTTCTTAAAAATTACTTGGAACCCCCGAAACATTTTATATATATTTTTTCAGACACCCTAGAGAATAAAATGGCGGTCATTTCAATACTTTTTTTATTTTTTTAAATACCCTTTTTTTCTTTTTTGTGAAAGATAATGTTACGCCGAGTAAATTCATACCCAACATGTCACACTTACAAGCCGGCTCCATGCACGGCACTGCGTAAGGATAGGCAGTGAATTGGATGCTCTGACAACATTTTTCAGAGATTGACTCATTCAGCTGGAAAGTAAAGAATTAAGTGTGTTTGTAGCGCCGGTGTGATGTTTTATGCTTTTCTGTTGTGTGGATGATGTGGTAATTTTTTATATATTTTTTGCAGGTTTAAAACGATTCATTGTCTCCTTTATCCAGAGACGAGCTGGTGTCCGCAGAAGAAGCGTCTGTTTTCCTTGTCATGAGTTCCATGGCGCATCTAGATTTGACGTCTTCCAATTTTGTTTGTTTCTGTGAAACAATATATAAAAGCACACAGTGTTTGAAAGCATAACTGACCTCACCAACCGATTATCAGGAAGGGCGGCAGAGGAGGTAGAGGTTGTGTATTTTTGGAAGCGTCAAATTTAACCACTTAAGACCCGGACCAATACGCTGGTAAATGACCCAAGGTGTTTTTGCGATTCGGCACTGCGTCGCTTTAACAGACAATTGCGCGGTCGTGCGACGTGGCTCCCAAACAAAATTTGCGTCCTTTTCTTCCCACAAATAGAGCTTTCTTTTGGTGGTATTTGATCACCTCTGCGATTTTTTTTTTTTTTTTGCGCTATATACAAAAATAGAGCGACATTTTTGAAAAAAAAAACACTATTTTTTACTTTTTGTTAAAAAAAAAATCAAATAAACTAAATTTTAGTCAAACATTTAGGCCAAAATTTATTTAGCCACATGTCTTTAGTAAAAAAAAAAATCGCAATAAAAAAAAATAGCTACCTAGCGGGAACAGCGGCACTAATACAGCGATCAGAAAAATGATCGCTTAGTGACGCTGGCAATAGGGAGTGAAAGGGTTAACTAGGGCGGTGATCAGGGGGTTAAAACTTTATTAGGGGGGGTGGGGGGGCTATCCTGAACCTAACACTAACTGTTTTTTACACTGCCTGTCACACTGACACTAAATGCAGTGATTAAATCACTGCATTCAGTGACACTGTGACAGGGGGGTGGGGGGGGGCGATCACAAGGGGTTAATATGCCTATGTGAGTGTATGTCAGTGTTGTGTTGGTGCACACTTACTTGTGATGTCTTCTCTCATCAGCAGCGCTGGGAAACAGCGCTGCGATGAGAGAATACATCATTTCCTCCTTCCTGTGTAAACACAGGAGGAGGAAGTGACAGGCTGGGAGCGCGCTCCCATTGGCTGGGAGCGATCGCGGGGGGGGCGGATATCACGGACATCCGCCCGCAGATCCCGGATCGCTCCCAGAGGTAGGGGGACCCCCGCACGCCGCGGAGGGGGTCCCGATGGGACCCCCGAACCGCACTCAGGCGGGGACGTAAATTTACGCCCTTGTGCCTGTACGTGCCATTCTGTGGCCGTATATGTGCGTGCGGGGGTCCTTAAGTGGTTAAAGTATAACTAAAACCAAGATGGAGCTTTTTTTTTGGTTGGGGGGGGGGGGGGGTGGAGAGCGCTATAGCTTCTTTTTCTTTTTTTTGGACTTCCAATGGGGACACTTGTTCTATTGACACCCCAGGATTCCCTCACTTTGGAGGGATTTCCTTTGACTTTTTCTTTTGGCCAATGAGACAGGAAGTGAAGAGAAATTTCCTGAGTGAGACACAGATGAAAGAAATAAAAAAAAAAAAACTGATGGAGGTTATAACCTTCCTTTCCTCTATCCGAAATAGGGGGGGGGGAGTTTTGCCTTTTTATAGTGACACTTGAAAGAAATAGGACAATGTCTACATTCTCTACTACCTTTTGCAGAGTATTGTTTTCATTTGTGCCGTAGATATATCCAGATAGATGTCTTACTGCTGCAGTAACTGCATCAATTTATTTATTTATTTTTACTATTCTCTGCCCCATAGTGACAAATAATTGCCTGCCAATACTTTTAGTACAGGGATATGAAATTAGTGGACCTCCAGTTGTTGCAAAACTACAAGTCCCATCATGCCTTTGCCTCTAGGTGTCATGCTTGTGGCTGTCAGAGCCTTGCTATGCCTCATGGGACTTGTAGTTCTGCAACAGCTGGAGGTCCGCTAATTGCATATCCCTGATTTAGTAGATGGTGATAACAATAGATTTCATCTACAGCAGCACCTACAGGTGAATCCCAGTATTGCAGAATGACCTCTGTGAGCATCATTACAGAGGTTGGACACGGGGCATATTGTAAATGGCATAAAAGCGTACTCCATCCATGCACATTTTCTGTCTCTGAAGGTAAAAGGAGTGCCCATCCAGTTTAAAGAAATATACATTATAACCATTTATTATTTGCACCCCATCAAATTCCACAATTTGTAACAATGCTGGTGTGAATTCTTTAATTTAGACTGGGGCAGGGCATTGGAACTTCAAGTTGTAATCGGAAAACACTTTGAGGTTGATTTACTAAAACGTAAGAGTACAAAATCCGATCTGGTGCAGCTGTGCATGGGAGCCGATCTGATTCTAATGTCAGCTCAGCTTGTTCAATCAAAGGAGTTGTAAAGGCAGAAGGCTTTTTTTTTTTTATCTTAAAGGGGTTGTAAAGGTACAATTTCCCCCCCTAAATAGCTTCCTTTACCTTAGCGCAGTCCTCCTTCACTTACCTCATCCTTCCGTTTTTGCTTTAAAATGTCCTAATTTCTTCTGAGAAATCCTCACTTCCTGTTCTCCTGTCTGTAACTCCACACAGTAATGCGAGGCTTTCTCCCTGGTGTGGAGTGTCGTGCTCGCCCCCTCCTTTGGAGTCAGGACACCCACTAACACACAGCACCTCTATTCTCTATCTGCAACATAGAGAGAGAGCATTCTGACTCTCCTGTAGTCCAAGGGAGAGGGCGAGCACAACACTCCACACCAGGGAGAAAGCCTCGCATTGCTGTGTGGAGTTACAGACAGAAGAACAGGAAGTGAGGATTTCTCAGAAGAAATAAGGACATTTAAAAGCAAAATGGAAGGATGAGGTAAGTGAAGGAGGACTGCACTAAGATAAAGTGAAGGAGGACTGCACTAAGATAAAGGAAGATATTTACAATCCCTTTAATTCTTTGTATGCATTAAGATAAAAACCTTCTGTGTACAGCAGCCGCCCTCATACTTAACTGAGCCCCCTCTCTATCCAGCGATGTCCACGAGTGCCTTGTGGGACTCTCCCTTCTGATTGCGCCATTGGCTTCCGCTGCTGTCAATCAAAGTCAGCAAAACCGCAGCTTCATGTCTGAATACACGGAGCTGCAGCTCCTATCCCTTTTGAAGAAGTCACGTGACAAGTCGCGCAACGCGTCGGGTGGAGCTGGTGACGTTGTGTCCCGTGCATCGGAATTAGTGGTGAGGAGGCGAGGAGATCTCAGTTTGGATACATTACTTACATTTTATACACAAAGTGGAGTGCACAATCCTTATGTTTTAAATGGTATTGTGCAATTCATTTTTATTATATATTTTGAGCTCTGTTGAAGAAATCGTTCTTCATGAGAGAGCGTGTGTCCTTCACTATTGGAGCCGGTGTTCCTGATTATGGAGGAGCTTCCTAGACTTTATAACAAGGCTTGTATAGACCCGGGTGGGTCTTTGTTTGAGGTGAGCGGCCAGTTTACTTAAAGGTGGTGTGATGATTGCACATCTATGTTCAAACATGAATTGGATTTACACTTATAAGTGAGAGGGATACCTGCTCACTTTAGAATCATCACTGTTTTTGGACTTTTTTTGTCATTTTTTTGAACTCCTATAGTGTGTTTTAAATTTGTTGCACTTTATTCATTCCAGTTGAGGATTTTTATTAATGCTTTACAGTTTTCATATTGAATAAGCACACCATTATTTTGTATATTTTAGCTTTGTTTGGGTGCCCCCGTAGCAAGCTGCTTGCTGTGGGGGCACTCAAGAGGAGGGAGGGACCAGGAGCAGGGAAGAGGGACCTGAGAAGAGGAGGATCTGGGCCGCTCTGTGCAAAACCAACTGCACAGAGGAGGTAATTGTGACATGATTGTTATTTTTTTTATATATATCAAGACTTTAGTATCACTTTAAGCTTTGACTAAAAAAAAAATGGAAGCTGGTTTCTATGCAGAGCTGCACCAGATTTTACACTCTCCAGTTTTAGTAAATCGGCCACTTTTATATTGCCTATAAATGCTCTGATGTGTGTGTGCATGCATCTCAATGGTTTGTGCTGGATAACGTGTTCTGGAATGGTGCTTTTTTTTATTTTTCTAATTAATGCAGAGGACCACCCTAAAAACAAAAATTACATAAAAATGCAAAAAAAAAAAATGTACTTGCCATAAATGGTGGTTGCTAGGCAGATCTTCCTAGTCCGCAGCTGGTTGTCCTCTTTGTGTTGTCTTCTGGGGATTGGGGCGCGCTGTCTTCTAGGAACTGTGTGTATCCCAGAGAACAGCCGTCCAAATAAAGCGCCGCGCAAATCGTGCAATGCGCAGTAGGAAATAGGCAGTGAAGCCGCAAGGCTCCACTGCCCCATTCCCTTAGTGAGGATGGTGGCGCCAGGACCTGCCATGACCGAGGGATCGGCCTCTGGGAGGCAGACATCGCGGGCGTCTAGGACAGGTAAGTGTTCTTATTAAAAGTCAGCAGCTACAGTGTTTGTAGCTACTGACTTTAGAAAAAAAAAAAAAAAATGGCGGCTGCACCTCCGCCTTAAATTTTAGCTTGATCAAGAGACATCATTTAGTACCCCTTGCTCTGGAATCTTACAGCCATCTCTAAGTGCTGGAGCAGGCTCATAGCCTTTTGGTGGTATTTGATCCCCTTGGCAGTTTTTATTTTTTGCGCTATAAACAAAAAAAGCGTCAATTTTGAAAGTAATGGCGGTGAGCTGCGATTTTTTAGCGGGACAGCGATATTGCGGACAGATCAGACACTTTTGACACTTTTTTTGGGACCATTGACATTTATACACTGTTCAGTGCTATAAAAATGATTACTGTATAAATGTCACTGGCAGGGAAGGGGTCGATCAAGGGGTTAAGTGTTCCCTGGGAGGTGTTTCTAACTGTGGGGGGGTGGGACTGACTGGAGGAGGAGAGAGATCGCTGTTTGTAATTACCTGAACAGCGGATATGTGTCTCCTCCTCCTATCAGAATGGAGAATTGTGTTTTTTGCGTACACAAATTCCCCTTTCGGGCTCTTGTGCCCATAACCGTGGGTCCGCTGCTGTGCAGCGCACGCACGCTATGGCTCTTAAAGGATCCGACATACAGGTACGGTGATTTGCGGGAAAGAGACACTTTGCTGATGTAAATGTATGCGAGCTGGCCGGCAAGTGGTTAAAGAGAGCTTACCACAAAGCAAATTGCATGTAGGATTTAGTTCTGACAGAGGCAGTTATTCCTTGCTGCATGCAATGTGTTTGTGGCGTGAATACTGAGTCACTGCCTTGGACTTGAGCGCTGAGTGTGCACACTGGGCCACTGCCTTGGACTTGAGCGCTGAGTGTGCACACTGGGCCACTGCCTTGGACTTGAGCGCTGAGCGTGCACACTGGGCCACTGCCTTGGACTTGAGCGCTGAGCGTGCACACTGAGCCACTGCCTTGGACTTGAGATCTGAGCGTGCACACTGAGCCACTGCCTTGGACTTGAGCGCTGAGCGTGCACACTGGGCCACTGCCTTGGACTTGAGCGTGCACACTGGGCCACTGCCTTGGACTTGAGCGTGCACACTGGGCCACTGCCTTGGACTTGAGCGCTGAGCGTGCACACTGAGCCACTGCCTTGGACTTGAGCGTGCACACTGGGCCACTGCCTTGGACTTGAGCGCTGAGCGTGCACACTGAGCCACTGCCTTGGCCTTGAGCGTGCACACTGGGCCACTGCCTTGGACTTGAGCGCTGAGCGTGCACACTGAGCCACTGCCTTGGACTTGAGCGCTGAGCGTGCACACTGGGCCACTGCCTTGGACTTGAGCGCTGAGCGTGCACACTGGGCCACTGCCTTGGACTTGAGCGCTGAGCGTGCACACTGAGCCACTGCCTTGAACTTGAGCGCTGAGCGTGCACACTGAGCCACTGCCTTGGACTTGAGACCTGAGCGTGCACACTGAGCCACTACCTTGAAGTTGGCATACAGCATGAGTACCTGAATTCCTTCTTCTATCATAACCTAACCATACACGTGTGTTTTGCTTTATGTTGGTGCCTCTTTGAGCTGAATATTTTATTCATCATTTTCATAAAAAAAGGGGGGGGGGATTCTCTTTTACAATAATATTCTCTCATACAGGTACTAGATGTAAATACAACCACAAGGTACTGAAAAGTCATGGATTGGATTCTGTGCTTTCATCGTGTGCCCCCCCCCCCCCCCCACTTAGGCGGCGTACACACGATCGGACATATCCGATGAAAACGGTCCGCGGACCATTTCCATCGGATATGTCCGATCGGGAGTTTGATCCGATGGCGTGTACACACCATCGGATCAAATTCCCCGCCGCCGGACGGCGCGGTGACGTGGCGGTGACGCGGCGGTGACGTTGACGCCGCCGCGTCACCGCCACGTCACCGCACCAGGAAGTAAAACACTTCCGCGCATGCGCCGAATCCATTCGGCAGCGGCGCGGCGGCGGTGGGGGCCGACATGTCTGCTGGTAAGTGTACTAACCAGCAGACATGTCGGGCGGACAGATTCCCACCGGATAGATTTCAAAGCTTGCTTTGAAATCTGTCGGGTGGAGAAATCTGTCCGCTAGCCCATACACACGAGCGGAGATGTCTGCTGAAACGGTCCATCGGACCGTTTTCAGCGGACATGTCCCCTCGTGTGTACGCCGCCTTAGACATATGCACCTTCGATTGGCTCTCTCGCTACCCTCTTGCCCTGCATAACCTGAAGGTCGTTCTTGGGTTGGTGTTCAGCCACTTACTGGTGCACTGTGACATGGAGAGAGTCGCATGTTCTCCAGAACTCGATTTACCGGGTAATATTCTCCACTCTGGGTGCAATTCGGCATAGGTCCACTTTAAGCTGTTTTGCCATTCCCCACATTGCAGATGATAATCCCCCCCTGTCATTTTATGTAATGTTGTAATATAATGCCTTGTATTCCTACAATCTTCTCCATACATGGACCGTGACATGCCAGAGTATAATTTATTTAAGTTGCACAAATGTTGGTTGAATGATCTGTACAGCTTTTGTTGTTGAATGTAAATAAAGTTGATTTTTATCCACTTCTCAGTTTCTGACTTTTAGGGAACAACCCCTGACGTATCAAGGATAACCATCCAGAAAAATGTTAAAGACCAGCTGAGTCCTCAGTTTAATCCAGCTAAATACTTATCAGGTGCATCAGAATAAGAGATGTTTAGTGTCCTATAGATTTTTTTCTTTTTTTTTTCTTTATAAAGCAGCCACAACGCAAGTAAAAAGCATTTCTTCTGCCAGCAGCTGCAGAATGGGAACATTTCTCTTTGTATGGACGCAGTGGTCTCTCTGCAGAGGTCTCGCACGTCCCACTAATAAGTTGGTGCTATGGTTCTGCAATCCGCAAAGCTCATGCTCCTTGCCAATTGAAAAACTCTAACTTTAAGGCCCTGTACACACGATCAGACCGGTCTGATGAGACTTGTCTGACAGACCGTTTTCATCAGACAACTCTGAACTTGTCTGATGTGCGTACACACCATCGGAACAAAATCCGATCGGGTCAGAACGCGGTGACGTAGAACACGACGACGTGCTGAAAAAACGAAGTTCAATGCTTCCAAGCATGCGTCGACTTGATTCTGAGCATGCGCGGGTTTTTGGTCCGATGCTTTTGTATACTAACCATCGAATCTGTCCGACGGACAGGTGTCCATCAGACAGGTTTTAACCACTTGACCACTGGGCACTTAAACCCCCTTAATAACCAGACCAATTTTCAGCTTTTGGTGCTCTCACAGTTTGAATGACAATAACTCAGTCATACAACATTGTAACCAAATACAAGTTGTGTCCTTTTTTCCCCACAAATAGAGCTTTCTTTTGGTGGTATTTGATCATCTCTGCGGTTTTTATTTTTTTCGCTATAAATGAAAAAAGAATGAAAATTTTGTAAAAAAAAATAATTTTTCTTCATTTCTATTATAACATTTTGCAAAAAAGTAATTTTTCTTCATAAATTTGGCCTAAAATGTATACTGCTACATATCTTTGGTAACAAAACAAAAAAAAATTTGATATTATTTAGTCTGGGTGAAAGTTATAGGGTCTACAAGCTATGGTACCAATTACTGAAAATTTATCAATTTGATCACACCTGATGTACTGACAGCCTCTCTCATTTCTTGAGACCCTAACATGCCAGAAAAGTACAAATACCCCCCAAATGACCCCTTTTTGGAAAGAAGACATTCCAAGGTATTTAGAAAGAGGCATTGTGAGTTTTTTGAAGTTGTCATTTTATCCCACAATTCTTTGCAAAATCAAGATTTTAATTTTTTTCCACATAATATTCATATTAGCGGGTTATTTCTCACACACAGCATATGCATACCACAAATTACACCCCAAAACACATTCTGCTATTCCTCCCGAGTATGGCGATACCCCATGTGTGAGACTTTTACACAGCGTGGCCACATACAGAGGCCCAACATGCAGGGAGCACCATTAGGCGTTCTGGAACACCCAGACCAATTCTAACATTTCTCTCCTACATGGAAAAATCATAATTTATTTGCTAGAATTTTACATAGAACCCCAAAACATTGTATATGCTTTTTTAGCAAAGACCCTAGAGAATACAATGGCGGTTGTTGCAACTTTTTATCGTGCATGGTATTTGCACAGCAATTTTTCGAACGCGTTTTTTTTGGAAATAAAACAGTTTTGTGCTTTTAAAAAAAAAAACAGTAAAGTTAGCCCAATGTTTTTGCATAATATGAAAGATAAAGTTACGCCGAGTAAATGGATACCCAACATGTCACCCTTCAATATTGCACACGCTTGTGGAATGGCGCCAAACTTCGCTACTTAAAAATCCCCATAGGCGACGGTTTAAATGTTTTTACTGGTTATATGTTTTTAGTTGGAGAGGAGGTCTAGGGCTAAAATGATTGCTCTCGCTCTAACGTTCGCAGCGATACCTCACATGTGTGGTTTTCATATGTGGGCGGGAGTTGCGTTTGCGGTCGCGTCTGTATACGAGCACACGGGTACAGGGGCGCTGTAATTATTATTATTTTTTTTTATTGTTCATTTTACTTTATTTTAGTTTGACACGTTTTCCCCAAAAATAAATGTTTTGAATACTTTTATTCCTATTACAAGGAATGTAAACATCCCTTGTAATAGGAATATAGCATGACAAGTCCTCTTTACAGTGAGATATGGGGTCAATAAGACCCCATATCTCACCTCTAGGCTGGGAAGCCTAAAAAAAAAAACGATCGCGGGGAGTATTGCACCGGGGGGTAATGCACAGTGTTGCAGGGATGCTGGATCTGTGACTGCAATAGTCACAGATCCAGCCACAGCGCTGCCGACACCCGCTCTCCCCCCTCTCACACTGTACCGATCGGTACAGAGAGAGGAGGGAGGAACCGGCGTCATCAAATGACGGCGTCATCAAATGACGCCGGTTTGTTTACATGTGATCGCTCCGTCATTGGACGGAGCGATCTCCTGGACCCGGCGGTCACGGACATTCCCGTGTGCGCGACTCTGGGATCACGTTTATATAACGTGATCCCAGAGTTAAGCAACCACCTTGCCGCCGTTATTTGACATTTTAAAACTTTGGTCCGAGGGACAACGGTCTGTTGGGCCATACACACCATCGAACTGGTCCGATGAAACTGGTCTGCAGACCAGTTTCATCAGACCGGTCTGATGGTGTGTACAGGGCCTTACAGCAATATATTGCGCATATAAATTTGCAGAATGAAAACGTTTTTTATGCGTTATTTAACCACTTAAGCCCCGGACCATTTTGTAGCTAAAGAACCAGGCCACTTTTTGCGATTCGGCACTGCATCGCTTTAACTGACAATTGCGCAGTCGTGCGACGTGGCTCCCAAACAAAATTGGTGTCCTATTTTTTCCTACAAATAGAGCTTTCTTTTGGTGGTATTTGATCACCTCTGCGGTTTTTATTTTTTGCCCTATAAACAAAAATAGAGCTTTTTAAAAAAAAAAAAAAATGCAATATTTTTAACTTTTTGCTATAATCAATATCCCCCCCCCCCCAAAAAAAAAAAAAAAAATATATATATATATATATATATATATATATATATATATATATATATATATATATATATATATATATATATATATATATATTTTTGTGTGTGTGTTTTTCCTCCGTTTAGGCCGATACGTATTCTTCTACCTATTTTTGGTAAAAAAAAAAATCACAGTAAGCGTTTATTGATTGGTTTGCGCAAAAGTTATAGCGTCTACAAAATAGGGGATAGTTTATGGCATTTTTATTAAAATATATATATATTTTTACTAGTAATGGCGGCGATCAGCGATTTTTTTTTTTTTTTTTTTTTTTTTTTTTTATATCGTGACTGCGACATTATGGCGGACACATTTTTGGGACCATTGTCATTTATACAGCGACCAGTGCTATAAAAATGCACTGATTATTGTGAAAATGACAGTGAAGGGGTTAACCACTAGGTGGCACTGTAGGGGTTAAGTATGCCCTAGTGTGTGATTCTCACTGTAGGGGGGCGTAGCCTGGCGTGACTGTGACAGACGATCATTGACACTGCCACTAGGAAGAATGCGTGTGACCCGCAGCTGGGCTCTTAAAGGCAACCTACCTGTACGTGCCTGTGCCCAGCTGTGCCGCCTTATAACGTCGTGCGGCGGTCCTTAAAGGGGTTGTAAAGGTACACGTTTTTTTACCTTAATGCATCCTATGCATTAAGGTAAAAAAAACATCTCACAGCACCGCCCCCCGAGCCCCCGTTGTACTTACCTGACCGTTCGAATCTCCCGGGCGCGTCCACGTCGTCCTCTTTGGTTCCCAGCCTGGCCGTTGATTGGCTAGGCTGGGCGGATTGATAGCAGCGCAGCCATTGGCTAGCGCTGCTGTCAATCAGAGCGGATGACGCGGCGCGCCGGGGGCGGAGCCGAGTGATACAGTCGGCGGCTATGGCCGCCGCTGTATCACGGGAGCGCGCTCGCAAAAGCTTTCCTCCATGCGAGCGCCCTCGCATGAAGAGGGAAAGCTTTTGCGAGGAGGAGCCCAGACAGCCGCCGAGGGACCCCAGAAGACAGCTTTCCGGGCCACTCTGTGCAAAACGAACTGCACAGTGGAGGTAAGTATCACATGTTTGTTATTTTATTTTTTTAAAAAGCCCTGACTTTAGTGTCCCTTTAAGCGGGTAAATCATTTTGTTTACATTTCATTTGTTTTTTGGTATTATGGTTTGTTTTATTTGTTTTCAAATTTGATTTAAATTATCGGAATTCGGTCAAATTGAATTCAAATTGGCGCTTAAAGTGGAAGTAAACCCACCTATCATTTTCAGCCAAGGAAGCTGCCATCTTGGCCTCTGTTTAATCTTCAACTGTCGTGATGCTGCACATGTGATCAGTTATGACACCAGCCATTGGATGGTTTGACAGTTTGGTTGAGAGCACAACCAATGTGACAGTTGGCAATCCCGGCATGCCGGAAATTTAACTGCTTTTTGAAACTGTTAAATCGATGGGTTTACTTCAGATTTAAATTCTATTTTTATTTTATTCGAAATTCTAATTTCAGAAGGCGGTTATATTCTTTTTGATTCTATTCTTTTTATTTTCTAGGCTTGTCTTGGTTTTTCGTTTAGTTATTTTGGAGTCATTTAAAGAGGAGCTCCAGCCGCGATTTTATTTTATTTTTTTAAAGTCAGCAGCTACTAACAGTGTACTGTAGCTGCTGACTTTAAATAAGGACACTTACCTTGTCCTACTTGCCCGCGCTGATGGGCCCCCCGACGCCAGTCCCACGATCGCTCCGGGTCCTGCGCCGCCATTCACACTATGGGAAACGGGCAGTGAAGCCGTACGGCTTCACTGCCCATTTCCTACTGCGCCTGCGTGAGTCTTAAGCTGGCTTGTGAATGGGCGCGCTGCTCTCTGAGAACACACACAGTTCCCAGAAAGCAGCGCGCCCCATTCACAAGCAGGACAAGAAGAAAAGGCACCGCGGAGTGGAAGAGGCAGATTACGGACTTCCGCATAGCAACAGGTATTTCGGGTGAGTATTTTTTTTTCTTTTTAAACAACATGGGAAAATGTTGTTTTCCTGGGTGGAGCTCTGCTTTAAATTGTAATTCTGATACATCTGAATTTCCAAATAAGGAAAAATTTGTCCGAATTTCGATTCAGAATAAAACAAGTCGCAAATATATAATGGCGCATTGTTGTGTCTGTTATCATACATTGCATTGGGGTAGCTCATGTATTTGTATGGGCTGCCAGCACACAGACATTTCACCATTGCAGTGTCGTTACAGTACGATGGAACTATAATACATACATGCAACTTTGCACCACACTATTTCGTGGGAGGAGAGGAGGGAGCCTATGAAGCGGCGCTGTGGGCTGGATCTGAAGTGCCTACAGCGCTGATCTGCTCCATTCATGCTCCATCCCTGGCCTATCCATCCTCATTCATGCTCCATCCCTGGCCTATCCATCCTCATTCATGCTCCATCCTCATTTATGCTCAATCCCTGGCTCGTCCATCCACATTCATGCTTATCCATGCTCCATCCATCCACACTTATCCATGCTCCATCCATCCACATTCATGCTTATCCATGCTCCATCCATCCACATTCATGCTCATCCATGCTCCATCCCTGGCCTATCCAACCTTATTCATGTTTTATCCCTGGCTCATTCATCCAAATCCATGCTCCATCCCTGGCCTATCAATCCTCATCCATGCTCCATCCCTGGCTCATCCATGCTCCATCCCTGGCCTATCAATCCTCATCCATGCTCCATCCCTGGCTCATCCATGCTCCATCCCTGGCCTATCCATCCTCATTCAGAGGCGATTAAGTTCGCATGTGCCGCGCTATACAAGTTTTCATTCATTCATGGCTCATCTGTGCCACATCAGTGATCATCCGTGCCACATCCATACCACATTAGCGCTCACCTGTGCCACATCAATGCCACATCCATGCAACGTCAGTTCTCATCCGTGCCACCAGGTCTGATCTGCCCAATAGGCTCACTAGACAAGCCGCTTAGGGCCCCCGCAAATCTGCGGAGGGCCCCCCCCCAAATTAATAGAGGCCCCGCCTCTAGTAATTTTCGGCCCCTCGCCCCGATTCTCAACTCACTGGCTGCATGGGAGAAGAGGTAGAAGCCGGCACCCCCTGCTTCTCACTTTAGTGTAAGATGTCATTCCGACCCTTCTCAACTTCAATGTGACATGTCATTTTGCATAGGGACCCAGGGAGGTCAGGATCGGCACTGCGTGCCACTACAGTGCACTACAGAGTGCATGAGCATCATGGGAAATGTAGTTCCAAAACATCTGGGGTGCCAAGGTTCACCATCACAGGTCTATGTGGATCACTTTCCCCCGGATGCCTGCCTAGTTCGATGTGCCTCTTTAAGGCTAGGTTCACACAGCATCATTTCAGGGAATGCCAGTCTATAGAGCTAAATTCGCATCGCACACAGATCAAACTCGCACAGGACTCTTTTTTTTTCCCCGCAGCTTAGATTCTCACCACATTAATCATCAACCATATGAGTTGCATGCAGCAAGTGGTATTTTTTCGGGGGGGCTTGTGCCACCGGCCACCACTGTTTAGGGCAGTGGTTCTCAACCTTCTAGTGCCGTGACCCCTTGATAAAATTCCCCCAGTTGGGGACCCCTAACGGTAAAATAATTTTCGTAGAGTGGGTTTTCGGCACCCAAGAAAAGTAATTTGCGCCCCTAATCCGCAGACATTTAGCGCTCCTTAAGTCCTTTTAATGGCAAATATAATCGCAGGTAGTGTTACTCACTGTGTCTCTGACTTCGTGGTGTCTTGTAGCAGTGACACCTATGTCAAAATCAGGAGATAGGGTCTCCTGCAGCCCCTCCCACTTCACATTCCCCACCATTCAGCTGACCTCTAGTCTCTGCCCCCCTCCCAGCCATGCCGTGAACTGAATTGGCGCCTGCGAAGAGGCTAAGTGGGCGGCCGCGGGCTCCAGGAACAGTCAAGCTGGGCAGCCACAGGATCCAGGGATGGCCTTGCTGGGCAGCTGCAAAGAGGCTGGGAGAGTGGTGGGGTCTTCAGGAACAGCCCAGGATTCGGTGACCCCTGGTGTCCCGACCCCAAGGTTGAGAACCACTGGATTAGGGGAACACAAATACAATATATTACCCAATTGCTTGGATTGGGTTGTGCCGAGTAAATAGATACCGAACATGTCAAGACTTGTCCACCCAAACGGTCACCCGGCTGCAACACTTACCCCACTTTTTGACTTTTACCTACAGGTAAGCCTATATAATAAGGCTTACCTGTAGGTATAAAGAATATCTCCTAAACCTGTACGGTGTAGGAGATATTCCCCTCGCAATGCGCCGCTGATTGCAGCGGCGCATGCGCAGGGGGGATCCTCGGTCCTTGCCGGAATGAAATCTCCCGCGTGCATGCGCCGGAGTGACGTCATCGCCGCTCCAGCCAATCACAGCGCTGGAGCGGCGATACCCGGAAGACACGCCGAGTCAAGATGCCATCTGGCTCGGCGTGGACCAGGTAAGTGCTCTTCTCCTCGTTCCGAGGTAAGTATTTCATAATGAGCTAATATGCGGTGCATACTAGCTCATTATGCGGTGCATACTAGCTCATTATGGCTTTTGACTTGCAGGTGTAAAAAAAAGATCACCATTTTTTTCTCCTGGCAGTGAAAGGGTTACAAATCTCGCTGCCCCCTCTGTACACCTCGCTCTGCTGATCCTCTGTGGATGTTCCAGGTCAGCAGTCAGCTTCCTGTTGACATTTTGGGAGGTGACTCCGATCAGCAGAAAAATTTGGAAAAAAGTTGCAGCAAGTTTAATCATGAACTCCGGAGCTCCTCCCACTTTTTAAATCCCCAGCCCCGCCCCTCCCCGCTGTCAGTCCGCTCAGATCTCCGGCTGCAATGGAGATCAGCTTCGCCGGGCGCAGGGCTCTGGTCACCGGGGCAGGGAAGGGTGAGTGTGGGGGGTGCAGGGCAAGGACAGCCCGGTGGTCGGAGGGGTGTATATAACGTCTCCTCTGTGCAGGGATCGGACGGGGGACGGTGAAGGCGCTGCGGGCTGCCGGGGCTTCAGTGATCGCTGTGAGCCGAACTCTACAGGACCTGGAGAGTCTGGCGAGGGAGGTGAGCGCTACCATACCGCCATCTAGTGGCCGAAATTCAGTATTACAGCAGGCTGGGATATATGTATGCCTTATATATATAACCCAGCCTGCTGTAATACTGAAATATATTATAAGGTATAAACAAAAAAGTTCTATACAGTAAAACCTTGGATTGCGAGCATAATTCGTTCCGGAAACATGCTTGTAATGCAAAGCATTTGTATATTAAAGCATATTTTTTTTTTTTTACAGCGTATAAAAGAGAAGAGAGGCACCTCTAAGTGTAGCAATAGGTTTCTAAATGTTGTACCTTCATTAAATGTAACCGTATTTCTACACTTAGAGGCTCCTCTCTTCTCTTTTATACTCAGTTGTGACATGACGCTACTCTTATATCAAGACATCGCTTGTATATCAAGTCAAAATGTATTAAAACATTTTGCTTGTCTTGAAAAACGCCCTCAAACCAAATTACCCTCAAACCAAGGTTTTACTGTACTGTATAATCTGTGTATATGGTATAGATAAAATAGCTTGTATTTTATATTTATGTGTACATGGCTGTGTATATGGTATAGGTATGAGAACATTTTTACATACATAATTTTTATGTATGCAAATGTGGCAGCAGAGGGGGGGGGGGGCATATATTATACATATAAAATATGGTACAAGTCAGACTTTCTAAACCTTTTTTAACACATCGGAAACCCTTAAAATAACTTTCCGGTCTCCCCTGCTAAAACATCTACAATTTATGATACATTAGTGTAGATCATTGGGGAAAATTACCCGCCCCCCCCCCCCTTTACAGATGACTAAAGAGTGAGTGAATAACTTATATAGCGCTACAAATGCGAACTGAATCGCCTCAAGAGATAATTTTGTGTCAGTGGGAACTTATCTAAGAGGCAGAAATTGGTCATTGCTCAAGTAACCCCTAGCAACCTTTGGAGGAACCCTAGTTGAGAGAGAGAATATATATTATATTTTTTAGTATATTGTCAAAAGTATTGGGATGCCTGCCTTTACACACACATTTACTTTAATGTCATCCCAGTCTAATGCTCAGGGCCATTAATAAGGCAGTACAGCCAGCCCTCCTGTACTGGGCCCAGGCCTCCTTAAAGCAAAGTTCTACCAATATTAAAGTTAGCAGCTCCTCCCCTCCGCCTGGCTTCTCTCCCGCCCTGTCCACACCTCCGCCTGGCTTCTCTCCCGCCCTGTCCACGCCTCCGCCTGGCTTCTCTCCCGCCCTGTCCTCCCCTCCGCCTGGCTTCTCTCCCGCCCTGTCCACGCCTCCGCCTGGCTTCTCTCCCGCCCTGTCCACGCCTCCGCCTGGCTTCTCTCCCGCCCTGTCCACGCCTCCGCCTGGCTTCTCTCCCGCCCTGTCCACGCCTCCCCTCCGCCTGGCTTCTCTCCCGCCCTGTCCACGCCTCCGCCTGGCTTCTCTCCCGCCCTGTCCACGCCTCCACCTGGCTTCTCTCCCGCCCTGTCCTCCCCTCCGCCTGGCTTCTCTCCCGCCCTGTCCACGCCTCCGCCTGGCTTCTCTCCCGCCCTGTCCTCCCCTCCGCCTGGCTTCTCTCCCGCCCTGTCCACGCCTCCGCCTGTCTTCTCTCCCGCCCTGTCCACGCCTCCGCCTGGCTTCTCTCCCGCCCTGTCCTCCCCTCCGCCTGGCTTCTCTCACGCCCTGTCCTCCCCTCCGCCTGGCTTCTCTCACGCCCTGTCCTCCCCTCCGCCTGGCTTCTCTCCCGCCCTGTCCACGCCTCCGCCTGTCTTCTCTCCCGCCCTGTCCACGCCTCCGCCTGGCTTCTCTCACGCCCTGTCCTCCCCTCCGCCTGGCTTCTCTCACGCCCTGTCCTCCCCTCCGCCTGGCTTCTCTCACGCCCTGTCCTCCCCTCCGCCTGGCTTCTCTCCCGCCCTGGCCTCTCTCCCGCCCTGTCATTCCCTCCGCCTGGCGTCTCTCCCACCCTGTCCTCCCCTCCACGTGGTTGCATCCACCCTACAAATTGCCTGCAAATATTTTGGCAGTGCCCCTCCCGAGATTAGACTCTGGATCCGCCCCTGCTTTAGTGTCACTTTAATCACATGCAAGGAAAATAAAAAGCAGCATATTTGCTTGTACGTGATTGGATGATAGAAATCGGCAGAGCTTCCACTCAGATCTAGAACAAATGCACTTGAAGTACACTTGCAGTGCACAGTATATTTTCCTTTAGTATATCAACCTCGAAGTGTATGTCTATTGTTGTTGCGATGAGGATCAGATCACATTTTATGGCAAATTACTGCAGATAACCAGCTAATTCCAATACTTCTTATTGCCACTGTACATAGTAGCGTTAGTCCAACCCGGACCTATGTATGAAATATCCATACCTGGAAATGTGTTTTCTTTTCTAATTTTGCAGTGTCCTGGAGTGGAGACGATCTGTGTGGATTTGGGGGAATGGTCAGCGACTGAGGCTGCCATGAAATCCATCGGGCCGGTGGACCTTCTTGTGAACAATGCCGGCGTGGCTCAGCTGCAGCCGTTTCTTGACATCACACAGGAAGCATTTGATGGGTATGTACATATTCCTGGCAGTATAGTTTTCCATTTTTGGTTCTTCTAAAGAGGTTGCATAGTAGTTTTCTACTTCTTTCTTTATCATTCATTAACAAGGACTGCAGTCTGCTCACATAATTTGTAATAAAAACACCTTTGCCATTCTGAAGCTTCCCTCCAACCACTTTGTATACTATTTTATATACACTGTGATTGTGTTGCAGAAATCTCTCTTCAATGAGTCTGGCTGCAGCCATTTTAACTGTGGGCAGCTTAAGCTGCTGCCTGTTCACTTCCTGGATTTATACAGAGGCACGCCTCCAGCTGTGCAGTTCTCATTGGCCCACTTATGACTCACACCCCCCCCCTTTCTTGTTCCTGGCAAACTCTCACAAGATTGACAGAGAGAGAGCTGTTCATGATGTCATAAGCCTAGCCTTTTTACCAGACAAACAGGAAGTGGGCTGTATAAAGTATTTACTGCAGATTTTTTTTTTTTACTAACCAAAGTTAAAACAACAACAAGGGCAGCAGATTTAATAGATTGCAAAGGAAAGGCGAAGGAAAGGCGGTACAAACTGTGGATTGGAGTGCTGCACACTCCTGAATGGATATTGGACAAAGGAAAGGTACCACTAGGGCAGGGGTGTCAAACACAAGGCCCGCGGGCCGAATCCGGCCCTCCAGGCCATTTCATGTGGCCCTCGCACCTCTTGCAGCAGGAGAGCTCTAGACCCTGTACGTTTTGCTTTCAAGCAATGCATCCAGCTTCTTCCCAGCAGCAGCATAAGGAAAGGGGGGTGCACTGTGATGTAAGGGAGAGTGGGGGACTCAACTTCTGATGGTGGGGGGGCTCTGGACATCTAATGTAAGGGGAGGGGATGCGCTTAACATCTAATCTTACAGATACAGCCAGCCCTTTTGAGGGCAATCATAATGCTGATGCGGCGCACGATGAAATTTAGTTTGACACCCCTGCACTAGGGGCTTTGAGTTGCAGTAACAAATGTCAAGAATTCCAATAGAAAATTATATAATTTATTCAGAAGAAATTAAGTTACAGGATTAAAAAATAACCATCTGATAAAGATCAGGACATGGACTCCAAAATGTAAAAACATATGTACAATCAATATGAATTCATAGAACTATTAAATAAATAACTTTATGCGCGAGACCTTGACGTGTTTCGACCCTTTTGTTGGTCTAAACAAACAAAAGGGTCGAAACGCGTTGAGATCTTGCGCATAAAGTTATTTATTTAATAGTTCTATGAATTTATATTGTTTGTACATATGTTTTTACATTTTGGAGTCCATGTCCTGATCTTTATCAGATGGTTATTTTTTTATCCTGTAACTTATTTTCTTCTGAATACATTTTATGTAATTTTCTATTGGAATTCTTGACGCTTGTTGCTGCAACTCAAAGCCCCTAGTGGTACTTTTCCTTTGTCCAAGAAGATTTAATAGATGGAAAGATGAAAAAAATGACTGAAGTTCTGCTTTAAAGGAAAAACAAATTTTTGCCTAAATGAAGGTAGACAGAATAGTGTAATGATTCTGTTAAAAAACAAGTAAATACCTATTAAATTCCTTCATCTATATCTCCGGCGTTCTAGTTTCTGTTCTCTCATTCACTTCCTGGTTTGCGGCGCTCGTTCATGTAAGAACTACATTTCCCAGTACGCATTGTGGCACGCCCAGTAATTCACACCTCCTTGAAGTCTCTAACACGTAGAGAGCGTCCTGCCGCACAGATGTAGTTCCCAGGAGGGGGAGAGCACGTCACTGACCACCGCAGTAAAGTCGCCCTTCATGGTGGTGAGTAACAATCAGACAAGCAGGAAGTGAACAGAGAAGAAATAGAGCAACTTCTGAGCAAAAACGAACAATGAGGAAGTGAAAAGAGGAATGTCTGCAGGTAAAAGATGCTTATTATGAGAATTTTTTTCCCTTTACAACCCCTTTAACCACTTAAGACCCGGACCAAAATGCTGCTAAAGGACCTTGCCCCTTTATGCGATTCGGCACTGCGTCGCTTTAACAGACAATTGCGCGGTCGTGCGACGTGGCTCCCAAACAAAATTGGCGTCCTTTTCTCCCCACAAATAGAGCTTTCTTTTGGTGGTATTTGATCACCTCTGTTGTTTTTTATTTTTTGCGCTATAAACAAATGCGACAATTTTGAAAAAAATGCAATATCTTTTACTTTTTGCTATAATAAATATCCCCCCAAAATATATATCAATTATTTTTTTTCCGCAGTTTAGGCCGATACGTATTCTTCTACCTATTTTTGGTAAAAAAAAACGCAATAAGCGTTTATCGGTTGGTTTTCGCAAAATTTATAGCGCCTACAAAATAAGGGATAGTTTTATTGCATTTTTATTAATTTTTTTTTTTTTTTTTACTACTAATGGCGGCGATCAGCAATTTTTTTTCGTGACTGAGACATTATGGCGGACACTTCGGACAATTTTGACACATTTTTGGGACAATTGTCATTTTCACAGCAAAAAATGCATTTAAATTGCATTGTTTTACTGTGAAAATGACAGTTGCAGTTTGGGAGTTAACCACAAGGGGGCGCTGTAGGGGTTATGTGTTCCATGTGTGCGTTTACAACTGTAGGGGGTGTGGCTGTAGGTGTGACGTCATCGATCGCGTCCCCCCTATAAAAGGGATGACGTGATCGATGCTGCCGCCACAGTGAAGCACGGGGAAGCAGTGTTTACACACGGCTCTCCCCGTTCTTCAGCTCCGAGTCCCGCGGTCCCGGAGCTTCGGATCGCGCGCCCGTGACCCACGGCTGGGTACTAGTACCGACGTAAATATACGTGGATGTGCCCAGCCGTGCCATTCTGCCGATGTATATGTGCAGGAGGCGGTCCTTAAGTGGTTAAGGAACACAGGATCAGGATGATTGGGTTATACTGCCACCTTCAGGATGAGTTGGCACTGGCAAACAAAAAAAAGCTGTTTCGCAATCTAGGTGTGGGTTACTCCCAGCATGCTTCAGCTTTTTTGTAGTGTCGTAAGAGGATGGGCGTCTTTTTTTTCTCTAGTCCCCCTTTTTTTTTTGGTGCTATGTTTTTTATTGAGATATGAAAAGGGGGGAAAATGGATAACAAATTCATAAAACATAAGAAGGAAGTTAACATAAAAGTACATAATAAAACATATATTATGATTAGATCTAGATTAGATATATTATAAACTGACCCGCCAGCTGGGGGTCAGTGCGTTATGCCCAAGCCTTGAGACCCAGGGGCTAAGATAGACGAGGGGGAGCTGAGTTGTCCGCAGAACGGGGGGGAAGGAAGAGGTGTAGAACAAGAGCTGCAGACAAGAGGCCTAGACACGGGATAAGTCTTAAAGAGGGACAGAGAGGAAGTGGGGGGGGGGGGGGAAATGAGGGTCCCCCAGGCTGGAGACGGGGTCAAATAAAATGTAGAGTCCTAGACTAGTCGGATGTAGAGTAGCTCTTTACAGAGATCGGGGGTCGCGTCGCGTCCTAGGGAGCAGCCGTTCGGGTGCGCCATCGTATCACCTCCACCCAGAACGAGAGCCGCACTGTCCCTCCGTAATTTGACAGTAAGCAGGCAGCAAGTGGTTAAATTCTATTATACTCACATGAGAAGTGGCGTGACATACAAACACTGAACCGCATCGAAGTGATGACCACCCCCTAGGCTCCATCACTCCAGCGCAGTCCAGCGTTGTTTGTATTTCATGCCATGTCATTTCTGCTTCTGTGAGTATAATTTATATCTTAATTAAAATAAAATAATAATAAAATAATTTTAATGTACTACACTATGTGGTTTCCTCCCCTACTGCTTACCTTCCTACTTTGAAATTGCGCGATTTCAAAGTAGCATCAATGTGAACCGGGGCTGAAGCTGATTGGCTGCCGTGCACAGCTGCACCAGATTTTGTGCACTCCGGTTTTAGTAAATCAACCCCCCTGTGAGGACACATTTTTTGATAGAACACTGATCTGCACATTTTATGTAAACATAACCGCACACCACATTAGGGGTATATATTCGTGTTGATATCGGAGTGCAGTAAAACCTTGGTTTGAGAGTAACTTGGTTTGAGAGCGTTTTGCAATACAAGCAAAATGTTTTAATGCATTTTGCCTTGATATACAAGCGATGTCTTGATATACAAGTAGCGTCGTGTCACAACTGAGTATAAAAAAGAAGAGAGGAGCCTCTAAGTGTAGCAATATGGTTACATTTAATGGAGGTACAACATTTAGCAACTTATTACTACACTGAAGCCCCGTACACACGACAGGGAACCTCGACGGGCAGAACACATCGTTCCGCCCGTCGAGGTTCTCTGCCGGCCGTCAGAATCTGCGACCCGCCCGTCGGGAATGGCAACCAGCCATTCATCCCGACGGGCCGTCAAGCAAATAGAGAACCTGTTCTCTATTTGCTCGACGGGTTTCCCGACGGGCGGGGCGAGCAGAGAGCGTACACACGGCCGAGGTTCTCGCTGGAATGCAGAGCTCTCGCTGGTTTCTGGCGAGAACCTCGGACGTGTGTACGCGGCCTTAGAGGCGCCTCTCTTCTCTTTTATACCCTGTAAAAAAAAAAAAATCTTTGATTTACAAGTGCTTTGGATCGCAAGCATGTTTCTGGAACTAATTATGCTTGCAATCCAAGGTTTTACTCTTTATGGATATCTGTGAGTGCGGCTGTTTCTCTTAGTGCGCTGGTCCGCACACTTTTGATTCACATATATTTTCCAGCACTAAGTGCAGTTTTTTTGGTTTTAAAGATATATTTTGGTACTAACTGATGTTTGTAAAAAAACATACTTGTGGTATGGCTCTCGCTGTTGTATCTGAGCCATTGAGGAGGGAGAAAGCCAAGAGTAAGGTTAAAAAAAAAAAAAATTTAATTTGTCTGCCCCTGAATATTACTATCACTGTTTTTGTATTTTTACCTGACATTTTGCTTTTTTTTTTTTTTAGGAGTTTTGCAGTGAATGTGAAAGCTGCAATTCTTGTATCTCAGGTAGGTCATAATACAGCCCTCAAATTTTTGCGAGTGGAAAATGAGAGCTGGCGAGCAGCTGGGCTGCCTGGGAGTTGGGGGGGCAAGCACCTCCGGTGGGCGGGGTTGATCGGGAGCCATTCTCCCGGTGGAAGAGTCAGGGCCGCTGATAGGGGGGGACCACCAGCCCTCCTGTAGGGGGCCCTTGCACTCAGAGGGGCCCAGACAGCAGGAGGGTTGGTGGAGAACAATGTCCTCCGTGTCTCTCACCCAGGTTTCTCTCCCTCTCGCCAGCTTTTAGCTGCTGGGTGGGAGACATGGAGGGATAATGAACCTGGCCAGCTGCCGCTGAGCTCCTTCACCTGCCACGAGAGGGGGTTGTGCTAGGAGAGGGATTGAAGAAAGAAGATTTGTGCTGGGAGGGGAGATGCGGCTGATTGTGTACCGGGAGCCGATGAGGGAATTCGGAAGTAATAGGAGGGATTGGGGGAATTGTGCAGGCAGGGGAGATTTGTACTAGGAGGGGGAATCGGGTGGCATTTGTCTCCATTAATAATTTGAAATTATTTTCAAGTTTTTTTTTGGTGAAAATATATTGTATAGACAACCGTCAGGTGTGTGTGTGTGTGTGCAGTCAGGTAGGCTTTACGGGGCCCCATGATTTCTAACAGCGGCCCTGGGAGGAGTGCATGTAAGCTGTTTCAATGTAAGCTGTTGTTTTGCCACTCGGTGATCCCGCAGCTCTCCTCTAACTCCAGTCGTGATCCGGCCTCCCCTCTCACTTCCGCCCTGGCGAGGCTGCAATGTGGGGCCACGGGCGAGGCTGCAATGTGGGGCCACGGGCGAGGCTGCAATGTGGGGCCACGGGCGAGGCTGCAATGTGGGGCCACGGGCGAGGCTGTGCTGAGGGGAACTGATAAAGTTGTTAATATTTATTTTTTGTAACCTAATTCTGCATAAAACATTTAAGTGCCATTTCATGAAATAATTTACGATGGCGTGATTAGGGGCGGGGCAGAGTAAGGGTTGGGCGGGGCAACTGGTGGCGAGTAACCCTTGAGACCTGGCTAGTAGCTCAGGACTTGACATTTTGAGCCCTGTCATAATAAATACGCTCTTGGGGTACTTTCACACTGAAGCGATGGGTGCGTCGGTGCTAAAGTGCCGCTATTTCTTGATCGTACATCACGGGACACAGAGCGCATAGTCATTACATATGGGTTATATGGAGTACCTTCAGGTGTGGACACTGGTGTAATCAACTTCACAGGAAGTTCCTCCCTATATAACCCCCTCCCACTGAGAGTGCTTTAGTTTTTCCGCCAGTGTCTTAGGTGTTGGTCACGTCTAGCTGTCCCTCGGAGGTCTCGGGCCCCGGGATAGCTAGCCGGATCCGTCCGAAGTGCTTCAGAGCCAAGATGTACGGTACCCGGGCCCTGCTGGAGTGGGGTTTTGCCTATAATGCCTCTCCTTGGAGGGCTGGATTCTGGGCTCCAGTGCCTTAGTCTCTTCCAAGAACTAAAAGCTACTGATGCCAGGATGCTATATAGGTCCAGGGGTGTGGGTTCCTTAACACAGGACCCCGGTCCCTGAAGGTCCAAGACAATACCCACGGAGATGGGGGAAGGCTGGGCCTCTTGCATTTTGCAATACCCTGCGGCGTGGAGCAGGTAAGAGGGAACCTGCGGGACTTGGTTCGACAGTAGGTATCCCCCTGGGGGTTCTGGGTTGGCTAACAGTATGCTGGTGCATCAGCCACTATCTCCACTATGTCTGTTGAGGCAGGATGGGATTCTAATGTTTACCCAGATAACATGTAGATATATGTATACTTGTGTAAGTTATATATTTGCTACTCACCCCAGGTCTGCCTGTTAACACTGATACTGCAACCCCACATGTTTTAAAGAGGAAATTGCTGGTTAAAACTCCTGTTTCTTAGGAAGCCCATGGGGACAGCTTCCTCGCTGTGTGTGCACTACAATAAGATTAGTGCTTACCTGGTGTCTGTTGGTGCTGCATAACGCTGGTCCATGTTGTTCCTCTGCTCTGCTTCCTCCATGTGGGTCCCGACGGTTCAGACAGGGAAAATTCCACTATAGATGAATACTTTTCGGCCTCTCAAGCGGAGGGCCTGTGGATCCAGTCTTTGACAGATATGGTTCGCACTGCCTTTAAACTTCCAGTGCCAGAACTAGTAGCCCCGGAGGTATCCTCATTGGGTTCTTTAAAGGCCCCATTAACTGGTGCATCTTTTCCAATGCACCCCCTTCTGCGGAACGTGATTTACCAGGATTGGGCTCGACCTGATAGAATCTTTGTCCCTCCTAAAAGATTCTCTATTCTCTACCCTATGGAAGAGGAATATGTAAAGAAATGGGCTCTTCCTACAGTGGACGCAGCCATTTCCTGCGTGAATAAATCCCTGACTTGTCCGGTTGAAAATGTCCATATGTTCAAGGATCCGGTCGACAAGAAATTCGAGACCCTACTGAAAGCAACTTTCACCTCAGTAGGTGCCATGGTTCAGCCAGCAGTAGCAGCCATTGGTGTTTGTCAGGCCTTGAAGGATCAGGCAAAACATATATTAAAGGACATGCCGGCTCAGCATACTCATGAATTAGCAGAATTCCCTAGGGCTCTCTGCTTTGCAGTAGATGCTATTAAGGACTCCATCCAACAGGCATCTCGTTCATCTCTACTGATGGTTCACATGCGTCGTCTTTTGTGGCTAAAGAACTGGTCAGCAGAGGCACCCTGCAAAAAGCTTCTAGCAGGGTTTCCCTTTCATGGGGGAAGACTATTCGGGGAAGACCTAGATAAATATATCCACACCATATCAAGTGGAAAAGGTACTTCCTTACCGGTCAAGAAAAGACCGCGTGGGCCCACGTTTAAACGACAGGCCATGGTAGGCTCGGCCCCTTCGACTTCCCGTCAGTATCGACGGCCTCCCGGGCGGTCAACAGCTAATAGCCGCCCACAGGGACAAGCTGCGGCAAACAAGAGGCCCTGGTCTCGCAAGCCGGCTAAATCAGTCATCAAATCAGATTCATGAAGGGGCGCCCCCACTCTCTTGGGTGGGGGGAAGACTTCAGTTTTTCTCCGAAGTCTGGAAGGCCAGAATTCCCGACTCTTGGGTTCGGTCCGTAGTAGCCTCAGGCTACAAACTAGAGTTTCGAGAAATCCCCCCTCCTCATTTTCAGGGGTCAAGTCTTCCAAGCGACCCATTAAAGAGGGCCTCTCTCGTAAAGGCGTTGGATCGCCTCTTGCTCCAAGGAGTAATTGTAGAAGTACCAACCCAAGAAAGGGGTCTGGGATTCTACTCCAACCTTTTTGTTATACCAAAACCCAATGGCGACGTCAGGCCTATATTAGACCTCAAACGCCTAAATCGCTTTCTAAGGATTCAGACCTTCCGTATGGACTCCATACGTTCAGTGACAACCAGCCTGCATCAGGGCGACTTCCTAGCATCTATAGACATAAAGGATGCATATCTGCATGTGCCGATTTACCCAGCACATCACAAGTTTCTTCGTTTTACGATAAACCAAAGTCATTACCAGTTCGTAGCCCTCCCTTTCGGGTTGGCAACAGCTCCACGGGTATTCACAAAGGTGTTAGCCCCGGTACTAGCCGTCCTAAGGACAGAAGGCATCTTGGTCCTAGCATACCTGGACGATCTCCTGGTTATCGACAGTTCAGCCTCCAACCTCAATCATGCAGTAGTCCGCACAGTGCGGCATCTAGAAGAGTTCGGGTGGATTGTGAACCAAGAAAAATCAAGGTTACAACCCACAAGACAGTTGGAATATCTAGGCTTTCGGTTAGATACAGAATGCCAGAGGGTATTTTTACCTCAAAAGAAGATCAGGTCATTAATTCAAACGATTCAAATAGTCTTAGGCAAAAAGAAGCCGACTATTCGCCTATGCATGCGACTGCTGGGAAAGATGGTGGCCGCCTTCGAAGCAGCGCCCTATGCCCAGATCCATACCAGAATTCTGCAAGCAGCTATTCTCTCTGCTTGGAACAAGTCCATACAGGCATTAGACCGTCCATTAGTTCTTTCTCCAGAAGTCAGGCACAGCCTGTACTGGTGGCTGATCCCTCAAAAATTATCAAAAGGGAAAACCTTTTGCCCCATCTCGTGGAAAATAGTAACCACAGATGCCAGCCTAACAGGTTGGGGGGCAATCTTAGGAAGACGGACCCAGCAGGGACAGTGGTCAGAGGCAGAAAGTCTGCTTCCCATCAATGTCCTAGAGATCAGAGCTGCTCGGTTGGCCCTGGTCGCCTGGACTCTTCCCCTGCAGGGTCTGCCAGTAAGGATACAGTCCGACAATGCCACGGCGGTGGCATACATAAACCACCAGGGGGGCACAAGGAGCCTAGCGGCTCAAAGGGAAGTAAACCTGATTTTTTCATGGGCCGAAGCCCATGTACCCTGCATCTCAGCAGTGTTCATCCCAGGGATAGACAATTCTCAAGCAGATTTTTTGAGTCGTCAACAGTTACTCCCGGGAGAGTGGTCTCTTCACCCCCAGGTATTCCAAGAGATTTGCCAAAGATTCGGAGTTCCCGATGTGGACATCATGGCAACGAGATTCAACAAGAAATTGGACAAATTCGTATCCCGAGCCAGGGACCCCTCGGCCTACGGGACCGATGCGTTGGTTTGCCCCTGGCACCAGTTTTCTCTCCTGTATGCGTTCCCTCCACTACAGATGATTCCCCGCCTTCTACGAAGGATCAGGGTGGAGCGCAGGCCGGTGATCCTGGTGGCCCCAGCCTGGCCCAGAAGGGCTTGGTACGCACTCATCGTGAGGATGTCAGTAAGGGCACCGTGGCCACTCCCCCTGCGCCCAGATCTGCTGTCTCAGGGCCCGATCTACCACCCTGCTTCACAGCAGCTAAATTTGATGGCTTGGCGGCTGAATCCCTAATTCTTAAGGGCAGAGGCCTCTCAGCCCAGGTCATATCTACGCTAATTCAAGCTAGGAAACCAGTTTCTAGAAATATCTATTACAGAGTCTGGAAGAACTATGTGGAGTGGTGCGAGTCTCAAGGAGGGCATCCTCGCAAGTTTTTTATTGACAGGATCTTGCGATTCCTACAGGTTGGCGTCGACAAGGGGTTAGCTCTTAGTACTCTAAAGGGGCAGGTGTCTGCCTTAGCGATATGGTTTCAAAGGCCTTTGGCCACACATTCGCTTGTGAAAACTTTTTTGCAGGGGGTCTTGCATGTAAATCCCCCTATTAGAGCTCCCCTCTGCCCCTGGAATTTAAATCTGGTCTTGTCAGCTTTACAAAGGCAGCCGTTTGAACCTCTGACAGAAATCCCTCTTGTGCTGCTAACCCGAAAATTGGTTTTCTTGGTGGCTATGGCTTCGGCCAGAAGGGTCTCCGAGCTGGCAGCCTTGTCATGCAGGGAGCCATACCTTATTCTGCATAAGGACAGAGTGGTTCTGCGGCCTCAGCCTTCTTTCCTTCCTAAGGTCATATCCAGTTTTCACTTGAATCAGGACCTAGTCCTACCATCCTTCTTTCCTACTCCCCAGTCCAGAGAGGAAAGATTGCTTCATACTTTGGATGTGGTCCGAGCCATGAGGGTCTATCTCAAGGCTACAGAAAAGATTAGGAAAACAGATGTGCTTTTCATTCTTCCGGAGGGCCCCAAGAAGGGTCAGCCGGCTGCCAAGTCTTCCTTGGCTAGGTGGATTAAGCAGCTGATTTTTCAGGCCTATGGTCTGAAGCGCGTTCCACCGCCCTTATCAGTTAAGGCCCATTCTACGAGGGCCATGAGTGCCTCTTGGGCGGCACACCATCAGATCTCTATGGCACAGGTTTGCAAAGCAGCAACCTGGTCTTCCGTACATACGTTTACTAAATTCTATAAGTTGGACGTCACAAAGGCTGCGGACGCAGCATTTGGGCAGGCGGTCCTACGGGCAGCAGTATAGAATCCTCTGGCCCGGTTCACGCCCCCTTTTTTCTGTTGGTGGAGCTATTTTACCTCCTGATATAGTTTCTGTTTGGCTATTTTTGGCCTTACGGTCTCCCTCCCTTCATGCAGCATTGCTTTGGGACATCCCATATGTAATGACTATGCGCTCTGTGTCCCGTGATGTACGATCAAGAAAAAGGGATTTTTAATAACAGCTTACCTGTAAAATCCTTTTCTTGGAGTACATCACGGGACACAGAGCTCCCACCCCTCTTTGTGGGAACATTGTGTAACCTCAGAGAAATTGCTTGCTACAAAACTAAAGCACTCTCAGTGGGAGGGGGTTATATAGGGAGGAACTTCCTGTGAAGTTGATTACACCAGTGTCCACACCTGAAGGTACTCCATATAACCCATATGTAATGACTATGCGCTCTGTGTCCCGTGATGTACTCCAAGAAAAGGATTTTACAGGTAAGCTGTTATTAAAAATCCCTTTTTCTTTCTCGTACATCACGGGACACAGAGCGGCATATTCATTACTATGTGGGTTATATGGAGTACCTTCAGGTGTGGACACTGGCAATCTTCAAACAGGAAGTCCCCTCCCTATATAACCCCCTCCCCTAGAGGGAGTCCCTCAGTTTTTTCGCCAGTGTCTTAGGTGTTGGTCACGGAATAGCTTTGCTCCACATCCTTGGGATTAAGGGCGGGCTAACCGGATCTGTCCAAGGAGCCTCAGTGCCAAAGTGGACAGTACCCGGGCCCCAAACCGTGGGGTTTTGCCTATAATGCTCCTCTTTGGAGGGCTGGACCCTGGGCCCAGGACTTGGAGTTTGCAAAAACCATAAAGTTCCTGTTTGCCAGGGTGCTATATAGGTCCAGGACAGTGGGTACCTTCATAGGACCCCAGGGCCTGAAGGTCTACTACGCTACCCACGGAGATGGGAGAAGATTGGATCAGTTTGCTGGTCAAACATCCTGCAGCATGGAGCAGGTAAGGGGGAGCCTGCGGGACTTGGTTCGACAGCAGGCTCCCCGGGGTAACCTAAAAGGGGGGATAGCCTAAGTATGCTCTGCATGGGCAACCGTGATCACTATGTCTAAAAGAGACAGGATGACACCCTTTCTCCCCCCATCACTAGGCCCCCCTGTTTAAATATGTGTTGCTAGCTAACCTGCTGTTTCTTCCTAGGGCTAGTAAGGATCCCTAGGGGCCTTGAGAGAGTCCTACCTGGCCGGGGGTTTGAATCTGCCGCCTGTTTCTGCGTGCCTGGATCTCCAGCAGCGCGGCTCCTCCATGTTCCTCCTATTTCCGGCATACGCGCGCGCGCGCGTGCGCGCGCACGTCTTATTGACGTTTTTCGCGCCGTCCAGACAGGAGGGCGGGGGGGGGCGGGCCTGCGGCGTCATACAGGGGCGCGCCTTTGTGCTGTTATAGACAGCAGGCTTTGTCAGTGCTCAGTATGAGGCTGATCTTTCAAGGAGAGGACGCAGAGCGGCAGAACAGTGACTCCCGGTGGCGGAAGAGGGGTAGTACATGTGGACTTTGTTCCAATGCCTTTATTGTTAAGCCAAGAATCCCCCTTATTTTGCAGCAGGTTGGAGGCTGGCAAACTTAAATTAGGGTCACTGTATGTTGTCAAGGAAAATATATAATATATAATCTATAATTATTTAAAAAAAAAAAAAAAGAAAGAAAAAACCAACATACGGGCCCATCAGTTTTTGGGGACACTAAGTGATCTATTCTCCCCTAAACTCTGAAATTTGTACTCCTGCCCACTACAGTCTGTTGTGTGGGCGGAGTCCCTCGATTTTGTATTATGGCTTCCAAGGGTTCGGGGTCAAAGGGTACAAAAAAGACCAAAAAACAAAAGGGTTCCCTTTCTGATTCTGATATGCCGATTCTTTCCCCGCAGCTTATTAATTTAAGGAGCGCCTTGGATGAGCCATTAGGGGGATCTGGTGCGGAGGCTGGCCCAGATCAGCCCAGCCCTGTGTTTATCACAGAGGAGATGCTAGCCGTATCCCTAGGGGGGCTAGAAGAGAGAATAGCGGCATTGATCGCTAGAGCTATTCCTGGTAAGAAACGGGTTAGATCCCCATCACCAGGGGGTGTATCCTCAGATGCTGAGATTCTCTCTCCGGAGGAATTAGAATCACAGGAGGATCAACTGGACCTGAACCAAGAGGGTTCAGGGATGGAGGGGTCTACCTCTGAGGAACCATTTTCAGACTCCCAGACAGAGAGACTGTGGGTACAGTCTTTGACGGACATGGTCCGCTCGGCATTTAGTTTACCATTGCCAGAACCTCAGGTTCCTCCGGTATCCTCTCTGGGCTCTTTGAAAGCCCCGTTAAGCAACGCAGTTTTTCCGGTCCATCCTCTCTTGGAGGAATTGATCTTTCGGGATTGGGTACGGCCGGACAGGATTTTTCTGCCACCGAAAAGATTTGCGGTCATTTATCCCATGGAGGAAAAATTCTCCAAGAAGTGGAGGCTCCCAATAGTGGATGCAGCCATCTCATGTGTGAATAAATCACTAACTTGCCCGGTGGAAAACATACATATGTTTAAAGATCCGGTTGATAAAAGATTAGAGACACTTTTAAAAGCATCCTTTGCTACGGCAGGAGCAGTGGTGCAGCCAGCGGTGGCTGCAATTGGAGTTTGTCAGGCATTAAAAGACCAGACAAAAGAGATGTTAAAGGACATGCCTACCCAACAAGCAGAGGAGTTTGCTGACATTCCCAGAGCTCTGTGTTTCGCGGTAGATGCTATAAAAGATTCCATCCAGCAGGCTTCTCGTTTATCACTATGTTTGGTGCACATGAGAAGGCTCTTATGGTTGAAGAACTGGGCGGCGGAGCCCCCATGCAAAAAGCTTCTGGCAGGATTTCCCTTCCATGGAGGACGACTCTTCGGAGAAGATCTGGATAAATATATTCAGACTATTTCAAATGGCAAGAGTACCCTTTTACCGGTCAAAAAGACATTCCGGGCTCCTACATTTAGGAGGCAGTTTTTTCCTGTCTCGGGGCCCTCTAATTCCAGGCAGTATCGACGGCCGCCTGCACGATCCAACGTTATCAGTAGATCGCAAGGACAGACCCCTGGGGGTAAGAAGCCGTGGTATCGCAAGCCGTCAAAGACAGCCCCTAAGTCTGCATTATGAAGGGGCGCCCCCACTCTCAAGGGTGGGGGGAAGGCTTCGTCTCTTCTCAGAAGTTTGGGAAGCCAAGATCCCCGACAATTGGGTCCGGGCATCTGTAACCACAGGTTACAGACTGGAGTTTCTAAGATATCCTCCGCCTCATTTTCAAGAATCAAGGCTACCAAGGGATCCAGCAAGGAAGGCCTCAATGCTGGCAGCTTTGGATCACCTGCTTTGCCAGGACGTAATTATAGAAGTGCCAGCCCAAGAGCAAGGCCTAGGTTTCTATTCCAATCTCTTTGTCATACCAAAGCCCAACGGCGATGTCAGGCCAATCTTGGACCTAAGGAGGTTAAACGGTTATCTAAGGGTGCGTTCCTTCCGGATGGAATCCATCCGGTCAGCAGCCGCCGCGCTTCAGAAAGACGATTTTCTGGCCTCCATAGACATAAAAGATGCTTACCTTCATGTACCAATCTTTCAGGCGCATCAAAGGTTTTTACGCTTCGCGGTGGGGCAGCGACACTTCCAATTCAGGGCGCTCCCTTTCGGGCTGGCCACGGCCCCCCGGGTATTCACGAAGATTCTAGCCCCAGTTCTGGCCAATTTAAGGATCCAAGGAGTCACAGTCCTAGCATACTTGGACGACCTTTTAATCATAGATCACTCACGGACGGGTCTGCAAAAGGCAGTAAACCTCACGGTTCGGTACCTCGAAGAATTCGGCTGGGTCCTAAACCAGGGAAAGTCAGCATTCCAGCCTACAAAGCAGTTGGAATACCTCGGCATGAGGTTAGACACAGAACATCAAAAGGTGTTCTTGCCCCTTGTAAAGATCAAGGCGATCAAGGGGTTGGTTCAGTTGGTTGTAAACAAGAAAAGACCAACTATTCGCCTGTGTATGCGATTACTAGGCAAGCTAGTGGCCACATTCGAGGCAGTACCATACGCTCAGATCCACACTCGCGTCCTACAGGCAGCCATTCTAGCAGCCTGGGGCAAGAGGGCACATGCCTTAGAGTCCCCTTTGACGCTATCATCAAGGGTCCGACAAAGCCTGGCCTGGTGGTTGAACCCTCAGAACCTTCTAAAGGGAAGATCCTTCAGCCCTGTTGTCTGGAAGGTAGTTACCACAGACGCCAGCCTGGCAGGCTGGGGGGCGGTCTTCGAGGGGTTCTCCCGCCAGGGAACTTGGGTGAAAGCAGAGAGGCAGCTCCCCATCAATATCTTGGAAATCAGAGCTGCTCGCCTAGCCCTGTTGGCGTGGACCTCCAGATTAAAGGGGTTCCCGGTGAGAATCCAGTCAGACAATGCCACGGCGGTGGCATACATAAACCACCAAGGGGGAACCAGGAGCCAGGCCGCTCAAAGGGAAGTGAACTTGATTTTTCAATGGGCAGAGGTTCATGTACCCTGCATTTCAGCGATATTCATTCCCGGAGTGGACAACCTGCAGGCAGACTTCTTAAGTCGCCAGAGTCTGTTGCCAGGGGAGTGGTCTCTGCATCCCCAGGTCTTTCAGACAATCTGCCAGAGGTGGGGAACGCCAGACGTAGATATAATGGCATCCAGGTTCAACAAGAAACTAGACAGGTTCGTGTCGCGAGCGAGGGATCCTATGGCCTGCGGAACCGATGCGTTGGTTTGCCCTTGGCATCAATTCAAACTTCTATATGCATTCCCTCCACTACAGTTACTCCCCCGCCTGTTGCGCAAGATCAGAGTGGAGCACAAGCCAGTCATTCTAATAGCTCCAGCTTGGCCCCGGAGGGCTTGGTACTCACTAGTCCTGAATATGGCAGTGGGAGACCCTTGGACTCTTCCTCTACAACCAGACCTACTCTCACAAGGCCCGATCCTCCACCCTACATTACAGCGTCTAAATTTGACGGCCTGGAGGCTGAATCCCTGATTCTCAGGGGTAGGGGTCTGTCTAGGCAGGTAATCCCTACCCTGATTAAGGCTAGAAAGCCGGTCTCCAGGGTAATTTATTACAGGGTGTGGAGGAACTATATAGGCTGGTGTGAATCCAAAGGATGGAATTGCCGCAAATATACTATTGATAGGGTGTTAAGTTTTCTCCAGCTAGGAGTGGATAAAGGCCTGGCACTAAGCACAATCAAAGGACAGATCTCAGCTCTGTCAGTGTGGTTTCAGAGGCCGCTGGCCACCCACTCGCTGGTAAAGACCTTCTTACAGGGGGTCTTGCGTATTAATCCTCCTGTCAAGTCACCAGTTTGTCCTTGGGACCTAAATCTTGTCCTGTCCACTCTACAGAAACAGCCTTTTGAGCCTTTGGCTGAGATTCCTTTACTCTTACTGACAAGAAAATTGGTTTTCTTGGTCGCCATAGTTTCGGCCAGGAGAGTGTCAGAATTAGCAGCCTTATCGTGTAAGGAACCATATCTTGTTCTGCATAAGGACAGGGCAGTTCTCCGGCCCCATCCTTCCTTTCTACCAAAGGTTATATCCAAATTTCACTTAAACCAGGATTTGGTACTTCCATCCTTCTTTCCAAAACCTACATCTAGAAAGGAGGGGTTGCTGCATACCTTGGATATTGTCCGGGCCATGAAGGCCTATCTTAAAGCTACAGAAAAGATCCGGAAAACAGATGTGTTATTCGTTCTACCAGATGGCCCCAAGAAGGGGCAGGCAGCTGCAAAATCCACCATCTCGAGATGGATTAGACAATTAATCATTCAAGCCTACGGGTTGAAGAGGTTGCCTCCTCCGTTGTCGGTAAAGGCCCATTCTACCAGGGCCATGGGCGCCTCTTGGGCAGCACACCATCAGATCTCTATGGCTCAGATATGCAAGGCGGCAACGTGGTCATCAGTCCACACGTTTACAAGGTTTTATCAACTAGACGTGAGAAGAAATGCGGATGCTGCCTTTGGTCAGGCAGTATTACAGGCTGCAGTTTGAAATCCTCGGGATCAGAAACACCCTTGGTTATAAAAAAAAAAAAAAAAAAAAGTTTTTTCTTGACTAAGTTGGAATTATTATTATGATTTGAGTTTATCTCTAAATTGAATCCTTCTTTGGAAGATGTCTCCCTCCCCTCATTAAAGCATTGCTTTCGGACATCCCACATAGTAATGAATATGCCGCTCTGTGTCCCGTGATGTACGAGAAAGAAAAAGGGATTTTTAAATACAGCTTACCTGTAAAATCCTTTTCTTGGAGTACATCACGGGACACAGAGCTCCCACCCCTCTTTTGGGTGACCATTTTGGGAGGCATACTGCTTGCTACAAAACTGAGGGACTCCCTCTAGGGGAGGGGGTTATATAGGGAGGGGACTTCCTGTTTGAAGATTGCCAGTGTCCACACCTGAAGGTACTCCATATAACCCACATAGTAATGAATATGCCGCTCTGTGTCCCGTGATGTACTCCAAGAAAAGGATTTTACAGGTAAGCTGTATTTAAAAATCCCTTTTTTTAGTGGCGCTTTACCGTAGTTTTTGCTGCGTTTTTTTGGCTGCTAGCATTGCAGTTTTAACCCCTGCTAGCGGTCAAAAAAGGGTTAAGCCCGCAAAAACAGCGTTTTGGAGGCGCTACCTCATTGATTTCAATGGGCAAGGGCGCTATACGTGCAGTATTTTCACCACTCCTACCGAGCCTCAAAGATACGGCTGGCGGGACTTTCACACTGGAGATAAAGGAGCGGCTCTTTCAGGGCGCTTTTTTTTAGCGCTATTGCGCCTGCAAAGCACCTCAGTGTGAAAGCAGCCTTAGTCACGTCGATCTGGAGTGATCAGACACTCTGATGATACTCCAGTATTCATATTTGATATGCAGTGCTGTCAGGCAGTCTCCCCTTTACCATAGTTACATTATAGTCAGCTTGAAAAAATACACAATTCCATCCAGTTCAACCATGAAAAAAAAAAAAAAATTGTACAATCCCATATACACAATTCTATACACACAGTTGATCCAGAGGAAGGCAAAAAAAAAAAAAAAAAACAGCAGAGCATGATCCAATTTGCTACAGCAGGGGAAAAATTCCTTCCTGATCCCCCGAGAGGTGATCACATTTTCCCATGTACCATGCAGTGCTAAATCAAGAAAATGGAATTGCTAGAAACGTTCCCTCTGTGAAAACATGATTCCCCTATGCTCCTTGTTGGGGCGCCATACATGCAGAGATGGAAGCACTATTGCCCCAAATCATTTGTATCCTGTAACAATCTTGGCTTGCGTCTGGCAAACAATTGCCCTTGCCAACAATTTAATGACATTCTTATACTTTCCATCAGATTGTGGCACGTCAGATGGTTGAGCGCGGAGTTCCTGGGGCCATTGTCAACGTGTCCAGCCAGGCATCTCAGGTGGCCCTTCAAGATCATGCAGTATACTGTAAGCACTACAGATGAATGAAATATACAACATATAATGTGTGAGCTGGTTGTTTACATGCCAAAGAATGTGTTTTTCTGTTTGTCCAATTTTGTGATCCCGGTGTGTTTTACCAGGCAACACGGCCAGATCACTGACCCCCCCCCCAACTCAGTTAAGCAGTCCAGCTCAGTCAGCAGTACGTTGGTGAGGTTATCCTTGTGCTTGGGCCTCTTAGTGGCTTTACGCTGAACATCAAGCCTCCAAATGGTTTCTGGAGGCTCTGCCAAATTCTCAGAGGTAGTGCCGGTACAGGGGCAGAGCATTGGCACAGCCATTTAGCAAAGTGAGTGACCAATTGAGAGGCGCAGTGGCGTAACAACCGGGGGGAGGTGGCACCGGCACTACCTTAGTTATTTTACCGGGATTAGGCGGGTGTTGCTGTGGTCCGGCCCGTAAAAAAGATGGCCGCTGGGATGTCACGGCTCCGTCCGCCTATGGCGAGTGCACTGCATGAGCCGAACGACTGTCACTGCCATAGTGTTCCCTCCCGAGTCCTCCTGACTCGATTGGCTATTCCAAAATTGCGCCGGTGCCGCCATTATGTAACTACGCATGCGCCGCCCGGCCGGACCCCAGCAACAGAGACCCGCAGCGGAGCCGTGACAGGACAGCCCTGAGCCCAGCACAGCCCATTTTTAAGGTAATAAAGAAGCTGGTGGTGGCAGTAGGTGATGGTGCAAGAAGGTTATGCTGGCACTGTGGCAGGAGATGGGTGAGGTGATGGTGGCAGAAGGTAATGTTTATATAAAGGGGGGGGCGCGGAAAAAAAAAAATTCTCCCCCGGGTGCCCGTAACTCTGGTTACGCCACTGGAGAGGCGCCACACTTCTTTCACTTACAGGTCTCCATAACACTTTGTAAATAGACAGTGAGAGGAGAAGCGGAACACTAATGAGTTCTTATCTGTGTATCTCTGCTCTCTCCTTCTATTGGCATGCTCCTTGTTCTGCTTCTCCCTCTCCTGTTAAAGCTCTGCTGTACAGTAAACTGCTAGAAGCTTATACTGTGTGTGTGTGTATATATATATAATATATATATATATATATATATATATATATATATATATATATATATATATATATAAATATTATACACACACATAACATTTTTTTTTTTTTTTTTTACAGGTGCCACAAAAGGAGCTCTGGACATGCTCACAAAGGTGATGGCGCTTGAACTGGGTCCAAAAAAGGTAGTGTCATATTTATTTTTTAAGACACCTTTTATTTTTATATATATATATATATATATATATCATTTTTTTTTTTATTTATACTCTCGAGTATAAGGTGAGTTTTTCTGCAAATTTCTTTGGTGCTGAAAATGCCCCCCCTCGGCTTATACTCGAGTCACCTTTTTGCGCCTGATCTCCCGGACTTTGGGGACCCAGTACCAACCGGCCGAAGGTCCCCTGGAAACCACACTTGGCACGCACACATGTAGCCCCACTATTCCTATATAAGTGTGCAAAGCTTATTGTCCGAGACTCCCATGTTAAACGGTAATTTCTCAGGTAATTTTGGGGAACCCGGTACCGGGCGGTCGTAGGTCCTCTGGACCCAGATCTTGGCACACATGTAGCCCCATTTCTCTTCTACAAGTGTACAAAGTTTGTTGTCCGGGGGACCTACGGCTGGGGAGCACCAATTTTTCAAATGCAGGCACCCCTTCCATAGATTCCCATGTTAAATGTTAGTCTAGGCATGGGAACAAGACAGTGGTACAGGTAAGTAGTATTACTCTTTTATTGCAGGAAGCAGTTTAAAAATTATTTTTAGGAGATGATAGTTTTTGTGTATATGTGTGTGTGTATATATATATATATATATATATATATATATATATATATACATACACACAAACTATCATCTCTATGCTTCCTGCAAAGGAGGAGTAGTTCTACTTACCTATACCACTGTCTCTTTTAAAAGCGGAGGTCCGTTCAAAAAAAAAAAAAAAAAATTAAGTCAGCAGCTACTAGCACTGTAGCTGCTGACTTTTAATAAAGACACTTACCCATCCTAGTTGCCAGCGTTGTCGGGCCCCCGCCGAGGCCGATCCTCGATCCTGGCAGCTCCAGGCACCGCCATCCATAGTAAGGGAAACAGGCACTGAAGCCGTGCGGCTTCACTGCCCGTTTCCTACTGCGCATGCGCGATCAGCGCGGCACTTTGTGAATGGGCCGGCTGCTTTCTGGGATACACACACAGTTCCCAGAATGCAGCGCGCCCCATTCACAAGAAGAAACAGACTGTAGGAGGAGAAAGAGAATCGACCGCAGGAGAGACGAGGCAGATTCGGCACTTCCGCATAGCAACAGCTATTTAGGGTAAGTAAAAAAAAAAAATTTTTGGTGGAAAGATTTTTTTTCAGGGTGGAACTCCGCTTTAAGACCTACATTGGTAGCTCCTAGGTGGCGGACATGGTGCTTTGCGGCACTACATTGGCTTAGTGGTTAACACCACTTCTATTGCTGAAACTGGAGGTCCTCCGTTCTAGGACACTGCCTGCATGGAGTTTGTAGGTTCTCCCTGTCCTTCTTAGTATCTGGCTTAATCCAAAGGGTAATTGCCTCCTTTGCCCTTGTGTATATATGTGAGATTAGGACACAAGGTTTGGGAATGTAAGCTCTTTGGGGACTGGAGGGCAGGGATTGATATGAATGTACACTATGGTAAGCGCTGCATTGATTGGTGGCGTTTATATACAGTAACTACCTGTAGTAATAATAATTTAAAAAACAATTCTGGCCATGTGAAATGCCTGGTCCTCCTTGCTGGTTCTGCCCCCCACTATGTCACTACAGGATACCACTTTGGATAGATCAGGAACACGATCTATTCATTTAACAGAAAAAAAGATGGACTATGGATGTAGTTTCTAAAGCCGATATCATTGATTCAAGTAGATGTAGACGTTCTCTGAAAGAAATGATTTAAACGCTAAATTGAAAGATCAGTTGTTGGCTTCTGGATGGTTGATACATAGTGCTGTTTTTTTTTTTTTTTTTTACTTTTATGTTTTTAGATTCGTGTCAATTGTGTGAACCCCACAGTGGTAATGACTGATATGGGACGCGCTAACTGGAGCGATTCCCAGAAGGCGGAGCCAATGCTCAATCGGATTCCTATGGGACGCTTTGCAGGTGAGTCCTAATGTTGACCTAAAGTCAGCTCTAGCCATTTTTATTTAATCGTAAACTTGCCAGAACACATTGGTG
Organism: Rana kukunoris; assembly: GCA_029574335.1. Taxonomy (NCBI): domain Eukaryota; kingdom Metazoa; phylum Chordata; class Amphibia; order Anura; family Ranidae; genus Rana; species Rana kukunoris. The sequence goes on from CM056060.1 coordinate 143,013,059, forward strand.
CCACCTACCTGGAAGATATATATTTATTTATATGATGTGTGTGTGTGATCCTGCACACAGAGGCCGCCCTGTAGCAGTAAAGCTGCTAAAGGGCAATCAGCAAGTGGTTAAAGAGGTTGTAAACCCTCCATGTTTTTTCACCTTTTACTCTCCGGTGCCCCCGTTTTCACTTACCTGAGCCCCGAACTTCCGTGGGCACGTTCCTGCGTCGCTTTCCAAACGGCATGTCGGCTGTTTATTGTTTAGATTGATAGCAACGCAGCCATTGGCTCCTGCTGCTGTCAATCAAATCAATGACATGACATAGCACGCCGGTGGTGAGGTCGAGTCATACACTTGGCCGCCAAGTGTATATCACATCGGAGCATGCCTGCTAGGGAACGCTTCCCAGAGGGGGTTAGCTCTTGCGGGGAGGAGCCGCGAGAGCCACCGTGGGACCCCAAAACAAACTGCACAGTGGAGGGAAGTATAACATGTATGTTTTCCTTTTTTTTTAATTTTAACTGAACCCATACAGCCCCTTTAACCACTTAGGGACCGCCTACTGAACATTTACGTCAGCAGAATGGCACGGCTGGGCACATCAACGTATATATACGTTGGTTTTTAGTACCCAGCCGCAGTACGCGGCACGCTCCCGTGACCAGGTCCGAAGCTCCGGGACCGCGGGACTCGATCGCCGCTGGAGTGCGGCGATCGGTCCCCGGAGTTGAAGAACGGGGAGAGCCGTGTGTAAACACGGCTTCCCCCGTGCTTCACTGTGGCCGCAGCATCGATCACGTCATCCCTGTTATAGGCGGACGTGATCGATGACGTCTCACCTACAGCCACACCCCCCTACAGTTGTAAAAAGACCCTGTGAACACACATATCCTACAGCGCCCCCTTGTGGTTAACTCCCAAACTGCAACTGTAATTTTCACAGTAAACAATGCAATTTAAATGCATTTTTTGCTGTGAAAATGACAATTGTCCCAAAAATGTGTCAAAATTGTCCGAAGTGTCCGCCATAATGTCGCAGTCACGAAAAAAAATCGCTGAGCGCCACTATTAGTAGTAAAAAAAAAAAAAATGCAATAAAACTATCCCTTATTTTGTAAACGCTATACATTTTGCGAAAACCAACCGATAAACGCTTATTGCGTTTTTTTTATTTTTTTTTACCAAAAATAGGTAGAAGAATACGTATCGGCCTAAACTGAGGAAAAAAAAATGATATATATTTTGGGGGATATTTATTGTAGCAAAAAGTAAAAAATATTGCATTTTTTTTCAAAATTGTCGCTCTATTTTTGTTTATAGCGCAAAAAATAAAAACCGCAGAGGTGATCAAATACCACCAAAAGAAAGCTCTATTTGTGGGGAAAAAAGGACGCCAATTTTGTTTGGGAGCTATGTCGCACGACCGCGCAATTGTCAGTTAAAATGACGCAGTGCCGAATCGCAAAAAGGGGTCTATCTCTGGGATGGTGTTGCCATCTCCATCCCTTTTTTAAAACTGAACACATATAAATTATACAGGTTCTGTGGCTGATTAAGATGGTAAATTCATGTGCCTTATTTGCATTAAATTACCTGTGTAATTCATATGTGTTTGGGTTTAAAGGGGGCATTCCTGGGGGGTGGACCTGTCCCTACAATTTTCAATGGCAGTCCTGGCCAAATTCCTTTGGGGACAGGGACTGATGTGAACTGTGGGATGTATCCTTGCCTCTAATGTTAAATCTTACCTCTTCATTTTCAGAGGTGGAAGATGTGGTCAATAGCATCCTCTTCCTGCTCAGTGACAAGAGTGGGATGACCACCGGCGCATGTCTCCCCGTGGACGGGGGCTACCTTATCAGCTGAGAGGTCTCTGAGGATTCCGACGCACTGAAAAGTAGACAGCCTGCAACATCTCTGCTCTTTAATTGGCCGTGAAGGCGTGGGTTACAGAGGTCTCTGCAGCTGCAAGGCTTTAACTAGAGCGTGCTTATTCTTCCATTCAGCTCCTGCCGGTGTGCGGATTAGTGATTCGACTCCTGGCAGGAGTGTATAATGAGACGATCTGTAAACTTGGTGTGTTCATCGCTGGCTGCCTTAGAGGAAAATCAATAAACCATTACTGAGAACATGCTTGAGCCTGCATTATATTACACACGGTTTGCTGGTTGGGAGAGCTCAGGAATACAAAGGTGCGCTTGAAAGAGGACCTGTCACTTTAAAAAAAAAAATATTTTCTTTGACAGTTTATTTGCCGTGATTTGTGAGAGGTTCGGAAACATTTTAAAATGATTGTAAAGGATCGTTTTTTTGCTTTTAAATAACAAACATATCATACTTGCCTCCACTGTGCAGCTCGTTTTGCACAGTGGCCCCTAAACACTGTTTTCTGGGGTCTCCTGGCAGCTCCTGCCCCACATCAGATCTCCCTGGGGAGGTTACCGCTCTTGAGTCATTCATTCGGCGTTTATATGTATGACTCGGCCCGGGCGTCATTGGATTTGATTGACAGCAGCAGGAGCCAATGGCTGCGCTGCTATCAATCTATCCAATCAAGAGCTGGGACCCCGTGGAGCGAGGGTCGGCGCGTCCCCACCGAGGGAAATTCGGGGCTCAGTTAAAGCGGAGGTTCACCCTTAAAACAACTGTCATCCCATCCGGCTTACTGGCGTCAGCGCCAGTATGCTGTTTTTTTTTTTTTTTATCTTTGTACTTACTGTTTAATTGATCATTTTATTTTGTCCCTACCGCGGTTGAATGGCACATCTATGGAGCGTCACGGCTTCCGAAACTAGCACTCGTGTATTCCCGGCGCTATACGGCGCCTACGCACAGACCTAGGAGCTGACTGCGCAGGCGCCGCATATATCCGAGTCCAATGGCTATGGCGCTTCACGCCCTCCGAAAAAAGCCGAAATAGGACTCGGATATATACGGTGCCTGCGCAGTCAGCTCCTAGGTCTGTGCGCAGGCGCCGTATAGCGCCGGGAATACACGAGTGCTAGTGGGCTATTTTCGGAAGCTGTGACGCAAAAATAGACGCGCCATTCAACCGTGGTAGGGACAAAATAAAATGATCAATTAAACAGTAAGTACAAAGATTAAAAAAAAAAAAAAAACGGCATACTGATGCTGGATGGGATGACAGTTATTTTAAGGGTGAACCTCTGCTTTAAGTAAAAACAGGGGGGCCGGTCGCTGCAAGGATGTTTACTCGTGTTGCCTGGGAGACAAAAGAGGTGGCGACCTGCCGATCGTTGCGCAGGCCACATGGCAAGGTCTGGCGGGCCGGATTAGGCCCGCGGGCCTTGTGTTTGCCACCCCTGGGTCTTGAGTGTGTGGGACCGATGTCCCGTTTACACAAGGTGGTAACCAGCTTTTTTTTCTGAAGAAAGCCGATTACCAGCTTCTGTTTACATCACGTGATCAGCTGTCATTGGCTGATCACGTGATAAGGGTCTGGGATCGGCCCCCTTACTCTGATTTGTAATCAGCCAAGTCTCGTGAACTCGCTGATCACAGAGCGGGGCACACAGGCATTACATGCACGGGAGGACGTACACGGACACCCTCCTGGCAATGTAGGCCCGCGTTGTAGCCATCTTTCGCCTAGCGCAGGCGGCAAGGAGGTTAATTATTACCCCGAGGAGGGGATATTATACCAGTCTCAGGATGATAAGAAAATCTTCTTATGTTCTTTCTAGCCCTGATGAAGAGGGCACTTAGACCCCTGAAACGCATTGGCTACTTTTTGAATTTTACCCCTAAACCTTGAAGGGGTTGTAAAGGTAATTTTTTTTTTTCCCTGAATAGCTTCCTTTACCTTAGTGCAGTCCTCCTTCACTTACCTCATCCTTTCATTTTGCTTTTAAATGTCCTTATTTCTTCTGAGAAATCCTCACTTCCTGTTCTTCTGTCTGTAACTCCACAGTATTGCAAGGCTTTCTCCCTGGTGTGGAGTGTGGTGCTTGCCCCCTCCCTTGGACTACAGGAGAGTCAGGACACCCACTAACACACAGCTCCTTTCTCTATCTGCAGCGTAGAGAGAATCCTGATTCTCTTGTAGTCCAAGGGAGGGGGCGAGAACAATACTCCACACCAGGGAGAAAGCCTCACATTACTGTGTGGAGTTACAGAAAGAAGAACAGGAAGTGAGGATTTCTCAGAAGAAATAAGGACATTTAAAAGCAAAATGGAAGGATGAGGTAAGTGAAGGAGGACTGTACTAGGGTAAAGGAAGATATTTAGGGGGAAAAAAAATTGTACCTTTACAACCCCTTTAAGTCCAAGTGGCGCGCCACTGATTTGGCTCCTCCCCACCCTCCGCTGCCACATTTGGCACCTTTCAGGGGGAGGAAGGAGCAGGTACCTGGTTTTGTCACTACGGCAAAGTCATCCAAAAGTTCAGCCCCCACCGCCAAACCATTCACAAAGTGCTTCGCGCATGCGCAGTAGGGACTAAACCACCGGTTTCCCTGTCCAGAAATGGCATCGGCAGCACCAGAGAGCCAATTGAAAAATTGGCTTGGGTAAAGACACCACGGGATCCCTGACAAAGATTCCTCCTCTTCTCCACTCTTAGGCTGGAGTCATCCACCAATCCTATGGCAGATGGTGCAAGCGTCGCACATGGTCACGGGCAAAGCAACGGTAAAAATCAAGAAGACACTTTTTTTTTTCTTAAACAAAATGTTATTTGAAATACACTTCTGGTTATTAAAGCGTGCCTTTCCTACGGGAACATCTCCTCCTCGTTCTCCTCCATCACAGCATCTTAAAAGCACCAAATACTCAACAAAGGCGTTAGATACTCGCACGTTAATACCAAATATTAAAACATCAACTACGGAGTTCACAAAAAATGTTGGAAACCAGAACACAGGACATGAAAACCAGACACGATCCCCATGCAATATAAAGGTCAGCGATTGTATAATGCACCATGACACAGGCCGTCCACGCTCCGCCCTTAATAGCAGTAGTTCAGTTTCAGGTGGGTGGACCGGTCCGTGTAAGATCTTCGCAGGACTCGTTCCGCTGTGCCACGTGCGCGCGCACACAGTGTCGGGTTATCGCTGTTAGCATTAACACGTAACTCATGCGGAGGGGTCACACACATACGAGTCTAGACCCATCGCCCCTTAGCCGGGAGGTGTGGTCTTCTCAGTTCAGAGGAAGCGCTTGCCCTCCGCCCGCGCGGTTTGCTGCGTCACCCAAACCCCCTCCCACCCCCATGCTCCGTACATTCACAAAACACTAAACCACGGAAAACATCTGCGGGGTCTCCGTCTGCCCCATGCCGCCCTTTTTTTTTTGGTGGGGCTTCTCGTCTTTGGAAAGAGATGGTATGAGTTTGGTCCAGTTCTCTGACCGGCACAGGGGTGGGGGGGCTTAGAACACGGTGCACTTCTTGCCGGGCCGCTTGACGGGGGGAGGGCAGAGGACGGCGCGGATGGCCTCGTCGAAGACGGTCTTCAAGCCACGTTGGGTGAGAGCCGAACACTCCAGGTACTTGACGGAGCCTTGTGTAAAAAAAAAAAAGAGTAAAGTTCATTAGATCTCGATGAGGGACACAACATGGGTTTGCTATCTATCTATACTCTCTCTTATAATGCTGTCAGTGTAAACACATCTTCCAGTCCTTCCCCTGACATGTCGCTGATCATCTGTTCCCTCTCATCGTGAACAGCAATCAAAGACCAGTCACATCCCCTAACAGTTAGAAGGACTCCCCTAGGACACACTTAACACCTTCAGAGCCCCCTACAGGTTAACCTCTTCAGTGTAATTTTTACAGTAATCGGTGCATTTTTATAGCACTGATCGCTGTAAAAATGACAATGGTCCCAAAATATTGTCAAAAGTGTGATGTGTCCGCCATAATGTCGCAGTCACGATAAAAAACATATAATATATATATATATATATATACATAGAGCTTTTTTTTCTCAGAAAATAGGTGCAGGAACTCAGTCACGACCTGTTCAGATTTCACAAACAGTAGAAGGGTCTTAAAGGGGCATTAAATACCAGAATTGCATTGCATACAGTGTGCAGAGTTCAGGGGGTTACAAAGCAGTCACTTGTAAAGACAGAAACCAGACTTCTGTGTTCACAAGTGATTGTGGTGAGCGGGCACCAAAGGGTCTGAGCCAAAGGTGGTGGAACTGAGTTCCCCCAGAAAAAAAGCCCTGTGTGTGTATATATATATATATATATATATATATATATATATATATATATATATATATATATATATATAAAAAAACACCATAAAACTATCCCCCATGTTGTAGACGCTATAACTTTTGCGCAAACCGATCAATAAACGCTTGCGATTTTTTTTTTTTACCAAAAATATGTAGAATATGTATGTAACTTTTTTTTTTTCATATATATTTTTTGGAGATATTTATTATAGCAAAAAGTAAAAAATATTGCATTTCAAAATTGTCGCTTTTTTTTTGTTTATAGCGCAAAAAATTAAAAACCCGCAGAGGTGATCAAATACCACCAAAAGAAATCTCTATTTGTGGGAAAAAAAGGACGCCAATTTTGTTTGGGAGCCACGTCGCACGACAGCGCAATTGTTAGTTAAAGCGGAGGTTCACCCAAAAGTGAACCTCCGCTTTTCGGAACCCCCCCCGGCGTCACATTTGGCACCTTTCAGGGGGAAGGGGGTGCAGATACCTGTATAAAATAGGTATTTGCACCACTTCCGGATATAGACTCATCGCGTCACCCCTGCCCCCCCCCCCCATTGTGTTCTGGGAAACACACGGCTCCCAGAACACAGCGGGGACGGCGTAGTGTGACTCGCGAATGCGCAGTAGGGAATCGGGTGGTGAAGCCGATTCCCTCACCGAGGATGGCGGTGGGGGAAGCCAAGAGCCAAGCGATAGCTCAGTTTTGGCTGCCGACGTCGCGGGCACCCAGGACAGGTAGGTGTCCATTTATTAACAGTCAGCAGCTGCTGGCTTTTTTTTTTTTTTTAAATAAAACATTTGGTGAACCTACACTTTAAAGCGACGCAGTGGCAAATCGCAAAAAGTGGTCTGGTCTTTGACCAGCAAAATGGTCCGGGGCTTAAGTGGTAAAGCAGGCCTGTCACAAGGGGGGGGGGGCAAGATGATAACATTTACTGCAGATGGAGACAATGAAAATATTCTGAATAATAAGGCAAATAACACACGCCTGATCCACTATAAGACTATATAATGGTAAAATCTAGTGCCAAAGTCTTACCTATTTCTCGTGCCATAGCCAGACCCTGAGGATAGGTGATCGGTGACAACCTCTTGTCCCTCAGCCGTTCAATGGTGTCCTTGTCATCTCTCAAGTCCAGTTTTGTACCCACTAATATGATGGGGGTGTTGGGGCAGTGGTGTCTTACTTCTGGGTACCACTAGATACAAAACAGAACATAAAGCTTGACTTTCACGTTTCGTACCAATGGCTGTTTTATTAGGTGCATCTGCTAGATCAGTGGTCATCAACCCTGTCCTCGGGGCCCACTAACAGGCCAGGTTTGATGTATTACCCTGGGGAGATGCAGACTGGAATACGGCAATCACTGAGCAGCAAATTAAATCACCTGTCATGTATTTCAGTTATCTTGCAAACCTGGCCTGTTCGTGGGTCCTGAGCAGGGCAGGACTTAGGGTGGTGGGGGCCCCTGGGCCTAATAATCAAAGGGGCTCCCAGAGAAGCGGGGGGGGGGTTGGGTTGTTACCGCCGACTACCGATCATAGTTGTTGAGGGGGGGGGGGGTGGGGGCTTGAGGGTAGGAAGCCGCTGGATGGACATCTTACCTCTTCCCAGGGCCGCCTTCAGTAATTTTGGGGCCCCTGCAGTGAAGGGCCCCCCTGGAGCATCGAAGTTGTAAAGTAGGGCTGCCGAGAATTACATCCATCCGCCAAATTTATTGAGTGCGGGGGGTGCCGAAATTGATGCGAACAGGGGATTGGCGCGAAATTGCGGGAGGGGATTGGCGCGAAATTGCGGGAGGGGATTGCCACAAAATTGCAGGATGGGGATGCCGCGATTGCCGCAAACGGGGGGTTGTCGCGATTGAGCCCGGGGGCCCATGGACTTGAGCCCAGTCAAGCCCAATGGTAAGTCCGGCCCTGGCCCTGAGGACAGGAGTTGATGACCACTGTGCTAGATTACACAAATAACAAGTCATGTGGTTGTACTTCATTGCCCAATGCAGCAGACATGATGTTTTCCATCTGCAGCTCTGTAGTTGTCTGTAAAATGCAATATGGCGACCTGGAGGCGTTCTGTACACAGATGGTATAGGGAACGCCCCCCAGTAATGTCATTTCCTACTTGTGTGATCGGCTTCCCGATTTTCCCAAAAGTCTGCACTAAAATACAAGTCAGATTTTGGGCATCCCCTGCAAACAAATTTCATTTTTGGTGAGAGACTCCCAAAGGGAAATCAGGTCTAAAAAGGGATGCAAACCATGCCGCTTTCCTCATTAGAGCCCTGCAAGTGCAGATGCAAATGATAAAATCGCTCCCATTAGATTGACATCGCACATGGACACAGAGAAGCAAGCAGTTACTTCTTCAGAATAACAAAAGCACAAAGCACCCCCCTCCCCTGTCACACACCCCAATTCCACCCCCCCAATCCACGGCAACCCCCCCCCCCTACCCCACCGGAGGACAGTCCCCCCCCCCCCCCCCCCCAATCCACGGCAACCCCCCCTAACCCACCGGAGGACAGTCGGGACATCCAAGCCCCACACTTACCCCATCTAAGAAGCAGGTGGGCAGTGTGTCCGGCATCTTCCTTCCTTCCCCTGTGGTGTGGATCAGGACGGCTTCCACCATGTATCTCCCTCCTCCTCCTAGGCGTCCAATAGGATTGCCTGACCTTTCAGCCAATCAGGAAAACAGGTATCAGACCTGCGCTTCCCGATTAGCGAAGAGGCGATTCAGTGTTAGAAAAGCGAAAATTTATTTGCTTTTCTAACACACCTGGGTGGGCTCCGAGCGCAATGCTCTGCACCACGAGGCCACCCTATGTTGAAGCCTATTGGCTGCCTATATGGCGGCTTCCTTGGCTCTAAAGGATGGGAGGGTTTAGTTCCACTATGAGCATTTCATCACCCAGCCTTACAATACCCAATGTGTCCTGTAGGGGGCGGCTGGCCTTTGTTACCTTTGCTCTGACGTTTTCAAATGACGCCGGACTGACGAGGGAGAAACAAATCAGGAAGACATCCTGCAAGAAGCAAAAAGTGCAATATATGAGTTATCTGCACAGGGTAACACCACTGAGCAGCAGGCAAACACACAGATACACACAAATACACAGATGAACCACATATACAGGAGCGGACTTTGCCACCAAGGGTTTTTTTTTATATCTGTCCACCCAGTCCTGAGATTTACACAGCTCTGCCACACAGCACAGCACAGCCATCCACAGGTCACCATTTTCCCTGTTACAGTTATAGACTGTAGAATGAATACAGTGGTGACCTCTCTCCACCCCCAGCCTGGACAGTGGAAGATCAGCAAAACTGAGGAAAGTCATCCCTGTGCTCTCTCCTTCTATCAGCATGTTACTTGTATCTACATATGCACACCTGAGTTAAGGCAGTGCATTTATTTAAAATCATCATTCTGGTGTGTTCTCTATTCAAAAAAAAAAAAACACACACACACCTGCACTACTTTGTGCAACACAGCCAAAATGTTTACTAGGGCGGGCGATGCCGAAGGTCTGCGCCGAGGGCGGGCGATGCCGAAGGTCTGCGCCGAGGGCTGGCGATGCCGAAGGTCTGCGCCGAGGGCGGGCGATGCCGAAGGTCTGCGCCGAGGGCGGGCGATGCCGAAGGTCTGCGCCGAGGGCGGGCGATGCCGAAGGTCTGCGCCGAGGGCGGGGGCTGACGACTCTTCTTTGTAACAAGGGAAAAGTTGGGCAGCTCCTGCTCCTTGTGTATGCCTGCCATCTTCCCCTTCACTGTCCTTCCATAACGCAGCACAGCGGAGGGCAGGAGTTACAGCCGGGCGGGCGATGCCGAAGGTCTGCGCTAAGGGCGGGCGATGCCGAATGCCTGCGCCGAGGGCGGGAGATGCCGAAGGTCTGCGCCGAGGGCGGGCGATGCCGAAGGTCTGCGCCGAGGGCGGGCGATGCCGAAGGTCTGCGCCGAGGGCGGGGGCTGACGACTCTTCTTTGTAAGAAGGGAAAAGTTGGGCAGCTCCTGCTCCTTGTGTATGCCTGCCATCTTCCCCTTCACTGTCCTTCCATAACGCAGCACAGCGGAGGGCAGGAGTTACAGCCGGGCGGGCGATGCCGAAGGTCTGCGCTAAGGGCGGGCAATGCCGAATGCCTGCGCTGAGGGCGGGAGATGCCGAAGGTCTGCACCGAGGGCGGGCGATGCCGAAGGTCTGCGCCGAGGGCGGGGGCTGACGACTCTTCTTTGTAAGAAGGGAAAAGTTGGGCAGCTCCTGCTCCTTGTGTATGCCTGCCATCTTCCCCTTCACTGTCCTTCCATAACGCAGCACAGCGGAGGGCAGGAGTTACAGCCGGGCGGGCGATGCCGAAGGTCTGCGCTAAGGGCGGGCGATGCCGAATGCCTGCGCCGAGGGCGGGAGATGCCGAAGGTCTGCACCGAGGGCGGGCGATGCCGAATGTCTGCGCCGAGGGCGGGCGATGACCGACTCTTGTTTGTAACAGGCGAAAATTTGGCCCGCTCCTCGTGTACGCCTGTCATATTTGCTGCCCACATCCCTGCTGCGAGATTAACGGGCGCGGCGGCAGGCAGATGAATATACAGAAGAAGAATCCACCTTGCTGTGACTCCCACCCTCTGCCATGCTGCAAGTTTTAACAGCGGCAGGAGAGGAGTCCACTGAGGCTGCTAAGTGGTGCGGGCCTGGCACTCAGTCCGTGTCCGGACCACGGTCCGCCATTTAGTGACGCCTGCCTTAGAGGACACATCACATAGGATCACTCACCGTCTGAGGGTAGGAGAGAGGTCTCAGCCTATCGTAGTCTTCTTGACCCGCAGTATCCCAGAGTCCCAGGTTCACGGGTTTCCCATCCACCATCACATTGGCTGAATAGTTGTCAAATCTGTGGGAGGAGTCAGCAAAATCCGTAGTTTACCATTAATAAAAAGACTAACTGCTTCACCTTGTGTGACGAGATTTTATATATAGAATTTTTTTATTTATTAAGGATGCACCAATACCTGTTTTTTTTTAACAACAACGAATACTGATACTTTCGGTAACAATTACCGATACCATTGCAAAGCGATTTAAGCCCATACAAAAATGAATGAGCTCAAATCGCACTGCAAAGAATCACATGTGAAGCGACTCCTCTCCGAATCGCATGCGGTTTCCTGCACCGCTCCAGTGTCAACCCAGGCTGAAGTCACTAAGACCAGGCTGGGTTCACACAGGAGCGGCATGGGAAACCGCATGTGATTATGACAGAAATCGCACCAGTCCCCGTCCCCCCCCCCATTCGGACAAAAATCACACCAGTTCCCCCCCCCCCCCCCCCCCCCCCATTCGGACAGAAATTTCACCAGTTCCCCCCCCCCCCCATTCGGACAGAAATCGCACCAGTTTCCCCCCCATTCGGGCAGAAATCGCACCAGTTCCCCCCCCCCCCCCCCCATTCAGACAGAAGTCACACAAGTTTCCCCACTAATTTATTTTTTCGTATTTGAAATCAGGTAACAATAAAGGTGGCTGAAACATTAACTGCATTCTAATACCAAAAAAAAATTATAAAAATAAGTGTATTTTCATTTAATTAACTAAATGAATAGTAATAATAAAAAAAAATGTATATATAAAAAAATAAAAATCACTCCATTTTTAATATCGTAATGTTGCAGCCACATTTATTGTTAACTGCATTCTGATACACTTATTTATTTTTTATAAAACTCTTTGGTATTTTCATTTAATTAACTAAATGAATAGTAAAAAAAAAAAAAAAATGTGTAATTATATATATATATAAATATATTACACATTTTTTTTTTTTTTTTTACTATTCATTTAGTTAATTAAATGAAAATACCAAAGAGTTTTATAAAAAATAAATAAGTGTATCAGAATGCAGTTAACAATAAAGGTGGCTGCAACATTACGATATTAAAAATTGAGTTATTTTTATTAATTTTTTATATATATATTTTTTTTTATTATTACTATTCATTTAGTTAATTAAATGAAAATACACTTATTTATTTTTATAATTTTTTTTTGGTATTAGAATGCAGTTAATGTTTCAGCCACCTTTATTGTTACCTGATTTCAAATACCAAAAAATAAATTAGTGGGGAAACTTGTGTGACTTCTGTCTGAATGGGGGGGGGGGGGGGGGAACTGGTGCGATTTCTATATATATAAAAAATTAATAAAAATAACTCCATTTTTATAATCATAACAATAAAGGTAGCTGAAACATTATGATATAAAAGTGAAGTGCTATATATATATATATATACAGGGAGTGCAGAATTATTAGGCAAATGAGTATTTTGACCACATCATCCTCTTTATGCATGTTGTCTTACTCCAAGCTGTATAGGCTCGAAAGCCTACTACCAATTAAGTATATTAGGTGATGTGCATCTCTGTAATGAGAAGGGGTGTGGTCTAATGACATCAACAACCTATATCAGGTGTGCATAATTATTGGGCAACTTCCTTTCCTTTGGCAAAATGGGTCAAAAGAAGGACTTGACAGCCTCAGAAAAGTCAAAAATAGTGAGATATCTTGCAGAGGGATGCAGCACTCTTAAAATTGCAAAGCTTCTGAAGCGTAATCATCGAACAATCAAGCGTTTCATTCAAAATAGTCAACAGGGTCGCAAGAAGCGTGTGGAAAAACAAAGGCGCAAAATAACTGCCCATGAACTGAGAAAAGTCAAGCGTGCAGCTGCCAAGATGCCACTTGCCACCAGTTTGGCCATATTTCAGAGCTGCAACATCACTGGAATGCCCAAAAGCACAAGGTGTGCAATACTCAGAGACATGGCCAAGGTAAGAAAGGCTGAAAGACGACCACCACTGAACAAGACACACAAGCTGAAACGTCAAGACTGGGCCAAGAAATCTCAAGACTGATTTTTCTAAGGTTTTATGGACTGATGAAATGAGAGTGAGTCTTGATGGGCCAGATGGATGGGCCCGTGGCTGGATTGGTAAAGGGCAGAGAGCTCCAGTCCGACTCAGACGCCAGCAAGGTAGAGGAGGAGTACTGGTTTGGGCTGGTATCATCAAAGATGAGCTTGTGGGGCCTTTTCGGGTTGAGGATGGAGTCAAGCTCAACTCCCAGTCCTACTGCCAGTTCTGGAAGACACCTTCTTCAAGCAGTGGTACAGGAAGAAGTCTGCATCCTTCAAGAAAAACATGATTTTCATGCAGGACAATGCTCCATCACACGCGTCCAAGTACTCCACAGCGTGGCTGGCAAGAAAGGGTATAAAAGAAGAAAAACTAATGACATGGCCTCCTTGTTCACCTGATCTGAACCCCATTGAGAACCTGTGGTCCATCATCAAATGTGAGATTTACAAGGAGGGAAAACAGTACACCTCTCTGAACAGTGTCTGGGAGGCTGTGGTTGCTGCTGCACGCAATGTTGATGGTGAACAGATCAAAACACTGACAGAATCCATGGATGGCAGGCTGCATGAGTGTCCTTGCAAAGAAAGGTGGCTATATTGGTCACTGATTTGTTTTTGTTTTGTTTTTGAATGTCAGAAATGTATATTTGTGAATGTTGAGATGTTATATTGGTTTCACTGGTAAAAATTAATAATTGAAATGGGTATATATTTTTTTTTTGTTAAGTTGCCTAATAATTATGCACAGTAATAGTCACCTGCACACACAGATATCCCCCTAAAATAGCTAAAACTAAAAACAAACTAAAAACTACTTCCAAAAATATTCAGCTTTGATATTAATGAGTTTTTTGGGTTCATTGAGAACATGGTTGTTGTTCAATAATAAAATTAATCCTCAAAAATACAACTTGCCTAATAATTCTGCACTCCCTGTATATACACATTTTTTTCTTTTACTATTTATTTCGTTAATTAAATGAAAATACCAAAGAATTTTATAAAAATAAATAAGTATTTTCATTTAATTAACGAAATAAATAGTAAAAGAAAAAAATGTGTGTGTGTGTATATATATATATATATATATATATATATATATATATATATATATATATATATAGCACTTCATTTTTATATCATAATGTTTCAGCTACCTTTATTGTTATGATTATAAAAATTGAGTTATTTTTATTAATTTTTTTAAGGCTGCAGGAACCGCCCAGCTAGGCAGCCACAAGGCTAGGCAGCCACAGGCAGGACAGCCCAGCTAGGCACCGCCCAGCTAGGCAGCCACAGGCTGCAGGAACCGCCCAGCTAGGCAGCCACAGGCTCCAGGGACAGCCCAGCTAGGCAGCCACAGGCTCCAGGAACAGCTCAGCTAGGCAGCCACAGGCTCCAGGAACCGCCCAGCTAGGCAGCCACAGGCTCCAGGAACAGCTCAGCTAGGCAGCCACAGGCTCCAGGAACCGCCCAGCTAGGCAGCCACAGGCTCCAGGGACAGCCCAGCTAGGCAGCCACAGGCTCCAGGAACCGCCCAGCTAGGCAGCCACAGGCTCCAGGAACCGCCCAGCTAGGCAGCCACAGGCTCCAGGAACAGCTCAGCTAGGCAGCCACAGGCTCCAGGAACCGCCCAGCTAGGCAGCCACAGGCTCCAGGAACCGCCCAGCTAGGCAGCCACAGGCTCCAGGGACAGCCCAGCTAGGCAGCCACAGGCTCCAGGGACAGCCCAGCTAGGCAGCCACAGGCTCCAGGAACCGCCCAGCTAGGCAGCCACAGGCTCCAGGGACAGCCCAGCTAGGCAGCCACAGGCTCCAGGGACAGCCCAGCTAGGCAGCCACAGGCTCCAGGGACAGCCCAGCTAGGCAGCCACAGGCTCCCGCCCAGCTAGGCAGCCACAGGCTCCAGGGACAGCCCAGCTAGGCAGCCACAGGCTCAGCTAGGCAGCCACAGGCTCCAGGGGCCCAGCTAGGCAGCCACAGGCTCCAGGGACAGCCCAGCTAGGCAGCCACAGGCTCCAGGGACAGCCCAGCTAGGCAGCCACAGGCTCCAGGGACAGCCCAGCTAGGCGGCCACAGGCTCCAGGGACAGCCCAGCTAGGCAGCCACAGGCTCCAGGGACAGCCCAGCTAGGCAGCCACAGGCTCCAGGGACAGCCCAGCTAGGCAGCCACAGGCTCCAGGGACAGCCCAGCTAGACAGCCACAGGCTCCAGGGACAGCCCAGCTAGACAGCCACAGGCTCCAGGGACAGCCCAGCTAGACAGCCACAGGCTCCAGGGACAGCCCAGCTAGACAGCCACAGGCTCCAGGGACAGCCCAGCTAGGCAGCCACAGGCTCCAGGGACAGCCCAGCTAGGCAGCCACAGGCTCCAGGGACAGCCCAGCTAGGCAGCCACAGGCTCCAGGGACAGCCCAGCTAGGCAGCCACAGGCTCCAGGGACAGCCCAGCTAGGCAGCCACAGGCTCCAGGGACAGCCCAGCTAGGCAGCCACAGGCTTCAGGGACAGCCCAGCTAGGCAGCCACAGGCTCCAGGGACAGCCCAGCTAGGCAGCCACAGGCTCCAGGGACAGCCCAGCTAGGCAGCCACAGGCTCCAGGGACAGCCCAGCTAGGCAGCCACAGGCTCCAGGAACAGCTCAGCTAGGCAGCCACAGGCTCCAGGGACAGCCCAGCTAGGCAGCCACAGGCTCCAGGAACAGCTCAGCTAGGCAGCCACAGGCTCCAGGAACAGCCCAGCTAGGCAGCCACAGGCTCAGCTAGGCAGCCACAGGCTCCAGGACAGCCCAGCTAGGCAGCCACAGGCTCCAGGGACAGCCCAGCTAGGCAGCCACAGGCTCCAGGGACAGCCCAGCTAGGCAGCCACAGGCTCCAGGGACAGCCCAGCTAGGCAGCCACAGGCTCCAGGGACAGCCCAGCTAGGCAGCCACAGGCTCCAGGGACAGCCCAGCTAGGCAGCCACAGGCTCCAGGGACAGCCCAGCTAGGCAGCCACAGGCTCCAGGGACAGCCCAGCTAGGCAGCCACAGGCTCCAGGAACAGCTCAGCTAGGCAGCCACAGGCTCCAGGAACAGCTCAGCTAGGCAGCCACAGGCTCCAGGGACAGCCCAGCTAGGCAGCCACAGGCTCCAGGGACAGCCCAGCTAGGCAGCCACAGGCTCCAGGGACAGCCCAGCTAGACAGCCACAGGCTCCAGGAACAGCTCAGCTAGGCAGCCACAGGCTCCAGGAACAGCTCAGCTAGGCAGCCACAGGCTCCAGGAACCGCCCAGCTAGGCAGCCACAGGCTCCAGGAACCGCCTAGCTAGGCAGCCACAGGTTCCAGGAACCGCCCAGCTAGGCAGCCACAGGCTCCAGGAACAGCTCAGCTAGGCAACCACAGGCTCCAGGAACCGCCCAGCTAGGCAGCCACAGGCTCCAGGAACCGCCCAGCTGGGCAGCCACAGGTTCCAGGGACAGCCCAGCTGGGCAGCCACAGGCTCCAGGGACAGCCCAGCTGGGCAGCCACAGGCTCCAGGGACAGCCCAGCTGGGCAGCCACAGGCTCCAGGAACAGCTCAGCTAGGCAACCACAGGCTCCAGGAACCGCCCAGCTAGGCAGCCAGAGGCTCCAGGAACCGCCCAGCTATGCAGCCACAGGTTCCAGGGACAGCCCAGCTGGGCAGCCACAGGCTCCAGGGACAGCCCAGCTGGGCAGCCACAGGCTCCAGGGACAGCCCAGCTAGGCAGCCACAGGCTCCAGGGACAGCCCAGCTAGGCAGCCACAGGCTCCAGGGACAGCCCAGCTAGGCAGCCACAGGCTCCAGGGACAGCCCAGCTAGGCAGCCACAGGCTCCAGGGACAGCCCAGCTAGGCAGCCACAGGCTCCAGGGACAGCCCAGCTAGGCAGCCACAGGCTCCAGGAACAGCCTCAGCTAGGCAGCCACAGGCTCCAGGGACAGCCCAGCTAGGCAGCCACAGGCTCCAGGGACAGCCTCAGCTAGGCAGCCACAGGCTCCAGGAACAGCCCAGCTAGGCAGCCACAGGCTCCAGGAACAGCCCAGCTAGGCAGCCACAGGCTCCAGGAACAGCCCAGCTAGGCAGCCACAGGCTCCAGGAACAGCCCAGCTAGGCAGCCACAGGCTCCAGGAACAGCTCAGCTAGGCAGCCACAGCTCCAGGAACAGCCCAGCAGGCAGCCACAGGCTCCAGGAACCGCCCAGCTAGGCAGCCACAGGCTCCAGGAACCGCCCAGCTAGGCAGCCACAGGCTCCAGGAACAGCCCAGCTAGGCAGCCACAGGCTCCAGGGACAGCCCAGGACAGCCACAGGCTCCAGAACAGCTCAGCTAGGCAGCCACAGGCTCCAGGGACAGCCCAGCTAGCAGCCACAGCTCCAGGAACAGCTCAGCTAGGCAGCCACAGGCTCCAGGGACAGCCCAGCTAGGCAGCCACAGGCTCCAGGAACAGCTCAGCTAGGCAGCCACAGGCTCCAGGAACAGCCCAGCTAGGCAGCCACAGGCTCCAGGAACCGCCCAGCTAGGCAGCCACAGGCTCCAGGAACCGCCCAGCTAGGCAGCCACAGGCTCCAGGGACAGCCCAGCTAGGCAGCCACAGGCTCCAGGGACAGCCCAGCTAGACAGCCACAGGCTCCAGGAACAGCTCAGCTAGGCAGCCACAGGCTCCAGGAACAGCTCAGCTAGGCAGCCACAGGCTCCAGGAACCGCCCAGCTAGGCAGCCACAGGCTCCAGGAACCGCCTAGCTAGGCAGCCACAGGTTCCAGGAACCGCCCAGCTAGGCAGCCACAGGCTCCAGGAACAGCTCAGCTAGGCAACCACAGGCTCCAGGAACCGCCCAGCTAGGCAGCCACAGGCTCCAGGAACCGCCCAGCTAGGCAGCCACAGGTTCCAGGGACAGCCCAGCTGGGCAGCCACAGGCTCCAGGGACAGCCCAGCTGGGCAGCCACAGGCTCCAGGGACAGCCCAGCTGGGCAGCCACAGGCTCCAGGGACAGCCCAGCTAGGCAGCCACAGGCTCCAGGAACAGCTCAGCTAGGCAACCACAGGCTCCAGGAACCGCCCAGCTAGGCAGCCAGAGGCTCCAGGAACCGCCCAGCTATGCAGCCACAGGTTCCAGGGACAGCCCAGCTGGGCAGCCACAGGCTCCAGGGACAGCCCAGCTGGGCAGCCACAGGCTCCAGGGACAGCCCAGCTAGGCAGCCACAGGCTCCAGGGACATCATTTGACCCCCGAGGGGGTCCCGAACCCCAGGTTGAGAACCACTGATATATACAGTGATGGAGAACCTTGGCACCTCGAGATGTTTTGGAACTACATTTCCCATGATGCTCAGCTACACTGCAGAGTGCATGAGCATCATGGGAAATGTAGTTCCAAAACATCTGGGGTGCCAAGGTACACCATCACTGGTCTATACAGTGAAAAGGGAAATGCAGCTGCTACGGGCAACAGGACCTTTTTAAGATTGCTGATGTTAAAAAAAAATAAAGGAACAGGTTGCCCTTAGTAACAAATCTTTTTTTGCAGAGTTCAGAATGCCTTTTCAAGTGGTTTTAGTCAGAAAATTAAAATGGGTTGTAAAAGGTACTATTTTTTTTTCCTAAATAGCTTCCTTTACCTTAGTGCAGTCCTCCTTCACTTACCTCATCCTTCCATTTTTGCTTTTAAATGTCCTTATTTATATATATAAAAAAAATTAATAAAAATAACTCAATTTTTATAATCATAACAATAAAGGTAGCTGAAACATTATGATATAAAAATGAAGTGCTATATATATATATACACACACACACACACACACATTTTTTTCTTTTACTATTTATTTCGTTAATTAAATGAAAATACCAAAGAATTTTATAAAAATAAATAAGTATTTTCATTTAATTAACTAAATGAATAGTAATAAAAAAAATGTATATATAGGAGTGATTTTTTTTATATATACATTTTTTTTTATTACTATTCATTTAGTTAATTAAATGAAAATACACTTATTTATTTTTATGTTATTTTTTGGTATTAGAACGCAGTTAACAATAAAAGGTGGCTGAAACATTAACTGCATTTAATACCAATTTTTTTAATAAAAATAAATAAGTGTATTTTCATTTAATTAACTAAATGAAAAGTAATAAAAAAAAATGTATATATGAGTGATTTTTATTGAATCTTTTTATATATAATTAAGTGTATTTTCATTTAATTATGTTATTTTTTGGAATTAGAATGCAGTTAACAATAAAGGTGGCTGAAACATTAACTGCATTCTAATACCAAATGTTTATATAAAAATAAGTAAGTGTATTTTCATTTAACTAAATTAATAGTAATAAAAAAAATGTATATATAAAAAAAATCAAAAATCACTCCATTTTTAATATCATAATGTTGCAGCCACCTTTATTGTTAACTGCATTCTAATACCAAATAATTTTATCAAAATAAATAAGTGTATTTTCATTTAAATTAACTAAATGAATAGTAATAAAAAAAAGTGTATATATATATATAAATCAATAAAAATTACTAAATTTTTTATAATCATAACAATAAAAGGTAACTGAAACATGATAACATTTTATACATACTTTTTTTTTATTACTATTTATTTAGTTAATTAAATGAAAATACCAAAGAATTTTATAAAAATAAATAAGTATTTTCATTTAATTAACTAAATGAATAGTAATACAAAAAATGTATATATAGGAGTGATTTTTGTTGAATTTTTTTTATATATACATTTTCCTTTATTACTATTCATTTAGTTAATTAAATGAAAATACACTTATTTATTTTTATTAAAAAAATTGGTATTAGAATGCAGTTAATGTTTCAGCCACCTTTATTGTTAACTGCATTCTAATACCAAAAAAAAACCATAAAAATAAATAAGTGTATTTTCATTTAATTAACTAAATGAATAGTAATAAAAAAAAAAAAAAAGGTTTTATATCAAAACATTGCAGCCACCTTTATTGTTAACTGCATTCTAATACCCCCAAAAAATAACAAAAAAATTATAAAAATGTACTAATAAATTAAAATATAATAATTAGAAAAACAATGATTATATATTAAATAAAATAAACATGATTTCAGATTTTTTTTGCAGGCCAGTAATCTGAATCATCAGGTTTTTTGTATCTCTCGGTGACAGCTGTGGGAACTGCGCCCCCCCCCCCCCCCCCCGAGTTCTCAACTCCGCCCACTTGGTGCAGCCATTTATGAGGAGGCTTCAGCGAGAGGAGTGAGTCTACAGAGGGTCGATATTACTGCTGAAGCACACAGGAGATACAAGCCAACAAGAGATAACGGACAGATTTGGAGTGGAAGGTTCCTTGAAGTGGACGCTCGGTGTACTCACACGGTGGGGATGTACTCGCCGGGGAAGGCGTTGGTGGTGTAACTGATGAGGAGGCAGGTCTTTCCGACAGCTCTGAGGAGACATGAGAGAACGACATCATCACACGGGCTGGGAAGTGGCGCCTAATTAAGGATTGTTTTGCATTTCAGTTGTGTGAAGGATGAAGATGAATCACTGGTGTCTGGTAATTAGCGAGGGCTCATTATGTAATGTTCCAAAACAAGCGCTGGCGAGGAGTCTTGGCCAATCCGCAGAAACCCGAGAGATAGGCAGATGCCCATAGCGACCGCTCAGGCTTCATCTATACCAGTGGTTCTCAACCTTCTAGTGCCGTGACCCCTTGATAAAATTTCCCAAGTTGTGGGGACCCCTGACAATAAAATTATTTTTGTAGCGTGGGTTGTCAGCACCCAAAGCTAGGCAGCCACAGGCTTCAAGAACCGCCCAGCTAGGCAGCCACAGGCTGCAGGAACCGCCTAGCTAGGCAGCCACAGGCTCCAGGAACCGCCCAGCTAGGCAGCCACAGGCTGCAGGAACCGCCCAGCTAGGCAGCCACAGGCTGCAGGAACCGCCCAGCTAGGCAGCCACAGGCTGCAGGAACCGCCCAGCTAGGCAGCCACAGGCTGCAGGAACCGCCCAGCTAGGCAGCCACAGGCTGCAGGAACCACCCAGCTAGGCAGCCACAGGCTCCAGGGACAGCCCAGCTAGGCAGCCACAGGCTCCAGGAACAGCTCAGCTAGGCAGCCACAGGCTCCAGGAACAGCTCAGCTAGGCAGCCACAGGCTCCAGGGACAGCTCAGCTAGGCAGCCACAGGCTCCAGGGACAGCCCAGCTAGGCAGCCACAGGCTCCAGGAACAGCTCAGCTAGGCAGCCACAGGCTCCAGGAACAGCTCAGCTAGGCAGCCACAGGCTCCAGGAACAGCTCAGCTAGGCAGCCACAGGCTCCAGGAACAGCTCAGCTAGGCAGCCACAGGCTCCAGGGACAGCCCAGCTAGGCAGCCACAGGCTCCAGGAACAGCTCAGCTAGGCAGCCACAGGCTCCAGGGACAGCCCAGCTAGGCAGCCACAGGCTCCAGAACAGCTCAGCTAGGCAGCCACAGGCTCCAGGGACAGCCCAGCTAGGCAGCCACAGGCTCCAGAACAGCTCAGCTAGGCAGCCACAGGCTCCAGGAACCGCCCAGCTAGGCAGCCACAGGTTCCAGGAACCGCCCAGCTAGGCAGCCACAGGTTCCAGGAACCGCCCAGCTAGGCAGCCACAGGTTCCAGGAACCGCCCAGCTAGGCAGCCACAGGCTCCAGGGACAGCCCAGCTGGGCGGCCACAGGCTCCAGGGACATCATTTGACCCCCGAGGGGGTCCCGAACCCCAGGTTGAGAACCACTGATCTATACAGTGATGGAGAACCTTGGCACCTCGAGATGTTTTGGAACTACATTTCCCATGATGCTCAGCTACACTGCAGAGTGCATGAGCATCATGGGAAATGTAGTTCCAAAACATCTGGGGTACCAAGGTTCTCCATCACTGGTCTATACAGTGAAAAGGGAAATGCAGCTGCTACGGGCAACAGGACCTTTTTAAGAATGCTGATGTTAAAAAAAAATAAAGGAACAGGTTGCCCTTAGTAACAAATCTTTTTTTGCAGAGTTCAGAATGCCTTTTCAAGTGGTTTTAGTTAGAAAATTAAAAGGGGTTGTAAAAAGGTACTATTTTTTTTTTCCTAAATAGCTTCCTTTACCTTAGTGCAGTCCTCCTTCACTTACCTCATCCTTCCATTTTTGCTTTTAAATGTCCTTATTTCTTCTGAGAAATCCTCACTTCCTGTTCTTCTGTCTGTAACTCCACACAGTAATGCGAGGCTTTCTCCCTGGTGTGGAGTGCCGTGCTCGCCCCCTCCCTTGGACTACAGGAGAGTCAGGACGCCCTCTACGTTGCAGATAGAGAAAGGAGCTGTGTGTTAGTGGGCGTCCTGACTCTCCTGTAGTCCAAGGGAGGGGGCGAGCACGACACTCCACTCCAGGGAGAAAGCCTTGCATTACTGTGTGGAGTTACAGACAGAAGAACAGGAAGTGAGGATTTCTCAGAAGAAATAAGGACATTTAAAAGCAAAATGGAAGGATGAGGTAAGTGAAGGAGGACTGCACTAAGGTAAAGGAAGATATTTAGGGAAAAAATATTGTACCTTTCCAACCCCTTTAAGTCTTGCTAGATGACTTCAGGCTGGTCCCTTTTGCAGATATAGCTATATAAAACATTAAAAATAAAACAAGAAAAATAATGTAAATCTAAAAGGAAAACTGCAAAAGGAAATTGTATATAAAACATTAACACTAAAAGAGCTCATACTGCATAAAATCCAGTAATACTCAAAGTCTCTCCCTGCCCTGCACATGCTCAGTTCCTCTCCATTTTTGCCATTATGCCGAAAAACAGAGCCACTAGAGGCCGATCAACTGACGGCCTAAAGATTTACTGCTGCTCAGGGTCTCTGGGCTTCAGCAAAATGGCCGCCTCCAGCAAGAAGAGACAACAGCACACACTAATTGGCACAAATATGTAGAATGTATGTTCATTGCTAAAGAACATTATTTTATTTTTTACCAAGGTGATAAGGTTAAAGTCTCGCTTTAAGGATGCCAACATAAAAAAAAAATAATAATAATAATAATAAAAAGATAATAATAATAAAAAATAAAATAAAAAAAGATGTTGCCCTTAGTAACAGGGATCTGGTCGCTATGGTTAAGTTACCCTTTAAGTTGGCCCATACATGATTATACCATTTTGTTTTTCTACATTTTCTTTAGATTTACCTTCAACTATGCAGTGCATACAAATTAAACGTTTTTCGGTGTGACCTCATTCGATATCGTTTTAGTAAATCTAAAGGAAAACTGTAAAATAAAAATTGTATAATGTATGGCCAGTCTTAGTAACAAACCAGGTTTAATGATTCTGGCAGTGATCTGGTTGCTAGGAGCAACAGCTCCACCTACAGGGGCTACTGCTCCTAGCAACTGATTCCGTAATGTATTTCTACTGAAAGAAGCAATCTGATTGGATAACAGGCCAACTTTAGCTTCAGATTCCACAAATCCCCCCATGCTGTATCTGTACAACTGCAATTCCAGAATTCTAAACATAACAGCAGCAGAGCAGCCAATCATATTCCAGCTTCTCTTTCTCTAACCATCTATAGAGAAAAAAGGCAGAAATCCAACTGGTTTTGAGATTCAGCCATGTGGGAGAATGACCAACCAAAATAATTATAGAAGAAAGAAATAGAATAATAAAAATGTAACTGATCAAAATAATAATAAAAAATATCAAATAAAATGTATAGAATATTAATATTAAACAATACATAAATACAGTATGTTAAAAATAAAAAAGTATTCTAAATAACTATAAAATGAAAAAAAAAAAAAAAAAAATAAACAGAATAATAAACTGAATATATATATATATTTTACATAAAGTATAAAAAAATAATAATAATAAAAAACATAACAATACATAATAAAAAATAAACGGAATAATCATCATTATCAAAATACTATTGAATAATAATTCAAAGTGATGTGCCAAAGGGGGTAGCGGTCTACAGTGACGCACCCATCGGTGTAAAGTCATGCGCACTGATGGTGTAGAATGATGCACGCAGAGGGCGCAGCGTTGTGTACGGGGATGGACGCAGAGGGTGCATCGGCATACGGAGGGTGTACAGAGATGGGTACGGACGGTGTAGAGGTGTACGGGGATGGGTACAGAGGATGTATCGGTGTACGGAGATGGGTACGAAGGGTGTATGGGGATGGGTATGGATTGTGTACGTTGATGGGTACAGGGATGGATACAGAGATGGGTACGGGGATGGATACGGAGGGTGTACGGGGATGGATACGGAGGGTGTATGGGGATGGGTACGGAGGGTGTAGAGGTGTATGGAGATGGGTACAGAGGGTGTACAGGGATGGGTGTAGCAGTGTTCAGAGATGAGTACGGAGGATGTAGAGGTATACGGGGATGGTTACGGAGGGTGTAGCGGTTTACTTTGATGGGTACAGAGGGTGTACGGGGATGGGTACGGAGGGTGTAGAGGTGTATGTTGATGGGTACGGAGGGTGTAGAGGTGTATGTTGATGGGTACGGAGGGTATACAGGGATGGGCACATGGGGTGTAGAGGTGTATGTTGATGGGTACGGAGGGTATACAGGGATGGGCACATGGGGTGTAGAGGTGTATGTTGATGGGTACGGAGGGTATACAGGGATAGGCACATGGGGTGTAGAGGTGTATGTTGATGGGTACGGAGGGTGTAGAGGTGTATGTTGATGGGTACGGAGGGTGTACGGGGATGGGCACATGGGGTGTAGAGGTGTATGTTGATGAGTACGGAGGGTGTACGGGGATGGGTACGGAGTGTGTACAGGGATGGGCACATGGGGTATAGAGGTGTATGTTGATGGGTACGGAGGGTGTACGGGGATGGGTACGGAGGGTGTAGAGGTGTATGTTGATGGGTACGGAGGGTGTACGGGGATGGGTACGGAGGGTGTAGAGGTGTATGTTGATGGGTACGGAGGGTGTACAGGGATGGGTACGGAGGGTGTAGTGGTGCATGTTGATGGGTACGGAGGGTTACGGGGATGGGTACGGAGGGTGTAGTGGTGCACGTTGATGGGTACGGAGGGTGTAGAGGTGTATGTTGTTGGGTACGGAGGGTGTACAGGGATGGGTAGGGAGGGTGTACGGGGATGGGCACATGGGGTGTAGAGGTGTATGTTGATGGGTACGGAGGGTGTACAGGGATGGGTACGGAGGGTGTACAGGGATGGGTACGGAGGGTTACAGGGATGGGTACGGAGGGTGTAGAGGTGCATGTTGATGGGTACGGAGGGTGTAGTGGTGCACGTTGATGGGTACGGAGGGTGTAGAGGTGTATGTTGTTGGGTAGGGAGGGTGTACGGGGATGGGCACATGGGGTGTAGAGGTGTATGTTGATGGGTACGGAGGGTGTACAGGGATGGGTACAGAGGGTGTACAGGGATGGGTACGGAGGGTTACAGGGATGGGTACGGAGGGTTACAGGGATGGGTACGGAGGGTTACAGGGATGGGTACGGAGGGTTACAGGGATGGGTACGGAGGGTTACAGGGATGGGTATGGAGGGTGTAGAGGTGTATGTTGATGGGTACGGAGGGTGTAGAGGTGCATGTTGATGGGTACGGAGGGTGTAGAGGTGCATGTTGATGGGTACGGAGGGTGTACAGGGATGGGTACGGAGGGTGTAGTGGTGCACGTTGATGGGTACGGAGGGTGTAGAGGTGTATGTTGATGGGTACAGAGGGTGTACGGGGATGGGTACGGAGGGTTACAGGGATGGGTACGGAGGGTGTAGAGGTGTATGTTGATAGGTACGGAGGGTATACAGGGATGGGCACATGGGGTGTAGAGGTGTATGTTGATGGGTACGGAGGGTATACAGGGATGGGCACATGGGGTGTAGAGGTGTATGTTGATGGGTACGGAGGGTGTAGAGGTGTATGTTGATGGGTACGGAGGGTATACAGGGATGGGCACATGGGGTGTAGAGGTGTATGTTGATGGGTACGGAGGGTATACAGGGATGGGTACGGAGGGTGTAGAGGTGTATGTTGATGGGTACGGAGGGTGTAGAGGTGTATGTTGATGGGTACGGAGGGTTACAGGGATGGGTACGGAGGGTGTAGAGATGTATGTTGATGGGTACGGAGGGTGTAGAGGGGCATGTTGATGGGTACGGAGGGTGTACAGGGATGGGTACGGAGGGTGTAGTGGTGCACGTTGATGGGTACGGAGGGTGTAGAGGTGTATGTTGATGGGTACGGAGGGTGTACGGGGATGGGTACGGAGGGTGTAGAGGTGTATGTTGATGGGTACGGAGGGTATACAGGGATGGGCACATGGGGTGTAGAGGTGTATGTTGATGGGTACGGAGGGTGTAGAGGTGTATGTTGATGGGTACGGAGGGTGTAGAGGTGTATGTTGATGGGTACAGAGGGTGTACGGGGATGGGTACGGAGGGTTACAGGGATGGGTACGGAGGGTGTAGAGGTGTATGTTGATGGGTACGGAGGGTGTACAGGGATGGGTAGGGAGGGTGTACGGGGATGGGCACATGGGGTGTAGAGGTGTATGTTGATGGGTACGGAGGGTGTACAGGGATGGGTACGGAGGGTTACAGGGATGGGTACGGAGGGTGTAGAGGTGCATGTTGATGGGTACGGAGGGTGTACAGGGATGGGTACGGAGGGTTACAGGGATGGGTACGGAGGGTGTAGAGGTGTATGTTGATGGGTACGGAGGGTGTACAGGGATGGGTACGGAGGGTGTACAGGGATGGGTACGGAGGGTTACAGGGATGGGTACGGAGGGTGTAGAGGTGCATGTTGATGGGTACGGAGGGTGTACAGGGATGGGTACGGAGGGTTACAGGGATGGGTACGGAGGGTGTAGAGGTGTATGTTGATGGGTACGGAGGGTGTACAGGGATGGGTACGGAGGGTTACAGGGATGGGTACGGAGGGTGTAGAGGTGCATGTTGATGGGTACGGAGGGTGTACAGGGATGGGTACGGAGGGTTACAGGGATGGGTACGGAGGGTGTAGAGGTGTATGTTGATGGGTACGGAGGGTGTACAGGGATGGGTACGGAGGGTTACAGGGATGGGTACGGAGGGTGTAGAGGTGCATGTTGATGGGTACGGAGGGTGTAGTGGTGCACGTTGATGGGTACGGAGGGTGTAGAGGTGCATGTTGTTGGGTAGGGAGGGTGTACAGGGATGGGTACGGAGGGTTACAGGGATGGGTACGGAGGGTGTAGAGGTGTATGTTGATGGGTACGGAGGGTTACAGGGATGGGTACGGAGGGTGTAGAGGTGTATGTTGATGGGTACGGAGGGTATACAGGGATGGGCACATGGGGTGTAGAGTAAGGTGACCAGATTTTTAAAATGAAATCCGGGGACATATTTTTTCTTTACTAGTAATGGCAGCAATCAGCGACTCTCTGCTCATCGCCGCCCGCCTCACAGCCTCTCAAGTCTTACTCTCCGGGCCCCCCGGCTACTACTGGATGGGGAGCGGAGGAAGATCACTCCGCCAGGGAGGGCAAGGAGATAGGCAGGTGGCTGGCCAGGATTTGAGCCAAGGCAGAAGAACATGTGAGCGAAGCTGAAGAAATAGTCCTTCCGCTCCGACCAGCACATGATCATCAGAAAAGGGCACAGATAATGGGAAAAATACAACCCCCCTATGCTAGTAGGCACGGCAGAGCGGGGGGTGTAATTCTATTTTTTTTATTTTAATTCTGCACTGATTGTCTTTGAAATTGCCCCTGCCCCTTATTAAATCCAATCTGGGGACAAAACCAGGGACAGACTTGGTACGGGGACAGTGTCCTCAATCAGGGGACTGTCCCCCTGAAACTGGGGATGTCTGGTCACCCTAGTGTAGAGGTGTATGTTGATGGGTACGGAGGGTGTAGACCTCCATGCAGTATATGGGGGGAGATGTACAGTGCAGGGATGATGTCATGGATGGATGGATGGCACACAAGGTGGACGGATGGATGGCACACAAGGTGGACGGATGGATGGATGGATGGCACACAAGGTGGACGGATGGATGGCACACAAGGTGGACGGATGGGTGGATGCTGATCACACATCATATCACGGACAGGACGGAACGATCCCCGCTCATCACCCCCCCCCCCCTCCCCCGGCTCCGCCTCTGCATCACCATAGACCCCCCCAGGGGCCCCACACCCGGCTCCATTCCGGGCCACTCACCCATCTCCCACCACCACACATTTGATGGCCTGCATGGCACACACGGGACCGGAGGAGGCGGACGGCGGAGAAGACCGGGCTCAGCCGGGAGAGCAGACAGGAGGAGGGGAGAGGACTGACACACTGCGGAGGGGGCGGGGACAGGGGAGGGGCACGTGACGTGTCACATGGCAGAGAGACGAGAGAATACATCACATCTGTACCAGAGTGCAGGGAGATCATAGAGAGTCCTAGGGGGGAAACATGGAATGCAGGAGAGTCCTGGGGGGATACATGGGGTGCAGGAGAGTCCTGGGGGGACACATGGGGTGCAGGAGAGTCCTGGGGGGACACATGGGGTGCAGGAGAGTCCTGGGGGACATATGGGGTGCAGGAGAGTCCTGGGGGACACATGGGGTGCAGGAGAGTCCTGGGGGGGACACATGGGGTGCGGGAGAGTTCTGGAGGGACACATGGGATGCGGGAGAGTCCTAGGGGGGAAACATGGGGTGCAGGAGAGTCCTGGGGGGACACATGGGGTGCATAAAAGTCCTGGGGGACACATGGGGTGCAGGAAAGTCCTGGGGGACACATGGGTTACAGTAGAGTTCTGGAGGGACACATGGGGTGCGGGAGAGTCCTGGGGGGACACATGGGGTGCAGGAGAGTCCTGGGGGACACATGGGGTGCAGGAGAGTGCTGGGGGGACACGTGGGGTGCAGGAGAGTCCTGGGGGACACATGGGGTGCAGGAGAGTCCTGGGGGGGACACATGGGGTGCGGGAGAGTTCTGGAGGGACACATGGGATGCGGGAGAGTCCTAGGGGGGAAACACGGGGTGCAGGAGAGTCCTGGGGGGACACATGGGGTGCAGAAAAGTCCTGGGGGACACATGGGGTGCAGGAAAGTCCTGGGGGACACATGGGTTACAGTAGAGTTCTGGAGGGACACATGGGGTGCGGGAGAGTCCTGGGGGGACACATGGGGTGCAGGAGAGTCCTGGGGGGACACATGGGGTGCAGTAGAGTTCTGGGGACACACACGGGGTGCGGGAGAGTCCTGGGGGGACATATGGGGTGCAGGAGAGTCTTGGTGGGGATACATGGGGTGTAGGAGAGTTCTGGGGACACACACGGGGTGCAGGAGAGTCCTGGGGGACACATGGGGTGCAGTAGAGTCCTGGGGGGGGATACATGGGGTGTAGGAGAGTCCTTGGGGGGACATATGAGGAGCAAGAAAGTCCCAGGGGAACACATGGGGTACAGGAGAGTCCTGGGGGAACACATGGGGTGCAGGAGAGTCCCGGGGGAACACACGGGGTGCAGGAGAGTCCAGGGGGGACACACGGGGTACAGGAGAGTCCCGGGGGGACACACGGGGTACAGGAGAGTCCCGGGGGGACACACGGGGTGCAGTAGAGTCCTGGGGGGATACATGGGGTGTAGGAGAGTCCTGGGGGGGACACATGGGGTGTAGGAGAGTCCTGAGGGGACATATGGGGTGCAGGAGAGTCCTGAGGGGGACACACGGGGTACAGGAGAGTCCTGGGGGGGGACACCTGGGGTGCAGGAGAGTCCTGGGGGGGACACCTGGCCTGGAGGAGAGTCCTGGGGGGACACCTGGCCTGCGGGGGAGTCCTGGGGGGGGGCCTGGCCTGCAGGAGAGTCCTGGGGGGGGACACCTGGCCTGCAGGAGAGTCCTGGGGAGGACACCATGTCCAATCACCTTAATTTACCACAGGTGGACTCCAATCAAGTAGTAGAAACATCTCAAGGATGAATAGTGGAAATGGGATGGACCTGATCTCATTTTTAAATGTCATGGCAAAGGGTGTGAATACTTATGTACATGGGATTTGTTCGTTTTTTTTTTTAAATAATAAATTTCCAAAGATTTCAAACCAACTTCTGTCATGTTGTCATTATGGGGAATTGTTTGTAGAATTTTGAGGGAAGTAATACATGTAATCCCTTGTAGAATAAGGCTACAGCTTTATGTGGAAAAAGTGAAGCGCTGTGAATACTTTCCGGATTTATTTTATTTTGTTTACTGGATCTTCAGACGACTCTTGGGGGCTCCTCACCTGTACTGGTCTTCTACTGGAATGTGCCCATCAGAAATGTAGGGCTGGTAGTCCGGTGTGGAGATATTTCAGTGATGACCTCCTCACCGACACACAGCACCACCGATCGCCGTGCCGCGCGCCCCCAGCATGTTATCCTGAAAGACGTCACATGACCTCCAGTCAGGATAACAGAACCACTGCTCGGCCGTCATTCTGCTATAGGCCGGGCGGGAAGTGGTAAAGGTAAGTGGGGTTCCCAAAGCCTCCTCCTCCCACACTCCAAAGACATGCATGGCCCTAGTATAACATTCTACTGAGCATCGGCTCGTTCACATGTTCCTCTGAAAAGCGATCCACACTTGGATCGCTTTTTATAGGTATTTGACAGGCAGCGAGGAGGAGATATCTTACCTCTTCACCATTTGTTTTAACCCCCTAAACACCACACCACTGGGCCGTTGCGGGGAGCTTGCAGAGTGGCCCCGTTCATTTGTGTGGGTTGTGTTTCAATAGATGAAAAGTCACAGGGGTAATAGATCCCGTGTATGTACTAGAGCTGGGCCATTTGTTGCCCTAAAAAAATAAATAAAATCTGTGAATTTTTAATATAAAAAACCTGATTTACGATTTGAATCGATTTTTTTGATGGACACCGCGCCGGTCCTGAGGAGCTGCGGGCAGGAGTTTTTAGGCGAGGTCACGGCTTCAGCCTAGCGTCCGGCCTCGCAGAATAGGCCGAAGCCGCGGCCTCACTTAAAACTCCTGCCCGAAGCTTCTCAGGACCAGTGCGGTGTCAGCGCCGACCCTGTAAAAAAAAAAAAAATGATTTTGTCAAAATTCGAATCGATTTGACCTACCAACTCGATTTTTTATTTAAATCGATTTTTTGCATGGCACAGTGGCAGCAATTGATGGCACAGTGGCTGCGTTTGGCATGGCACAGTGGCTGCGTTTGGCATGTCACAGTGGACCATTGATGGGTACAGTAGCGACAATTGCATGGCACAGTGGCTGCGTTTGGCATGGCACAGTGCTGACAATTGATGGGCACAGTGGCTGCGTTTGGCATGGAACAGTGCTGACAATTGATGGGCACAGTGGCTGCGTTTGGCATGGAACAGTAGCGACACTTGATGGGCACAGTGGCTGCGTTTGGCATGGCACAGTGGCGACAATGGCTGGGCACAGTGGCGACAATGGCTGGGCACAGTGGCGACAATGGCTGGGCACAGTGGCGACAATGGCTGGGCACAGTGGCTGCATTTGATGGCTGGGCACAGTGGCTGCATTTGATGGCTGGGCACAGTGGCTGCATTTGATGGCTGGGCACAGTGGCTGCATTTGATGGCATGGCACAGTGGCTGCATTTGATGGCATGGCACAGTGGCTGCATTTGATGGCATGGCACAGTGGCTGCATTTGATGGCATGGCACAGTGGCTGCATTTGATGGCATGGCACAGTGGCTGCATTTGATGGCATGGCACAGTGGCTGCATTTGATGGCATGGCACAGTGGCTGCATTTGATGGGCATAGTGGCTGCGTTTGATGGCATTGCACAGTGGCCACAATTTTATGCCACCGTGGCTGCGTTTGATGGGCACAGTGGTGGCAATTGATGAACACAGTGAGGCTACAATTTATGTTTTTTTTTTCGTTTGTTTGCGCCCCCTCAACATTTTTTAGCACCAGCCGCCACTGAAGAGGAGCAAAATATAAATTCAAATTAATGGATAAATATTCTTTTTTTTGCTTTTTTTAGCATGGTACAAATTTTCCTTCTGAAATCTCCCAAAGTGATCGGAATTCTCATCTTCCAGGGTTGTCACAGGAACAGGAGTCCCCATTGAATGTTTTTTCCCTCCAACATAAATGGATTTTCTCCCACTTTCTGTCTTGTGGACAAATAAATCGGGTGAATTTGTCCACCAGAAGTACATAAATAAAAAAAAAAATATTGCCATTACATACATTTATAAAATACTATATTTTCAGAACAATAAATCTTATTGAAAACCGTATACAAAAAAATATTTAAAAATTACTGAGCTGTAAAAAAAAATACATATAAACACCTACAAATAATTACAAAGTCATTAAAAAATATATATAAGAACACAGAATAAAAAATAAATTATTGAAAAAATTAATTATTAAAAATGATATTTCATTGCCTTAAAACGGCAGGATTGTCTGCGCCCAGGGCCGGCACTGGATAGGTGTAGAGAGATGGAGGGCTCGGTCCATGCCAGGGCCGGCACTGGATAGGTGTAGAGAGATGGAGGTCTCGGTCCATGCCAGGGCCGGCACTGGATAGGTGTAGAGAGATGGAGGGCTCGGTCCATGCCAGGGCCGGCACTGGATAGGTGTAGAGAGATGGAGGGCTCGGTCCATGCCAGGGCCGGCACTGGATAGGTGTAGAGAGATGGTGGGTTAGGTTCATGTTCTTCCACCAGGTGAGCCAAGTGGTGTACTGATGTAGTTCAGGACTGCGCTTTGGAGGAGGCTCGCTCTCTGCGCCTCTTGATCTCTCATCCTCAGGATCTCAGCATCTTTCAGCCTCAGCTTCTCCATCAGAGAGGAGATCTCACTTTCTTTATCCAGTAATGTCTCACGGTGGGTATTGGCCTGTGCTGGAAAGGAGTGATGGAGTCAGTCAGACACAATATGAGCTTTTCATCCCTATGTCAAACTATTAAAAGAATACTCTAGAAAAGTGATCTCCAAACTGTGACCTATGGGACAGATGTGGCCCTTTGCTTGCCTATATCCAGCCCTTGGGCCACCATTCCTCCCACAGCCGCCAATGGTGGGGCACCATTCCTTCCTACAGACACAAATGGTGGGGTATCATTCCTCCCACAGCCACAAATGGTGGGGCACCATTCCTCCCACAGCCGCCAATGGTAAGCCACCATTCCTCCCACAGCCGCCAATGGTAGGCCACCATTCCTCCCACAGCCGCCAATGGTGGGGCACCATTCCTCCCACAGACACAATAGGTGGGGCACCATTCCTTCCACAGACACAAATGGTGGGGCACC
This sequence comes from Rana kukunoris, assembly GCA_029574335.1. Classification (NCBI taxonomy): domain Eukaryota; kingdom Metazoa; phylum Chordata; class Amphibia; order Anura; family Ranidae; genus Rana; species Rana kukunoris. The sequence continues at coordinate 143,046,437 of CM056060.1, forward strand.
ATTCCTCCCACAGCCACAAATGGTGGGGTATCATTCCTCCCACAGCCACAAATGGTGGGGTTTCATTCCCCCCACAGCCGTCAACGGTGGGGCACCATTCCTCCCACAGTCGTCAACAGTAGGGCACCATTCCTCCCACAGACACAATAGGTGGGGCACCATTTCTTCCACAGACACAAATGGTGGGGCACCATTCCTCCCACAGCCACTAATGGTGGGGCACCATTCCTCCCACAGCCACTAATGGTGGGGCACTATTCCTCCCACAGACACCAATGGTGGGGCACCATTCCTCTCACTGATTCCAACAATTTTCCTTGCACTGTTTCATCTTACTGACACCAGGGTGTTTTCTAATGCAAACGACCACAGTCTGGCCCCTCTTAAAGCGGTCGTTCTGCGGGAAAAACAATTTTTTTTTTTACTGTGATTCGGGCGCTGTTAATATACCTAATGTTACACTCACCAGTCCTGTCTTTGCAGCCACGATTGTCCCGATTTTCAGTAAAAGGATGTTTTATAAAACGGAGAGATGGACGTTTTCATCTTGTGTGTGGGCACTCCTGAAGCCCACCACTGTATACTTCCGGGATGTACGCGTTGTGCTCAAATCGCGCGAGATCTCGCCAGTCATGTGACTCGGCAAGCGTGAGGAAACATGTTGTGTCTCGTCACAACGGGGCGGGTCATTATGACGCCGGCCGTTGCGATGGCAACTGTGCAGTGTTGGCGGCGAGCCGCGCCGTCAACACTGCACAGTTGCCATCGCAACGGCCGGCGTCATAATGACCCGCCCCGTTGTGACGAGACACAACATGTTTCCTCACGCTTGCCGAGTCACGTGACCGGCGATATCTCGCACGATTTGAGCACAGCGCGTCTCCTGGGATTGTCAGGACTCACTCCCAGGAGACATATCGCCGTCGGGGGAGAATACACATACACGCCCACTCCCCGCGGTGGATTGTGATTGACAGGGCATAAACGGAAGCAGAAAAGGGGTAAGGATGTAAAAAAAAAAAAAAATACGTATTAGTTACTTTTAATGCCTAGCAGTTTGATTGAGATAAAGTCCAAATTTAGGGTGAACCTCCGCTTTAAGCCTCAAAAATAGTAAACTGGCCCTTTGTGCAGAGAGTTTGTGGAGACCCATTAGAGCCCTTTTGAACCTTATGGACTAAGACTGGGATGCCATTAAAGTTCATGTCCGTGTAAAGGCAGGCGTCCCAATACTTTTGGCAATATAGTGTATGTATTGTATTCTTTCAGCACTGTTAGTATGTAGTACCTTTCTGTTGTCTCTCCAGTGCAGATATCCTTTCTTTAAGACCTTCCTGGGTGGCGAGCTCAGCCTCCAGATGTCCAATCTGTTCCTGTAACTCCACTCGGACCTTTGTGACTTCGGTGAGCCTGTCTTGGTCTTTCTTAGAAATTTCCTGCAGGTACAATATATGGAGTATTTAATAAATTCAGATCACCAAAAAATTGGTAATTCCATACATTGGTACCCCAAACCTAAACCTTTACTCACCAATCCGGTGACTTGTCAGGCTTGTTCCCTTAACAAGTAGGTTCCTTCAAGGACTGCGCAGGCGCAATCCTTCCAGACGGAAATCTCCGAACCTCGGGCGGCATCCAGGCCCATTCTTTAACATCCCCGTGGATTGGAGGATGTTAAAAAAAGAGCCAGGAGGCCGAGCGAGTGGAGCGAGCCGTCCGAGCAAAGCGAGGATGTGAGGCCGACTGGCCACTTTCCTCACTTTCCACGTCGCCCTGGATGTCGGCTGAGGTTCGGAGGTTTCCGTCGGGAAGGACTACGCCTGCGCAGAACCAGCTCGTTAGCTGGAACCAGACCGACAGACGAGATTGCGCCTGCGCAGTCCTTCATGGAACCAGCTCGTTAGCTGGAACCAGCTAGGCAGATCACCGGTAACCGGCTTCTGTGATCAGCTGTCATTGGCTGACAGCTGGTCACGTGGTAAAGTGCCCACACCGAGTGCCACCCACTAAAGAGATGACACCATCCCGACGGTAATGAAAGCCTGTTCCTATTGGCAGTTTTTTTTTTCTTTAGCCGGGACACACCTGCCTGCCTGCCATGTGTTCCCCCCCCCTCTGTCTCTCACTCCTGCCCAAGCCTGTCTCGATCTGCTCTCCACTGTCCTCTCCTCTCCAGCTGCCGCCCGGGCATTCTGTGTACCAGAGACACCCAAGCTGGTGCGGTAACGGGCGGGGGGTATCAGCTTGAGATTGGGGAGAGATGTCCTCTGCCGCCCGAGTTGAGGTGTTGTGGGGGGGGGGGGGGGGGGAGGTCTTGCTGATTAGGTTTGTTTATGCTGCTGGTCACAGCTATATCATATGGAGGGGAGGGTGGTGGTTTGTTATGGAGGGGGTTGGTTTGTTCTGGGGGGGAGGTCTGTACTAATGGAAGGGGGGTGGTTTGTTCTGGGAGGGGTTTGTACTCATGAAAGAGGGTGGTTTGTTCTGGGGGTTGGTCTGTACTAATGGAGGAGGTGGTTTGTTCTGGGGGGTGGTCTGTACTAATGAAGGGGGTGGTCTGTACTAATGGAGGAGGGGTGGTTTGTTCTGGGGGGGGGGCTGTACTAATGGAGGGGGTGGTTTGTTCTGGGGGGGTCTGTACTAATGGAGGGAGTGGTTTGTTCTGGGGGGGGTCTGTACTAATGGAGGGGGGTGGGTGGTTTGTGCTGGGGGGCTTATACTTAGTGGAAGATGGTCTGTACTGGGGGGAGCGACTATAGTTGGTGGAGGGGGGGTGACACCATGTTTTATCGCACCGGGTGACACCAACCCTAGCGACGCCACTGCTGGATTATTGTCATATAAATGGGTATTTTTATAGAGACAAAACATCGGGAATGTGCATATATTGCAGAGATGTACTAAATGTTCCATTTTGACCACACACAGACGTTAATTGCATTCTCGTTATCCACGTTTTTCTATCATGTGCTATGAAAAGGTAAACAAGTGATTTGAAGTTCTCCGTACCTGCTGCAATCCATCAATGCGTCTTTTCAGACCTTCGATCTCTAAGCCAAGCTGGTTGTTCTGGGCCTGCAGATCCCCTGCCATCTGCTTCTGCTGCAGGACCTGAGCCTGAGCCTGGTCCCGGGACTGGGTTAGAGTTCGGATCTTGTCCTGCAGGACAGCGGAGTGCTGCTGCTGCTCAGAGGGAAAAAAAAACAACAGTTACAAATTATACTATTTATTGATGTCCTTATCAATGTCAAAGGAAATTGAATCTGAGAAGATATGAGAACATTTTAAAAGTCAAATAGCAAATAAAAAAGGAATTTGCAGACAGATACCCCCTTTTTGGAAAGTAGACATTCCAAGGTATTTAGTAAGAGGCATGGTGATTTTTTTGGAAGTTGTAATTTTTTCCCACAATTCTTGGGAAAATTAAGAAATTAATTTATTTTTACACAAAATTGTCATTATGAACGAAAAGGGGGAGTATAGCCTCAGGTAACATAAAAATTAAAAATGTGGATAAAAATGTACCATCATCCAGGTTATATTGAAAAAGGGGGAGGGTTAGGGCAAGAAGGATAGTGGCTGAAGCTAACCTTGGAGTCATGCCTACCCAGAAAGGGGAGTGTGGACTATATCGGTACAGATAAAAATAATTAGGAATAGTTGTGTTAAAAAATATTTATTACATAAATGACTAATACAGGACAATCATACAAAAAAAAGCATTTGGCAGAGTCTCTACTAGTTTCGCGGGTGTACCGCTTCTTCAGGAGAGCCAATCCAATGGGGGGGTAAACCCATATGTGAAGGTGTGCCGCCCACTATTTCCTCCTGCGGCGGACAAGGGGGAGAATAGCGCGTGATACTCAGAACAGTAAAAGCTGTAGGTGGTGGGGGCTAAACCAGAGATGGAATATTTTGTGCCGGATGTGGGACAAGCAGACAGGATAGTCGCCAAATGGTGCAGGGAACTGAAGGGGTCGGGTAGGATGCGATGTCCAGTGGCCCTGGTAATAACCATGTGGTGACAAGGAGTGCACGGTAGTGCATGGACCGGGTGGCATCCACCATAAGGATCCCCCAGGTTATGTAACCAATAGCGGCGCTGGTGCTGCAAGTCACAACACCGGGTTTGGGTTCACGTGAACCCAAACCCGGTGTTGTGACTTGCAGCACCAGCGCCGCTATTGGTTACATAACCTGGGGGATCCTTATGGTGGATGCCACCCGGTCCATGCACTACCGTGCACTCCTTGTCACCACATGGATACCTCCATGGCTGACACGACTCTGGTTATTACCAGGGCCACTGGACATCGCATCCTACCCGACCCCTTCAGTTCCCTGCACCATTTGGCGACTATCCTGTCTGCTTGTCCCACATCCGGCACAAAATATTCCATCTCTGGTTTAGCCCCCACCACCTACAGCTTTTACTGTTCTGAGTATCACGCGCTATTCTCCCCCTTGTCCGCCGCAGGAGGAAATAGTGGGCGGCACACCTTCACATATGGGTTTACCCCCCCATTGGATTGGCTCTCCTGAAGAAGCGGTACACCCGCGAAACTAGTAGAGACTCTGCCAAATGCTTTTTTTTGTATGATTGTCCTGTATTAGTCATTTATTTAATAAATATTTTTTAACACAACTATTCCTAATTATTTTTATCTGTACCGATATAGTCCACACTCCCCTTTCTGGGTAGGCATGACTCCAAGGTTAGCTTCAGCCACTATCCTTCTTGCCCTAACCCTCCCCCTTTTTCAAAATTGTCATTATAACAAGTTCTTTTTCACACACTTTAAGTTACACCCCAAAACACATTCTGCTATTCCTCCCGAGTATGGCGATACCACATGTGTGAGACTTTTACACAGCCTGGTCACATAGAGAGGCCCAACATGCAGGGAGAACCTTCAGGCGTTCTGGAGCATAAATTTCACATTTGGTTTCCTGACAACCCATACCTTTGAAGGCCCTGGAGCTTCCAGACAATGGAAACTCCCACAAAATTACCCCATTTTGAAAAGCAAACACCCTAACGTATATTCTATGAGGCATGGGCTGCTGAAAGGAATAGAATAGAATAGAAAAGAACATAATAATAGAGTAAAACAGAATAGAAAATAAAAGAATAGAATAAAATAAAATAGAGTAGAAAATAAAGGAATAGAATATAGTAAAGCAGAAAAGAGTAGGAAAAAAACAATAGACTAATATAGAAAGAATATAACCATCTTTTGAACTTTGAATAGAATACATTTCAATAAAATAAAGAGGTGAATATAAAATAATTACATAGAAAAGAATAGAATAGAAAATAAAAGAATATAATAAAAATAGAAAAAATATAAACATCTTCTGAAATACATTTGAATAGAATACAATCCTCTAGATTAGAATAGAAAAAACTATAGAATCAATTTGAAAGAATATAGCCATCTTCCCAAATTTGAATATTGGGAAAAGAATACATTTAAATTAGATTTTTTTTTAAAAAGAGTGGAATCAAAAAAACAATAGAATAGAATAAATATAAAAAGTATATAAACAGTCTCCTGAAATCCAAATCTTATAAGTTTGAATTCAAATGCCATTTTCCAAATTCAAATCGGTAATTGAATTCAATTCGACCGAACTCGGAAAATTCTAATCAAATTAAAAAACAAATAAACAACACGAATTCCGAAAATAAATGAAACAAATTTAACTAAATTAATTTAAATAACAAATGGAAACGAAACAACAACGAGCGTCAACGAGGGCGGAAGAACACATCGAGGGACGGAAGAAGCATGGCTGACCCCAGAAAGGTAAGTGCCAGGCGGGGGGGCATTTTACGGGGCACAATGGATACAACTGCTGGGCACAGTGGTGACAATTGATGGGCACAATGGCTACAATTGCTGGGCACAGTGGTGACAATTGATGGGCACAGTGGTGACAATTGCTGGGCACCGTGGTGACAATTGCTGGGCACCGTGGTGACAATTGCTGGGCACAGTGGTGACAATTGCTGGGCACAGTGGTGACAATTGCTGGGCACAGTGGTGACAATTGCTGGGCACAGTGGTGACAATTGCTGGGCACAGTGGTGACAATTGCTGGGCACAGTGGTGACAATTGATGGGCACATGTCTAGATTGGACCGGCTTTTGCTATTGGGAAAAACTCTCACCTCTTCCTGCTGAGCAGCATTCCGCGCCTTCTGGATCTCTTCTTCCGTCTGAGCGCGCTCATTCGCCAGCGTCATCTTCATCCTGTTCAGTTCCTGTAGAGAGAGATAACTGAAATATTTGCCAGGCCAAGCTGCGTGCTTCATACAGTATGGGCTCCTAAGAAGATATGGACGATCTATTGCGTCACAGCTCTATTTATATATAAATAGAATACAGGTATTCTGCTCCCACTTCTGGGCATAGATCACCATGGTAATCTACGACACGTCCAGTGCCTACTCCCCCCCACACTGTCTTCTGGGAGACACAGGTCCCAGAAGACAGCAGGGACCAGTAGGATCGCGCAGCGCGAATAATACACGTGCATGAGTTGCCATCCTACCGAAGATGGCGGCGGCAGCCTCTGAGGGACAGGTCGGCTGACATCGTGGGTGCCCTGGACAGGTAAGTGTCCATATTTTAAAAGTCAGCAGCTGCAATATTTGTAGCTGCTCACTTTTTAAAAAAAATGTTTTCGCTGGAACTCTGCTTAAACTTGCCCCACAAGTGAAATTTTTTAAAATGTGTTAAATTTTACCTTCGGTTCTTGAAAAATATAGCCTCTAAAAATGTCTATTAAATCTTGTTTGCTATATAAGTGGTGATCCTTTTATCCATCTGACCACGCCAAGTAGGGAAGCACAGCCATGCTGGCGTGGTCAGTTTGCATCCCTGGAATCACTGCTAGGAGACACAAGCATGCCTGTATCTCCTGTAGTCAGTTTTGTGGCAAAGCCCCGCCACGCTCAGCCATGCTGTGGTGGACCCACTGTGTGTGACGTCACACCATGCCCGCTCGCTTGCTGTAGACACGCCCCCTGCTATGGGGAGGGAGCACACAAAGCCAGCTGTGTAGTTATTATTATTATTACCGGTAATAACCAGCCGCCAATTATATTTCACTGACTCTAGTAGGACAGTGTCGGGATTATATGCTAAAGTTTACTACATCTTGCAGGGCTGGCTTTGTAGAATAATCCAGCAGATCTCACCTCCTCAAGCGCCATTTTTGTGCCTTCAATCCGCTGAACTCTTTCTTGCGCTGTTCTTTCGTTGTCCTCCAGGTGGCGTGTCATGTGCTCCACCTGTAATCACATAAGAGTTAGGCCCGCTCTTTGATGTTACCGGAGCATCAAGCTGAAGCAGAAACAGTCCACAAAGGCTTACTTCTCTCTGCCGCAGAACGTTGGCGTCATCCTGGGCCTGACGGAATCTCTTTTTTTCTGCTTCCAAACGCTCTGTAAAAAAAAAAACGTTTAGGTTTGCTAACAACTATGCAGTGCCAAGGTCCACCTGACTGGGTACAAATAAATCCAAATTCCTCTTCAAATCTTATCCATTTGCATTGTTTTCATTTATTTTTTATTACAGGCATTTACACATCGGACACTTTATTAGGTACACCCTGCTAGTACCGGGTTGGACCCTCTTTTGCCTTCATTCTTCATGGTATAGATACAACAAGGGGCTGGAAACATTCCTCAGAGATTTTCCTCCATAGTGACATGATATAGTTTTTTCTTCAGACACTATCGCCAATATGGAATTCATTACCCGCTCAAAGAAAACTTTAGTGAATGGGGGCGGAGCATATAAGCTCGTTACCGTATATGGCAGGGATAATCAATTAGTGGACCTCCAGATGTTGCAAAACTACAAGTCCCATCATGCCTCAGCCTTTGGGTGTCATGCTTGTGGTTGTCAGAGTCTTGCTATGCCTCATGGGAATTGTAGTTTTGCAACAGCTGGAGGTCCACTAATTGCATATCCCTGGTATATGGTTTACCCATGAATTCTATCGTGACAATCACAAAGCAACCGTTCGGATCAAGCTCAACATGTTAATTGGTGCAGACTTGGCGATAAGGATGGAAGTGCCCCTGGCATAAGTAGAGTATGTGGAGTGGAGAGCATAAGGGATTTTCGCCCGCTTAAGGGCCATTACTCTAGAGCCCTGGAGGTGGGTTTCCTGGAGTAGGATCACATGCGGATTATGACGTGCCAAATATTCAAACATTAACAATCTTTTCACTTTGGAGTTTAGCCAACCTTTTTGTGTTTTCATGAAAATGCTCAATGTGAACCAGCTACCAAAGCTTTGCAAAATGATGTACCGGGCGATGTTCGCCTAGGATATGTGTTTGTTGTATTGTCTGTTTTGTATGTACAAAAATTTCAAAATATAAATTTACCTTAAAAAAAATAAAAAAAAATAATTCTGACCCCACCATCTAAATGTCGCAGCTGAAATCCAAACTCATCAGAGCAGGCAACGTTCTTCCAATCTTCTATTGTCCAATTATGGTGATCCTTTGTGAATTGTAACCTCAGTTTCCTGTTCTTAGGTGCTGGCAGCTCTCGTACGTCTATTTCCCAAAGACGACCTCTGGATACGACGCTGAGCACGTGCACGCAACTCCTTTGGTCAACCATGGCGAGGCCAGTTCTAAATGGAACCTGTCCTGTTATACCGGTGTTGGCCACCGGTCTGCAGCTCAGTTTCAGGGTCTTGGCAATCTTCTTATAGCCTAGGCCAGTGATGGTGAACCTTGGCACCCCAGATGTTTTGGAACTACATTTCCCATGATGCTCGATTTCATTGCAGAGTGCATGAGCATCATGGGAAATGTAGTTCCAAAACATCTGGGGTGCCGAGGTTCGCCATCACTGGCCTAGGCCATCTTTATGTAGAACAACAATAATTTGTTTCAGATCCTCACAGAGTTCTTTGCCATGAGGTGCCATGTTGAACTTTCAGTGACCAGTATGAGAGCGTGAGAGCGAAAACACCAAATTTAACACACCTGCTCCCCATTCACACCTGAGACCTTGTAACACTAACGAGTCACATGACACCGGGGAGGGAAAATGGCTAATTGGGCCCGATTTGGAAGTTTTTACTTAGGGGTGTTCTCACTTTTGTTGCCAGCGGTTTAGACATTGTAGCAATGTCATTTCTTCAGTGTTGTCACATGAAAAGATAGAATAAAATATTTACAAAAATGTGAGGGGTGTACTTACTTTTGTGAGAATATATATATATATATATATATATATATATATATATTATATATATATATACTGAGCTTTTTTTCCTCAGAAAATAGGTGCAGGAACTCAACCACGACCCCGTTCAGATTTCACAAACAGTAGAAGGGTCTTAAAGGGGCATTAAATACCAGGATTGCATTACATACAGAGTGCAGAGTTCAGGGGGTTACACACAGAGTGCAGAGCTGTCACTTGTAAACACAGAAACCAGACTTCTGTGTTTACAAGTGATTGTGGTGAGCAGGCACCAACGGGTCTGAGCCAGAGGTGGTGGAACTGAGTTCCCCCAAGTTCCCCCTGAAAAAAAGCCCTATATATATATATATATATATATATATATATATATATATATATATATATATATATATATATATATAAAAAATCTTATAATTTTTTTCTTGGGGCTACATACACCCTAAGCCTTGCAACAACCAGCACCTACCTTCTGCCTGAATTGCTCGAAGTTTGAGCTCGGCACTTGTGTTGGTCAGCTCCTGCTTTAGCTCGAAAAGCTGTTCCTGCTGTCCTGAGCCCCTCCTCTCCAGCTCCTCCACCTGCCCGGTCATACAATGGACAATCATCATTAGGATCAATGTAAAGTCCACCTGTCAGGAGAGACTATGTGGGCTGCCATGGCTGACCACGTCGCTAATTCTTTGGCTTTAATGCCTTCCTGAAACAATGTATTGGCTACCAGCTTTTAAAGGGGTTGTAAAGGTAAAAAAAAAAAAAATCCTAAATATCTTCCTTTACCTTAGTGCAGTCCTCCTTCACTTACCTCATCCTTCCAATTTGCTTTTAAATGTCCTTATTTCTTCTGAGAAATCCTCACTTCCTGTTCTTCTGTCTGTAACTCCACACAATAATGCGAGGCTTTCTCCCTGGTGTGGAGTGTCGTGCTCGCCCCCTCCCTTGGACTGCAGGAGAATCAGGACGCTCTCTACGTTGCAGATAGAGAAAGGAGATGTGTGTTAGTGGGCGTCCTGACTCTCACGTAGTCTAAAGGAGGGGGGGTGAGCACGACACTCCACACCAGGGAGAAAGCCTCGCATTACTTTGTGGAGTTACAGACAGAAGAACAGGAAGTGAGGATTTCTCAGAAGAAATAAGGATATTTAAAGGCAAAATGGAAGGATGAGGTAAGTAAAGGAGGACTGCACTAAGGTAAAGGAAGCTATTTAGGGAAAAAAATTACCTTTACAACCCCTTTTAAGAAAAAAACGATTTAGGGCCCTTTCACACGTCCGTTCCGGTCGTCCGTTTTTTGGACGTCCGTTAACGGACATCAATGCTTCCCTATGGGTTAGCGTCCGTTAGCGGATGAGCATCCGCTAACGTCCGTTAACATCCGTCTGCGGTAAGCTCCGTTTTTTTGGACGGAAGAAAACCCTATTTTTCTTCCGTCAAAAAAACGGAACGGACGAAAAACGGACGTTAGCGGATGATCCGTTTACCATCCGATCCGCTAACGTCAGTTTTTCATCAAAATATGTAAAAAAAAAAAAAAAAAAGTTCTAAAAAAAAAAAAAAAAAAAACGGATGAAAAAAAACTGATGAAAAACGGACGTCAACGGACGGAAAACGGATGTAAACGGACGGAAAACGGACGAAAAACGGATGAAAAAAACGGATCAACTGAAGGGGGAAAAAAATGATCTAAAAAACTGAACGGACGTGTGAAAGAGCCCTTAGTGTCCTAATGATTCATCCTTTTCTTCCAGGTTAACCACTTCCGGACCGGCTCACGCCAATATACGTCGGCACTTTGAAGAGGGATATCGTTGTCATGGTAGCAGCTACCATTACCCCTGTATCCTCTTCTTCAGTGAGCAGTCAGATGTTCGATAAAAGTGGTCTCTGCGAGGGATTTTCTGCAAGATCACTTTTATCGGCGGTGGGAGAGGGCTCCCCCCACCACTCTCCAGTGCCCCCTCCGCTTACTGGAGCCGTGAGTAACGGCGGAAGTGATTGCGTCCTCTCCCTGGCTTGGTATGGAGACGAGTGAGGGGGAAGATGGCACCCAACCATCTCCATACAATTGCAGGGCAGAAGCGACGTCAAAACATCACTTCCGCCCATAGCTCTTAAAGAGACTTTTTTTTTTTTGTAAATTACATTTAATTTTTTTTTGCATTTTAGGGCAAATATGAGTCTTTTTGACATCAGATCTCATATTTAAGAGGACCTGTCATGCTTTTTTTTCTATTACAAGGGATGTTTACATTCCTTGTAATAGGAATAAAAGTGACACATTAAAAAAAAAAAAAGAACAGTGTAAAAAAAAAAAAAAAAAAATAGGGACAATTAAAATATAAAACTACATTTTAAACCCGCCCCGTCCCGCCGAGTTCGCGTGCAGAAGCGAACGCATACGTGAGCAGCACCCGCATATGAAAATGGTGTTAAAACCACATATGTGAGGTATCGCCGCGATCCGTAGAGCGAGAGCAATAATTCTAGCACTAGACCTCCTCTGTAACTCCAAACATGCAACCCGTAGAATTTTTTAAACGTTGCCTATGGAGATTTTTAAGGGCAAAAATTTGTCGCCATTCCACGAGCGGGCGCAATTTTGAAAACGTGACATGCTGGGTATCTATTTACTTGGCGTAACATTATCTTATACAATATAAAAAAAATGGATAGATTGGAGGCTTACCTTGCTGCGGTAGACAAGGATTTTCTCATTGGAAGCTGCCAGTTCCTGCCTAAGTCTCAGCTCACGTGTTGCAAAGTCCTAAAAAGAAAATGGAAGAGAAACATTTTACACTGTTGCCGACGTTTGATCTAACCGTCTATCGATTAGAAGTTGCCTTTTTTTGGGGGGGGGGGGGTCTCTTCCCACATTGATTTGGGGCAGGCTTCAATGCATGCACGAATGCTCTACAGCAGGGTTCTCAAACTGTCGGCCCTCCAGCTGTTGCGGAACTACAAGTCCCATCATGCCTCTGCCTGTGGGAGTCACGCTTGTAACGGTCAGCCTTGCAATGCCTCGTTGGAAGGCTACCAGTTTTAGATCCCTGGTCTACAGTATGGGAGGAGCATAGACTGATATCTTTAAATTTGATTCATTTAAAACCCAACCCCCATGTAGTAGCAGCTCATTTTGCCTAGGGGTAAGCAGAAAACATATACTCATCCGATCCTTCAATCCCCCAGCGGTCTATAGTTCCTGGTCTATGAAGCATGCTCTGTGTGCGATGACGTCAGGAACAACCCACTATTCAAGACCGCTGGAGCGCGGGGGTGCAGGACTAGTCTTGTGCTGGCAGGATTGGAGGATCAGGTAGGTATATCTTTGCTCTCCTCTCCGCAGGAAAAAAATAAGCAGTTCAAGTGTTTGTTAACCCCCAAAAAAAGAAGAAAAGGATCCTGCTCTTTTAAAGCATGTTATATGACACAGTGCTTGTCCTGTGTCATTTGGACCGCTGTAACACCTAAAAAAACTGTCTGATCTTGCCAGTTTTTCCCCACCCCTCTGTAAACTGACCACAGTGTATCATGACTGCTGAGCCCTGACACCGTGGTCAGTTTACGTGCCTCTGTCATCAGCAGCCTGACATCTGCTCTCCTCTCTGCTCCTGTGTCCTTATCAACGATGAGCTCCAGCGTGTTCGCATCGTACACGTGCAGAGCCTGCCAGGAAGTCTGCACGGCGCTGTGCTAATCACAGCCAGGGAGACATTGTCCCAATGCTCGGCTGCAGAGATCCCGAAATGTCTCCCTAGCTGTGATTAGCGCAGCGCCGCACAGACCTCCTGGCGGGGTCTGCACGTGTATGATGCGAACACGCCGGAGCTCATCCCTAGTCCTCATCAAACCCTCCCCTCTCTGTCTGTGTGTGAGCCACCCCTCCGCCCTCCTGCTGCTCTCATAACACTAACCTGTATACACCATAATCACTGCCTCCTATTGCAGTGTCCCCCTCTGTGAATGATTTATAAATATAAAATGCTGTAAATACCTAATTTAAGAGCTGAGATTGTGATCACATGACCAGCCAGCTCTCTCCTCCTCCCCTCCAGACTGACATCAGCAGAAGAATCTCAGCTCCGCCCACTGCATTTCTCAGAGGAGAAAAGGAGAAAGCTGGCCGGTCATGTGATCGCAATCTCGGCAGTGAAATAAGGTATTTGCAGCATTTATTTGTATAAATCACACACAGAGGTGGACACTGCCAACCACATTAACCCATGCAGTGTGAGCACAGCCCCACTGCATAGGAAAACATTTTTTTTTGCCCAGAGTTGGGCTTTAAAATTATGAATTAGCGTTAGTGAACTGCATAGAGAATTTTTTATTTATTTTTTAAGGCAAACTAACCCTTTAAGGCATGGGTCTTCAAACTATGGCCCTCCAGTTGTTCAGGAACTACAATTCCCATCATGCCTAGTCATGTCTGTGAATGTCAGTGTGTTACAATGCCTCATGGGATGTGTAGTTCTACAACAGCTGGAGGGCCGTAGTTTGAGGATCCCTGCTTTAAGGTGTCAACAGAAATTTAGATGAGAGTATTCGAATCCTGTTTTTTTTTTGGTTGGGTGATGATCCAATGCAATTGGGCAAGTACATGAAAGACCCAAATTATCATTCTTGTAGAACCAAACAATTAAAAGGAGAAGTACAGCCAAAGCTTTTTTTCGCTATACTTCTATGGATCACAAGAGTGCAGTTTGGGCTAAAGCCCCCTGTGAGCTGATGTCACAGAGACGGTCCAGGCTCTGAAAAGATCCCAACCATATGGTCGAGATCCGCTGAGGATCCTGACCCAGGTCCTGGCTCAGCCTCTCAGTGAGCCGGTGGGAGGCTGAGCCAGCTGGCCCCACTGACAGATTTATCTCATATTCTATTCATAGTTCATCTGACACACACAGAACATTGCATGCGAGAGGGCAGGTGGCCAGGTACAGGGAGAGTCGCCAACTTTATGGCATCTGCTATTTCAAGTTGGTTATAGCATCTTTCAATAGGATTACAGGAGCAGAAGTAAGCAAGGTAATAATATATTGGGGTTGATTTACTAAAAGCAAATAGATTGTGCACTTTGCAAAGTGCAGTTGCTCCAAAGCTTATTAGGTAAACCTTTACTTTGCAATGAATACCCAATGAGGTGCATAAAAAAACAAACAAAAAAAAAACAGCATTTTTGTTCGATTGGATGATAGAAGTCAGCAGGGCCTCCCGTCATTTACTAAGCTCTGAAGCAACTGCAAAGTGCACAGTCTATTTGCATTTAGTAAATCAACTCCATTGTTCCTAAATCCTACATTATCTTTAGTGCAAAGATCTGCATAATACATAATACTCTCCCCCCATAAACACAAACCTGCTACAATACCCCTCTGCCCAATGATAGGGTCAGTACAACATTCCCCATATACCTCCTTCTCCTTTCGCAGCTCTTTAGCAAGTTGTTCCCGCAAGTTGGCACTGTCACGCTTTGTCTGAGTGAGGATCAGTTCCAGGTCTTGTGCTTTCTGTTGTGAAAGAGCCAGAGCAGCGTCAGACATGTGCAACCTGGAAGAGTGAAGAATACACGCACTGTGTTCAATCAAGTGGCAGAAAGGGGCATTTGTTATGATTTTTTTAGCATCTGGCAAGCACCACCCACCCGCCCAGTAGGAATGGGTACACCGAGTTCAGGACATAGTGGTTATATTTTTGTTCAAATGCATGGACTTAAAGGATCACTAAAGGTTTTTTTTTTTTTAGCTAAATAGCTTCCTTTACCTTACTGCAGTACTGGTTTAATGTCCTTATTGCTTGTTTTTGCTTTGAAGTTGCTGTAATCCTGCTCTGATCTCCACACTTCCTGCTTGTCTGTTTCCTTATAACCACAGTGCTGGGAGCTTTCTCACGGTGGTCTAAGCTGTCATTACTGTGTGTCTAAAACTTCCCAGAACCAATCAGATTCATTTTAAAAACAAAACACTGCCCTGGATTTGTTTGTTTTTGTTCTGTGTGTCTATTTCTACTTCACAGAAACATGAAGCCAGTTCAAAAGTGAAACTAACCTGCAGGCACATTATATGATTGATTTTTATCTATTTTTAATCATTTTGAAAAGGAATCAGTTAACTTTTATGTCTCTATACCCTGTAAACAGTCATTTCAGCAATTTTTTTTTTCCCTTTAGTGACCCTTTAAAAAACACACACACACAGGAGAGCAAAAACGCCTAGTGCATTAGGCTTTCCACCCTCCTATGTGTGTTTTTCGTAGCTACCTGTCAAAATGTCCCTATCTGTCCTGCCAGGTAATTTTTCTCCTTCATTGATGTGCGTTGATGAGGCTGCACTGTAGGGCACTGATGAGGCGGCCACTGGTAGGTGATACTGATAGGTGGCACTAATGAAGCACTTAGAATTGCCGGCATGCACTGGTGGACACTGCTTAGCACCCCTGGATCTTGAGTGTGTGGGACCGATGTCCCGTTTACACAAGGTGGTAACCAGCTTTTTTTTCTGAAGAAAGCCGATTACCAGCTTCTGTTTACATCACGTGATCAGCTGTCATTGGCTGATCACGTGATCAGCTGTCATTGGCTGATCACGTGATCAGCTGTCATTGGCTGATCACGTGATAAGGGTCTGGGATCGGCCCCCTTACTCTGATTTGTAATCAGCCAAGTCTCATGAACTCGCTGATCACAGAGCGGGGCACACAGGCATCACATGGGAGGACGTACATGGATGCCCTCCTGGCAAGGTAGGCGGGCGTTGTAGCCGTCTTTCGCCTAGCGCAGGCGGCAAGGAGGTTAATTATGACCCCGAGGAGGGGATATTATACCAGTCTCAGGATGATAAGAAAATATTCTTATGTTCTTTCTTGCACTTAGACCCCTGAAACGCGTTGGCTACTTTTTAAATTGTACCCCTGATCCTTAAAGTGGTTGTAAAGGTAAAAAAAAAATCCCTAAATAGCTTCCTTTACCTTAGTGCAGTCCTTTATGTAAGGTAACTGATCCTTCCATTTTGCTTTTAAATGTCCTTATTTCTTCTGAGAAATCCTCACTTCCTGTTCTTCTGTCTGTAACTCCACACAGTAATGCAAGGCTTTCTCCCTGGTGTGGAGTGTCGTGCTCGCCCCCTCCCTTGGACTACAGGAGAGTCAGGACGCTCTCTACGTTGCAGATAGAGAAAGGAGCTGTGTGTTAGTGGTTGTCCTGACTCTCCTGTAGTCCAAGGGAGGGGGCGAGCACGACACTCCACACCAGGGAGAAAGCCTCGCATTACTGTGTGGAGTTACAGACAGAAGAACAGGAAGTGAGGATTTCTCAGAAGAAATAAGGACATTTAAAAGCAAAATGGAAGGATGAGGTAAGTGAAGGTGGACTGCACTAAGGTAAAGGAAGATATTTAGGAGAACAAAAAAATTGTACCATTACAACCCCTTTAAAGGAATAAAGTTGTATCTGGACCTCCTAGCAATAGTACAACGCTTCAGTTTCATTTCTTTTTACATCATACCTATCTGAGGAAGGCAGCTTCAGTGTAACAGTCCTATTTTTCTATTGTGCTACCATTTGGATGTATATACCACTGGAACACTGGAGAGTGTGTATCAAATTATCGCATAGACTCAATGTATTAGGGCATATGCAGCGAGCAACACATGGTAAGGTTGCCACTTGGATAATTTCTTAGTAAGGGGCTCCTATAGAACACATAGTAGTCCTTACTTGGCTGTCAGTGAATTTACAACAGATTTCCTATCCTCGAGTGTTTCCTGGAGTTTACCGATTTGTAAGGTCGTCGTCCTGGTTAAAAAAAAATAAAAAACGCATAAGAAAAAAAGTAACGAAAATAATCTTCCAGTCCTAGACTTTCTTCTCCAAAACCAACCTGTTGGATCGACTCATCTCCTCCTTATGCCTGTCAATGGTTCCCATCAAGTCCAGAAACTGCAAAAGAAGTCAGTTACAGATTACAGAGATCCGTCCTCAGACACCGGACTACAGACAATCCATCACTTACCGTGTTTCCCTGAAAGTTTCCCCAAAAGTAAGACCTACCCCAAAAATAAGACCTACTCTGATTTTCCAGGAGGGCTGAAATATAAGCCCTACCCTGAAAATAAATCCTAGTTTAGGCTGGTTGGGGGCTGTTGGAGTTCTCCCCTCCTCTCTATTGCTGCTGGAGTTCTCCTCTTGCCCCAGCTGTCACCGGGGGAATTCAGCCTCTGCAAAGCTCAGAGCGGGTAGAAGAACTCAGGCGGGTCACGGAAGCTGATCCCTGCTGCCCTCCTCTTCTGCCAGCTGTCATCGGGGATCTCTAGCCCCCCTCCCTCTGCAGTGCTTGTGCCAGGGAAGAACGATCTGGTGGGTCACGGAAGTGCTGAGCTGATCCCCACTGCCCTCCTCTTCTGCCAGCTGTCATCAGGGGATCTTGGCCCCCCTCCCTCTGCAGTGTTTGTGCCAGGGAAGAACGATCTGGTGGCTCACGGAAGCGCCGAGCGGCACTGTGGGAAGGTATGTGAGATGATTGGATTGCAGAGACAAATACCCATTGCGTTATATCTGCTGTGGTGGCGGTGCATTCTGGCAGTTTTCAAGCACTTTTAGGCTGTGCACACTTGGGATTAAATTGCAAGCCCTACCCGAAAATAAGCCCTAGTGTGTTTTTGGTTGCAAAAATTAATATAAGACCCGGGCTTATTTTCGGGGGAAACACGGTACCTGCTTGTTCTTCTCCTGTTTCAGATTCTGGACTTCCTTTGTCAGGATCTGTCTTTGGTCCACATGATCCTTCCTCACTGTCTGTCTGTCCTGGTTGTGATCCACACCTTGCTCTGCAACACAAAGATACAAAGGGTAACCTATTTCTTAGAGTAACCAGTAGCAGCCAATCAAAGTTGAAGTAGATATTTAGGGTTGTCTATACGCATGTCTCCCCTGTTGTTCATCATGGTGATAATAATGCTGCATTGTTTGTATTTCACTGAGGCATTTTCTCAAGAAGCATATTATACTTAAAAAAAATAATAATTCAAAAGCAAAATGTTAAAGGGGTTGTAAAGGTACAATTTTTTCCCCCCTAAATATCTTCCTTTACCTTAGTGCAGTCCTCCTTCACTTACCTCATCCTTCCATTTTGCTTTTAAATGTCCTTATTTCTTCTGAGAAATCCTCACTTCCTGTTCTTCTGTCTGTAACTCCACACAGTAATGCGAGGCTTTCTCCCTGGTGTGGAGTGTCGTGCTTGCCCCCCTCCGTTGGACTACAGGAGAGTCAGGACACTCTCTACGTTTCAGATAGAGAAAGGAGCTGTGCGTTAGTGGGCGTCCTGACTCTCCTGTTGTCCATGGGAGGGGCCGAGCACGACACTCCACACCAGGGAGAAAGCCTTGCATTACTGTGTAGAGTTACAGACAGAAGAACAGGAAGTGAGGATTTCTCAGAAGAAATAAGGACATTTAAAAGCAAAATGGGAGGATGAGGTAAGTGAAGGAGGACTGCACTAAGGTAAAGGAAGATATTTAGGGGGAAAAAAATTGTACCTTTACAACCCCTTTAACTCTTACTCATTGACATTTTATAGCCACTAGCAATAATCACTGTGTTCTCCCAGTGGTGATGGCTTCCCCTGCCTCCCTGCCCGGACATTACAATGGCTCCACAGGAAGGATTGCCCCATTAACACTGACTGTGTTGATGGGAGAATCGTTTGATTTTCTTTCCTGCAACCTGAGGTTGCAGGAAAAAAAACTGGAATCATCTATGGCTTGCCTTATAGTACCTATCCTGCATTATCCACAGCCCCAGCCAATTAGATAGAGGAGCCTAGGATCAGCCAGTAGGATAGATAACACACACACACACACACATTATATATATATATATATATATATATATATATATATATATATATATATATATATGAGCCATCGGTGCTCAGGGTTTGACAAATTTGCTTGGAATCTAGGTGCCAGCTAAAAAAGTTAGGAGCCAGAAACACGCCCCGTCCCGCCGAGCTCGCGCGCAGAAGCCCAATCGGACGTGAGTAGTGCCCGCATATGAAAGCGCTATCGCCGCGATTATTAGAGCGGGAGAAATACTTCTAGCCCTAGACCTCCTCTGTAACTCAAAACATGCAACCTGTAGAATTTTTTAAATGTCGCCTATAAAGATTTTAAAGGGTAAAAAATTGTCGCCATTCCACGAGTGGACGCAATTTCGAAGCGGGACATGTTGGGTATCAATTTACTTGGCGTAACATTATCTTTCACTATATAAAAAAAAAAAAATGGGCTAACTTTACTGTTGTCTTATTTTTTAAATGAAAAAAGTGTATTTTTTCCCCAAAAAACTGCGCTTGTAAGACCGCTGTGCAAATTCGGTGTTACAGAAAGTATTACAATGATCGCCATTTTATTCTTCTAGGGCAGGGGTCTCCAAACTTTTCAAACAAAGGGCCACTTTATTGTCCTTCAGACCTTAGGAGGGCCGGATTGTGGCCAGTGGGGGCAGAAAATGTCCCGGGACCAGCACTGATGAGAATAAATATGGCCTCAGGGTTGGTGGTCAGTAGGAGGAGTTGTAGGGCCCCTATCAGCAGGAGGAATAGTATCCCATCATTGATATCAGTAAAATAAATAACGCCCCCTTGGTGTCAGTGGAAGGAATAGTGCCTCACATCAGTTGGAGGAATAGTTCCCCCAAGGGCCACATAAAGGCTAGCAAAGGGCCACATTTGGCCCTCGGGCCGCAGTTTGGAGACCCCTGTTCTAGGGTGTTAGAATAAAAAATACATATAATGTTTGGGGGTTCTAATAAGAGGGAAGGAGATGGCAGTGAAAACAGACAGGGGAAGCTCCATTAGCATTGCTGGTTGTCTTGTCATGCCAACAGCCACCACAAGATGGCGCCAGATCACAGAAGGAAGCATAGGCCTGCAGAAGGCCGCAAAGCCGCGGCCTCAATTACCGGCTGGCGCGGCCCGACGTGATCGTGCGGTGGGGGGGCACGGAGACACAGGATGGGGCTCCAGGTTGCTAATTCTAGTCGCAATTGTGACCTGGCACCCGGATTTTGTCGAACTATGGAATAGAAAATCCCTCATTGGGTTTTTTAGCAGCAAAAAATGTATTTCACTTGAAGTGCAAACAATTTTTGTAAAAATGTGTTTGTTATATCAAAAAGTACTTTATAAATACATGAAAGTTGTAAAAGGCAATCCTGGCTTTGACATAAAAAAACACAACCCATCAATAATAAAAAAAAAAAAACAACAACACCACATGTTACATAAAACCCATTTATTTTGGGTAGAGTTTCACATAATATCCCTACGTGTTTCGACCTTTCTAATTATTGGTCTTCTTCAAGGGAATTTTTCTATGCAAAAAATAGAGAAATATTTCATAGAAAAATTCCCTTGAAGAAGGCCAATAATTAGAAAGATCGAAACGCGTAGGGCTATCATGTGAAACTCTATGCAAAATGTGTTTTATGTAACATGTGTTGTTTTTTCTATTGTTGGTGGGTTGTGCTTTTTATGTCAAAGCCAAGATTGCTTTTTACAACCCTCATGTATTTATAAAGTACTTTTTGATATACTGTAATAAACATATTTTTACAAAAAAATGATTTCCATTCAAGTAAAATACATTTTTTGCTACTAAAAAAAAAACATTGAAGGATTTTCTATTCTATAGGATCAGGCAGTAACCTAAGGGAGGTAAAATGCAGGCATTGGTACCGGGGGGTGGGGGGGGGCAAATATTAGACCCTTTAGGTTTCCATAAATATGAAAGACTTGGAAAGCGTCACCCACCGATAGCCTTTAGGATGTCACTAGGGATATTGTTGCCGGACAACTCCATCTTCCCGATGCTCCGATTGTTCTGTAAACAGTTAAGAATGGTTCTGCCTCCAAGGAGTCCAATATTATTCCACCGCAAGTCTGCAAGAAAAACAGCCCCATCATGAGTTCATTCCACGCCATGTACAGTGGAACCTTGGTTTAAGAGTAACTTGGTTTGAGAGCGTCTTGATTTGCGAGCAACTTTTTTTATTTTATTTTTTTCAGACTCCGTTTGCGAGTGTTGACTCGCAAGACGAGCAGAATTCCAGTTCCTGAGTCTTTCCGAGTTCAGCTGTGCTGTCCTCGAACCTTGTCGAATATTTCCGAGGCTCTCCGGTGCCCCCCCCCCACCACTGGCCACATGCAGTATTGCATGCCATAGAAGTCAATGCGGAACAAATTATTTTAGTTTCCATTGACTTTAATGGGGAAACTCGCTTTGATATGCGAGTGCTTTGGATTACGAACATACTCCTGGAACGGATTATGCTCCTAATCCAAGGTTCCACTGTACTGGGTTTAGTAACACTTTAACCACTTAAGGACCCCTTCACGCCAATATACGTCGGCAGAATGGCACGGCTGGGCACAATCACGTACCTGTCCGTGTCTCTTTAAGGCCGCGTACACACGATCGAATTTATCTGCTGAAACTGGTCTGACGGACCGTTTCAGCAGACATCCCTGATCGTGTGTACGGGCGAGCAGACAGGTTTGTCCATCGGACAAATTTCAAAGCATGCTTTGAAATTTGTCCGCTACCATCCTGTCCGTCGGATCTGTCCGCTGGTTAGTACACTAACCAGCGGACAGAACTGTCGGCGTAAGCGTCGAATGGATTCGACGCATGTGCGAAAGCATTTTATTTCCAGGTTTGGTGACGTGGCGGCGTCAATGTCACCACCACCTCACCACGTTCCCTGGCCGAGGGGATTTTCATCCAATGGTGTGTACATACCGTCGGACGAAAATTCGGAGGAGACATGTCCGCTGGAAACGGTCCGTCGGACATGTCTCAGCGGACATGTCCCTCCGTGTGTACGCGGCCTCAGGCCCAACTGTGGGGTCGCAAGCGCGCTGCCGCCGGCACGCACGCGACCCGGTCTGAAGCTCCGTGACCACGGGACCCGATCGCCGCCGGTGTCCCGCGATCGGTCACCGGAGCTGAAGAACGGGGAGAGGTGTGTGTAAACACACCTTCCCCGTTCTTCACTGTGGCAATGACAGTGATCATCTGTTCCCTGATGTAGGGAAAGACGATCACTGATGTCACACGTCCAGCCCCGCCCCCATACAGTTAGAAACACATAGGAGGTCACACTTAACTCCTTCAGCGCCCCCTAGTGGTTAACTCCTAAACTGCAATTGTCATTTTCATAGTCATCAGTGCATTTTTATAGCACTTTTCGCTGTGAAAATGACAATGGTCCCAAAAATGTGTCAAAAACATCTGATGTGTCCGCTATAATGTCACAGTCATGAAAATAAATAAATCGCTGCCATTAGAAGTAAAAAAAAAATTATTAATAAAAATGCCATAAAACTATCCCCTATTTTGTAAACGCTATAAATTTTGCGCAAACCAATCGATAAACGCTTATTGCGATTTTTTTTTTACCAAAAATATGTAGAAGAATACGTATCGGCCTAAACTGAGGAAAGATAATGGCCCAGATTCATAAAGCAATTACGCCTGTCTAACTGGTGTTAGACAGGAGTAATTTCGCGCGCCGTATCACTAGTTTGAATCCTCAAACTATGATACGGCAGCTTCGGGCTTCGATCCGAGAGGCTTACGTCTTCGTAAGCCTTGGGATCTACGCTGCGATATTTTTGCGGCCGCTGGGAGGAGTTTGCGTCGTTTTCATGCGTCGGGATATGCAAATGTGTTTTTACGGCGATCCACGAAGATACGAGCGGTCTTCGCAATCGCTTACGTCTGGGTTTTTTTACGTACTGTTAGACCAGCTTTTTTGCTGGTCTAACGGTGCGTAGCCCATGTTAAGTATGGCCGTCGTTCGGGAATAGAAATGTCCGTAAACGACGCTACTCAAACAACGAATGACGTAACGACGTGATTTCGCGCAATGCACGGTGGGAAATTTGCGAACGGAGCATGCGCAGTTCGATCGCCGCGGGAGCGCGCCTATTTTAAATCCTTCACGCCCCCTACTCGTCTAGATGGATTGCGACGGGAGAAATACACTACGCCGCCGTCGTTTACTGGACAAAATCTACCTGGATTCCACGTAGAGCCAGGTAAAAAACGGCGGCGTAGTGTATTTCTGATACGCTACGAGAATCCAATTCTCTCTGAATCTGGGCCAATGTTTTTTATATATTTTTTTGTGAATATATATATTTATTAAGTATTGCATTTTTTTCAAAATTGTCGCTCTATTTTGGTTTATAGAGCAAAAATTAAAAACCGCAGAGGTGATCAAATACCACCAAAAGAAAGCTCTATTTGTGGGGAAAAAAGGACAGCAATTTTGTTTGGCAGCCACGTCGCACGACCGCGCAATTGTCAGTTAAAGCGACGCAGTGCCGAATCGCAAAAAGGGGCACGGTCCTTAACCTGCATAATGGTCCGGGTTAAGGGTGTTCCCAGAACGTCTAAGCTCATCCTACGCTTATTCTTCCACACCATACTGGAAGGAAGAAGGAGTCCATTGCTACAGAAGAGTGCCTTTGCTTCAGAATGAGGTCCAGTGGGACTTCCTCCAGATTATTACCCAATTCTTGGAGGGTGAAGTTGCGTTTCAAAGCCACAGACAGTTCTTCTCCTCCTTTGTGATTGATCTGATTGTTGCGAAGATCCAGCTTCTGCAGAGTCTGGTTGCAGCCGAGTCCATCACAGAACATAGAGAATCCTTCTTCCCACATTCCCAGGTTGTTCCACTCCAGAATCAGGCTAAGAGAAACCCAACAACACCCATCAGCTTTTCTGTGCCTTAACATCTTATGGGAAAAACAGTATCAATCGCTAAGGGCATGAAATAGTCGCTGGCCATAGATGTGATATGACAGATAAAAGGTCAAGTAAAAAAAATGTAAACACTGCCTAACCCTTTACTGCAGTTTGGCAAGCGGCCAGGGCCACCATCAGGAATTATGGGGCCCCTTCCATAGCTTTAGGCATGGGCCCCCTGGAGCAGAAAACCCGGGGGGGGGTCTGAAGAATGCCACTGCTAATTCAGAAAATTGGGTATATGAAAATATATATATATATATATATATATGAAAAAAAAAAAGTTGAATTTTTTTTTACATATATATTTTTATTATTTATTTAAAAAATGTTTTATTAAAGGGTCCCCAGGGCCCCGGATGGCCCCTTTTTATATAAAAGGGGCCATCCGGGGCCCTGGGGACCCTTTAATAAAACATTTTTTAAATAAATAATAAAAATATATATGTAAAAAAAAATTCAACTTTTTTTTTTTCATAAAAAAATTAAAAAGGGAGGGGGTTGCCATCCAGGGGCCTGGGGACCTATGGGCCCTTTAATGATAAAAAAACATTTATATGTATACAAAAAAGGGAGGGGGGCTGCCATCCGGGCCCCTTACAAAAAAAAAAGGGTTGCCATCCGGGCCACTTTCAGGTGTACTGCCTGTACCCCCCTGATGGTGGCCCTGCATGCGGCTAATGTGAATGGGCCCTTATTCCATAGCAATATCATCTGTAAAAGATTTTTGGATAACAAACTTAAAGGTCCAACTCCAGGCACTGTGGGCACAACTCCACTGCATGGGTTCATTCCTTGTTTTGTCTAGGGGTAAACACAAAGGCTATACTCGCCCGATCCTCCAGAAAACGGTGCTCCCCCATGTCCAGCTGTGGACTGTCCCCGACTATTTCATGTCCAGAGCCGGTCTATGGGCGTGATGACGTCTGGAACAGTCCACCATACAAAACCACTGGACCGCAGGGGGCAGGAGCCGAAGGGGCCCTGTCTTACGCTAGAAGGGTCAGAAGATTAGGTGGGTGTATCTCAGCTTTTCTAACCCCTAAATAAAAACAAGTAGTTAACCTATGCAGTGCGGGCACAGCCCGGCCGTATAGGGAAAATATTTTGTCCCTGGAATTCAGCTTTAAATAAGGGTGGATCTGTTGGTACCCATCAGCTTCAGAGAATTTATCTTACAAACCTGTTTACCGTGATTATATATTTGTGTTTTCCCAGCGGGCTCTATCCAATTTGGATGTCTGAAGCATATTTTACTGATACTCTTAGAGGCACCCCCGGTGTTTACTTGTGTCTGCAGGATTTTCGGACCCAAGAGGGACCCATGTGGTGGCTGCTTTGGACACTTATCATTGGGGAATATAGTCCCAGGACTGAATATCTGCCGTGTTTCCCCCGAAAATAAACCCGGGTCTTATAATAATTTTGGCAACAGTAGGGCTTATTTTCAGGGTAGTTCTTACCATGTAATGTGATGTCTTCTCTCCACCTCTATCTCCCTGCCTGACAGGAATCCCCAGTGTGAACAGAGGCAGATTCAGCCCGCAGGCCTAGTGTTTGACACCTGTGGCCTAAGGTGTCAAAAATACTTGCATCAGCCCTCCTGGAAAATAACGCTAGGTCTTATTTTCAGTCTAAGTCTTATTTTCAGGGAAACACAGTATCCCCCCCCCCCCCCCCCTCTCGTTTTAGGGGTTTTGAATGTAAATAAAACACTCATTCCAAAAACAAAAACTACATTTGCTAGACTTCGCTTTTCAAACCCTCAGTGATCTATGGTACCATATCTACATACCTGGTGATTGAAGAATTTTGTCTCAAGAGCTTTCCAAGGGCCTCCGCACTATCGCCGCGTAGATTGTTACCCTGCAAACACATACACAGGTACTCTCTGATACTCTCACACAGCTCAAAAACATAATATTACATAAACCAGGTTCCATTTTTACAACTGTGACAGCCAACAAATCTTTGTTATCTTGCATCCCCTATATATTACTTTTTTTTCTCTACTTCAAAAGTCCCAATGGGGGTTTATTGTTTTGGTTTCAAATGTGTAGAGATGTTGGCAGAATTCACTACCTGAGACCAGGATCTAACTGGCTTCCCTCTTATAGGAGGTTACTAAAGTTTTGAAAGGATAGGAGTGCCGCACCAGATTGTATAGACCA
This sequence comes from Rana kukunoris, assembly GCA_029574335.1. Taxonomy (NCBI): domain Eukaryota; kingdom Metazoa; phylum Chordata; class Amphibia; order Anura; family Ranidae; genus Rana; species Rana kukunoris. Next base: position 143,072,649 of record CM056060.1, read on the forward strand.
AATAGGCAAACTGGGGCACTCCAGCTGTTGCAAAACTACAAGTCCCATCAGGCCTCTGGGAGTAATTGTAACTGCCAGCCTTGCAATGCCTCGTGGGAAATGTAGTTCCACAACAGCTGGAGGCTACTGGTTGCTTACACCCTGGTTTAGATCTTTTGAAAGATTTTCCAATCCAAGTGGTTACATTATCTAGTTTTTAGCACTAATGAAGGGGGGAGTGCTGAGCCCCCCGAAATGCATTGACTGTTACAAAATAAAAGTATTTTTAAAAGGGATTGTAAAGGTACAATTTTTTTTCCCCTAAACAGCTTCCCTTACCTTAGTGCAGTCCTCCTTCACTTACCTCATCCTTCCATTTTGCTTTTAAATGTCCTTATTTCTTCTGAGAAATCCTCACTTCCTGTTCTTCTGTCTGTAACTCCACACAGTAATGCAAGGCTTTCTCCCTGGTGTGGAGTGTCGTGCTCGCCCCCTCCCTTGGACTACAGGAGAGTCAGGACGCTCTCTACTATGCAGATAGAGTAAGAAGCTGTGTGTTAGTGGGTGTCCTGACTCTCCTGTAGTCCAAGGGAGGGGGTGAGCACGACACTCCACACCAGGGAGAAAGCCTTGCATTACTGTGTGGAGTTACAGACAGAAGAACAGGAAGTGAGGATTTCTCAGAAGAAATAAGGACATTTAAAAACAAAATGGAAGGATGAGGTAAGTGAAGGAGGACTGCACTAAGGGAAAGGAAGATATGTAGGGAAAAAAAATTGGACCTTTACAACCCCTTTAACTCTTACTCAATGACATTTTATAGCTGCTAGCAATAACCACTGTGTTCTCCCAGAGGTGATGGCTTCCCCTGCCCGAACAACACAATGGCTCCACAGGAAGGATTCCCCCATTAACACTGACTGTATTGATGGGAGAATCGTTCAGTTTTCTTTCCTGCAGCCTGAGGTTGCAGGAAAAAAACTGAATCATCTATGGCTTGCCTAATAGTACCTATCCTGCATTATCCACAACCCCAGCCAATTAGAGAGAGGAGACAGGCCTAGGATCAGCCAGTAGAATAGATAACGCACACACACAGCTCCTTGCTCTATCTGCAATGTAGAGAGCGTCCTGACTCTCCCGTAGTCCAAGGTAGGAGGCGAGCATGAGACTCCAAACCAGGAAGAAGACACCCTGAGGCAACATGTGAGCTGTCATCTCACCTGTTCCGGCGTGGAACAGGTGAGATACCGATGCCTCGTTTTAAGGTAAGTATTTCATAATGAGCTAGTATGCGGTGCATACTAGCTCATTATGCCTTTTGCCTTACAGGGGTAAAAAAAAAAAAAACATTCCGAGGGTATACAACCGCTTTAACCCCTAGGACCCAGGGTAAAAAAAAAAGAAACCCTGCATTATCACCAAACCAATATGTAACAGTTCATGCAGGCTAATGGACTCCTCAACCCCAAGTGACAGCTCTGGTGTAATCAGAAGGCACCTAGTGCTGTCAGATGGGAGAGGGGAAGTCGATCACATACTCACCGATCCCCGGAACCACTATACATGAAACCGAAAACATTTCAGCTAGAAATTCACTTTGTATCCGTATTTTAAATGCAATTAGAAATCAGTAATATAAACCAGTGTTTCTCAACCTTTTCCAGTCGGGGCGCCCTTGAAAAGTATTTTCAGTCTTGAGGCACCCCTGTCCAAGACTTGGTTCACGTCGCTGTGTGTTGCGGAACACGCGCAAAATCGCGCTCGTTCTTGACACACAGACAAATGCTCTGCTCTTTAGGGGTGCCATTAATTCTTAATGGTGCCCCATCCATTGGCAAACATGGGATGCTTTTGTTGTGGCACAATTTAACAAAAAGGGTCGGGGACTGCTTTCCCAGCATTACTGTGGGTAGGGAAATGAATGGGCTGCCCTACACGCAGCACGCATCCACACAGAGCTTGTTCACATGTCAGGCTGGAGGGGCAGTAAAACCACATGGTTAAGCTGTTTTTACCACCCCCAACTTTTGCCCCTTTAGCTGCAGAGGCAACAGCTGGGGGTGTAAACATGCTGTGGCTGCAGCTGGAGGTATACCCAGGGATAATGGGGCTGCACTGCAACTACCCCGCAACTGTGTGCATTGCATTTACAGGCTTAAAACAGGTGGTGAGGAGGCAAGATATGCCTCTTTACTGGCTGACAAATGCCCCTGAAAAGCGATATGAACACAAATTGCTTTTCAGAGGAGCAGCAGTCCTTGCTGCTATCTCGAACCCTACAAAAGTAGTTCTGATGGTACAGGAATAGGGGGGTCAGGATTAAAAGTAACATACATACAGACAGATGCACACAAACAGACACACGTACAAATACACACAGTGTGTATGTTTGTACGTGTGCCTGTTTGTGTGCGTGCACATCTGTCTGTATGTATGTTACTTTTAATCCTGATCCCCCTATTCCTGTACCATCAGAACTACTTTTGTCACACACACACTAACAGACATGTGTACACATACACTGAAAGAAGAACTGTCAGAGCTGCACAACAACCAATCAGATCAAGAGTGCTGTAGCCATGAATGGAGGATGTGGGGTGTCAGTGACCGAGACAGCTGGTTATTCATAGCAGAGCCCCCCCTCACCACCTTACCCTTGGCCTCGCAGTCAGCGCAGTACTTGTTGTTGTCCTCCTCCCTCAGCACACGAGACAGGATGGCCTGGTGCTGCTCATTCAGCTTCAGGGCCTTATCTCTCTCTGAGCGGGTGGCAATGTCTGCGGGCAGGGAGCAGTGTTGGTCACGGTGGCTCTACCCTTTCTTCTTCCCCCTCAAGAAAAAGCGCGCCAGGCAGAGTTCAGGACGGTACCCACGGCTCTCACGTCACAGAAGCAGTGCGTGCGTCCGACCCTCCCATAGCAACCGATGATGTATTCGGTTGGCAAGACGCGGTCGGGAGGCCCACACAGCCAGCAGAGCTTCCTGAGTGCCGGGAAATGAGTTTTACACAGCGGACCGACACCGCTGTAAAGTCAAATGATAACGAAGTGCCCAGCAGTAGTGTTACATCAGATAGCAGCCATAGCTGCCAATATTTGGGGTAATTTTGCCGCGGCACACCTGGGGACTCTTCGCGGCACACTGGATGAAAAACGTTGATATAAACTCCCCACTCACCTTCATATCTAGGTACTTCACCACGGAGTTTGATCGGAGGCCTTGCAAAATCAGCTTGGCACCTGTCCAGACAAAGCAGAATTCCAATTACTGATTTACACAAGGAACTAGGTATTAAACAGAGTGGTTCCTGATCATGTGATCATCACTACTACAAGTCTTTAGCCAGTAAATGTCGCTGCAGCCTAAGGATTGGAGGATACCTCTTTTTTTGATAATGCAATTTTTAGATACAATTACAATATTAAAAATAACAAATTCAAAATTAGACTCAACTATATTTTTACCAGCCTATAATAAAACAGAAAAATAGGATTTTTGTACTCAGCGTAAAATCCTTTTCTCTTTCATCCATGGACGGACACAGCTTCCTTATAATCTTGACTGTAGGATTATGTTCTAGGTCCTCTCCTGATAGACGGAACATAACCCTACAGTCAAGATTATAAGGAAGCTGTGTCCGTCCATGGACGAAAGAGAAATGGTATTTATTAACTGCTTGCCGACCAGCCGCCGCAGTTATACGGCAGCAGGTCGGCTGCGCGAGATCACGCGAGACAACTATACATCATCTCCCGAATCAGCCAATAGGGGCACATGCGTGCCGCCGGAGGCGCGCGCCTTCCGCTTCGTCCCTGGTTCCGACGCGAGCTCCCGGTCCTGTCAGGGGGAGAAATGCCTGATCGTCTGTTCATACAATGTATGAACAGCGATCAGTCATTCACAGACATAACTAGGCATGATCGGAATTGTACTTCCTGAACACCTGGAGGGTCGTAGTTTGAAGACCCTTGCTCTATCACATGAAATTCCAATAAAATACATATATGTTTTTGGTTGTAACATGACAAAATGTAAAAACTTTCAAGGGGTATGAATACTTTTTCAAGGCACAAGAGAAGGCGGTTCCACGCTTTAGATCAGGGGTCTCCAAACTTTTCAAGCAAAGGGCCAGTTTATTGTCCTTCAGACATTAGGAGGGCCGGATTGTGGCCAGCAGGGGCAGAAAATGTTGGCATCAGTGACAATAAAAATGGCCTTGGGATTGGTGGTCAATAGGCAGAGTAGTGCCCCTATTAGTAGAAGGAATAGTATCCCATCATTGGTATCAGTGGAAGAGTGCCCCCTTGTTGGTGTCAGTGTGAGGAATAGTGCCTCATATCAGTGGAAGCAATAGTGCCCCAAGGGCCGGATAGAAGCAAGAAAAGGGCCACATCTGGCCCTCGGGCTGCAGTTTGGAGACCCCTGCTTTAGATTGTGGTACTAGTGGCACCTACCTTCCTCGCTGAGCATGCAGTCACTAAGTATGATGTGGGTAAAGGTCACATCATTCTCCAGAAGAAGACCCAGGACCTGGCAGGACTCCAGCGAGAGGATCTGGGTGGATAAATCCAGCCGCACTCGTGCAGAGGCCTCCCTGTGTTCTTGCAGCTCCCGCAGCACTGCGTCCTGAGGCTCTGAGCCCTTCTCCTGGCACATCCGGACATACATCCTCCTCAGTTCATCCATCGCTGGGGGGGGGGGGGGGGGGTATGTGGGGTTCACTGCGAGGCACTCAGTTAAGGGCGGTGACAGGCGGGAGAAGAGCCTGCAAAAAAAGAAAAATAATGACTTGTCAATGTTCAAAAGCAAGTATAGAAGTCAGAAATGTTTATTTTGCTGGCCAGAGTCACATTTTAATGCAATGCACGTCAGCGCATGCAAAGGGGTGAATCTGCCCTGGGATTACAGAGTGATCCCTCTATGCACACAAATGCTATTTTCTCTCCAATCAGCAAAACGCATGCTCCCTGCTCATTGAAGAGCTCTAGTTCTGAGTCAGCAGCGGGCTTGGTGGACCATTACAGAGAGACCGCTGCTTCCACATACAGAGATCCTTCTCTGCAGCATGCTGACAGGAGACAGATTTTTCTTCTGGAGCTGTGGCTGCTTTCTAAAAAGAAATAAACTGAAAGACATCGAACATTGTGAACCTGGAATGTATTTACCGGAATTAAACTGAATGCTCAGTTGGGCCGTAAAGCGGAGGTTCAGCGCCCGTTCTTTTTTTTTTTTTTTTTAACTATGCAAATAATAAAATCATCGCAATGTTACACTCACTGTTCTGGTGATTCACCTCCCCTGATGTTCCCATTAAAGGGTACTGCCGGTTTCATCTTGCTTGTGGGCATGCGAAGCCCACAAGCATTAACTTCCTGGTTCCAGTGAATCCTGAGCGCCGTAAACTGAGCAGGTTGCCATCACAACGGGTGGCGGAAGTTGTGATGGCAACCAAAAATATACACAGGTCAGTACGGGGTCGGAGAGCAGACGGCGATCCGCACTGACTCCTGGGAATGCTGACACTTAGCTCCCAGGAGACAGTGCGCCGCCGGGGGAAAAGGAATGTACACGCCTACTCCCACGGGAGTAACAGACAGGAAATCCCACAATTAAGGATGAGCTCTGGCGTGTTCGCATGGTACACGTGCAGAGCCCGCCAGGAAGTGTGCATGGCGCTGCGCTAATCACAGCCAGGGAGACTTTTCCCTGATCTCTGCAGCCGAGCATCGGGACAATGTCTCCCTGGCTGTGATTAGCACAGCGCCGTGCACACTTCCTGGCGGGCTCTGCACGTGTACCATGCGAACACGCCAGAGCTCATCCTTACCCACAATGAAGACAAATTAGAAATTAGAAAACAAAGCACTTAAAAAAAAAATTGCTGGGAGTTATAACTAAGGATGGGCTCAGGCGTGTTCGGAACCTGCACGTGCAGAGCCCCTTCAGGAAGTCGGCATTGTGCTGCGCTAATCGCAGGCAGTGAGACATTTTCCCGATCCGTGGCTGCAGAGATCGGGAAATGTCTCACTGCTTGTGATTAGCGCAGCGCAGACTTCCTGGCGGGCTCTGCACGTGCGGGTTCCGAACACGCCTGAGCCCATCCTTAGTTATAACTGCAATCGCTGACACCAATCCTTGGTGTTATTACTGAATCTACTGACAGCAATGCTGGGGATTATTATTGCATCCACTGACACCAGTACTGGAGGTTACTTTTGCAATCACTGAAACGAATACTGGGGATCATTACTGCAATCACCGACACCAATACTGGGGATTATTACTGCATCCACTGACACCAATGCTGAGGGTTACTCATGCAATCACCAACACAAATTCTGGAGGTTACTATGGCAATTACTGACATCACTGATGGAGGTTATTACTTCTGTGACCATTCCATTACAGCGAGCACTGTCTAAGAAGAGATTTACGCTCACTTCCTGTTTTGTCTCCAGGACAGGATAGGCCTTCCCCTTGTATTTCCATGTGAGAAGCAAATCTTGGCACTGAAACGCAGCCAGGAAAAGCAGAGATTGACAGATTTGCAATCACTGACGCTAATAATGGGGGTAATTGCCATATCCAGTGACACCAACACTGGGGGTTATTACTGTGTCCACTGACACCGACGCTGGGGGTTATTACTGTGTCCACTGGAACAGACGCTGGGGGTTATTTCTGTGTCCACTGACACCGACGCTGGGGGTTATTACTGTGTCCACTGGCACCGACGCTGGGGGTTATTTCTGTGTCCACTGACACCGACGCTGGGGGTTATTACTGTGTCCACTGGCACCGACGCTGGGGGTTATTACTGTGTCCACTGACACCAACGCTGGGGGTTATTACTGTGTCCACTGGCACCGACGCTGGGGGTTATTACTGTGTCCACTGACACCAACGCTGGGGGTTATTACTGTGTCCACTGGCACCGACGCTGGGGGTTATTTCTGTGTCCACTGACACAGACGCTGGGGGTTATTACTGTGTCCACTGGCACCGACGCTGGGGGTTATTACTGTGTCCACTGGCACCGACGCTGGGGGTTATTACTGTGTCCACTGACACAGACGCTGGGGGTTATTACTGTGTCCACTGACACCGACGCTGGGGGTTATTACTGTGTCCACCGGCACCGACGCTGGGGGTTATTACTGTGTCCACTGGCACCGACGCTGGGGGTTATTACTGTGTCCACTGGCACCGACGCTGGGGGTTATTACTGTGTCCACTGACACAGACGCTGGGGGTTATTACTGTGTCCACCGACACCGACGCTGGGGGTTATTATTGTGTCCACCGACACCGACGCTGGGGGTTATTACTGTGTCCACTGGAACAGACGCTGGGGGTTATTACTGTGTCCACCGACACTGGGGGTTATAACTGTGTTCACCGACGCTGGGGGTTATAACTGTGTCCACCGACACCGACGCTGGGGGTTATTACTGTGTCCACCGACACCGACGCTGGGGGTTATTACTGTGTCCACTGGCACCAACGCTGGGGGTTATTACTGTGTCCACTGGCACCAACGCTGGGGGTTATTAGTGTGTCCACTGGCACCAACACTGGGGGTTATTAGTGTGTCCACTGGCACCAACGCTGGGGGTTATTAGTGTGTTCACTGGCACCAACGCTGGGGGTTATTACTGTGTTCACTGGCACCAACGCTGGGGGTTATTACTGTGTCCACTGACACCAACGCTGGGGGTTATTACTGTGTCCACTGACACCGACGCTGGGGGTTATTACTGTGTCCACTGACACCGACGCTGGGGGTTATTACTGTGTCCACTGACACCGACGCTGGGGGTTATTACTGTGTCCACTGACACCGACGCTGGGGGTTATTACTGTGTCCACTGACACCGACGCTGGGGGTTATTACTGTGTCCACCGACACAGACGCTGGGGGTTATTACTGTGTCCACTGAAACCGACGCTGGGGGTTATTATTGTGTCCACTGACACCGACGCTGGGGGTTATTATTGTGTCCACCGACACCAACGCTGGGGGTTATTACTGTGTCCACCGACACTGGGGGTTATAACTGTGTCCACCGACACCGACGCTGGGGGTTATTACTGTGTCCACCGACACCGACGCTGGGGGTTATTACTGTGTCCACTGGCACCAACGCTGGGGGTTATTAGTGTGTCCACTGGCACCAACACTGGGGGTTATTAGTGTGTCCACTGGCACCAACGCTGGGGGTTATTAGTGTGTTCACTGGCACCAACGCTGGGGGTTATTACTGTGTCCACTGGCACCAACGCTGGGGGTTATTACTGTGTCCACTGACACCAACGCTGGGGGTTATTACTGTGTCCACTGGCACCGACGCTGGGGGTTATTATTGTGTCCACTGACACCGACGCTGGGGGTTATTATTGTGTCCACCGACACCGACGCTGGGGGTTATTACTGTGTCCACCGACACTGGGGGTTATAACTGTGTTCACCGACACCGACGCTGGGGGTTATTACTGTGTCCACCGACACCGACGCTGGGGGTTATTACTGTGTCCACCGACACCGACGCTGGGGGTTATTACTGTGTCCACCGACACCGACGCTGGGGGTTATTACTGTGTCCACTGGCACCGACGCTGGGGGTTATTACTGTGTCCACTGGCACCAACGCTGGGGGTTATTAGTGTGTCCACTGGCACCAACACTGGGGGTTATTAGTGTGTCCACTGGCACCAACGCTGGGGGTTATTAGTGTGTTCACTGGCACCAACGCTGGGGGTTATTACTGTGTCCACTGGCACCAACGCTGGGGGTTATAACTGTGTCCACCGACACTGATGCTGGGGGTTATAACTGTGTCCACTGGCACCGACGCTGGGGGTTATTAGTGTGTCCACCGACACAACACTGGGGGTTATTAGTGTGTCCACTGACGCCAATGTTGGGGGTAATTATTGCACCCACTAATGATGGGGCTTATTTTACTTCCACTTTATTTTCTGTGTACATTGTTACACATTGCAAAAATTGCAGCACCACCTTAAGGCCAGGCTGACCCAACTACACACTGACTCCCCAACTGAGTATCTCTGAAAATGAATGTAAACATTGACAACTAAGCAGCATGACTCTACAGTCACTAATATCATTATATATACACCATAACTTTAATCTCAGGAAAAACAACCTAAATTCTCTCTGTGGGGTCACTCACCTCTACTGGTCTTCTCTCCATGTACACACAACTTGTAACCAGGAAGACCTGTCACTCCAAAGCCGCTGGTGGAAAGTTAACGTGTCTTCATTGGACTCTGTATAGGCGCCATTTTTGTGTAGCCAATGTAACACAAGTGAATAGACAGTATCCTCAGGAAAAATGGCCGCCTTCAGAGACTGGAGACTGTATGGAGATTCGCGCTCTTGTGGTTGGAACTTGGTACGCATGCGCCTTTGTGTGTAGTTAAAGGGGGGTGGGCGGAGTTAGCCAATTAGAAGGCGAGAGGGGCGGGGTGTAAGGTTTGCGCGCCGCATGCAGATTGCAGACGCGATGGAGAGTGAAGAGGAGGCGACGGCGTTCCGCAAGGCGAGTGGCGGCTGTTACCATGGAGACGGGCGGTGGGTCGGGTAACCACGGGTATGTAACCCATAGCAACCTATCAGAATTAATGGCTTTAGCCCAACTCTTGTTGCTATGGGTTACTGCACATGGAAATATGGAGAGCTGGCACATTAAGTAACCACAGGGGATAATTATATCACTCTTCTCCCCTGCAGGACTGCACAGCACCCCTCCCTGATAGAAATGAGAAGAGGGGGACGTGTTTTGTAGTATGGCAGGGGAGAACTGAGCATTGCTGACAATGCAGTCTCTTCTACACTGAAATTCCAAGCAGTGCTGTCAGTCCTGCTTTAAGGTTCTCCCCTGAAGGACTACACAACACCTTCCCTTTTTCTATACGAGAAAGGGGGGGTGGAAGGGGTTCTGTAGTTAATCCGGGTAGAACCCAGCAGGGCTGACATCATTGCCTCTGATCCATTGAAATCCAAGCAGTGATGTAAGCCCTGCTTATGTTCTTCTCTGCAGGACTACACAACACCTCCTCTTCATTACATTCAGAAGGGGGGGTGTTTTGTAGTCTAGCTGGAAAGAACTGGGCAGGGCTGATAGCGCTATCTGCACTAAAATCCCAAGAAGTACTGTCGGTTCTGGCCAGTTCTCCCATACAGGACTGCACAACACCTCCCCCACATGCAGATGAGAAGAGGGGGAGGTGTTCTGTAGTGTAGAAGAGAACTTGGCAGAACTGACAACGCTGCCTCTGCTGCACTGAAATCCCAAGCAGTGTTGTCAGCTCTGCCCATTTCACCTCCGATTGTACTACAAAACACCTCCAAACAGGTATTGTGTTTGTACTTGCAGCCTTTTTTAAAACCAGAAATGTAATATTCTGCAGCGAACCAATCATTAGATGTGGGGGCGGGGGGGGGTGCCGCGTTTCTTTGTGTGCCGTCACTGTAATTGCTGTTTTTTTTTGGGCTCTTCACAGCAGCCAGCAGGGGGAGTGATGCATCAACTTCCTGCTGATTTGCAAAAGTGAAAGAACACTTCGCCAGACACCCTTTAGATGTGTATGTCCCAGGGAGGAAGCTGGCAGGGGTGGCACAGACCATCAGACCTGCTTCTGGAACGGTATTAAAGCAGCTGATCAGCACAGCTGACGACTGCGCCATCTAGTGACCAGGAGAAAGGAGCATGCCGGTCTAAAGGGATGCCGGGATGTGTTCTTTCACTCAGGTTTATGGCTTGTCATCACTCTCTCTGTATCTGAATGTGTGACTCGAGAGATATTGAGAGAGCAGAAGGATTTGTAGACACTGATATAAAGGAAATAGATGCAGGTGGGGCGGCGGGGTCACTTTTTGTTTTTTGACTTCAACTTTAACTGACACATACTGATAAACTTGATTCAAGGAGTTGTAAAGGTTCCTCTTTCATTTTCTAAATAGGTTCCTTTAACCCCTTCCATAACGGGGGGCACTTACGCACCTTCCCGCCCAGGCCAATTTTCAGCGCTGTCGCACTTTGAATGACAATTGCGCGGTTGTGTGACACTGCACCCAAACAAAATTGGCGTCCTTTTCCCCACAAATAGAGCTTTCTTTTGGTGGTATTTGATCACCTCTGCGGTATTTTTTTTTTTTTTTGCGCAACAACTTTTTTTTTAAATACGTTTTTATTTTTTTCTGTAATTTTTTTTGTAAATAAGTAAGTTTTCTCTTTCAATTATGGGCACTGATGGACACTGTGGGGTGGCACTGATGGACACTGTGGGGTGGCACTGATGGACACTGTGGGGTGGCACTGGTGGACACTGTGGGGTGGCACTGGTGGACACTGTGGGGTGGCACTGGTGGACACTGTGGGGTGGCACTGGTGGACACTGTGGGGTGGCACTGATGGACGCTGTGGGGTGGCACTGGTGGACGCTGTGGGGTGGCACTGGTGGACACTGTGGGGTGGCACTGGTGGACACTGTGGGGTGGCACTGATGGATCTATGTTGCCAGTCGGTGCCCATGTGTTTTTTTTTTTAATGGCTTTTTTTTTTAACTGTTTTTTTTTTTGTTTTGTTCCCTGGTGGTCCAGTGTAGGCATCCGAGGGGGGGCTGCGCTGATAAACAATCATCGCGAACCCCCCCTGTCAGGAGAGCCGCAGATCGGACGCGAGTGAGGAAGAGCCATGAACGGCTCTTCCTGTTTACATCGTGATCAGCCGTGATTGGACACGGCTAATCGCGTGGTAACGAGCCTCCGCCGGAGGCTCGTTTCCGAGATCGGAGATGCGGGGTGTCAGACTGACGCCCAGCATCACCATTTGCTGCGCGCCGGCATGAAATCCTGAGGACGTCAATAGACGTCCAGACAGGATTTCACAACCACTTCCCGGACGTCAATATACTATTGACCGGGCGGGAAGTGGTTAAGCTAGTGCATTGTTGGATCACTTACCTTTTCCTTCAATTTCCCTTCTAAATGTTTTTTTTTCTTTGTCTGAATTTCTCACTTCCTGTGTCTCCTCGGTAAGCTTTCCACCATCACCCGAGCGGTGAAAGGTCATTTCGAACAGCTTACTGAGGAGGAACATGAAGTGAGAAATTCAGACAAAGAAAAAAAAACATTTAGAAGGGAAATTGAAGGAAAAGGTAAGTGAAACAACAATGCACTAACTTAAAGGAACCCATTTAGAAAATAAAAAACAAACCTTTACAACCCCTTTAATCGCTTAAGGACCGCCTCCTGCACATATACGTCGGCAGAATGGCACGACTGGGCACATGCACGTACAGGTACGTCTTGTGCTAGTCCCCAGCCGTGGGTCGTGGGTGCGCGCCCGTGACCCGGTCCGAAGCTCCAGGATTCGTGGACCCGATCGCCACTGGAGTGCGGCGATTGGTCCCCGGAGCTGAAGAATGGGGAGAGCCGTGTGTAAACACGGCTTCCCCGTGCTTCACTGTGGCGGCGTCATCGATCATGTGATCCCTTGTACAGGGAATCACAATCGATGACGTCACACTTACAGCCACACCCCCTTACAGTTGTAAACACACATTAGGTCACACATAACCCCTTCAGCGCCCCCTAGTGGTTAACTCCCAAACTGCAACTGTCATTTCCACAGTAAACAATGCAATTTAAATGCGCTTTTTGCTGTGAAAATGACAATGGTCCCAAACATTTGTCAGAAGTGTCCGCCATAATGTCGCAGTCACAAAAAAAATTGCTGATCGCCGCCATTAGTAGTAAAAAGTAAAAATTCGCTTATTGCGATTTATTTTTTATTTTTATGAAAAATATGTAGAAGAATACGTATCGGCCTTAACTGAGGAAAATATATATTTTATATATTTTTGGGGGATATTTATTATAGCAAAAAGTATAAAATATTGCATTTTTTTCAAAATTGTCGCTCTATTTTTGTTTATAGCACAAAAACCGCAGAGGTGATCAAATATCACCAAAAGAAAGCTCTATTTGTGGGGGACAAAAGACGCCAATTTTGTTTGGGAGCCACGTCGCACGACCGCGCAATTGTCAGTAAAGCGACACAGTGCCGAATTGCAAAATGGGGCAAGGTCCTTTAGCTGCATTTTGGTCCGGGTCTTAAGTGGTTAAGCTTTGAATGTTCCGGCCGTGAAAGGGTTACACCTTCTTTTGTAAAAGGGTTTTGATCCAAAAATTTTTTTTTTGTTTTTGTGTTTTTATTTTTTTATTTCTTATCCTAAATATCCTGGCAATCCATTTATTCATCTTCATCACAGGAGATCGTCTCCAAATTGCTGCATTTGTATGTGGAGGACGGCAAGACGAAAGGTGAGTGAGAGGATTCGGACATAGAGGAGGAGATTAACTAAAACTGGAGAGGGCAAAATGTGGTGCAGCTCTGCGTCAGGAGCCAATCGGCTTCCAGGATTTATTGCAAAAGATTAAAGGGGTTGTAAAGGTACAAATGTTTCCCCCTAAATATCTTCCTTTCCCTTGGTGCAGTCCTCCTTCACTTACCTCATCCTTCCATTTTGCTTTTAAATGTCCTTGGGCCAGATTCAGATACATCCGTGTATCTTTGTGCCGGCGTAGCGTATCTCATTTACACTACGCCGCCGTAACTTTGAGAGGCAGGTGCCGTATTCACAAAGAATTTGCGCCCAAAGTTACGGCGGCGTAGCATAAATCGGCCGGCGTAACCACGCCTAATTCAAAATAGGCAGGTAGGGGGGCGTGATCCATGTAATTGACGCATTTTCCGAACGGAGCATGCACCGTCCAAGGACGTATCCCAGTGCGCATGCTCCAAATTACGCCGCAAATACTCATTGGTTTCAACGTGAACGTAACTTACGCAAAGCCCTCTTCGCGAACGTTTTACGCAAACGACGGAAAATTTTACGCTGTCCCGACGTCCATACTTAACATTGCGTACGCCTCACGTACACCTCATATAGCAGGGGTAACTTTACGCCGGACTTACACTTACGCAAACGTCGTGAAATACGACGACTGGGCATAAGTACGTTCGCGAATCGGCGTATCTAGCTCATTTGCATATTCGGCGCGTAAATCGACGGAAGCGCCACCTAGCGGCCAGCGTAAATATGCAACTAAGATATGACGGCGTAAGAGACTTACGCCGCTCGTATCTTAGCTAAATTCCGGCGTATCTTGTTTTCTGAATACAGAGAAAAGACACACCGGCACATCCGAGAACTTGCGTGGCAAATCTTGATATACGCCGACGTATCTTCTTTCTGAATCTAGCCCCTTATTTCTTCTGTCTGTAACTCCACACAGTAATGCGAGGCTTTCTACCCGGTGTGGAGTGTCGTGTTCGCCCCCTCCCTTGGACTACAGGAGAGTCAGGACGCTCTCTACGTTGCAGATAGAGAAAGGAGCTGTTTCTTAGTGGGCGTCCTGACTCTCCTGTAGTCCAAGGGAGGGGGCGAGCACAACACTCCACACCAGGGAGAAAGCCTCGCATTACGGTGTGGAGTTACATACGGAAGAACAGGAAGTGAGGATTTCTCAGAAGAAATAAGGACATTTAAAAGCAAAATGGAAGGATGAGGTAAGTGAAGGAGGACTGCACTAAGGGACAGGAAGCTATTTAGGGAAAAAAATTCCTTTACAACCTGAACAAGCTGAATATGAGGTATGCTTTAGATGACATTCAGCCTATGAAAAAGGACCTAGGGGTCTGAAACATGTCAGGCGTCATCTCCTACAGCCATTCACACCAGAGGGCATTTATATTCATAGCTGTATTTTTGTGCTGCAATTGATTTTATTCCTCTTCTGTATAGACTAATACATTTTTTTCAATAAACAATACTTTTTAAATACTCACCTGGTCTGTCCAAAAAACCCAGAGGGGTTAGGATGTGCCTGTGAGTACTTGGTTTGTCTTTAATAATCACAAATCCATAAGCAACGTATCATATACACTCGAGTATAAGCCGAGGCACCTAATTTTACCACAAAAAAAATGGGAAAACGTATTGACTTAAGTATAAGCCTAGGGTGTCCATCTGCATGCCTCACTGTGCCCATGACTAGACTGACGTTTAGCATGGGAGTCTATGGAAGGGGTGCCCGGCCTTGAAAAATCGATGCTCCCCAGCCGTAGGTCCCCCAGACAACAAACTTTGCACACTTGTAGAGGAGAAATTGGGTTACATATGTGCTAAGGTCCAGGGGAACCTACGGCCGGCTGGTACCGGGTACCCAAATTCACCAGAGAAATTACCATTTAACATGGGAGTCTATGGAAGGGGTACCCGGGTTTGAAAAATCGGTGCTCCCCAGCCGTAGGTCCCCCAGGCAATAAACCTTGAACACTTGTAGAGGAGACATGGGGCTACATGTGTCCCAAGTTCAGGGTCCAGGGAACCTACGGCCGGTTGGTACCGGGTACCCAAATTCACCAGAGAAATTACCATTTAACATGGGAGTCTATGGAAGGGGTACCCGGGTTTGAAAAATCGGTGCTCCCCAGCCGTAGGTCCCCCAGGCAATAAACCTTTAACACTTGTAGAGGAGAAATGGGGCTACATGTGTCCCAAGTTCAGGGTCCAGGGAACCTACGGCCGGTTGGTACCCAAACTCACCGGAGAAATGACCATTTAACATGGGAGTCAATAGAAGGGGTGCCCGAGTTTGAAAAATCGGTGCTCCCCGGCCGTAGGTCCCCCGGACAACAAACTTTGCACACTTATAGAGGAAGAGTGGGGCTACATGTGTGCCAAGATTGAAGTCTAGGGGACCTAGAGCCGGCCAGTACCAGGTCCCCAAATCCGGGAAATCGGGTGCAAAAAGGGGGGCATTTTCAGCACCAAAAATATGTGCTGACAAACTCGGCTTATACTCGAGTATATACAGTAATTTTCCAACCATGAAGAGGTGCAAACCATAAGGTGCTAACTGGCATTCAACAAATGGCGTTGTGACTTGGGTGCTTATGGATCTTCGGTGCAAAATGACACCCGCAGGTGTACTAACTTCTTACCTTACTACTGTAAGGTAAGCAGCATTCAAAGAAAATGGGGGGTGGATAATCACTTTGGGGGAGAGGGGGAGTCTCCTATCCGTTCCTCCTGGGGTTTTCAAGTGCATGCAGAGCCTAGGTCAGTGATGGTGAACCTTGGCACCCCAGATGTTTTGGAACTACACTTCCCATGATGCTCAGCTAAACTGCAGAGTGCATGAGCATCATGGGAAATGTAGTTCCAAACCATCTGGGGTGCCAAGGTTCACCATCACTGGCCTGGGTGATGTCTTTCTCCAGGACTATATGGGGAAAATGTGTCCCCCCCACAAATATGACATTTAGCCAATTAATGCTTTAAATAATTGTCTTATTATTATTATATTTTTATTTTATTTTTTTAGTTGGTGCCGATGCCTTATTAGTAATGGCCGAGTTTCTAAAAATATTTGTCCATGGTAAGATGAACTTGCTTTTTATTTTTTTTTGTGTGTGTAAATAAAAACAATTGTGTATTATTAGGTCATTGGTAGCAATATCCCGGTGGGTATGTGGGCGGAACTAGCTCATATGGGATGATTGACAGCCCTGCCCACATCATGAATCCTGAGACCAGGGTGGATATGACTTAAATCAAGTCGATTTTAAATCGCTAGTAAAAGCTTAAGTCAAATCATAATTTTTAGACCCCTTTCACACTGGGGTGTTATTCAGGCGCTTTAGTGCTTAAAATGGCGCCTGAAAAGCCGCACCTCCGTGCAAGCAGCTTCTTTGCAGGGCTTTAGGAGCGGTGAATACACCGCTTCTAAAGCACCCCTTGACAGGGGCACTTTGTGGGTGCTTTTAACCCTTTATTCGGCCACTAGCGGGGGTTAAAAGCGCTCCGCTAGCACTCGAAAAACGCCAGTATAGCGCCCTTTACCAGCGTTTTTTTGGGCACTGTGAAAGGGCTCTTAAGGAGCAACTGTCATCTCTGTCCCGCAGCGGCTCCTCTTCTGACCCGCTGTTGACTCACCAACAGTCCCATTCACTTTAATGGGATGGCTTGTAATGCGGCAGTGACACAACAAGGGGAGGGACGTGGTGGCAGCAGGGGAGTGGATGCCCCGCTAACAGGCACTGCCATGATTTATCTGAAATGACAGGTGCTCTTTAAATGTAAGGACTTATGCTTGCTGGTAGTTAGAATCTTTAATATTTGCAACAAAAAAAAAGGTTTCCTATTTAGACTAATAAGCTGTCAGGTTAGTAAAACGGCGATATCAGAACCGGTTCAATCATACAGTTTGTAGTGTACGTAGATTTCCAAAACCATGGGATAAAGGAATATTTTTGAACTTTGTTTGATCTTATGGTTACTGTAAAATTGTGTGAAGACAGCAATGCAGAGCAGTGTTATCTCAACTTGTAGAGCTTGGATTTATTAAATTAGTTTACCAAAAATGTAAATATTGCAGAATATACAGCCTCATGCTACATAACTAAGCTCCATTTCATGCTGAATAAACTGAATTATTAATGTATCTTAAATAGAAAAGTATCTTTTTAGATAGATTTCTACTGCAAAGGCATTTTATTAAAATAAATGTGATAAAAATTAAAAAAATTGATTTAAATCCAAAAAGTCTTTTTTTTTTTCCTGTACTGTGACAATCATAAACAGCCAAAACGATCCCTGCCCCACCGCTGTGTGTGTGTGTGTGTGTGTGTGTGTGTGTGTATATATATATATGTGTATATATATATATGTGTATATATATATATATATATATATATATATATATATATATATATATAATTTTTTAAATAACAAACATGGTTTTGCACAGAGTAGACACGATCCTCTTCTGGGGTCCCCTAGCAGCACTCCTGGCTCCTCCCCCTATTAAGTGCCCCTACGGAGAGACGCTTTCCAAGGGGGTGCTCGCATGGGCACGCTCCCGAGTCCTGCTGCTGCGTTCGTTGACACAGCAGGACTGGCCCCCGACTCCCGTGTCGCTGGATTTGATTGACAGCAGCCGGAGCCAACGCGGTCTCCACTCTAATTTATCCCAAATGTGTTCTATCGGATTGAGGTCAGGACTATGTGCAGGCCAGTCAAGTTCCTCCCAGGGCTGTCTTAATGAGAGGGCACACCTGGGCACTTTCCAGGGGCCCCAGCTGCACGGGGGGCCCTATTTATCCCCCCCCAAAGCAGCTGGTCCTTGAGCCCACGCTGCCCCGAAATTGGGGGCCCCATGATGGCACTAAGAGTGATAGTCTGCCTCCTACCTACTTGATGTCTGTTTACCTGCACTGTCATAATTGTAGGGGCCCCAGAGCATTACTTTGCCCAGGGGCCCATGATGCCATTAAGACAGCCCTGGTTCCTCCATCCCAAACTCGCTCATCTATGTCTTTATGGTCCTTGCTTTGTGCACTCGTCCAAATCATTTGGGGTTGGGCCTGGCCCCTTAGTTCCAGTAAGGGGAACTTTTTTAAGGCGTCGGCATACAAAGACATTTTGAACAATTTCATGCTTCCAAACTTTGTGGGCACAGTTTGGGGACGGCCCTTCCTGTTCCAACATGACTGCACACCAGTGCACAAAGCAAGGCCCTGACCTCAACCCAACAGAACCACTTTGAAATGAATTAGAGCTGAGACTGTGAGCCAGGCCTTCTTCTCCATCATCAGCCCCTGACCTCATAAATTCACTTCTGGAAGAACGGTCAAACATTCCCATAGACACTCCTAAGCCTTGTGGACGGCCTTCCCAGAAGAGTTGAAGCTGTTATAACTGCAAAGGGCGGGGCCAACCCAATATCGAGCCCTACGGACTAAGACTGGAATGCCACTAAACTTCATGTCTTTGTAAAGGCAGGCGTCCCAATACTTTTGACAATATAGTGTATGTATGGCTGGTGAAGCCCACCCTTCTGTTGCTGCACATATAAGTTGGGGGGGTCCCCTAAAGGGCTTAAGGCGATTTGTGTCTGGATGTGTAATGGTGAATAATCAGCTCTGTCTTTTCCATAACTGCAGAGGCGGCGGCTCGCGCGGCACGTCAGGCCAAGTCAGAAGACTTGCAGGTGGTGGATATAGAACATGTGGAGAAGATCCTTCCACAATTGGTGAGACACGACACCGAATCTGAGGCTTCAGACGGTTTTGTAGCCAATATTTATTTTTATTTTCTTCTTTTAGCTACTGGACTTCTAGAGGAGAATATTTCTTGTATTCTACAATCAGCTTCCACCACCATAGTACAGAACAGACGTCTCTGCTGTCACCAAGGGGTTTTCTGCCTGATTAGTGTGGCTATAAATGTCTTAATTTCTCTTGTTTTTGTATGTAAGCACAGGTACAATAAAAGTAAAAACTAAAAAAAAAAAAAAATGTAGACTCGCTGCTTCTTTATACCTCCACATACATTCAATAGGAACTTTATTAGATACACCTGTTCAGTTGCTTGGTAACACAAATTACTAATTAGCCAATCACAAGGCAGCAAGCCGATGCAAAAAAAAAAATGTAATGTAAAAAAAAAAAAATGTAATGTAAAAAAAAAAAATTAAAGGGGTTGTAAAGGTACAATTTTTTTATTTTCTAAATAGCTTCCTTTACCTTAGTGCAGTCCTCCTTCACTTACCTCATCCTTCCATTTTGCTTTTAAATGTCCTTATTTCTTCTATAAAATCCTCACATTCTGTTCTTCTGTCTGTAACTCCACACAGTAATGCAAGGCTTTCTCCCTGGTGTGGAGTGTCGTGCTCGCCCCCTCCCTTGGACTACAGGAGAGTCAGGACGCCCACTAACACACAGCTCCTTACTCTATCGGCAACGTAGAGAGCGTCCTGACTCTCCTGTAGTCCAAGGGACGGGGCTAGCAAGACACTCCACACCAGGGAGAAAGCCTCGCATTACTGTGTGGAGTTACAGACAGAACAGAATGTGAGGATTTTATAGAAGAAATAAGGACATTTAAAAGCAAAATGAAAGGATGAGGTAAGTGAAGGAGGACTGCACTAAGGTAAAGGAAGATATTTAGGGGGGGGAAAAAATTGTACCTTTACAACCCCTTTTAATTCGTAATATTTGTGCACTTTGTTTTTTTTTACATTTAAATTTTTTTGAGCACTTTAATGTAAACATCCCTTGTAATAGGAATATATATTGTGACAGGTATTCTTTATGGAGAGATGTGGGGTCAATAAGACCCCACATCTCCTCCAGGCTGGAAAGCATTCACCGATCTCATGCTGACAGCCGCGATCGTGGCTTTGTTTACTACGTCATAACGTCTCGCCCGGGCCTCCGACGACCATAGAGATGACCGGTAACCATCTGGTCAATGGAAATCTCTATCCTCCCCATCCGGCGGCGGTCAATTGGCCGATTCTTTCTCCGGGCCTACGTTGGCACGGGAGAGCCTGGAGAAGCACCAGATGGCGGCGGGAGGAGGAGGGGGGGGGGTGGTGGGTGGCGTCCTCTCCCACTGCTTATAAGAACAATCAAGCCTCTGACGTCCAGAGATGACTGGTGACCATCTGGTCAACATGTACTGTGACATAGCAGAGTATGATCCCCTCCCTTCAGAGACTGGACCGCAGGGCAGTATTCCAACATGATAACGACCCCAAACACACCTCCAAAACCACCGCTGCCTTGCTAAAAAAATCTGAGGGTAAAGGTGACGGACTGGCCAAGCATGTCTCCAGACCTAAACCCTATTGAGCATCTGTGGGGCATCCTCAAATGGAAGGTAGAGGAGCGCAAGGTCTCTAACATCCACCAGCTCAGTGATGTCGCCATGGAGGAGGGGAAGAGGACTCCAGTGACAACCTGTGAAGCTCTGGTGACCTCCATGCCCAAGAGGGTTAAGGCAGTGCTGTAAAATAATGGTGGCCACACAAAATATTGACACTTTGGCCCAATTTGGAAATTTTCACTCACTTTTGTTGCCAGCAGTTTGGACATTAATGGCTGTGTGTTGAGTTATTCTGAGGGGACAGCAAATTGACACTGTTATACAAGCTGTACTACACAACATTGGAGATACAAAGTGTCATTTCTTCTGTGTTGTCACATGAAAAAATAGAAGAAAATATATTTACAAAAATGTGAGGGGGTGTACTTACTTTTGTGAGATACTGTATAATTATAACCTATAATTTAAGTTATTTAGAATTTTCTTTCTTATTTTTGAATTGCGATCATAACGAATGACAAATGAATTTTTCGGCAGTGCGCACGTCTAGTAAATACGGAGATGGAGCGCGCTCACCGACGCTGTAAAGCTGAATGGAGGCAATAAACTGGGAGAACTCTCCTGACTTATCCAGGATGTGGGCTGTAAAAATTATTTTATTCTTTCACGGAACGGTTTTGTAAAAGTCTTTCAAGGAAGAATCTTAATAAAAAGGTGTTACAACACGTTTTCTGCCACAAGCGCTTAATTTTGAGAAAGCTGTGGGCCAACATCTAATACCTTGTCATAAGTTTTCCCAACTCTTCAGCAACACCACCCTGGAACTAGCAATAAACAGCCCATTACCATGTCTGTGCCTTCTTTTTTTTTTTCCCGTCGGCTCATCATTGCCAAAATCAACATGGCTCAAGAAGAGTGCGCCGTCACCCATCAGACCGGCCCTATTTCCGTCATACAAAGGCGCCTGTGCAGTTTGGAGAATGATAGTCTTCCCCTGAGGGATCGATATCGGGGATTGGATAAGGGGAGATTCACTGCTCTCTCTGTATTATCACAAACAGGCCGGAAGCTGGTTATTATTGTTCTTTTGCTTTCTTACCAGTAGATGGCGATATTGATAAAGAAATGATTTGGCTTTCATATGAATGTTCTCCAATCCGCTGTTACCCAATTATTGTCTCCAAAGACCGCTAACTGGCTGTGTTTTATTTAGGGCTGTTACTGATCAAAATTTTTTGTGTTCGATTAATCGTTTTTTTAAATTTTTTTTTTTTTAATCAATTAATCGACTAATTTCGATTAATTATAACGCACATACAGATCCAACTACTTTTAGCTGATCTCCTTGCAGGCTGATTCCCAGTGCAGCTCCAACCACGGGAAAAATGGATAGCAGGATACAAAAAACACACAAAGTCAGCGCTCGATGGGAATAGCATTAAAACTTTTATAGTCTTCAAGTAGGTAACCAAATAATTATTGCACTGGAGATAAAATCGATGTAGCTACATAAACTGTAAAAATGGTGCGAGTAATACCAAACGGTAGCAAAAGCAGTCATAAAAACATGTAGCTAAGTATGATACTGGAATAAAAATGTGTACAACGATGCCACTGCTGAATCCAGATGAGGAGGGGTTAACATCAGTCCGTCGACATGTAGATGTCCCATGAAGGGAACTATCACAACTCCCAGTGGATGGCTGTAGAATCCCAGGTTGATAGAGGGAAGTGTAACAGCCCTTGCGTGTGGCAGATAGTAAGGTCCCGCCACCATGCAGATATGAAGGTACAGCAAAGGAGCCCTTCAGATGGACACGGCAAGCCCCGCCGGTGTCCATGACGTCGCCGGATCTCCCACCGAACTCCCTGAAGCCGACGGAGAGGTGAGTACCAATCAAAAGAATTTTAATCGATCAAAAAGATTTTGATCGTTAAAATTTTTTAAAGATTAATCGATTAATTAAAAAAGTTAATTTGCACAGCCCTAGTTTTATTACAGATATTTAAAGGGGAGTTCCACCCAGTGTTTAATTTATTAAGTCAGCAGCTACAAAAAGCATAGCTACTGACTTTTAACTGCTTGTGGACCGCCGCATGTACATTTACGTCAGCAGAATGGCACATCAACGTATATATACGTTGGTGCCTTGCTGTGGGTCGGGGGTCCGATCGGGACCCCCCCCCCCGGTACATGCGGCGGTCCCGGTGGCTGTACGAGCGATCCGTGCTGGGGGGGCGGCGGTTCGTTTTTGTCCGCCCCCTCTGGATCGCTCTCAGCCAATGCGCGCGCTCCCCTGCGGTGTCACTTCCTCCTCCTGTGTAAACACAGGAAGGGGGAAGTGATGTGATCTCTGCTCTCAGCGTTTTTTTCAACCACCGCTGAGGAGAGATCACATCACACAATGAGTCTGCACAACACTACACTGACACCAGTACACGCAGGCATATTAACCCCTTGCGATCACCCCCCCCCCCCCCGTCACAGTGTCACTGAATGCAGTGATCATATGTATGATCACTGCAGTTAGTGTCAGTGTGACAGTCAGTTAGTGTTAGGTCCAGGGTAGCCCCCGTACCCCCCCAATAAAGTTTTAACCCCTTGATCACCGCCCTAGTTAACCCTTTCACTCCCTATTGCCAGCATCACTAAGCGATCATTTTTCTGATCGCTGTATTAGTGTCACTGTTCCCGCTAGGTAGCTAGTTTTTTTTTATTGTGATTTTTTTTTACTAAAGACGTGGCTGAATAAATTTTGACTAAAATTTAGTTTATTCAATTTTTTTTATAACAAAAATAAAAAAATATTGCATTTTTTTCAAAAATGACGCTCTATTTTTGTTTATAGCAAAAAAAAAAAAATCGCAGAGGTGATCAAATACCACCAAAAGAAAGCTCTATTTGTGGGAAGAAAAAGGACGCAAATTTTGTTTGGGAGCCATGTCGCAGGACCGCGCAATTGTCTGTTGAAGCGACACAGTGCCGAATTGTAAAAACGCCTTGGGTCATTTACCAGCATATTGGTCCGGGGCTTAAGTGGTTAATAAACAGACACTCCCCTGTCCCACGGTCCAGCGATGTAGCCGCACGGCAGTGGTGTATTTAGGGTTTGTGCTGCCCTAGGCCTGACGAAACTTGTGCACCCCCTAATTGAAATATGACACACCCCTTCCTGTCAAGGCCACACCCCCATTGAAGACTCACCCTGACATTTTCCAGTGGGGACACTAGTTCTGAGGGCCTTGGGGGGGGGGGGCAGAAGAGTCCCTTAATTTGCAGGGATTTACTCTGACTTCCCGTTGCTATGGAGCCCATCAGCTGACTTTTTTTTTTTTTGTTTCAAATATTTTATTGGGTTATTAAATATAAATGTAAGTGGATACAATACATGTACATTGTGTAATAAAGAATGATGGATACAATAAGCGATATAGATATCACATAAACAAAAAGGCTACAAATGTTTCAAATACATATATGTAACTTTAGGTAAAAAAATCTGTCTCTCTCTAGCTGAGAATTCAGGTGGGAGGTCCACTGTCATGATAGAACAGACAAAACTAGAAGCGACACAAAGCCCCCCCCCCCCCCCCCCAGTCGCAGAACGCAGCCCCCACACAACAACCCATTGGTTGGGGTCTGCTGCCCTAGTCTACTCCATGTATATGGGCTGTCCCTCACCCCTGATGGTGGCCCTGCCAGTATTTTTACTGGCAGTAGTGCGGCCATTTTATGGGGGAACTAGACTGATTTGCCTCCCAGCCCAGTCCGCCCGAAGAGTGGCTCTACACGAAAAGCTACACTAAAAGTGTAGCGCAAGCCACGGGGACTCTTTTTGTGCTGCCCCAGGCCTAGGCCAAGATACAGCATTGCCGCACGGAGGCCCCACTCCTCTCCTTGGCGCTGTCATATCTACTGTGGGCACCTGGTTGTGACAGCTTACTGGATCACGGCCAGGCACGCAATGCTCATTGGCGTGTCGCTCTGCCATTGGCCAGCTAATATTTTGAGACCTGTGTTGTGTCCCAGAAGATCACTGGTAAAGAGGGGCCGCCTAGGACGAAAGGAGGAGTCACCTAGGCGGCCAAGGACCTGGAAGGAGGAAGTGGGACAGGAAGTCCCACTAAAAAGGACACACACTCCCCCCCCCCCCCCCCCCAAAAAAAAAGACATGTGGCATGTCAGGGGGTGAGGAGTGCGCAAAGCGGAAGTTCCACTTTTGGGTGGAACTCCACTTTAAAAAGACCCGACAATTCAAGTAGCACTTTACATACTGTAACTTCAACATTAGCCCCTGTCAAACAGCGGCTGCAAAGTCAGACCATCAACTTTGATCTAATTAAATGGTAGGAAGAAAAAAAAAAAAAACAATAAATAAATAAATAAAAAAGATCCAAGTGGTAGGGCCATGGTTCAGAGAAAATTTGCACAGTATATAGCCAACTTAAAGTGGACCACCCCTGTTGTTCGGTCGGTAGCAATTGCCCCATCACCGGTGACTTCCCCCTGCTCGGCAGCCTCCTATTCTTCTGCTCTCCATCAACGGTGACTTCCCCCTGCTTGGCGGCCTCCTATTCTTCTGCTCTCCATCAACGGTGGCTTCCCCCTGCTCGGCGGCCTTCTATTTTTCTGCTCTCTATCAACGGTGGCTTCCCCCTGCTCGGCGGCCTTCTATTTTTCTGCTCTCCATCAACGGTGGCTTCCCCCTGCTCGGTGGCCTCCTATTCTTCTGCTCTCCATCAACGGTGGCTTCCCCCTGCTCGGCAGCCTCCTATTCTTCTGCTCTCCATCAACAGTGGCTTCCCCCTGCTCGGCGGCCTCCTATTCTTCTGCTCTCCATCAACGGTGACTTCCCCCTGCTCGGCGTCTTCGTATTCTTCTGCTCTCCATCACCGGTGGCTTCCCCATGTTCGGCTGCTGTCTATCACTGGTGGCTTCTCCCTGCTCGGCGGCCTCCCGTTCTTCTGCTCTCCATCACTGGTGGCTTCCCCATGCTTGGTGGACTCCCTTTCTGCTCTCCATCACCGGTGGCTTCCCCATGCTCAGTGGACTCCCGTTCTGCTCTCCATCACCAGTGGCTTCCCCCTACTTGGCTGCCTTCCGTTCTTCTGCTCTCCATCACAAGTGGGTGACTTTCCCCTGCTCGGCGGCGGCAGCAGCCTACCGTTTTTCTGCTCTCCAGCACCGGTGGCTCCCCCCTGCTCGGCAGCCTCCCGCTCTTCTGCTCTATATCACAGGTGGCTTCCCCATGCTCGGCGGCCTCTTGTTCTGCTCTCCATCACCGGTGGCTTCCCCCTCATAGGCGGCCTCCCGTTCTGCTCTATATTACCAGTGGCTTCCCTGCTCTGCCGCCTCCCGTTCTTCTGCTATTCATCACAGTTGGCTTCCCTGCTCGGCGGCCTCCCATTCTGCTCTTCATCACCGGTGGCTTCCCCTGATCCCCATGGCAGCAGTTACCGTTTTCCTCCTTAGCAGCCAATCGGGAGTCTTCTCTTTTCGGACAATCAGAAAACGGATCTCGCTCTCACACCCCCTTCTGATTGGCTGGATTGAGGATCAGTGTTTTAACAGCGAATATTAATTTGCTGTTGTAACACACCTTGGTGGGCTTCGCTCAAATGCTCTGCAAACTAAGCCCATTCTATTTTGACCGGCAAAATGGTCCGGGGCTTAAGTGGTTAAACTCCTGCCCTTTTGGAAGATTTTAAAAAGAATAAAATAAATAAATAGCACAGTCTTAGAGTCGGTCTTTAATTTCTAGTGATTGCATATAGATCATTTTCTGCGCACGACCCCGACTGTCCTCATGGCTCACTCTCTTTGACAAGATCACAGAAAGGCACAACTTTGCCACATGTATTCGTTCTCCGCTGACGAACGTACAGCCGGACCGCAAATTCCTTATCTCATCTCCGAGAACACATTGCTCGTCGTTTGCAATTCTGGCCACCCTTCAAAGGACTTTATTGAGCAAATTGGGAAAGGGGGGGGGGGGGGGGGGGGGGGGGGAAGAAAAAAAAAAGGAGTTTTCATGAGCGTCTTGAGAAATACTTCCGAAAACAGACCAAGCCCTTCAGACTCTGTGACTCCGCTCTGTCCAACAAGACTCCCAAAAATCTTTATTTTTTTTTTCTCTCATTTCCCCAAGTTGTCCTTACACTCCATCCTTCTCTAAAGACATCGCCATAGTTTACAGACAGCTAATACCATAGCCCCCCCCCATATTTAACTTGTTGGGTCACCCCCACCCACTCTGCTTGAGACATTTGGAAGTCATTAAGCATGAAGGAAAACATTCTATGACCAAAGACAGGTGTTACTTTGATGCTCCGTCAGTTGATAGGCCGTTTGCAGGGAGGGGAGCGCCGATCGTCACAAGATCAAGGATACTGGACATTCGTTTACTTTCCACCTTCACAAGGCCTGACAGGTGAGGTCACACTAAGCAGCCTATTATTTATCACACAATGCAAAGAACACAAGACTGCTTTCTAAAGAGTGAACACGTTCCATAGATATGAAAACAATAATTGGGCCCCCTGAGTTAACCACTTAAGCCCTGGACCATTATGCAGCTTAAAGGGGTATGACATCACGCCCGGGTACCTGGAAGTAAACAAAGCCGCGATCGCGGCTGTCAGCATGAGATCGGTGAATGCTTTCCAGCCTGGAGGAGAGATGTGGGGTCTTATTGACCCCACATCTCTCCATAAATAAGATCTGTCATAATATATTCCTATTACAAGGGATGTTTACATTAAAGTGCTCTAAAAAATGTAAATGTTAAAAAAAAGAAAGAAAAAAAAGGGCAAAAATATAAAAAATTAAAGGGGCTGTAAAGGTACATTTTTTTTTATCAATAACAGTTTTATTCAGAAGTTTCAATACACGTATACATGTAGGATCATTCACGTAAGCAACATCCTTTTCCTTAGTGCAGTCCTCCTTTACTTACCTCATCCTTCCATTTTGCTTTTAAATGTCCTTATTTCTTCTGAGAAATCCTCACTTCCTGTTCTTCTGTCTGTAACTCCACACAGTGATGCAAGGCTTTCTCCCTGGTGTGGAGTGTCGTGCTCGCCCCCTCCCTTGGACTACAAGAGAGTCAGGATGCCAACTAACCCACAGCTCCTTTTTCTATCTGCAACGTAGAGAGCGTCCTGACTCTCCTGTAGTCCAAGGGAGGGGGCGAGCACGACACTCCACACCAGGGGAAAAGCCTTGCATTACTGTGTGGAGTTACAGCCAGAAGAACAGGAAATTTTGCGCAAACCAATCAATAAACGCTTTTTGCGATTTTTATTTACCAAAAATAGGTAGAAGAATACGTATCGGCCTAAACTGAGGAAATTTTTTTTTATATATTTTTGGGGGGTATTTATTATAGCAAAAAGGTAAAAAATATTGCATTTTTTTTTTTCAAATTTGTCGCTATATTTTTGTTAATAGCGCAAAAAATAAAAAACGCAGAGGTGATCAAATACCACCAAAAGAAAGCTCTATTTGTGGGAAAAAAAGGATGCCAATTTTGTTTGGAAACCACGTCGCACGACCACGCAATTGTCAGTTAAAGCGACGCAGTGCCGAATCGCAAAAAGTGGCCTGGTCATTGACCAGCAATATGGTCCGGGGCTTAAAAGGAGTTGTAAAGGAAACATTTTGTTTTGCTGAAATGACTGTTAACAGGGTATAGAGACATAATAGTTAACCGATTCCTTTTAAAAACGATAAAAAATAGATTGGAGAGGCGATCGCATGGGACCTGTCAGTGTCCCATGTGATCGCCTACAGGGAGGGGCTGGTGTAGGCGATTAAGGCTTAATCGCCTAACCAGCCCCTCGGCGGAAGCAGGAAGTGGGACAGGAAGTCCCACTCCTACTGAAGCCCCCACTCCCCCCCCAAAAAAATTACATGCCAAATGTGGCATGTATGGGGGTGAGGAGTGGAACAAGAGGAAGTTCCAAATTTGGGTGGAACTCCTCTTTAAGGTCGGCAGAATGGCACAGCTGGGCACATGCACGTACAGGTACGTGCTGTGCTAGTACCCAGCCGTGGGTCACGGGCGTGCGCCCGTGATCCAGTCCTAAGCTCCGGGACTCGCGGACCCGATCGCCACTGGAGTGCGGCGATCGGTCCCCCGGAGCTGAAGAACGGGGAGAGCCGTGTGTAAACACAGCTTCCCCGTTCTTCACTGTGGCGGCAGCATCGATCGTGTCATCCCTTTTATAGGGGGACACAATGGATGATGTCACACCTACAGCCACACCCCCCTACAGTTCTAAACACACATTAGGGAACACATAACCACAGGGGGCGCTGAAGGGGGTTAACTCCCAAACTGCAACTGTCATTTCCACAGTAATCAGTGCATTTTAAATGCATTTTTTGCTGTGAAAATGACAATGGCCCCAAAAATGTGTCAAAATTGTCCGAAGTGTCCGCCATAATGTCGCAGTCACGAAAAAAATCGCTAGTAAAAAAAAAATATGTTATAAAAATGCAATAAAACTATCCCCTATTTTGTAAACACTATAAATTTTGCGCAAACCAACCGATAAACGCTTATTGTGATTTTTTTTACCAAAAATATGTAGAAGAATATGTATCGGTTAGGCTGGGGGAAAAAAAATGTTTTTTTTATATATTTTTGGGGGAAATTTATTATAGTAAAAAATATTGCATTTCTTTCAAAATTGTCGCTCTTTTTTTGTTTATAGTGCAAAAAATAAAAACCGCAGAGGTGATCAAATACCACCAAAAGAAAGCTCTATTTGTGGGGAAAAAAGGATGCCAATTTTGTTTGGGAGCCACTTCGCACGACCGCGCAATTGTCAGTTAAATCGACGCAGTGCCGAATCGCAAAAAGTGGCCTGGTCGTTGACCAGCAATATGGTGCAGGGCTTAAGTGGTTAAAGTGATGCATATTTTGTATTTTTTATTTATTTTTTTCTTTCTGTCCATACAGTGCAGAAGTAGAAGTTTCACTTTGCTCCTTTTCATCTGTTAACAGGAAGTTAAATTGTAGCGTTACAGTAAAAAGTGACGCGAAAGATCGCTGTAAAACAGTTAGGCCATTTTATTCCCCTGCCGCTTATAAAAGCCATCGATTGTCCCCTTTTATCAGCTCCAGCATCTCATGTGTGGCTCAGACGCAACTCACCGAAGGAAGCCGTGCCAACAAAGGACAATTTCAACCCAGGAAAAGCACGGGCCAAGGAAAGCAAGGGGTGGAGGAAACGGGGAGTGCAGACAAACTCAAGGTAAAAAAGGACCTTTTCAGCCTGGGTTCCTTGTTGTCGGAGGATGAGTAATTAGCAAAGTCAATATGCCGAAGTGGAAAAAGATGAGAGCCAAGTGGCTGACTTCAAAGGCGTTTTGGACATTTTAAGTAGTCTCCTGCGTCGTTAGCACAGGGCTGGGTTGTGCCGACGGAGGCATCGTTTTGGATCATTATCCAAAGCAGTTAGAAAACAACTTGGGAAAGCACATGTTCGGTCGTTAAAAAGTTATTTTTTCCACTTAGAAAAGGTTACCGCTGTTATAGACAAGTCTCCACACCAAGCTTTAATGTCAGGCTCGTGCTTTGACTACAGCGAAGGGGTCGAGGATTACTTGAAAAAAAGAAGATCTTAATTGCTGCACCAAAGCGCTTTCCACAAATTCACACCCTGCCGTCTTCCCGCTAAGGAATAATTCTCGCAGCCTTCAGTCCTCATAAATAATACCATTAAAAGAACGCTACGCAAAGCAGGAGGAAAGCGGCCCTGTAAGCTTGCAGCGCAGGTGCTCCAGACGCAGGAAGAGGTGAGTATACAGAAGAGAATATTTAGCATTAGGGGTCAAGTATTTTCACTAAAATCTCAAACAAGCTTTAACCACTAGGGGTCCACGCCATAGTCGAATGACGGCCACAGCGCAGACACCAATTGCCGGGAGGATGTCAATAGACGTCCTCCCCTTCGCACGCTCCTGCTGTGATACCCGAGTCACTGAGACTTGGGTGATCACAGATCTGAGTATCCTGGCCCCTTACCACGTGATCAGCTGTCAGCCAATGACAGCTGATCACGTGATGTAAACAAAGCTAGGCAATGGGGTGATCACTGGCTTAGGTGCAAGTGACATCGGCCCCGAAGAGGAAGGAGGCACATCTGCCGCATGTGTGCCAATCTGTACCCCCTGCCAGTTTCCACAGTGCCACTTATCAATGCCCACCATAGGTGCCAATTAGTGCCACCTAGCAGTGCTGTCTATCAGTGTAACCTACCAGAGCCGATCAGTGCCCATTATTGCCACCCATCAGTGCCAATCACTGCCAGCTATCAGTGCCTCCTATCAATGCCACTTTTCAGTGCCCACCAGTGCCATCTATTAATGCCCTTCAGTGACACTTATCAGTGCATTGGTGCCCATCAGTTTTTTGTTTTTTTAATTCAGTCTTTTTACATTTTTTTAACAAAAAATAAAAACTGCAAAGGTGATCAAATACCACCAAAAGAAAGCTCTATTTGTGGAAAAAAAAATTATAAAAATTTCATTTAGGTACAGTGTTGTATGACAGCGCAATTGTCATTCAAAATGCATCAGTGCCGAAAGCTGAAAATTGGTCTTGGCAGGAGGGGGGTTTAAGTGCCCTGTAAGCAAGTGGTTAAAAAGGCCAATATACTTTTTAAAGTACATTCTTCTTGGGGTCCCTGCGTTAATACTAGAAAGCCTGGGTTAATGCTAAGGGAGAGTCTACCCCATATCTTCGTGTGAGCTCATACAGGCCAGGAGAGCGTCATGGGTCTCCTCAAGGTCGCCTCCCTTAATGTGAAAGGTCTAAGTGCCCCTGAGAAGCGCTCTCAGCTTCTAGGTGATTTAAAAAAAAAAAATGTAACACCCAAGTTGCTTCCCTACAGGAAACGCACTTTCTGAGTGATCAGATCGCTAAATTGACTAATAAGGCTTTTCCGACCGAATACCACAGCTACTATACTACAAAAAAAAAAAGAGGCCAACAGAAACATCAGATGACTGCAAAAGCATGTCTAAAAAGCAAGAGACAAGTAAATCATTAATTAGTTTAATAATGCACAGACAGCTTTTTGTACGCTTACCACCTTCAGCACAGCTGAAGCAGTAAATGGTAAACATTTGTAGTATGTAAATCACATTTGTATGCGCTCATCCGCAGAAGACTGGCGAAGCCTCTCCATCAATCGAAGCCCCACAGCGGCTGGTTTCCAGACTTGGTGCTTAGTGTCAGAGAGAAATTCTTTGCAAGAGCAGAGGAACTCCACTTATTTCTTTCCTAAAAGAAAACACAAAGAAGGAGTCATGAACACGTGCTTGTGTTAGGTGCGCATAGCAGGCAGCGTGGTCAGCCCACACCTAATACACGCGGTCCCCGGGTTACGAACAAGTTAGGTTTGTTCTTAACTCACATTTGTTTGTAAGTCAGAACTGTACATTTTTAGGTGTAACGCCAACCTGTGCAGTGATGTGGGATGTTTCAGGCGCTTCTATGTGTGCAGTTGTGTTATTTGGGGCTCTTGTGGCCATGCAGCACAGCACTGTGTCCAGCGTTGCAAGATGGCTGCTCAGCGGTATCTGGGACCACTGTAAAGCGCAAACGGCCGGCAGTGACGTCACATCACCTACGTTCGTAAGTAGGAGTCATTCGTAACTCAGATGTTCTTAACTCAGGGATTGCCTGCATTCAGGGCTGATCCGCCCTGTGGGCTCACTATGCAAGCTGCTTTGGGCCCCGCAAAGCTACGGAGGGCCCCCCAAGTTACTAGAGACCCTGCCTAATGAGAAGTAATTTTCGGCCTCTCACCCCGCTTCTCAACTTGCTGGCTGCATGGGACAAGAGGTAAGAACTCAGCACCCCCCGCTTCTCACTTTAATGTAAGATGTAATTTCCGACAGCAGAACACCTCCTTTAATGTGAATGTGACATACCACTGTCGGCAGACATATCATTTTGCTTAGGGCCCCAAGGAGGTCAGGATCGGCACTGCCTGTATGAGGAACACAACTCGTGCAGCTTGGATAGAAGCAAAAGTTGTGGCGAGGCCCCTCTCCTTTTAATACCTGGCAGTTTAAGCCATTTGGGGACCTTGCTGGCATCTCTTTGAACTTGCTGATTGGAGTCAGAAATCCCAAACTCGTCTTCGTAATTCTCTGGTGCTCGCTGAGACACTTGTGAGCTGGGTCCTGGGAGATCCTCCGGGATGGGAGCAGTGCTTGATCCTGGGAAACGTGGCATTGCCCTGTCAATGTACAAAGATATCAATTAGTATATGTGGAAACTAAAGTCTAGTTTTGTGTCATCGGCCAGCTATGTGGAATATCTACAAAGCTGGGGCGCATTGACCGGTCCTTACAAAAATTTATTGGGGCTTTTTACCACTGTCCGGGGCTCCAGAAGAGCCCTGGAACCACTGTGGTCAGCACTGGAGGGGGGGCAGCTGGCACTGTAAAAGTGATTGGGTGGCTCTACAGCTAACATAAAAAAACAATACCAAGTCCAGCAGCCCTGAGCTTGTTTAACCCCTTCGATACCAAGACATTTATAAACATACTTCGGTAGACAAGCAACCCTATCAGTTTTAAAATACATTGAGAATAATGGTGTCTGCAATAGAAATTAATTTATACTCCTCTCTTTGGCTGCCCTTGCGTCCCTCCATTTCAGCACTCTAGTAGACTCATCTGCATTCAGAAAATCCATGAGTGTTGGATTCCTTTGTCCCTTGACATGGTACCATCCTACGATCCCTACGTTACTACAGTATAAAACCACAGTGCGCCGTGGGACACACAAATGTCAGACATGCTTGGTGTCACAGATCCCTGCATCCACACAAGCAATGTAAATGCAGAAAGATCTCCTCCGCCACGCTATTGTATTCGGACCGCGGGACTCCCACCCCATCAGAAAACATCAATACTGCAGGACCGGCTTCTGTTAAACAGCCAGGCGTACACGTGTACCAAAATTTGGCTAGTTCCTGCTGAACTGGCCGAACTTTGATATGTGTATACCCAGCCTTTATTTAATTTTTTTAAACCTGTCAGTGTTGCTTTAATCAAAATACAAATTAGGATTGGAATGGATATTTTTGGGTGCTGCTGAAATGGTTATGGTAAACGTTTAATCCATCATTTGGCCGCTCGACGCTAGGAAACTATTTCAGTTGAAAGAGGACTAAAAGCGATCAAACTGGCACAAAACTGTCCAGTGTGTGGCCAGACAAAGAGTTGGTCTGCCCACCCTGCTGCCCTTATTTAGCTAAATGGCCTAAAAAGAATCTCATGCCGTTAGGAGCTGCTGTACCTGGCGACCACCAAATCCGCTTGAGAAGGAGACCTCGGTTCTGTCAGTAGATAATGTTGCAAATAATGATCTGTAAAATGAAAATAAAAAGGTTCAATTCAATATACTGTATACTGCCTTAAATGTAATGTCCAGTTAGAGTTATGCCTACTACACACACTGAGAAAATCGTCAGAAAAAGACAGCTTTTTAATCACCTGCAGCAGTGGCAAAGTCCCTTTAATGGATCAACCATAGATTGGCAAAATAAAGTCACAGCCAGGATGGGCTGAACAGCAGGGCCGTCAGAAGGAATTTTTTTTTGGAGAGAGTTCACAACTGCTTATCGGTTGGGCTCTTAAAGACAGACATCTACCACTGGAATAATAAGGTGGGACTCCCCAAACTAGAACAAGGCTAATAAGCATTTGGGGGGAGCAAACAGCTTGTCAGGGAGTTTCCGAACCTTATAGAAAATAAAGTGTAAAAGGGAATACAAAACAAAATTCTTCGCAGCCTTGGCAACTTTAACGGACCCAAAGCTGAAAAAAGCACTGGTAGAAGCAAAAGGCTGATCCGCTAGCTTCAGAGTAGTGTGTACCACAATAAAGGGGTTGTCAAGGATTTTTTTTCCCCTAAATAGCTTCTTTTACCTTAGTGCAGTCCTCCTTCACTTACCTCATCCTTCCATTTTGCTTTTAAATGTCCTTATTTCTTCTGAGAAATCCTCACTTCCCGTTCTTCTGTCTGTAACTCCACACAGTAATGCAAGGCTTTCTTCCTGGTGTGCAGAAAGCCTCTTGAGGGGGTAGGGGCGAGCAGAAGTGTCAGGACGCCCACTAACACACAGCTCCTTTCTCTATCTGCAAAGTAGAGAGTGTCCTGACTTGCATTACTGTGTGGAGTTACAGACAGAAGAACAGGAAGTGAGGATTTCTCAGAAGAAATAAGGACATTTAAAAGCAAAATGGAAGGATGAGGTAAGTGAAGGAGGACTGCACTAAGGTAAAGGAAGCTATTTAGGGAAACAAAAACATTTCCTTTACAACCCCTTTAACAAGAGCTGAGATGGTCTTCATTGAGAAATAATGGCAGTAGACTGCAACTCCTCAAGGGCAAGCTCATCAGTCCAAGACTGGAGCGGTTAAGAATTACAGTCTCTGCAACCGACGTCTCAGAAGTCCATGGATAAATCAAATTTAAAGTCAGCAGGGGAAGGCGCGTAGCATGCTTGTGGCTTCTGTGGTCAGCAAGTAAATGGGTGATCTGGGCCATAATGTCTTGCACAGCTGAAGTAAAAACCTCAGACAAAGCAGCAGACTCTATGAGAGCAGCATTATTCCAGGCTGCAGACATTGGTAGGAACACTGCAAGCAGCCGCTGAGCTGTTGGTAGATTGAATGCCAAGGGGCACCCAGTTCAGCAGAATTCCTACCCCCACCTGTGTCTTGAATCAGACAGGTTGTAGCCATGTGGCAGAAAGGCAACATAAGGTTTAGGGTATAAGGTGAGGCCCCAGATACTTATGAAACATGAACAGCAGGTAGCAGATCAGGGTCAGATGACTTGAGGTGTCCAGAAGTTATTATAGGCAGGCAGCAGGAATGGAGCAAAGATCAGCAATTCACGTGGCTTTTTGCAAGCAGAAGCAGCTGTGGCAAGTTGCTTCCTTGACACAGTCTGGTGGAAAAATAAAAAAGAGCATGCGTGCAACACTCCATCCAGTAGATGAGGTCAGTGCTGAGCCCTACAGCTTTAGCACCTTCTATGGTGGAAACCAGCAAGAAACAGAACATTTTCAAGGCACCCAATGCGTGGGCAGACTCTTGAAAGTCAAGGTAACATTACTTTGCTGGGAAAAATATTATTGCATGTGTACATACTATTCCAATACAAGCACTACAGGCAGCCAAGTTAAAGGATAGGTTCACCTTTTGGAGCATGTTCCAGTACAGAACAACCCCCCCCCCCCCAAATCCCCTTGTGACAGCAGCTGGAGGTTCTTCTCCCCTGCAGCAGCTGTCACATTTAACCAATTCAGCCCAGACCATTTGGCTGGCCAAAGATCAGAGCACTTTTTGCGATTTGGCACTGCGTCGCGTGGCTCCCAAAGAAAATTGATGTCCTTTTTTTCCCACAAATAGAGCTTTCTTTTGGTGGCATTTGATCACCTCTGCGCTGTTTATTTTTTGCGCTATAAACAAAAATAGAGCCACAAATTTAAAACATAAGTTTGTGCGCCGGTCGGTAAACGGTTAAAATCGACGCAGCTGTGCAGGGCTCCACCCACACAGCCGTATTGTCCAGATCTGCGATTGAATAAAACGACATTCCCCCAGCTCCAGAGGGACTAGTAGTTTCAATGAGCTGCTAGTGTGCCAATCAGCACGCTCGTAAGCCATTTACACATCCTACAGCTCTGAAACGGACAGAGCTCTAGGCAGTGACTGCAGGAGCCTGACACTGTACCCGTAATCCACTGAAAGCAAGAGCAATGCTCTGCAGGCCCCTGTGTAAAAAAATAAATAATAATAATCAAAAAATTTGCTTTTTTTTTTTTTATTTAATTTTTTACAAAGTTGAACTTATTTAGCCTTTAATATGCAGCAAAAGAAAACCGCAAGCAGCTTGTATAGAAAGGGAGAGATTACTGAGAATGTCAATATGGAGGAGTTCTGGAGATAAGGATTTTTAGAGTGCTGTAGTCCAGCAGGGGAGACTTCAGGCAAGGCTGGTAATACTGCCTAGGATTTCAGTGCAGAAAAAACAGCTTTCTACAGGGAGTTAGAGCGCTTGTTGGACTTCTAGTAGGATAACTTGATATTTTTCTCTACATACAAAGTTTTTAAATAGAGAACATGGGAAATGCGAATGTAATGTATGTACTATATAGTATATTTTCTTTGGAGGCACTTGAAGAACGATGGGCTGCATGGTCGAGTCGCCAAAAGAAAGTCATTACTATGCAAATGCCACAAAGTATCCTACTTACAATACGCCAAACAAACAAGCCTCAAACTTTCTGGCACAAAGTCATTTGGAGTGACAACATTTTGCTTTTTGGCCACAACCATAAACACTACATTTGGAGAGGAGTCAACAAGGCCTATGATGAAAAGGTCCACCATCCCTACTGTGAAACACGGAGGTGGATCGCTGATGTTTTGGGAACAAGTTGGGGACAAATTGATGACAAGATGAATGCAGTATGTTATCAAAAAATACTTGAGGAACATTTGCATTCATCATCCAGGAAGCTGCGCATGGGACGTACTTGGACATTTCAACATGACAATGATCCAAAACACAAGGCCAAGTCAACCTGTCATTGGCTACAGAATAAAGTGAAGGTTCTGGAGTGGCCATCTCTGTCTCCTGACCTCAATATTATTGAGCCACTCTGGGGAGATCTCAAACATGTAGTTGTGTAGTTCATGCAAGACAACCCAAGAATTTACAGGAACTGGAGGATTTTTGCCAAGAGGAATGGGCAGCTTCACCATCTGAGGAGATAAAGAGCCTCATCCACAAATACCACAAAAGACTTCAAGCTGTCATTGATGTTAAAGGAGGCAATACATGATATTAGAACTGGGGTAATGTAAACTTTTGATCAGGGTCATTTGGGTAGTTTCTGTTGCCATTATGATTTAAAAAGAGTAAACACAGTTGATTGGTTTTACTTCCTCTGTTTCCCTGCAAAGGTAAACCATAATGGGCTACTATACGCATAGTAGCTCATTATGTGTCACTTACCTGAAACCGAAGCCTGCGATGTCCCTGATTTCCTAGCCTCCATGAAGCGTCCATCTTTCACCCTCTTCCTTCTGGGTATCGTGGGTCAGGCGCTGTGATTGGCCTCAGTCACGATGACGTCGCGGCACGTTCTCCATTAGAAATAGCACCATCGCCGTTTCTAAAAAGTGCGCCTGCGCCGATTTCTACGGCGCATGTGGTGTAGACATTGGTGCCTGTCTCTTTTGCCCGTGGAGGTTTAGAAGATATTTCGAGCACCTACAGGTAAGTCTTAATCTACGCTTACCCTGTAGGTAAAAGGGGTTGTAAAGGGTTTACAACCACTTTCAGCTAAACACTAAACATGAGTGAAAGAAAAGTTTTTGTGTTATCATTCGTATTCTCTAAAAATGGCCAAGAAATCATAAATTCTGCCAGGGTATGTAAACTTATGATCACAAATGTATTTAAAAAAGAAAAGATATTGCTAGCTCTGATTTATTTTTATACTTAAACTTGACATCTATTTCAGCCCCTGTGGTTCTCAAACACTAGCGGAGATGTTCAAAGCTTAGACTTGCGGTTGATTCTGCAATGGATTTGTGTGTTCGGCACTGCCGTCTTAATAAATAAGAGCTCGCGTCTGTCTGCCCGCTGTCGCAGCGGAGTTTTTGTAGTTGGTCACAAGTGATTTTACATAAACAATTCAAAACAGTAATTAACTTGCTGGCGTGTCTCGCAGATGAAGTTTAAACTGCTGGTACAGAACCCCAGTGTGGTCCCCAAGCACATGGTGAACACATGTAGAGGCTCCACATGACAAACACACTTTGAAGTGTCTTCAAACGGGCCCCGAGACACCTTGGTGTCTCGCTTAAAGGTGCTCTCTGCTCCGACTGGGGAAATACTACATTCAAAATGCATTGGAGACATGGAGAAATATTTACCACGACGTACTGCACATGTGGCAATGGGTGAGGAAATCGGCACCATGGGTCATAACAGTGGAATGGATTTATCTCCTGAACATGGCTGCTTCATTAACAGAACTCCTATAGCATTCTCACCTTCTAAACCCCTGGTGCCCAAGCTGTGGCCCTGGGGCCGCATGTGGTTTTTTGGAAAGTTGTTTTTGCTCCGTGTCCACAGCCTCGGACCATCTCCTGCTCCGTGTCCACAGTCCCGGACCATCTCCTGCTCCGTGTCCACAGTCCCGGACCATCTCCTGCTCCGTGTCCACAGTCCCGGACCATCTCCTGCTCCGTGTCCACAGTCCCGGACCATCTCCTGCTCCGTGTCCACAGTCCCGGACCATCTCCTGCTCCGTGTCCACAGTCCCGGACCATCTCCTGCTCCGTGTCCACAGTCCCGGACCATCTCCTGCTCCGTGTCCACAGTCCCGGACCATCTCCTGCTCCGTGTCCACAGTCCCGGGCCATCTCCTGCTCCGTGTCCACAGTCCCGGGCCATCTCCTGCTCCGTGTCCACAGTCCCGGGCCATCTCCTGCTCCGTGTCCACAGTCCCGGGCCATCTCCTGCTCCGTGTCCACAGTCCCGGGCCATCTCCTGCTCCGTGTCCACAGTCTCGGACCATCTCCTGCTCCGTGTCCACAGTCCCGGACCATCTCCTGCTCTGTGTCCACAGTCTCGGACCATCTCCTGCTCCGTGTCCACAGTCCCGGACCATCTCCTGCTCCGTGTCCACAGTCTCTGACCATCTCTTACTCCGTGTCCACAGTCTCTGACCATCTCCTGCACCATGTCCACAGTCTTACTTTTATGTGTGGCCCTGGCGATGTCAGTGGCCATGATTGCTTGCTACAAGGGATCATGGGGAAAATGATACATACATTTGGGTGACCACTTGAGTGGAGACTCTGGTGTCAATACATTTCCAAAACAATCATCTTGTCTACTTACCCCTTTGCTCCGGTGACCCAAAATGAACAACAGTAGCTGGGAAAAGGTGTGCCTGAGGGTAAGAGGACATATAGATGAATATCATACATACCAAGCATTTGAATTCAAAACAAAACTTTTTTCACCTTTTCTATATGTGACGCTTTAGCTGTGAAATCATTTTCTCAGTCATGTATTAATTACGTCCATTCCCCCCTTTCCATGATTCGGTGTACCCCC
Organism: Rana kukunoris; assembly: GCA_029574335.1. Lineage (NCBI taxonomy): Eukaryota > Metazoa > Chordata > Amphibia > Anura > Ranidae > Rana > Rana kukunoris. Next base: position 143,112,515 of record CM056060.1, read on the forward strand.
AGCATATGTGCACCTCTGCCTGTAGGTACCAGTCATATGTAGGGCAGATAAAGTCTGCCACAGCCAATGCACACAGGGTCATTATTCTCTGCGTTTATAGCACCGTATTATAGAAGACTGTAGATACAGAATCAAAAAATTTGATGACCGACAATTTTAAGCTACTTGTACTGGGTCCCCAAAGTCTGGGAGAACAGGCGCAAAAAGGTGACTCGAGTATAAGCCGAGGGGGGCATTTTCAGCACACACAAAAAAAAAAAAATGCAAAAAACTTGGCTTATACTCGAGTAAATACGGTAATTCTTCTCATTGCCTTCTAAAGACATAATGTGATGGGTATATTCCATGGCCTGGCTGGGGTTAATCCAGGCAAACAGTGAAAGTGAGGGACAAAGTAATACGAAGAGGACACCTGTTATTTTCTCCTCACTGCGACACATATCATTACAAAGTCATAATTCCTACCCTTCAAATTGCACCGTTCCTTTCTCTCCCCTCTAAGTGCGGATCAGGCCGTCAAGCTCTATAAATCTACTTGAGTGCTTTGATATTTTTATGGCATCTAATACGCATTTAGTTGGAGTGGACTTGTCACCTGAATGCAACATCTTTTGTTACACAAAATAGAAGTGTTCAGATAACAAAATAAAGTAAAAATAAAAAATAAAGTAAAAAAAATAAAAATAAAAAAATAATAAAAAAATAAAATAAATACTAACAATATTATTTTTAAGTTGTCTTCTACCTAAAACCAAGTCCAACTGGCTAAGGGACGTTTTGCAAATAGACAGTAGGGCACAATTTTAATACAGTGGAACCTTGCATTACAAGCATTCCAAAGCACTCGCATATCAAAGCGAGTTTCTCCATAGAAGTCAATGGAAACAAAGATAATTCGTTACGCGTTGACTTCTATTGCATGCAATACCACATGTGGCCAGAGGTCGGGGGTGCCGGAGAGCCTCCAAAATACTCAGGGACAGCTCGGCTGAACTCGGAAACCATCGGAAACACAGTTTCCGCATATACAGCGCCCCCAAACGTCCTGGCCATTGAAATGAATAGCTCTTCGGAAGCGCTGCAACATAGGTGTTTTTAACCCCGAAAAGCACCACTTAAACAGCAGTAGCACGCCCAGCTAAAACGAGCAGCGATATACCGCTAACACATGGGCGGTCCCTGGGTCTAACTGTGGGGGGTGCTTTGACTGGGGGAAGACAGAGACCCGTGTTCCTGATTAGCAGAAACACAAGACCTCCATCTTCTCCCCTCACAGAACAGCGACCTATCTTGTTTACATAGGAACCGCCATTCTGTCTGCTTCGGAAAAGATTGGTGAGTCCGCCGGACCCGCCGATTGCCTCCCACTGTGATTGGACACAGCGGGAAGCAATCAGCGAGTCCGGCGGACCCGCCAATCTTTTCCGAAGCAGACAGAATGGCCGGTGCGCCCCAGACACGGCAAAAAAAATCGCGTACAGGTATGCGATTTTGCACTGAAGGGCCGCCCTGCTGCAGTAAATGTACGTGGGGCGGTCCGAAAGCGATTAATTGAACAAAGTGAAGTTGGAAGCTGAATCGTTACCCATGCAGTGCTGCAGCAGATTTTGCACCCTCCAATTTTAGTAAATCAACCCCCAATGTATTTCTCAAAGCTCCTAGATGACTGAAGCTGAATATTATTGAGCAAGGGGTGCCCTATCAGAAGTTTTAAATTGACAATATGATGGATTCCCTTAACACAATCATTTACATTTCTTCATTCTGCAGTGTTGTAACAGATCTATGGAAATGAGGCCAAGTCTGTAGCCTAGACTCCATACACTCCATTTGATTTTCTGCAGATTTTTGTCTTCAGATTTACTAAAATCTTATCATACGAGGTCAAAACTTAAAGCGGTGCTTCACCCTCAAGTAGAACTGCCGCTCATTGGATTCCTCCACCGCTCCGGTGCCACATTTGGCACCTTTCAGGGGGGGACAGGGATCCTTTCCCACTTCTGGGAGTTTGGCCGCTGCCGTGACATCACCGCAGGGCTCCCTCCTGTTCCTCCCCTAACCACTGGGCTAATAGGAGAAAGGAGCGGGCCTCGCGCATGCGCAGTAAGGTTCCCGTCGTGAAGCCAAAAGGCTACACTGCTGGGGTCCCTTACCCGCAATGGCAGTGTAGCCTTTCAACTTCACGCCAGGAACCTTACTGCTGACATCGCTGGTGTCCATTTATTAAAAGCCAGCAGCTGCAGTATGTGTAGCTGCTGGCTTTTAATATTTTTTTTTCCCAGACCACCTCTTTAACCACTTAAGGACCCCTTCATGCCGATATACGTCGGCAGAATGGCGCGGCTGGGCACAAGCACGTACCTGTACGTCCTCTTTAAGTGCCCAGCTGCGGGGTCGCGAGCGCTCGTGACCTGGTCCGAAGCTCTGTGAACAGGCCCACGGGAACCGCGGACCCGATCATCGCCGGTGTTCCGCGATCGGTCACCGGAGCTAAAGAACGGGGAGAGTTGTGTGTAAACTTCCTTTCCCGTTCTTCATTGTGGCAATGTCAGTGATCGTCTGTTCCCTGATATAGGGAAAAGACGATCAGTGACGTCACACGTCCAACCCCGCCCCCCTACAGTTAGAAACACATATGAGGTCACACTTAACCCCATACAGTGCCCCCTAGTGGTTAACTCCTAAACTGCAATTTTCACAGTAATCAGTGCATTTTTATAGCACTTTTCGCTGTGAAAATGACAATGGTTCCAAAAATGTGTCAAAATTGTCCGATGTGTCCGCCATAATGTCGTGGTCACGAAAAAAAAAAAACGCTGATCGCCGCCATTAGTAGTAAAAAAAACAAAAACAAATTTTAATAAAAAATGGCATAAAACTCTCCCCTATTGTGTAAACGTTATAAATTTGGCGCAAACCAAACGATAAACGCTTATTGCGTTTTTTTTTACCAAAAATAGGTAAAAGAACATGTATCAGCCTAAACTGAGGAAAACTTTTTTTTATATATATTTTTGGGAGATATTTATTATAGCAAAAAGTTAAAAATATTGCATTTTATTTTTCAAAATTGTTGCTTTATTTTTGTTTATAGCGCAAAAAATAAAAACCGTAGAGGTGATCAAATACCACCAAAAAAAGCTCTATTTGTGGGGGGCAAAAAAAGGACGTTGATTTTGTTTGAGGGTCACGGCGCACGACCGTGCAACTGTCATTTAAAGCGACGCAGTGCCGAATCGCAAAAAGGGGCAAGGACCTGCTTAATGAGTGAGTCAGTAACTTGTATAGCGCAACAAATGCGAACTTTATCGCCTCAAGGCGCTTTGCATCCAGTGTCGTCCTGATCCTTCAGAAGAGGTGGGTCTTTCGTTTTTTCCTAAATGGTCCGGGAAGTGAATGTAAACCCCAAATTAAAAAAAAAAAAAATTGATGTCACAATGTAGAGTATAAGATTTTCTATCATCTGTGCCCAGTCTTGCCACATAGAGTTAATCCAGCTCTGATCAGCCTTTTATTGTTCAGTGAACATGAACAGCCTTCCAGATAAAAACCTGCCTAAATAAAAAGTCTGTTTCTCTCTTCTTGCTTTGAGTGACAGGTTATTTACATATCTAGCTTGGACATGTTTATCATATGTTATGTTATGTTTATCATAATATGAGGTGATCCAAAGTTCATTGTATATTACCAGGATGTGTTATGTGGGGGAGGGGTGGATTTCTCACTTTATATTATGATAAACATAACACAACATATGATAAACATGTCCAAGCTAGATATGTTAATAACCTGTCACTCAAAGCAAGGAGAGAGAAACAGACTTTTTATTTAGACAGGTTTTTATCTGGAAGTCTATTAATTTTCACTGAACAATAAAAGAGGATTGCTCAGCGCTGGATTAACTCTGTGTGGCAAGACTGGGAACAGATGATAGGAAATCTTATACTCTACATTGTGACATCCACGTTAAGTGGTTAAGAGTTTCAATTTGTATGCAATCAGACAGGCCCTTTCACTACATGGTTTTGGTAAAACTGAAGACAAAAATCTGCAGAAAATCTGATTGTGTGTATGGGGGGGGGGGTCCTACTCAATATGATAAATAGCGATTTGTTGATGAACCACAAGCTTTCTCTCTTGTAGTAACGATCGGGTGTACCTGGTCTGTAACTCAAACCATGCACTAATTACGCATTTGATGCTGTGCGCCTCATCTCTGGATGAAGGACTGCGCTATCAGGTCAGATGAGAGCAGCACATGAAAAAGGGACAGCGGCAGCCCCCCCTCGGTATGGGGGCTTTTTAACATTTCCCTTATTTTTTTTTTTTTTTCTCAATCCGTATTGTGTAAGGTTGCATGCCATCGAGAAAACAAAAGACAGCTTTCCGTAAACTTTAATTACAGCGTACCAGACATGGTCAAAACTCAGAGAGGGAACACTCGCCAGAGCTTTGATGTTTCAGCTGTAGGGATTTCACTATTTAGAGAAAAAAAAAAAAGGGGACAGCTTAGACAGGGCCCCCTCGCTTCCCCTGGAAACACACTAGCCCCCATTTAAACAGCCTTTCTTTTATGCGCTCTAGAGGCTGGAAAATGAGGTTTGTGTAGCGTGTTAGTACTGGAATTTTTTAATAACCTCCTCTCTCCTCTTTACTCTTCCCCCCCCAATTATCGTGGTGAATAATTAACATAGTGAAGGAGATAACTAAATCCAGCATCTCCCAAACTGAAAGATCTTTAGTTCAAAGCGTGTCCCTTTTTTTTTTTTTTTTTTTCCTTCTTCTTGTCCGTTCCCCCTGGTGCCGCCACTAAAAACTTCCTTGTCAGTCAATCTCTGGGCAAACACTTCAAAGCCTCGTAAGCGAAAAGGCCCGAGGGTCAGGGAGAATTCAACACAGGGAGGAACGGCCGGGCCCAACATACAACCAGCTAGAGGAACACAAAGGCGGAGGGGAATACTGCGACACTGAGCAAGAGACACACAGGATAAAGTTAGAAAGGTTGAAAAAAAATAAAAAGCAGAAATATAAAATAAAACAGAAAGTAATACAGGAAAGAATAAAAAAAAAAGTTTAAAGGTAACTTTGCCAAATTGAAAACTTCAGAAGTACCTGCCGAGCAATGCAGCGTTTTTTAATCTATGTATTGCCATAGTGCACCAAGTCCATGATGGTGATCAATGAATCCTTTTATCCTCTTGGCTTACCTCTTTGTAATGTCGAAGATACAGGACACTCACTGGCCACTTTATGAGGTACACCTGTTCAATTGCTTGGTAACACAAATTGCTACCAATCTTGATTACACAAATTGCTAGCCAATAACATGGCAGCAACACATTTAGATGCAGTGGTGGCTGGTGCTCAAATGTTGGGGGGGGGGGGGTGCAAACAAACTGAAGAATTCTGAAAAACAACCAGCTAGTGGAGCTCTTGGCTTCTTGTAAAGCATATGTCTATTTACAGCTTGATGAAAACTTCTGTGTACAAGCTCTATAGCTCAAGCTACACTTTTGCAAGGAGGGAGGGAGAGGGAGAGAGAAGGGGAGAGAGAAGGGGAGAGAGAAGGGCAGAGAGAAGGGCAGAGAGAAGGGCAGAGAGAAGGGGAGAGAAAAAGGGGCAGAGAGAAGGGCAGAGGGAGAGAAAAAGGGGCAGAGAGAGGGAGAGAAAAAGGGGCAGAGAGAGAGAGAAGGAAGGGAGGAGGAGGAGGAAAAAAAGAAAAGAAGAAGAAAGAGGAAAAAAAGAAAAGAAGAAGAAAGAGGAAAAAAAGAAAAGAAGAAGAAAGAGGAAAAAAAGAAAAGAAGAAGAAAGAGGAAAAAAAGAAAAGAAGAAGAAAGAGGAAAAAAAGAAAAGGAGAAGAAAGAGGAAAAAAAGAAAAGAAGAAGAAAGAGGAAAAAAAGAAAAGAAGAAGAAAGAGGAAAAAAAAAAAGAAGAAGAAAGAGGAAAAAAAGAAAAGAAGAAGAAAGAGGAAAAAAAGAAAAGAAGAAGAAGAAGAAAAGAGGAAAAAAAGAAAAGAAGAAGAAGAAAAGAGGAAAAAAAGAAAAGAAGAAGAAAGAGGAAAAAAAGAAAAGAAGAAGAAAGAGGAAAAAAAGAAAAGAAGAAGAAAGAGGAAAAAAAGAAAAGAAGAAGAAAGAGGAAAAAAAGAAAAGAAGAAGAAAAGAGGAAAAAAGAAAAGAAGAAGAAAGAGGAAAAAAAGAAAAGAAGAAGAAAAGAGGAAAAAAAGAAAAGAAGAAGAAAAGAGGAAAAAAAGAAAAGAAGAAGAAAGAGGAAAAAAGAAAAGAAGAAGAAAGAGGAAACAGAAAAGAAGAAGAAAGAGGAAAAAGAAAAGAAGAAGAAAGAGGAAGAAGAAAAGAAGGAAGAGGAACAAGAAAAGGAAGAGGAAGAGTAAGAAGAATAGAAGGAAGAAGGTCACGCATATGTCTATTTAAAGGTTGATGAAAACTTCTGTGTACAAGCTCTATAGCTCAAGCTGCAGTTTACACTTTCGCAAGACAGAGTCATTTTCTTTTACAGTGTCTCATTTTTATAAAGCTCAGGGAGGAAAAGGGGAGAAGGGAGAGGGAGGAAAAGGGGAGAACGGAGGAAAAGGGGAGAAGGGAGAGGAAGGGAGGAAAAGGGAGAGGGAGGGAGGGGGGGAGAAGGAGAGAGAGAAGGAGAGAGAGAGAGAGAGAGAGAGAGAGAGAGAGAGAGAGAGAGAGAGAGAGAGAGAGAGAGAGAATATAAGAGAATGAAATGGAGAAAAGAAGGAAGAAGAAATTAGGAAAATAAAAGGAAGAAGGCAGGAAGAAAAAAAGAAGAAGGGAGGAAGAATGAAGAAAGAAAGAAAGAAAGAAAGAAAGAAAGATAGAAAGAAAGATAGAAAGAAAGATAGAAAGAAAGGGAATCAAGGAATAAGAGAAAAAAATAGAAAAGAAGAGAAAGAAAGGAGAAAAAAGAAAGAGAAAGGAACAGAAAAAAGAAAGAGAAAAGAAGAGAAAAGGAGGAGAAGAAAGCAAATAAAAGAGAGAACAAGGTAAAGAAAGAGCAAAAGAAAGAGTATTAAGGTTCCCCTTTAGGACTGCAGAGATATCTCCCGTTTTCGGACACATCAGACCGGACCCATAGACTTGCACTGACATGGACCATCTCTCTCTGTGTTGCACTTCTAAGCAGGAAGCACAGCATGCATGTCTAACGAGCAAAAATAGCTCCTGCCACCTTCAAATATACTTTTGTACTAAACATAGAAATCATGTTTTTTTTTTGATAATCACATCATTGTATGCAACTTGAAATAATAAAAAAATAAGTTTCCCTTTAAAGGGACACAAGGGTGGTAATCTGTGGATCTGTTTGTTTCTGGAGACATACACAGCTCTGATGTACAAGAACAACAATACAATCAAGTGTCCGTGAGGAGCGAAGAGTTGGTGGCATGTGAAGCATTCTTTCCATCCCAGGGTGGGGGCTGATTAAAGTGCCACAGGTCTGTTTAGTTTTGATGTTTGAAGATCAATGAGAGGCAGAGCACATCAAAGGGCCAGTGGGGAAGACTGGCAGTATCCAGAAAGCAAACATTTAGAGACACATCCGAGGATCTGAAAGGGGAAGCCAGCTTTGAAAATGACGTTAAAGGCTTGAGCGATGGCTTCACAGAGCACAGATCAAAAGCTTCCAGACAGGAAGGAACCACCAGCGAAACGGCGGAGGGGAACCAGAGCACCGAATCGCAGGCATCCAGAACGATCAATGCTATAATTATGGGGGTCTGCGGACAGGGCGAATCCGAGGGAGACCTCCACAGAGGCTCCAAGCATTTTAATTATTAAAATAAAAAAAGGGAAAAACTATTAGAGTGTGACATCAGCCCCCGGTCCGCCTGTAATGAAATAAACAAGGAGATTTTTGGACGACAGGCTGGCATTTATTAACAATCTTAAAACGTAATTAGGAGGTGAAAACGCTAAACATACTGCAGCGCCAAGTACAGTAAAGAGTTCTATATATGGGAGGAAATTATAGTTGTATCACAAAAATAAGTTGAATGACTGAGCGAGACACTCATACAGCGAACGCAAACTATCATGTTTTCGTTTTTATCTCAGTGCTGCCGATCTCCTGAAACCTCTTTGCAGCCACTTCCTTTCAACGCGCAATTACTCCAATGGCGGCTGCATGGAATTGCTTAGAACTGGTTTTCTGATGGCGACACCAGCATAACATGACTGTGTCAGCATCATCGGGCCTCAGGAAGTGCAGGGGACAGGATCACCGCATAACGTTACAATGCAAGCCGTAGATTGAAAAACGATAAAAAATAAATAAAAGAAACGCTTTTAAGTAGGGGTGCTCCGAATAGAAATGTTGGTACTGAAACCAAAAATGGATGCACTAGGCCGAAAACCAAAATGAAAATGACAGTTTTACATTTTTATATATAATAATTTTATAATTGTATTATATTCCACTTTTAATTAATATAATCAATTTAAATTAATATGCATTTATTGTTGGCACCTTTAGTGCAAGAAAAGCTCAGGGAAAAGGCAGTCTGCAGTCTCTGACCATCTCTTGCATCACGTCCCCAGTCTCTGACCATCTCTTGCATCACGTCCTCAGTCTCTGACCATCTCTTGCATCACGTCCTCAGTCTCTGACCACCTTTTGCATCACGTCCTCAGTCTCTGACCATCTCTTGCATCACGTCCTCAATCTCTGACCGTCTCTTGCATCACGTCCTCAGTCTCTGACCGTCTCTTGCATCACGTCCTCAGTCTCTGACCGTCTCTTGCATCACGTCCTCAGTCTCTGACCATCTCTTGCATCACGTCCTCAGTCCCTGACCATCTCTTGCATCACGTCCTCAGTCTCTGACCATCTCTTGCATCACGTCCTCAGTCTCTGACCATCTCTTGTATCACGTCCTCAGTCTCTGACCATCTCTTGTATCACGTCCTCAGTCTCTGACCATCTCTTGTATCACGTCCTCAGTCTCTGACCATCTCTTGTATCACGTCCTCAGTCTCTGACCATCTCTTGTATCACGTCCTCAGTCTCTGACCATCTCTTGTATCACGTCCTCAGTCTCTGACCATCTCTTGTATCACGTCCTCAGTCTCTGACCATCTCTTGTATCACGTCCTCAGTCTCTGACCATCTCTTGTATCACGTCCTCAGTCTCTGACCATCTCTTGTATCACGTCCTCAGTCTCTGACCATCTCTTGTATCACGTCCTCAGTCTCTGACCATCTCTTGTATCACGTCCTCAGTCTCTGACCATCTCTTGTATCACGTCCTCAGTCTCTGACCATCTCTTGTATCACGTCCTCAGTCTCTGACCATCTCTTGTATCACGTCCTCAGTCTCTGACCATCTCTTGTATCACGTCCTCAGTCTCTGACCATCTCTTGTATGGTGGTGAGAGTGTCAAGGTCTGGGGCTGCATGAGTGCTGCTGGCACTGGGGAGCTACAGTTCATTGAGGGAACAATAAATGCCAACGTGTACCATGACAGACTGAAGCAGAGCATAACCCCCTTCGGAGACTGGGCCGCAGGGCAGTATTCCAACATGATAACAACCCCAAACACACCTCCAAGACGACCACTGCCTTGCTAAAGAAGCTGAGGGTAAAGGTGATGGACTGGCCAAGCATGTTTTCAGACCTAAACCCTATTGAGCGTCTGTGGGACATCCTCAAATGGAAGGTGGAGGAGCGCAAGGTCTCTAACATCCTCCAGCTCTGTGATGTCATCATGGAGGAGTGGAAGAGGGTTCAAGTGGCAACCTGTGAAGCTCTGGTGACTTCCATGCCCAAGAGGGTTAAGGCAGTGCTGGAAAAAAATGGTGGCCACACAAAATATTGACACTTTGGGCCCAATTTGGACATTTTGACTCAGGGTGTACTCACTTTTGTTGCCAGCGGTTTAGACATTAATGGCTGTGTGTTGAGTTATTTTGAGGGGACAGCAAATTTACACTCTTATACAAGCTGTACACTCACTACACAACATTGTAGCAAAGTGACATTTCTTCAGTGTTGTCACATGAAAAGATAGAAGAAAATATTTACAAAAATGGGAGGGGTGTACTTACTTTTGTGAGATACTATATGCTCAGTGGTTTGTGGGTGATTAATATGGAATAAGAACAATTAAAGCAAATTTCTTTGGTCAGATTCAAGTTATTTCAGAGAAAATGGAGTTCATTGTTCAGGGGAGAGAGATTCAGGTATAGTGGTCAGAGCTGTCTTAATGGGAGGGCACACCTGGGCACTGCCCAGTGGCCCCAGCTGCATGGGGGGGGGCCCTGCACTTTCCCCAAAGCTTTCCTTCTAGGTTCTTGAGCCCACGCTGACGCAAAATTGAGGGCCCCATGATGGCACTGAGAGTGATAGATACACAGGGGAGGCAGTCTGCCTCCTACCTACTTGATGTCTGTTTACCTGCACTGTCATCATTGTAGGGGCCCCAGAGCATGACTTTGCCTCTGGGCCCATGATGCCATTAATGACGGCCCTGATAGTGGTGAGAAGAGGAGGAGTGCAAGCCGCTGGTGCAATGTTGATGGGGGTGGGTTCAGGGGCAATGATGCCTCCATGTGGCATTGCCAGCTTCAGCTTTAGATATGGATGCTCTGTGTGGAAGCAGTGGTCTCTCTGCATGTTACATAGTAAGTCAGGTTGAAAAAAAAAGACACAAGTCCATCCAGTTCAACCAAAAACACACACCCTGCTGAGTCAACCCTACAGCACTGCAATCAACAAAACTCACACTACCTGGTGATTTGAGAAGAACTCAAGCTCAGAATAACTCTGCATGGAGAGCAAGGGGTCCTCTCTGTAGCATGCTGGCCACAGACAGGCTTTTAATCTTTGACTGCTTTCTAAGAAAACAAGCTATGAATCTGCACATGCACAATGCAAATTTTGGCAGGTTCCCGACGAAATTGGAGCCATGGGGTGGCCCTGTCAACATCCTTCGACTTGAAAATCAAAGGAGCAGGGTGGAAAATTGCTTAACGAACGGCGTCTGCATCCAATCAGATGCAGCCACTGTTTAGGGTGGCTGGAGGAATTGAGTGAGTTCTCCAGTTCAGGCCATGGGGATGAATGAAATAAAATTTGCAGTGCATGGCCAGCTAAACTAAATACCTTGGACTGTCCACTTTCCAAAAATGAGTACCGTATATACTCGAGTATAAGCCGAGTTTTCCAGTCCCTTTTTTAAAGGCTGAAAATTCCCTCCTCGGCTTATACTCGAGTCAGTGTACCTGAAATTCTTCACAGGCTGCGGGCGTCCACTGTTTAAAAGCCATGGTCTCCTCCTGGTCCCTTCCATGATGGGCGTTTCCCAGCAGACACAGTTCCGCCTATCACGGACATCCTCTTGTCCGAGGATAAAGACTGCGACTTTTAAACAATGAATGGACGCCCGCTGCCTGTCAAGAATTTCAGGTACACTGGCTCGGGCACGGTGAGGCTACAATGGGCACAGTGAGGATGGGCACAGTGAGGTGGTAATGGGCACAGTGAGGCGTGCAAATGGGCATTGTTGACCCTCTTTTCTGCTTACAGTAGCTGCTGCAGTCTCACCCTAGGCTTATAATCAAGTCAATACATTTTCCCAGTTTTTTGTGGTAAAATTAGGTACCACAGCTTATACTCGAGTATATACGGTAATTTGCAGGATATTTGTAAAGTCCTAACATTTTAGGGCCTAAAGAAATTAGATAGGCTGTCAGTACATCAGGACTGATCCATTTTTAATTCTATATACACAGACTAAATATACACCGATTTGGGTTATTTTTTTTACCAATGAAATGGAGCAGAATACACATTGGCCTAATTTAATGGAGAAAGATTATTTGTTTGCAAAATTCTCAGAGAAATCGTTTTTTCAAAATTTTCATTCTTTTTTTTAGAATATATATATATATATATCCCAATGGTGATCAAACACCACCAGAAGAAAGCTCTATTTGTCTGGAAAAAAAAATATACATTACATTTGGGCATGACCAAGCACTTACTATTAAAAGTAGCGCAGTGCTGAATAGCAAATAATGGCCTGGTCACGAAGGAGGAAAAACCCTCAGGTGGCCAAGTAGTTCAACTGAAATTTCAGATGGGTTTTAAAATGCTTCTAAAGGCAGAAGTATTCTATGCATTAAGATAAAAAACCTGTGTGCAGCAGCCCCCTCAGACCCTCAAATACTTACCTGAGCCCCATCTAGATACAGAGATGTTCCACGAGAGCCTCAGCTGTCCGGGACTCTCCCTCATTGGCTGATACAGCAGCAGGTGCCATTGGCTCCCACTGCTGCCAAAGTCAGAGGGGGGGGGGGGTGGGCAGAGCCACGGCTCCATGTCTAAATGGACACAGAGCAGTGGCTTGGGTCGGGTGCCCCCATAGCAAGCTTTTTTTTGTGGGGGCACCTGGCAGGAGGGCGGGCCCAGGAGCACCGGTGAGAGACCCAAGAAGTTAAGGATCTGGTTGCTCTGTGCAAAACCATTACACAGAGCAGGTCAGAATAACATCTTTTTTTTTAACCACTTCAATACCAGGCACTTTTGCCCCTTCCTGGCCAAGCCAATTTTTCAGCGCTGTCACTTTTTAAATGATAATTGCGCCGCCACCCTACACTGTACCAAAACTACATTTTTATAATTTTGTTCCCACAAAGAGTTTTCTTTTGGTGGTATTTAAATCACCTCTGTGGTTTTTATTTTTTGCTAAACGACCAAAAATTTGGTAAAAAAAAGACCAAAAATTTGGTAAAATAAGTACGTTTTCTCCTTTACTGATGGACACTGATAAGCTTCACCGATGGGCACTGATAAGGCGGCACTGATGGGGTGGCACCAATGAGATGGCACTGAAAGGCTGCACTGATGGGTACTTATGGGTGGCACTGATAAGCTGCACTGATGGGGTCGCACCAATAAGATTGCACTAAAAGGCTGCACTGATGGGGGTCGCACCAATGAGATAGCACTGAAAGGCTGCACTGATGGGTACTTATGGGTGGCAAATAAAAACAAAAGATGATCAGGCCAGAGTGCGGCTGTCCTAATCATGTTTTGTTCTTATTTGACATGTGCATTGCTAGCACCCTCAGTCCCTGAGAAGATTTGCACCCAACAAGATCTGCCTGGAGCGGCAATCTCTGTCTCTTTATACTTATGGGTAGCACTGATAGGTGGCACTGATGGCTGTCACTGATAGATTGCACTGATGGGCATGAGCGATGGCACTGGCAGGCATTGTTAATGGGCCCTGATTGGCATCTGCCCTGGCATATCCCTGGTGGTCTAGGGTGGCATACCTGGTGGGTGTCCTTTGCCATGCCTGGTGGTCCTGGCGGCATTGTTAATGGGCCCTGATTGGCATCTGCCCTGGCATATCCCTGGTGGTCTAGGGTGGCATACCTGGTGGGTGTCCTTTATTGCCATGCCTGGTGGTCCTGGCGGCATCCCTGGTGGTCCAGTGTGGGCATCCACAGGGGGGCTGCACTGATATTCAGTCAGTACAGACCCCTCCTGTCAGAAGAGCTGCCGATCATCTCTACTTGCGTCTGTCAGATGACCTGAGTGAGGAAAAGCCGATAAACGGCTCTTCCCGTTTACATCGTGATCAGCAGTGATTGGACACAGCTGATCACATGGTAAAGAGCCTCCATCAGAGGCTGAGATTGCTGTAGAGTTGTGTCAGACTGACACGCCGCGCTGTGCCCCCGCAGTTATCCTGCTGAACGTCATATGATGCCCAGTCAGGATAACAGAACCACCACCCAGCCGTCATCCTACTATAGGCCGGACGGGAAGTGGTTAAATAACAAACAAGACTTTAATATCACTTTACGCAGATTCATACCCCAAATAGTATTGAGATGGCGATGCAGTTCTGACAATTCATATTCTTCTTACAAATCTACAATATAAATTTAGGTCAAACCAAAAATATATCCAGCGCACGAGAAAAAAAAAAAAAAAAAAAAAAAAAAGGTATACATGGTTGCGTTTGCCGTCGGGGAGATCTGAGACAACCAAAACATATCCAGTAAGGAAAACAAACGAAGAGGAGATTGAATGTGTGTGTCACTGTCTGCTCTTCCTCCTGGAGATCCAAGTCCCCCCCCCCCCACCCCAATATACACAGTCTTCCCTCATGACAGGATGCGTCTTATTGCCCTCCGAGCCCCGGGGGAAGGACCTCCCTCCTCCGGTGACACTTTTATTGAGTGGTTCAAGGTTCAGTGGAAGCGCCTCTATTAGGAACAGCAGTTATAGAAAGCCGGCCAAGAATAACAGAGCTGCCTGCAAGATGAAAGTAGGAGGCAGGAGAGGCTCCGCTGCCTGAGCGTTACCGAGAAGAAAGACCCCTTCACAAGCTGCCAAGAGCTCAAAGCCCCCCTCTCTCCTCCCAGGACCCTGGTCCAGGCTGAACACACAAACCTGGGGGGGCTCAGGTTACTACTGTAGAAGAGGATTGGGGGGGGACCTGTACAGCTGTGTCGTCCTGAAAACAAACCACACCAAAGAAGAGCGTGAGCGGCGGCGGGATGTGTCGGGGAGACTTAGGGAAGACCGGGATCCTGAGCTAAAGACATACCAAGGAGGAGAGGATCCGCATCCCTCCACGGGGAAACACACAAACAAGACGGGTCAAAGAGAGTTGAGGAGCTTGTACTTGTCACTCTAACCCAGGGGTCTCCAAACTGCGGCCCAGGGGCCAGACGTGGCCCTTTGCTTGCTTTTATCCGGCCCTTGGGGTACTATTCCATCTGCGGAGACCAACAATTGGGCATATGTCCTGCCAGTTACACTAATGAAGGGGGTACAACTCCTTCCAATGACAACAATGGGGCACAATTCTTCCCACTAACACCAACGATGGGGCACTATTCCCTCCACTGACACCAACAGTTGGGCATTTGTCCTCCCACTGACACCAATGAAGGGGCACAATTCCTCCCAATGGCACCAACGATGGAGCACTCTTCTTACCACTGACACCAACGATGGGGCACTATTCCTTCCACTGACACAAATAATGGAACACTATTCCTCTCACTGACACCAAATAGGGGGCATTACTACCTCCCAATGACACCAAAGAGGGGGCACTACTACCTCCCACTGACACCAAAGAGGGGGCACTATTCCTCCCACTGACACCAAAAAGACAGGGAAACAAATTCTCCCACTGACACCAAGTATAGGGCACGATTCCTCCCACTGACACCAGAAATCGGGAACTCATTCTCCCACTGACACCAAATATGAGGAACTATTCCTCTCACTGACACCAATGATAGGGCACTATCCCTCCCACTGACACCAATGATAGGGCACTATCGCTCCCACTGACACCAATGATAGGGCACTATCCCTCCCACTGACACCAATGATAGGGCACTATCCCTCCCACCGACACCAATGATAGGGCACTATCCCTCCCACCGACACCAATGATAGGGCACTATCCCTCCCACCGACACCAATGATAGGGCACTATCCCTCCCACCGACACCAATGATAGGGCACTATCCCTCCCACCGACACCAATGATAGGGCACTATCCCTCCCACTGACACCAATGATAGGGCACTATCCCTCCCACCGACACCAATGATAGGGCACTATCCCTCCCACCGACACCAATGATAGGGCACTATCCCTCCCACCGACACCAATGATAGGGCACTATCGCTCCCACTGACACCAATGATAGGGCACTATCGCTCCCACTGACACCAATGATAGGGCACTATCGCTCCCACTGACACCAATGATAGGGCACTATCGCTCCCACTGACACCAATGATAGGGCACTATCCCTCCCACTGACACCAATGATAGGGCACTATCCCTCCCACTGACACCAATGATAGGGCACTATCCCTCCCACTGACACCAATGATAGGGCACTATCCCTCCCACGGACACCAATGATAGTGGGAAGGATAGTGCCCTATCATTGGTGTCCGTGGGAGGGATAGTGCCCTATCATTGTTGTCAGTAGGAGGGATAGTGCCCTATCATTGGTGTCGGTGGGAAGGATAGTGCCCTATCATTGGTGTCATTGGGAGGGATAGTGCCCCATCATTGGTGTCAGTGGGAGGGATAGTGCCCCATCATTGGTGTCCGTGGGAGGGATAGTGCCCTATCATTGGTGTCAGTAGGAGGGATAGTGCCCCATCATTGGTGTCAGTGGGAGGGATAGTGCCCTATCATTGGTGTCAGTAGGAGGGATAGTGCCCTATCATTGGTGTCGGTGGGAAGGATAGTGCCCTGACACCAATGATAGGGCACTATCCCTCCCACTGACATCCATGATGGGGCACTATCCCTCCCACTGACACCAATGATGGGGAACTATCCTTCCCACTGACACCAATGATGGGGCACTATCCCTCCCACGGACACCAATGATGAATTTTATTTTAACACTGACTACTAAGCCTATGGCATTATTTACTCCCACTGATGCCAGTGCATTTTCCACTCCCATTGGCCACAGTCCAGCAACCCTAAGGTTTGGAGGGCAGTAAACTGGCTCTTTGTTTCAAGAGTTTGGAGACCCCTAATCTAGAGCAAAAGTTCATATTTTGGACCAGCTCTCCATAGAAATTAAACAGAGAAAGCATTGCGAATTCAAGATCAGGACAGGGAGTCCCCCCAAGTCTAGACAGAGCCTAAGTGCTCCCCTCATCTTCATCTGGGGACCAGTGACACATTTGTGTCTGCCCAAAAAAATTCTTATGGCTGCTTGTGGCTAGGTTGGTTTTGCATGGTTTACCACCATTAAATATTTCTATTTCTAGGGATCGTCACCACCTAGGATTGGGTTCCTCTGCACATTATACAGTAACAGGCATGATTCAAGACCCTGGACCAGGGGTCTAAAACTGGCGACCCTCCAACTGTTGCAAAAACTACAAGTCCCATGAGGCATTGCAAGGCTGACAGTTACAAGCATGACTCCCACAGGCAGAGGCATGATGGGACTTGTAGTTTTACAACAGCTGGAGAGCTGCCAGTTTGAGATCCCTGCCCTAGACACTAGCAAATAAATTAGGCAGATTTACAATAAATAACTCTATTTATTGACATTAAGCCGGGTTTATATCACTTCAGACTGGTCTCTCAAAATAAATGCAGACTTTAAAAGCCTTCACACTATTTGGTATTGTCAGTAGGCCTTGCAGTAGTTTATAATATTAGGCAAGAACAATATAGACCTCGCATTGACCGCCAAGTCACATGGGCCCTTCAACACTCTGTAATAATCACTCCAAGTCCGCATTGCTCCATACCATACCATGTTTTAATGGAGGTAGGTGGAGGGGAACCAAGAATTTTTCAAAAACGTATTTACCTGGAAGAGAGTCTCCGAGTCGTCCTTCAGCTCTGTTCGTGGGGGCGTGATAACTGCGCAGAGAAAGAAAAACAGGTTAACAACTTTTGCCCCAGACCATTTTGTTGCTAAAGGACCAGGTCCCTTTTTGCGATTCGGCACTGCGTTGGTTTAACTGACAATTGCGCGGTCGTGCGACGTGGCAGTCAAACAAAATTGGCGTCCTTTTTTCCCCACAAATTGAGCTTTTTTTTGGTGGTATTCGATCACCTCTGCGGTTTTTATTTATTAGCGACAGTCTCACTAGGAAGCACGGGGAGGGATTTGTTTACACTCACCTCTCCCTGTTCTTCAGCTCTGTGATCCGATCACGTGCGCGACCCATGCCTGGGATCTTAAAGGGGACGCACCTGTACGCCTTTGTGACCAGCCGTGCCATTCCGTCGACGTATATCGTCGTGCGGCAGTCCTTAAGTGGTTAAGGTGACGTGCATTCTGTATGTAAATCCTAATAAAAGGAATTTGTCTTCTCGTTTTAAAGCGGTTCTAAAATTGCATACATTACTTGGCTGATCCTGCCAGAAATCTTGTGAGCTGATAACTTCCTGTGCTGTCTGCCTGTCTGTGAATTCTAGATAAAAACCTGCCTAACTAACAAGTCAGTTTTCTCTCTTCTTGCTTTGAGTGACAGGTTATTTACATATCTAGCTTGGACATGTTTGTCATATGTTATGTTATGTTTATCATAACATGAGGTGATTCACAGTATAGAAATCCACCCCTCCCCCACATAACACATCCTGGTAATATACAATGAACTTTGGATCACCTCATGGTATGATAAACATAACATATGATAAACATGTCCAAGCTAGATATGTAAATAACCTGTCACTCAAAGCAAGAAGAGAGAAACAGACTTTATAATTTGGCAAGTTTTTATCTGGAATTCTGTTAATTCTCACTGAACAATAAAAGAGGATTGCTCAGCGCTGGATTAACTCTGTGTGGCAAGACTGGGCACAGATGATAGGAAATCTTATACTCTACATCGTGACATAAAAAAAATGTGGGTTTACATCCACTTTAAGTAAATGCAGTGCGATTTTCAGAATCTGATCGCATGGGTGATCCGATTCTGGTTACAGCAATAAAAGGGTCCTGCCCGATTTTGGTGCAGATGTGATTTGAGCCATACAGAAATATGGCTCAAATCTCACTGCTGCAGAATCGCATGTGATTTGAACAAGAATGCGGTGCGATTTCTGTTCATCGCATGCTGTTCCCGAACCGCATCAGTGTGAACCGGCACTCAAGAAGTATGGCACAAGCTTTTTTTGCCCCACTTTTCCTTGTGATCATGGGAGTGAAGTTCATTCTGCACTCCTGTGACCCGTTTTCAGCAGACAGCGGGTTGAAGCCTGCTGTTAGGTGATGTCACAGAGCCAGTCCAGGGTGGGGAAAAATATGGTCGGGATCCACCCACATGCCAGGACCAGCACCTGGCTCAGCCTCTAAGCAAGCCACTCAGCCAGTCCAGGCTAGGGAAAGATCCTGACTTTACAGTTGGGATCCACTCAGATGCCTGGACTGGCAGCTAGCTTAGCCTCTCAGCTGCACCACTGGGAGACCGTGCCAGCTGCTCCCTCCCCGGCCCTCCAGTGAGCACTGGGGGGGGGGGGGGGGGCAGAGCAAAGCCGGTGACTGACAGTTATGGCTCTCTGCTCAGAGAGGAAGGTAGAACTGAGCGATAAGCAGTGTTTGATCATTCAGTTCTCAGTGCAGAGGGGGAGAGATTCAGCATCGGATCAATGCTGCATCCATCTTGGTGAGGATAAGAGTTTTATTTTTATTTTTTTCCATACTTCTCTTATTTTGAATACTTTAAAGTAATTTTGCAAAAGAGCTCTAAACTCTTTTAAACTTATTAATGGGAAGGGGGAGCCAAGCATTGTGTGTGTGTTTGGGTAGTGGGAGTGGGGGGGATGTGGGGGGTGGTGGGTCCGGTCTGAGCTACTAGAAATCTGCCACACAGAAGAAAACAGGTGTTAGGGATGAGTACTAAGATGTCTAATATTTAAAGACAGCTCCAAAACCAAAACAAATATTCAAGAAGTCGAAATGTTGTATGTAAAAGAAGAGGTATGTAACACATACACAGATAAAATGGAATCTCAGGTTCTTGCAGGTGGCTCTGGACAAACTCCCTCACAGCTCCAACTGCAAGTAGAAAAAAAAAGGAAAAAAGGAGGGAAAAGACCATTTAATAAATTATATATAAATATAAAATATATAATAATAAAAAACTGAAAAAAAATTAAAAGTTAAAAATGCATACTGGTTTCTGTAACTCGGAAAAATCCCTGCAAGATGAACCGATCTGGGAAGAGAACTCGAAGGACAACCTGCAAAATAAAATAAATATAATAAACCAAAACTATAAGTTAAAGTGCACCTTGCCACAAAAAATAAAAAGTTAGGTCTAAATCGGAGTATAAATCTCCAGTAACCTAAAACAGCTGACTATAAACAGCGACGCATCGGAAACTAATCCAAATAAAATTAAATGTAATCTTTATTATACAACTTTAAAATGAATAAAAACATAGACATCCAACTCCAAACATATAGGAGAAATTATACTTTCTGATTCGCTATATGTAGTTCTGTGATAATACATACAATTACATTTACAAACAGAGGTATATTCAGTCTGGTATAGGTGGTATAGATGCCTGTGAGGTCAACGTGTGTGTATATATATATATATATATATATATATATATATATATATATATATATATATATATATATATATATATATATATATATATATATGAGCAACGTCATGTCACAACGGAGTATAAAAAAGAAGAGAGGAGTCTCCAAGTGTAGCAATATGGTTACATTTATTGAAGGTACAACAACATTTAGTACCTTTTTGCTACCCTTAGAGTCGCCTCTCTTCTCCTTTATACCCTGTAAAAAAAATGCTTTGATAATAGATATACAAGTGCTTTGGATTACAAACATGTTTGAACGAATTATGCTCGCAAACCAAGGGTTTACTGTATTTTTTAAAATTGGTGCCTTTAAGATGCCAGTAATTCAGGAAGTGATGTCAAAGGGGGGGGGGGGGGGAGAGAGCAGGGCCATCTTAATAGCATCATGGGCCCCTGGGGAAATTAATGTACTCTCATACTTGATAGGGTTAAACATTTATTTATTCATTCTTTCGATAAAATTTATTTTAAACCATACAAAGCATTCCATAAATCAAAGACTAATTAAATCACAAAGGGCACAGTTCAGGGGTGGAGGAAGAAGGGCACAGTACAGGGAGGTCAGAACACTGGGATCAGGAGGGCACAGTACAGGTTCCAGGATGCTGCTCAAGACAAGACAAGGCCATCATGGGACAGCTTAGTAAAAAACACGACTGACCCGGCAAATCCTGGGACAGTTGGCAAGTATGATATAATGCAAGACTATAAATGGGGCCCCCCTGCACCTGGGGCCCATGCATTAAGACAGTCCTGGGGTTTTCCCTTGAAAAATAAGGCTAGGACTCAGTAATTGGAACAGGGACCTCCCCCAGAGGTCAAAAGGTCAGAAGGCAGGTTCACAGAGGTCAAAAGGTCAGGAGGCGTGGCTGACCTATCCCCACTAAAGTGTACCACCTACCCCAACTAAGTCAGGGAATGAACAAGTTGGGGGAAAACCCTAACCCTAGAATCAGTTATTACAATAAAGCTGACCGTCCGCTCTAAAGAATGGTACCGGTGTGATGCCTGGAGCTGCATTCATCACCCTGGTGAAACCCCTTGAAGCAATAATCGGTCAGTTTTTTGACAGAGAATTCTAAAAAAGTGAATATCGGCCGCCCCGATAATCGGTCAATCCCCAATTTAGTTGTATATAAAATGCACTATTTATCTTTCCAAAAGTATTTCCCAGTGCTAAACCTTTCATCCAATTACTAAATTGTTGCATGTGTTAATTTTTATACCGTATATACTCGAGTATAAGCCGACCCGAATATAAGCAGATGCACCTAATTTTACCACACAAAAAAATGGGAAAACGTATTGACTTGAGCATAAGCCTAGGGCAGGGGTCTTCAAACTGTGGCCAGAGGGCCAAATGTGGCCCTTTGCTAGCCTTTATCCAGCCCTTGGGGCATTATTCGTCCCAATGATGCCAAAAACAGAGCACTTTTTCTACTACTAATGCCAATGATGGTATACTATTCCCGCTACTAATTAGGGGCACTACTCCTATTGACCACCAACTCTAGGGCCATATTAATTCTCACTGATGCCGGGCCTGGACATTTTCTGCCCCACTGCTGGGCACAATCCAGCCCTCCTAAAGTCTGAAGGACAATAAACTGGCCCTTTGTTTGAAAAGTTTTGAGACCCCTGGCCTAGGGTGGTTATCTGCATGATAAATGGAGAAAAAATTGCGCATACCAAGTAAACAGAAAAAAATGGATAAAAGCTGCGACTCAAAAATGTTATACAACATAAAATAGACTATAAACAGGGAGGGGAGTCGCGCTAGACGTGAGATATTGCTTACTGATAGCACAATATAATGTCAAAAAATATAGTAAAATACAAAACCACAATTGCTAATGGTGAAGTCCACCCAATATCCTGATAGGTGAACAAGAAAACCTAATGGGTCAAACGTGATCAAAAGGGGTTAAATTCTTGATGTTGGTCAGAAGTCCATCTCTATAACCAATGGTATTGAATCTTGATACACAAAAAACGTGAAAAAAACAGTGTCCCGTTACATTCATGAAGGTCTTGCACTTGTAGAATTTCCATAAGAAATGACAACACCGGGAAGAAAAAAGAAAAAAACTTTCATAGTGTAATACTGTTATAAAAAATATATGCACCCGTGAAAAATAGCTATTTATTAGAAAAAACAGTGACAACCCTTCACCATAGGTCAGTGTGAACTGTGCCCTATGGTGAAGGGTTGTCACTGTTTTTTCTAATAAATAGCTATTTTTCACGGGTGCATATATTTTTTATAACAGTATTACACTATGAAAGTTTTTTTCTTTTTTCTTCCCGGTGTTGTCATTTCTTATGGAAATTCTACAAGTGCAAGACCTTCATGAATGTAACGGGACACTGTTTTTTTCACGTTTTTTGTGTATCAAGATTCAATACCATTGGTTATAGAGATGGACTTCTGACCAACATCAAGAATTTAACCCCTTTTGATCACGTTTGACCCATTAGGTTTTCTTGTTCACCTATCAGGATATTGGGTGGACTTCACCATTAGCAATTGTGGTTTTGTATTTTACTATATTTTTTGACATTATATTGTGCTATCAGTAAGCAATATCTCACGTCTAGCGCGACTCCCCTCCCTGTTTATGGTTATCTGCATGTCTCACTGTGTCCATGAGCATGCCTTACTGTGCCCACATGCCTAACTGTGCCCTTGCCTCACTGTGCCAATGGCTAGACTGTAACATGGGAGTCTATGGAAGGGGTGCTCGGCCAAAAAAAAAGAAAAATTGGTGCTCCCTGGCCGTAGGTCCTCCGGACAACAAACTTTGCACACTTATAGAGGAAGAGTGGGACTACATGTGTGCCAACTTTAGGGTCCAGGGGGCCTACGGCCGGCCGGTACCGGGTCCCCAAAGTCCAAGAGATCAGGCGCAAAAAAGGTGACTCGAGTATAAGCCGAGGGGGGCATTTTCAGCACAAAAAAAAATGTGCTGAGGTATACTCTCCTATATGGCAATTCTTGGACCTAAGCTGGCAACTGCCATGCTAGAACACTGCCCGCGGAGGAGGCAGGGCTCTGACACCACCGCCAGATGAACTCCTGACGCAAAGCAGCGCAATCTAAGCAGATTTGCACTGATGGGGGGGTTGGTGGACTAATAGAAGGCACTGTCACTTTACACAGGATAGCCAAAGTGACTGTTTCCCTTTAAATCAATTAAAATGTTCAGCTTTAAGACTGCCCCGAAATCCTGATGTGATTACAAAGACATAAATTATGAGCTCTGACAAGACTTATCAGCATAATATGAAAAAAAGAAAAATAAAAATCCCCAGAGCTGCAAACTATAAAGATGTAATTGGTTTCACATTGCCCAGAGACTTTTATTCAGCGCAAATAAAAAGGAGATCAAAATCGCTTACATAAGAGCCATAAATCCGTCAGAAGCAACCAAACACAAAAACGATATAAAACTTCCAAATAGAGGTTTTATTTGCTGTTGCATGCGATTCGATAAACCTGTCTATTAACTCTATTTCAGAAGCTATGGCACTATTGATCTCCATCTTTGGCCGGGTTCATCGTTTGTCTGGAATGCCTCCTGAAAAGCAGCTGAGCTATTTTTGGGCCTTGAGTCTTCTAGCTGTATATCTGCATTGTGAGATCATCTAAGGAACCGTTTCCTTTGACTACTAGTCTTATGCCGCGTACACACGGCCGTTTTTTAATGTCATGGAAAAGAACAACGTTTTTCCTCGACGTGATTCTTGTCAAGCCTGCCTTGCATGCACACGATCGTGAAAAAAAAATGCTCTAGCAAACAGTGGCGGCTGGTGCTCAAAATTTTTGTGGGGGGTGCAAAGGAAAAAAAAATTGCAGTCTCACTGTGCCCAGACGCAGCCACTGTGCCATGCCATCAAACGCAGCCACTGTGCCATCAATTTGCACCACTGTACCATGCCATCAAACACAGACACTGTGCCATCAATTTGCACCACTGTGCCATGCCATCAAATGCAGCCACTGTGCCATCAATTCGCACTACTGTGCCATACCATTAAACGCACTCACTGTGCCATGCCATCAAACGCAGCCACTGTGCCATCCATTGTCACCACTGTGCCATGCCATTAAACGCAGCCACTGTGCCATCAATTTGAACCACTGTGCCATGCCATCAAACACAGACACTTTGCCATCAATTTGCACCACTGTGCCATGCCATCAAACACAGACACTGTGCCATCAATTTGCACCACTGTGCCATGCCATCAAATGCAGCCACTGTGCCATGCCATCAAATGCAGCCACTGTGCCATCAATTCGCACTACTGTGCCATGCCATTAAACGCAGCCACTGTGCCATCCATTGTCACCACTGTGCCATGCCATTAAACGCAGCCACTGTGCCATCAATTGTCACCACTGTGCAATGCCATTAAAAACGCAGCCACTGTGCCATCCATTGTCACAACTGTGCCATGCCATTAAACGCAGCCACTGTGCCATCACTTGTCACCACTGTGCCATGCCATTAAACGCAGCCACTGTGCCATCAATTGTCACCACTGTGCCCTTTAATGGTCGCCGCTGTGCCAATGGTCGCCGCTGTGCCAATTGTCCCCACTGTGCCCTGTAAATTGCTTTCTCCTCCCCCCCCCGCCCGGCACTTACCTTTACTGGAGTCAGGCATCTACGTCCCACGATGTCTTCTCCCGCCCTCGATGACTGACAGGCATCTCAGCCATTCAGGTTACCGGTATCCAGAACCGGCCAACCTGATTGGCTGAGACACCTGTCATCTTATCCAAGGGGCATACAGTCTGTGCGCTCCGAGAATAAGCTTCCGGGACCTGAGGGCTGTATTGGGAAAGCCTATCAGAGCTGTTGGCTCTGATAGACATTTCCGTACAGGCAACCAGCTGGCGTTATTTCTGATGGCCGGACATCTGAATAACAGCGGCAGCGGCGATAACAACATAGATTCGTGCAATGCATGAATCTATGTTATTAGACTCTGAGAGCCAGAGGGGGCGGCGCTCCAGCGCCCTCTATGGACGAACCGCCACTGCTAGTAAAGCGCGGTGATGTACAACACGTACGACGGCACTATATAGCAGAAGTTCCATTCGGATGGTGCCACCCTTTGAGCTGCTTTTGCGTTAGGAAAAGTTTGGTGAGAGACAATTCGCGCTTTTCAGTCTTCGTGCTCATCAGTCTGTTACAGCGTGATGAATATGCTATCTCCATTACGAATGCTAGTTTTACCAGAACGAGTTCTCCCGTCTTATAACTTGCTTCTGAGCATGCACATTTCTTCTCCCCGTCGTTAAAGCGCACACACAACAGTTTTTCACAAAGTGAAAAACGACGAGAAAAAATAGAGCATGTTCTAAATTTTTAATGCCCATTTTTCACGTTGAGATGCTCTGGAGCCTACACACAATCGTTTTTAATAAAAAAAAAATCATTTTTCTCATCATGAGAAACGGTCGTGTGTACGCGGCTTCAGGCCTTGTTCACACCATACATGCAGAAAAACTGATCAAAAAAACATGCAAATTTCACTTGCATGGAATATTTTGGTCTTATTCACACCATGTGTAGAGCTGTGCACAGGGGCGGACTGACAAATCATGGGGCCCCCGGGCAATAGAAGATTATGGGGCCCCCGGGCTTACAGATGGCCACCAAGCCAGGTGGCAGTGCAGAGGCGGGGCAGCTAAAATCTTGGGATTTTCACATCAAAAGCATGTCAGTTTCGGACATATCAGGGACAGATGTAAAAAAAAAAAAAAAAAAAAACATAGATTTTTACATACTGTCTCTGGTTTGACTGAGCCTGTCAATCCTGATGGGGCCCCCTAGTGGCATGAGGCCCTCTGACAGTGCCCGAGTGACTCAATGGTCAGTCCGCCCCTGGCTATGCATATTTATTACATAGGTCTCTGCAAGGACACAAAGAAAACTATTGTATTCTATGTGTCCGTTCCCGATCATGCGACAGTGTCACTAGGCATTCTTCTCTTGCCGACCGCAATCGCAGGACTCCCGCGATCCACGCCCGCACTTGAGAGGCACGCAGCGGGCATGCATGCCCGCTGGGCGGCAGAATCAAATGAACGTACCTGTTTGCCAATCTGCCTGCCCATGCCATTCTGATGAAGTAAATAGGCGTGCGGCGGTCGGCAAGTGGTTAAAACAAAGTAGGGCCCAAACAACTAATCGATTATGAAAATAGTTGTCAACTATTTTCATAATCGATTAATCGGCCAGTTGATTAGTTAGCCTGCCTATAGAATGCATTATTTGTTTACATATCAGTAAATACAGTGCAGCACACATACAGCTAAGTACACTAAGTGTCTGAGAATTTGTGAATGTGAAAGTGCGAGGAGCAATGCCTCATGGGACATGTAGTCCTGGGCAGGAAGTGAGTGGTTCTAAAGCCATATTTTTTTTTCACCTTGCTAAAGCGGGCGATCTATACTATAATTTGCAGCTTGCTATTGAGGTACTCTGAAGGCAGGAGGAGCCAGAAGCATCGGTGAGGGACCCCAGAAGTGGAGGATCTGGGCTGCTCTGTGCAAAACCATTACACAGAGCAGATAAGTATAACAAGTTTGTTTTAAAAAAAAAAAATCCCTTTAAAGACTCTGTGCAGGGAAGATCAGCACTTGAACCCAGAGAGGTAATAGAAGGCATTACAATTACTGTAGTTGGTTATGTAGATTTACCACTGCATATGGATATTTAAGAACAAATTGCCTTTTTTTTTTACATATTAACTAAATTGTACACCACACTTTTTTTTTTTAAGATTATCTGATTAGTCGATCAAAACAATAAATCGGCCAACTAATCGATTCTGAAAATAATCGTTAGTTGCAGCCCTAAAACAAAGTCCCATATTTCTAGCCCAACTGGATACCTAAAGAAATAAAAAACACTGGCAAAAAGAGATCCCATGTGATCATGTACTAAAGGAGGATTGTGGGTAGGTATACACAGCTTACAGCAATACAAGAAGAGCTAAAAAAAAACTGCAGGGAGTAGAAAAGGAGACGACCGAATATATATGGCAATTTGTCCAAGCAACATGATCAGCACATTCATAAAAAAAATAAAAAAATAAAAAATGAAGTTCTGAAACAAGAATATCTCCATTGAGGGCAACATATGGTGCTGACATACCTTCAAGCCTTTAACATTACCCATAAATATTTTTTATAGTACAGAACCCAGCATGCCATCAGAAAGATGTCTTGAACCTGATTTAGCAGCAGAAGCACAAAACACAGAATTGTTTCTAATTAAAGACCGCAAGAATTATCTTGAGAACCGGACCGCACAGGGCCCCCCTTCCGTCTGACAGCCTCTTCTTGGACTGATCTCCTAAAATAACCCCATTCTTTGCGACATGATGTTTTTCCCTATTTAGCAGTAAAGATGTCGGTAACGGCCGCAATTATGGGAAACAGAACGTAAATACAAAAAGGTTCCAGCAAGGCAAGATCAAAGTGGGGGGTTTTGTACTGGAAATAGTCATTTCTCAGGATTAAAGCCCCGCTTTGATAGCTCCTGAAATAACCAGAATTAGAATGCCGTGTGCCTGATTATGTGGCAATCTTCCACCGCACACAGAAGACTGTAGAAGAGCAAACCTAAAAAAGACAATTCAATACATACAAAAGGCAAGTTCACTTACACAAACAGAGCGAATGTACAGGTGCATCTCCAAAAAATGTGAATATCATCAAAAAGTTATTTTATTTCAGAAATTCAATTCAAAGGGTGAAACTCGTTTATTATTTAGATTCAATCCACAAAGAGTGATATATTTCAAGCATTTTTTCCTTTTAATTTTGATGATTAGGAGTAGTGAAAACCAGTGCTCAATATTTTTGGGGGGGCGCAAACGAAAAAAAAAAAAAAATTCAGCCTCACTGTGCTCATCAAATGCAGCCACTGTGCCATCAATTGTCACCACTGTTCCATTCCATCAAACATAGCCACTGTGCCATCAATTCACACCACTATGCCATGCCAAACGCAGCCAATGTGGCATGCCATCAAACACAGCCACTGTGCCATCAATTGTCGCCACTGTGCCCTTTAATTGTCGCCACTGTGCCCATTCATGCCGCTGTGCTAATTGTCCCCACTGTACCCATTGATGTCACTGTGCCCTTCGTCGCTGTTGTGGCCTGTAAAAATCGTCATACTCCGTCCCCATCACAGACTGCTCTGGAAGTGCTGGGCGGCCAACTGCGCATGCGCGATGCATTCCAAACGCATCTGCGATGCGTTCCAATGCATTTACGGCAGCGCACACCAGCGAAACCTCATTCGGCATTCAGGCTCTTTCCTTAACATCCCCGTGGATTGGAGGATGTTAAAAAAAGAGCCACTTCTTGAGGTCTGATGGTATGGGCCTCTCTCCCCCCCCCCCCCCACTGCCTCCGCCCGGTACCTACCCTCCTGGATGCTTGCCCCGTGGTTAGGTGGTGGAGGTCTTTCCTCTCGCCCTCAAGGGAGTCACTGGCCCCGTCCAAAGTGTAAACTCCGGTACACTGCTATCGCTCCCGTCATATGGGTTCCCGGGTGTGGGGGGTGGTGAGGTATGCTGGGGTTCTACAGTGCATGGATTGTCTAAGGTCAGCTACTGGATTTAGTGCAGGGGTATGCGCCCATGCATGGACGTTCATCTTGTCTGTTAACTCAATATGTCTTTATCTTGTACCTAATGCTTTACTAACTGTTGATTTATGTATGACTACTGTCTGGCAACTATTTTTATTGCTCTGTATGTTTACATCAATAAACAAACTTTTTTTGTTAAAAAAAAAAAAAAAAGGAGCCAGGAGGCCGAGCGAGCCATCCGAGCGAAGCGAGGACGTGAGGCCGACTGGCTACTTACCTCTAAGTCCACGTCGCTCTGAATGACGGCTTCGCTGGTGTGCAGTGTCGTAAATGCTTTGGAACACATCGCAGATGCGTTTGGAACGCATCGCGCATGCGCAGTTGGCCGCCGCAGCACTTCCGGAGCAGTCTGTGATGAGGGAGCCGAATATGACACGTAACCGGCACTTACCTTTACTGGAGTCAGCCATGAACGTCCCTAGATGACGCTTCAGCCAATCAGGTTACTGGTAGCCAGAACCAGTCAACCTGATTGGCTGAGACGCCTGTCAGTCTTATCCAAGGAACGCACCCCCCATACGGCCCCTGGATAAGCTTCCGGATGCTGAGGGCTGTACTCGGAAAGCCACTGGCTCTGATAGACACTTCCGTACAGCCAACCAGCTGCCGTTATTGAGGTGGCCGACGCTCATGTCCGGCCATCTGAATAGACCAGCGGCAGCGGTGACAATAACATAGATTTGTGCAATGCATGAATCTATGTTATTAGACTCAGTGGCGGTGCGAGAGCCAGAGGGGGCGGCGCTCCATGCCCTCTATGGACGAACTGCCACTGGTGAAAAACCAAAACTCAGTAATTTGATTAAATAAGACCATTAAAAAAAGGATTTTTAATACAGTAAAACCTTGGTTTGAGAGTAACTTGGTTTGAGAGCATTGTGCAAGATAAGCAAAATGTCTTAATACATTTTGCCTTGATATAAGAGTAGCGTCATGTCACAACCAAGTATAAAAGAGAAGAGAGGAGCCTCTAAGGCCCATTTCACACTGGGGCGGGAGGTACGGTGGCGGTACAGCGGCGCTATACCGTCGGAATTGCCACGGGATTCGGCTGCTAGCAGTGCGGCTAGCAGCCGAAAAAGGGTTCATCCCGCCCGCAATGCGCCTCTGCAGAGGTGCATTGCGGACGGTATTACCGTGGTTTCCCATTGTTTTACATGGGAAGGAGCGGTGAAAAAGCAGTATACACACCGCTCCAAAGATGCTGCTTGCAGGAGTTTTTTCTCTCTCCAGCCAGTGCATCGCCTCAGTGTGAAAGCCCTCGGGCTTTCACATTGAGAATGCTGGGCAGGAGTTTTTCCGATTGTGTGTATGAGGCTTTACTTACAATATCAACCACATCCAAAGCACCGTTGCTTCTGACTTTTAGTCTCGGAGAGCTGGAGTTAGAATTGGTGATGTCATTACTGTGCTGCTCACTGTTCTCCTTGCTGGAGGCTCCAACATAAGAAAGCAAAGCCCTGCCACCAAGATGGCCACCTACACACAGGGACACAGTGCAGAACAGGGCATGGCAAGTCAGTAATGAGAAAAAGACCGCTGCAGAGTGACCACAGGCAATAAAGGTTATTAGTCCTCTGTCCTCTCTGCCTGCCTTTTTTAAGAAGTTGCTCTTTAAGCCCTACAGAAAATGTTGGCACTATACACAAGTAAAATAAAACACCATGGATAATTCCCCCTACACTGCCCAAAAGGAGAAAGGCTAGCGCCGTGAAAGCCGCACAGTTTTGTCAAGTCATTGCCGATTTGGCAAATATTTCAAACAC
This sequence comes from Rana kukunoris, assembly GCA_029574335.1. Classification (NCBI taxonomy): domain Eukaryota; kingdom Metazoa; phylum Chordata; class Amphibia; order Anura; family Ranidae; genus Rana; species Rana kukunoris. The sequence continues at coordinate 143,143,086 of CM056060.1, forward strand.
GCTGCTTCATGTGTCTTTCCTTGTACCCTGGACGGAGCTCAGAGAGGATGAAGAGAAGGTGAAAGAAGCGATCGCTGTAATGACACATATGTTCTGTTTACCCGGGCCGCTGCTGGAAAGCACAGGTCACACAGAAGTATTCCAAATGGAAAAATGGCAGACCTAAATCTGTTTCCCTTCTATAAACAGAGGCTGCTTATTGATACAGGGATCAATAATCCCCCAGGGTAATTACATTTTCTTAGTCATTTCCAACTAAGGGGGGAAAGATATAGGAAACGCCTGTTTTGCTTTTAAAGCTTAACTCTAGGTAAATGGCTAAATAGATATGAAATGCACCAGTGAGCTCAGTAACACCGAAAAGGCCAGGATGATCATGCAGTTCTTTACAAGGTTAAGGCTCCTTTCACACTAGGCGGACTCCGTCACTATGGAGTCCGCCAACTCAGCGGGAGATCTCCGCTGAGCCGGCGGATGACAGGCCCCCCTCTGCTCACTGAGCGGGGAGGGGCTTGTGCAGCGCCGCCGATTCCTATGGAGAGATCTGATAAAAACGGACAGCATATCCGTTCTCATCAGATCTCACCCGATCCAATCCGCCATGGACGGATGGTGACCTACCGCCATACGTCTGATTTTGGCAGATCGGTCGGATGTCAGCAGACATGTCTCCGCTGACATCCAACGCTCCATGGGATTGCATGGAGTGGCCGTTCTGGTGCGCCATCAAAACTGACAGGCGGACCTGAGCGGTCCGACAGTGTGAAAGGGGCCTAAGAAAGAACTCTTCACAACATCTAGCCAAATGTAGAACACTCTCCAGAAGTTTGTGGTATCATTTTCAAAGTCTACAAAAGAAAACGTTAAAAGAGTAAGGCCCCTTTCACCCTTTTCCGCAGAATTGTGTCGGTATTCGGGACGCAAGTGGTGGGACTTTAACACCCCGCTAGCGGCCAAAAAAGGGTTAATACCAACCAGGAATGTGCCTCTGCAGAGGCACATTGCCGGCGGTATAGCCGCAGTGTCCCATTGTTTTCAATGGGAAGGAGCGGTGGAGGAGTGGTAAACACACCGCTCCAATCACCACTCCAAAGATGCCGCTGTCAGGACTTTTGGAGCTGTCCCGCCAGCGCATCGCCTCAGTGTGAAAGGGCTTTCACACTGAGACCCTCAATGGCCGGAGTTTTTCAGGCAGTATTTAGGCGCTATTTTTATCGCTAAACCGCCTGAAAAACTCCTCAGTGTGAAATGGGTCTAAATAAAGAGGGTTCAAACCATTGGCAAGCCTCAAGAATAGCTCCTTACTACCATGAGCTCCTTCAGACAGCCCTGGGCACTGGCCGCCACCCATCCTCTATGTTGGAAGCTATTATTATTATTATTGCTGTGATGCCCAATGCTGAAATTAGTCACTCCTTAATGTGGATGCAAAAACGAAAATCAACAAATTTTGTCTCCAGATCACAGAGAACAGTCCAGGTTCAATAGCGGCGATTTACCGCCACCGCACCTCCCGCCCCAACGTGAAAGGGGCCTTACACTTAGGACATCACTAAATATAACATAAAACAATTCATATGCAAGACTTGTTAAAAAGGTGAACTACCCAACAGCTGAATTTTTATTTTCACCATCAACTCATCACCATACAGATATTCTGTTTCACTTGACCCTCTATGTTAGATTGTAAGCTCCCACAAGCAAGGCCCCCTAACCCTCTTGTCTTGAAATGTACTGTACCTGTACTTTATATTGTAAAGCGCTGCTCAAACTGCTGGCGCTATATAAATCCTGTATAACAACAACTTCCACTTTGGCATTTAAAAATTAAGGAGTCATAAGACATTTAGGATTCTTGCATAGCTCAGACTCTTGCACAGAGTAATTTCTGAACTTGATATGATTGTGCTGTACAGGGTGACAGCAAAGCAAAGTTATATGACAGCTTGAGAGCTGCGAGTTTCCAGAGCTCGTTCTAAGCTGCCTAAATCAAAAGGCTCCCAAAAGCTAATTTCCTCTGCTGGTGTTGACAGATGAAAGCTGTTATCTGCATTATCCTCCCACACTTGTTCTTTCGGATAATGTATCTACTAGAGAGTGTCCTGCCAATTTCCTCACTCATCCTTCAATGCGAGTTTTAGATAAGAAATGTAAATAGCAGGGAGAAATAATCCTTGGATGTGCTAGGTATCGGATTCCTACCTTTGGGTATCTCTCCACTTTTTCCTTCAGCTGTGTTTCCCTTAAAGCTTTAGTCATTAGCGGGGCTTCCTCCAGACGATGTCTGAGAAGAGAACATAGGAAGAGATAAAACAGCTCACAATGTGCAGTGAAATCGGAGAAATGCCAGCCATAGATAGGGAGAATTTACAATGAAAATCCTCAGGAAAATTCTCAGAACATTCCCATTGCCAACCGTGTGTAGGCTCCATCGAAATATCCGACAGAAAAAATTTGAGAGCTGGTTCTCAAATTTTCCGATGGGAAAAGTTCAGACGGGAAATTCCGATCGTCTGTATGCAATTCCGACGCACACAAAAACACGCATGCTCGGAATAAAATCGGCGCATGCTTGGAATCATTGAACTTCATTTTTCTCGGCTTGTCGTAGCGTTATGGACGGTCGGAATTTTGTGTGACCGTGTGTATACAACACAAGTTTGAGCCATAATTCAGTCGGAAAAAAAATCCAAGGGTTTCTTGTCGGAATTTCCAATCGTTGTTGTAAAGGCAACGTTTTTTTGCACCTTAATGCATTCTATGCATTAAGGTGAAAAAACATCAGATGATGCCGCCCCCCCAAGCCCCCGTTTCACTTACCTGACCCTTCGAAAGTCCTGCGCTCGCCCACGTCATCCTCCTAAAGTCGAAGCCTGGCCATTGATTTGCTGCAGCGGATGGATTAAAAGCAGCGCAGCCATTGGCTGGTGCTGCTGTCAATCATATCCACTGACGCGGCTTGCCGGGGCCGAATTATACTACGGCCGCCACTGTATCACGGGAGCGCGCCGGCAACAGCTACACACCATGCAAGCTCGCTCGCATATCTGTGTGTAGTTGTTGCGGGGAGGAGCCACGACAGCCCCCCAGGGACCCCAGAAGACCAGGATCGGGGCCACTGTGTGCAAAACGAACTGCACAGTGGAGGTAAGTATAACATGTTTGTTATTTAAAAAAATAAAATTATATATACACACACACTATATATATATATATATATATATATTCAATTTCCTTTAGATTTACCTTCAACTGTGTAGTCGAAGGGCCTGCCTGATTGCATGCAAATTGAAAGTGTTTAGATTTGACCTTTTATTATATGGGTTTGGTAAATCTAAAAGGAAATCGATAGAAGAAAATTGTATAATGTATGGTCAAGCCTTAGAAATTAAAAATTTTCCATCCTGCTCCTTTGAATTTTCTCATCACTGCGGGCAGAAAAAATAACATATTTTTGACCCCCACAAATGTTTAGAGAAAACTAACAAGCCTTCTTAGAACTTGCCCACCTATGGCCAGCTTAACCATTTCAATACTGGGCACTTTCACCCTTCTCCAGCTCAGGCCAATTTTCAGCTTTCAGCGTTGTTGCACTTTGACAATTGAGCGGTCATGCAATGCTGTACCCATATGAAATAATAATAATTTTTAACACAAATAGAACGTTCCTTTGGTATTTAATCACCACTGGGTTTTTATTGTTTGCTAAACAAACGGAAAAAGACTGAATTTTTTTTAATTTTTTTTTTATAAAGTTTCTGTTAATAAATTTAGCAAATAAGTAATTTTTCTCCTTTGCTGGTGATGCTGCACTAATATGCGGCACTGATGGGGCTGCACTGGTGATCAGTTGCCTGATTATCGGTGTACGTGTCCCCTATCATACTAGCCGGTGCCCTCTGTCGAAAAATCCTTGCTCCGGCCTGCGCCGATCAGCTGTTGTGACAGCGTGAAGACGCATGCGCAGATTGTAGGAGGCACTGTCCGACACTGTAATGAGCGACAAAGGAGAAATGATCTGCAAAGCGCCAAGGGACAGTGCCATTCTCCGATTCTGCCTTGCGCATGCCGGACAGCTTTGGTGTATTGAAGGGTGAGTTTTTTAGTTTAGTTGACCGGGTTCAGTGTTTTGCAGGGCGTCTTTCGCTTTGCAAATCATTTTTCCCCTCGCCGCTCATCAGAGTTTCCCATTGCGCCTCCTACGGTCTGCGCATGCGTCTTCAACCATCACAACAGCTATCGGGATCAGCTGTTGTACCATTTCGTACTGCGCACTACTCGATAGAATACCGGTTACCATATTTGTGACAGCGCCTGAGGAAAGGAGTGGCCATAATCAGCAAGTGTGTTTACATGTGATCAGATGCGATTGGACACAGCTGATCACATGGTAAAAGGCCGCTGTGCTTGACTCGTAAAGAAAACGACGAAAACGATAAAAAAAAAAGATAACAGAGATCTTTTTTTATATGGGTTCGGAAGGATGGGTAGGAGGGAAGGATAGGTAGGAGGGAAGGATAGGTAGGAGGGAAGGATAGGTAGGAGGGAAGGATAGGTAGGAGAGAAGGATGGGTAGGAAGGAGGGAACATTTTTAGGAATAGATATAGTTAAAAAAAAAAAAAAGGAGATCTTTTTTTATATACGTTCGGAAGGATGGGTAGGAGGGAAGGATGGGTAGGAGGCAGGGATGGACTGAGACCAAAATTTGGCCCTGGACTTTATCCAGACCGGCCCACTATATGTTTACAAACAAGAACAAAAACAGTATATAAACTATACGCAATTGTGCAAAAAAACATAAGTAGCATAACATAAGGAGCCCTCACTCACCTCTTATTATTTCACTTATTCTCCTCTGTATTTTTCTCATCCTTCTCACATCACTGCATGAAGTGGAGGGCGAGCTGCGCAGCCATTACTTTGACAGGCTGTCACTGAAACCGGCCCACTGAGCCATCGGCCCACCGGGAAACTCCCTGTAGTCCCTATGGCCAGTCCATGCCTGGTAGGAGGGAAGGATGGGTAGGAGGGAAGGATGGGTAGGAGGGAAGGATGGGTAGGAGGGAAGGATAGGTAGGAGGGAAGGATAGGTAGGAGGGAAGGATAGGTAGGAAGGAGGGAACATTTTTAGGAATAGATATAGTTAGGTTTTCCTTCCACTTTAAAGTGGAAGAAAGGAAAAAGTCCTGCTTATTTGGCCCCCCCCCCCCAATGTGTCAACTTCGAAAGGTGGCCGCCGGCTCCAAACAATGGGGAATTTTCTGTGGAACCAGCTCCCTCATCAGCTCCGAGCATCCACCTCCTTGATGGCGTTCCGTAAGGGCTTGAAGACACTTTTGTTTTCACAAGCGTATAGATAGAGACCTGCCCTTCCAAGCCCTTAGCAGGACGCTGCCTTAATCCTAGGCTGCGGTCCATTGTCAGGGAGTAGGGATAGGCTTGCTGTGCCCTGACACCCCCCCCCCCCTTCTTTTTATATTTCTGTTTTTTTTTTTGCTTGTTGGTAAGCGCTTAGACGCGAGTATCACAACTTGCATTTGGCGCTCTATAAGTATTTAATCCAATCCAACTTACCTGTTTTTTTATCCGCTCTGGCTCAGTCACATGATCCTGCAGCTCAGGAGAAGAGAAGCTAGGCACTGGCTCTCAATTCCGGAAGCCATTACGTCAATCGTAGGCTCCTATTTTCCAGGCGTTGGCAATGCTCTCTCCTCTCCCTTGCAGCAGCTGCTTTCTGACACGGGAGCTGAAGCTGCAGAATCACATGACCAAGCTGAAGTAGATTTAAAAAAGATAAGAACAGAAGAAGGCTAGGTAGGAGGGAGGGAAAGGTAGGGAACATTTTTAAGGAAAAGATATAGTTAGGCATTCTTCCACTTTAAAGTGGAATAAAGGGGAAGTCCTGCTTATTGGGGGGTGTTGTATCAGCTACCACTTCTGGCTAACTTTGCATCATCTGGAAGTTCGGCCTCCTTCTCCCGCCGTTGGGCCATTCAAAAAGCGTAGCATGCTTTGTGTATGCGCAGTAGGGAACCGGCTGTGAAGCCACAAGGCTTTTACTGCCGGTTTCCCCTAGCCAAAATTGTTGCAGCAACACCAGAGAGCCAAGTGAAAAATCTTCTCCATTGAAGACACCTCTGCATCCCTGAAGATACCTCTGTGTCCCAACATCAAAAGTCAGCAGCTACAGCAATTGTAGCTGTCAAATTTTTTTTTTTTATAAAGGAGCCTGGAGCTCCACTTTAAGCATATATCTCAGGGAAGTGTATTAACAAATGCCATGATCAAGGCGCTCTTAAGCAGCCAAGGTGACCTTATGCTTTAAAGGACTCTCTGGCTCCAAGATCAGATTACTAGGCTCCTGGATTCTACATTATTTTGTCCACCTCTGCATTACTTCATCAATCAGATACAAAATGCTTACGCACCCATCCCACAGAACACATGTACTGGAAAAGAAAAAAAAACGGATCTGCAAAGCAAGTCTTTTACCTTACATTTTTGAGTTCCGCAAACCTTCTTCTCACATCATCTACGGTGACCTCAAAAAAATCATCAGGTAGATCCTTATTATTGGCACGTACGTCCTGCTCCAAATCCAGGTGGCACACAATGGGCTCTCTGTCTAGAGACTGCAAGGAAAAACATCAAAGTTCATTTAATGTTGGACCAGAAAGTACCTGTGCTTAGGATATTTCCCAGAAAGGTTTTACTGATGGCCATACAGAGAGGGGATTGGATTGTTTTGACCTTAACAATTAGAACTATGATTCCACATTGAAAAAGAGGAATCACCGGTCTAAGGTACTAATCTCCTCACCTGATCGAGCTATGAATAAGCACTAAAGTTTGGTGTGAAACGCGTCAGTTTTTACCCCGTCTGCTGTGGCATGCTTTTTGTGTTTTTTTTTTTTTGATTTTACAATAAAAGCAATTTATTTTTGGAGTGCGGCTGCCCAGAACGTTTTTCCTTCATTTTGTATGATTCCACATTCATTTACATCTAGAGCATTTTAAGTCATGTCCTCAGTGCTGCAAACAACACTTCACCCACAGCCGTGCCCAGAGAGAGACCTGCTTTTCTAGGTGAAAACTGACAAACCCAGAAGACAGACTTGGGGAGTAAACAAAGATCGGAGCATGCACCATGCTTGCACCATTCTTCTAAACATAAAAATGGAGCAGATGATGCCACAACTAACGAATGGATGCAAGTCCCCGGTTAATTAAGAGCAAACAGAGAGCTGGAGCTGCATGCCCCCCCAAAATCAGCTCAGAGTGGAGGACTGTTGACCCTGCAGGCTCTGCTCGTGTAGTATAATCACTGCACGGGCAGAAAGAGGGACGCGAGAGGTCTGAAAGCTCACACCTTGTAAAAGTTCACACCTGGTCAGAATCTGTGGCAACTTTCTATATGAAAAACTGCCGCATTTCCTCTATTATTATTTTTTTAATATTTGTTTTTATTGAAGAAATTATTTTTATAGGTACAGAACATAGCCTTTATGCATTTCCCCATGTTACAAATGTTAATCAAAGTGTAAGTTCACCTTTACAGAAAATCTATAAGGCAAACTTACACTGGAACCCCTCAAACACCCATCCCCCCGGTCCCAGTGTAACAGAGTCCTGTGATGCTGTGTCACCGGTCCAGGGATTGGAAATCCCCACAGCTTACTCTCCTATCCGTACCTCTCAGCATGTATGGATGGGAGGTATTCTAATTGGTCAGCACCGCCACATGGATGGCGAGGTTCCACTGTACATACTTTTGCCGAAGCTGATCCGGTGCGGTCTCCAGCAGCGAATGCTGTGTGCAAGAGAGAACCGATGACAGCTGGGAAGTGACACCACCCATAAAGTTACTATGGGGCTTCCGTTGTCAGCTGCCTCTCCTGCACACCTCCCACACACTGATGCCGCTGCTGACGGCTTTGTGTGGGACCGGAGCGGCTGTAGAACAGTATAGTGATTTCTTCTGTACAGGGCTATATAGATTAGGCTTAGAATGTGGGTGGGAGTAGTTTTAGAGTCAAGTTTACTTCTACTTTTGTGGGATGACAACACACTGGATTGTTGTGGGCTGAGTGGAGTCAGCCCTCCCAGTTGTCTTTAGCTGAACTATTAACCACGCCCACTCTTGGGGATAGTTACAATACAGGCATACCCCGCTTTAAGTACACTCACTTTACATACACTCGTGAGTAAGGACATACCCGTGAGTGTATGTAAAGGGCCTCACAAGTACTGTATAGACATTTTGCAGCCACAATAGAAGGAGCTGAAGCTCAGAGAACATAGCCTGCCTTGTTTCAGTGTGCCCCTGACACCCCCACTACAGCTCCCTGATCCCCCACTACACCCTAGAAGTGAAAAAGGGTATTGTTTCACTTTAAGTACATTTTCGTTTTACATACATGCTCTGGTCCCATTGTGTACTTAAAAGTGGGGTATGCCTGTATAACAGCCAAATCATTCTGTAGTCCCTGATAAGATTTAAAAAGATAAATAGATTATTGAATACAGGAAGTATGCCGAGAACACAGGTTGGCTCTGACAATTTTTTAGTTTTGTGCTTATCAATTAAACAAAAAAAAATGCTTCCAAATGGTATGCAATGCAAATATAATTATTGAATTAAATAAAAAATGCAGAGCAAAGATCCTCCATTCAATTGGGTTAGTGAGCTCTCAATTGATTTCAAATTAGAAAAGAAAAAGAGGCAGTCACCATTAGGTTGTACAAACTTTTTAAAAGCAGGTAGTAGAATGAAAGGGAAAGAAATGCTGTTTTTCCTGTTCAGAATGCAATTAGAATGCATGGCCAATGAGGGAGGGAAGGTTATTCTGGGGCCCCCGTGATGTTATTGGCTCTGGATTAACATGGCACCCCCTCTGTAGTCACTCCACAGCTCACCTTTGACTCATTATCAGTCTTTGACTTCTTTGGCTTAGAATGTTCTGGACTGTGTAAAGGTTCTTGAACAGTGGCACATGGTAGGTCATCTTCGAATGAAGCTGAAGGAACGTTGGCACCACCTAGACGATAGCCTCCACCTTGGAATGGAACAAAGGAAGTCACTTGAGCCTGAGCAGAAGCAGGAACGGGAGCGGGAGCAGGAACGGGAGCAGGAACGGGAGCAGGAACGGGAGCAGGAGCAAAAGCTTTTGGCTTGACACTGTCCACACTGGACTGTGCTTTCTCCACACAGGGAACTGCTGCTTGAGGGGTTACAACTTCTTTATGTTCTTTTCTTTCTGTGGCCTTAATGGACAACCTCTTTTCCTGGCAGGCAACAGGCTCTTTCTTCACATCTTCTGTTGCTGGAGGACCTCTGGACTCTTCCTTGAGGCCAGATTCCCTCTGTTTTTTTGTGCCCGCCTCTGTGCTTGGTGGTTGTCTGCTTACAGGCGAATCATTTTTCCTCACTACAAACCTTAAAAGTGAGATTAATAGATCACAAGCTTTACTACAAGAACATAGATTCTTGGTATAAAGGTCTGTAGACTGCATAGCACGTAATCAGATATTTCCGTTATGAACCATCACTTACAGTTCCCAGTTGCAGATAGTTACCTTTACTATTTCATGAGATCCCTATGTCTATAGAAAAATATAGAACGTCCCTGTGACCTTATCTTCCTAATGCACCTTCCTGGTGGAAGACTACCAAGGTGCCCCCAAGTTCAAGAGTGATTTAGGGGAGAGAACGAGATAATAGGGAATGAACAACCCTGCTGGGGTTCTCGCATTTAATCACAGTGCTGGTGCATTCACAGGTGTGACCTCCTGCTCTCTAGCTCCCTTGTTACCTTCACCCATGCTAGCCTTCAGGACTTCTCCAGAGCTTCTCCCATCCTCTGCAACTCCCTGCCCCAGTATGTCCGATCAGCCCTAACCTCTCCATCTTTAGGAGATCCCTGAAAATGAATTTATTCAGGGAAACCTATCCCACACCCACCTAACAACTATCCCTGATCCCTGACAACTAAGTAGGGCCCTTCTGTACCTTTTGTATTAAACTGTAGTTGTGCTTTTCCCCCTCTACATTGTAAAGCGATGCGTAAACTGTTGGCGTTATAAAAATCCTGTATAATAATGCAGCCCAAAACTTACTATACATGGTTCCGTTTTTTTTAGTTTAGCCTTTCGGCTGAATGAAAAAAAAAAAATGAAACGTTTTCCCTATCCAAACATTCAATTCAGTGGATACAGAAATCCTCCCCACTGTGTCATTGTATCATAACAATGATACTACCCTGCTGTCAGAATACCTGGATCGGCATTGCAGCCTACTGGCTGCATGTGCTGATCGAGTGAAACCGTACAAGCAAGCCAGTTCATGAGAAGTAGATTGATAGATTGACGTCTCATGAACACGAACGCTCATACATTGATTGAAATTTGTCCGGCTCCTGCTGAACCAGCTGAATTTTCGATCTATGCATGCCCAGCTTTACTTGTTTTTACTGACCTGATTATGGCACTTCCACCTGTGAGTCCCAAAGATTGAAGAGAGGTTTGCTTCAGAAGTGATTCACCAGATACCTGAGAAACAAAAAATGAATAAAGTGGTTGGATTTCTGTATAAATTTATAGTTCGCTATCCCTATATACCTCAGACTGATTGCTCTATATATGTACATAATCATATAGAACCTAAGATGACCTAAATCACCTGAAGGTGAGTAAATCTGAACCAAAAAAAAAAAAAAGAATCTATTTATTTTTTATTGTTTTTTTTTAAATATTTGTTTACACATTTATTCATCCCTTGTCATACTACCAATCTGCAGTCTCTTGGCAGTCGGATTTCTGTCTATGTGTATTGTGCAATCTGTTGGCAGTGTATGAGACAGAGGGGTTTATTTACTAAAGCTAGAGAGGGCAAAATTAGTCTGCAAAGAAACCAATCAGCTTCCAGGTTTTATTGCCAAAGCTTAATTGAACAAGCTGAGGTTAGAAGCCGATTGATTTCTATGCAGAAATGTGACCAATTTTGTACTCTTTAGCTTTACTAAATAAACCCCAGAGAGTGACAACATAGGAACACAGCGGGGAGACCGGGACAGAGCGTTTTCACACTAGAACACAAAGTGTATGAACAAACAGGGCTGCTGATAAGGCAATACAGCCAGCCTTCCTATACCAGACCCAGCCCCCATCAGTTCAAAAGGGGGGCCTGGGCACCTGCCGAGGAAGAGAGATGACTGTACTGCCTTATTGCCAAATCTTGTGGCTCCCCCTGCAGCTTTGCCTCCTTTTTTCCCTTAGGCTGCCCTGCAGAGGGATTGGTATCTGTGTACCCCAAGCCCCCTGATTCCAGGCCTTTCAGTGTGCACCCCTCCCCTGCAGCAGTGCTAGCTTCCCTCCTCGCTTCCCCCACCAGCAGCTGCTGAGCAGGGCCGATCCTAGGAAGGGTGCACAGGGTGCTTTGCACCCAGGCGCCTGCATAGGTGGGGCCACCAAAGTGGTAGAGTTCTCCACTCCCTCCTTCTCTCCTTGTTTGTGTCTGTCCAGAACTAGTGTTCTGAGCATAGGTGTTTGTCCATCCAGAACTGATGTGTATCTGACCATCTCCTGTACTATGTCTGCAGTCTGTGACCATCTCCTGTATCATGTCTGTAGTATGTCCGGGGGTTTTTCTAACAGACTCTCTAACAGAAGCCCTCTCTGTGTCCATCACAGAGGGCCCTCTCCAGGTCCCAATAAATTACTCTGCTTCTCTTCCTGTATTTTGTTTATTGTTAAGAGATCATGTAAGGATCCCAGGGTAATGAAGACTTTGTGGGTGAGCATCTCTGTGGTTGAGTCATTGCCATAGAAACATTTGTAAAGGAGAGGAGTTAGTAAAATGACCACGCCCATGTGGGGCGTCTGTGACCCTAGGATTGGCCCTGCTGCTTAGGGCACAAAAGGGAGTGTTTTTTTGGTATGGACAACGGGTTTTTTTTTAGTAAATATGTCCCATTCACCAGCCCCTTCCTTTCCTGAATGAAAACAGTGACAAATTGGCACCAGTTATTCACTGTGTCCATCCTTTACTGAAGCATAATTGTGCTTACTATGCTTCAGTTTGTGAATGAACAGGGGCCCTCCCACTCATTCACTGTCCAGTGCAGCTAAGGCTGCAAAGAAAGGCACTGGGGAATCTCTGTCCTCAGTTCCTTTCTCTGTCTCGAGTTTGACAAATTAGGGGTCTGTTAAGACCCCTGATATTTCAAAGGAGAAAGAAAGAAAGAAAGAAAGAAAGAAAGAAAGAAAGAAAGAAAGAAAGAAAGAAAGAAAGAAAGAAAGAAAGAAAGAAAGAAAGAAAGAAAGAAAGAAAAAAGAAAGAAAAAGAAAGAAAGAAAGAAAAAAGAAAGAAGAAAGAAAGAAAGAAAAAAGAAAGAAAAAAGAAAGAAAGAAAGAAAGAAAAAAGAAAGAAAAAAAGAAAAAAGAAAGAAAAAAAGAAAAAGAAAGAAAGAAAAAAGAAAGAAAAAAAGAAAAAAAAAGAAAAGGAAAAAGAAAAAGAAAGAAAGAAAGAAAGAAAGAAAGAAAGAAAGAAAGAAAGAAAGAAAGGAAGGAAAAAAGGAAGGAAGAAAGAAGGGGGTTGGGCTGTCAGGTTGCTCTACAGCAGGCATATGCAATTAGCGAACCTCCAGCTGTTGCAGAACTACAAGTCCCATGATGCATAGCAAGACTATGACAGCCACAAGCATGACACCCAGAGGCAGAGGCATGATGGGTAGTTTTCACAACAGCTGGAGGTCTGCTAATTGCATATCCCTGCTCTACAGGGCCCTGTGATTTCTAACAGCAGCCTTGTGAACAAAGACCTTTATGGCAGAATCTCCACGTATTATTTAACTGAAGGGTGTAGATTTTTTTTTAATTACTTTTGAAAAAGCATGAATGCGGTAGATGGAAATTTACTTTTGAAATTGCAAAAACATAATAAAATTTACATGAGGTTTTACTGATTGGATATCGATCTCCTTTAAATTATCGGTATACAGTATATCTGGGTGCTAATAGTTTATGTTTAAAGGGGTTGTAAAGGTAAAAAAAAAAAAAAATTCCCTAATTATCTTCCTTTACCTTAGTGCAGTCCTTCACTTACCTCATCCTTCCATTTTGCTTTTAAATGTCCTTATTTCTTCTGAGAAATCCTCACTTCCTGTTCTTCTGTCTGTAACTCCACACAGTAATGCAAGGCTTTCTCCCTGGTGTGGAGAAAGCCTCTTGGGGGGGGCGAGCAGGCAAGTCAGGACACTCTCTACTTTGCAGATAGAGAAACGAGCTGTGTGTTAGTGGGCGTCCAGACTCTCCTGCTCGCCCCCTCCCCCTCAAGAGGCTTTCTCCACACCAGGGAGAAAGCCCTGCATTACTGTGTGGAGTTATAGACAGAAGAACAGGAATGAGGATTTCTCAGAAGAAATAAGAACATTTAAAAGCAAAATGAAAGAATGAGGTAAGTGAAGGACTGCACCAAGGTAAAGGAAGCCATTTAGGAAAAAATAAATAAAAAAATTACCTTTACAACCCCTTTAAGCGTGATTATTTAATTTCCCTACCAATCTGCTTTTGGGGTGTGGAATTCCTTACCGCTTCTTTAACTCAACATGTGCAAAACTACCACGCCAATGTTGTTGTAACTAGAGCCAACTTCCCGCCCTAATGGCTTTGGCGGGTGGGTACAGGTGGGAACTCAAACACAGACGTTATGCCATTCGAGTCCCCCGGACATATAAAATTTGGGTGGCCTGACTATAAAAACAAGGCCCGCCACCGACCAGCAAATTGGCTTTAAAGAAGAACTCTGCTCCAAATCAATAAAAAGCAGGGGGCCAATCGTAAAAAAAAAAAAAAAAAAGCTGTCATACAAAAAAATAGCACTCTATGATGTTATTCAATCCGCTAGCATCTATCCAAAATGAAAACATCCCATTTGGGTGGCCTGGCCATTTAGGAAAACTACTGGATACGCAGCCTATAATGTCACATGCCAATGAAGTCATTTGTATTTTTGTTTTAAATCCCACTTAAAGGTGGACTTTTATTGCCACATCAAAGTGTGCAGGTGGCGGTTTTTGCATCCACCCTGATGCATCAGTCGCTGAGTTTTGAGGAAACGTAAAGGAGGTGCGAGCTGAAAGCGCCGGAGTCAATGAATCATTAACGAGCTGTCTGGATTACAGAATTTGCCGCTCTGTGCATTGCCTTACCTCATCCCGCATATAAATGCATACGGCGACGTTTCCAGGAGGAACCTCGTCCAAACACACCCTGCAAAACACAAACAGCCGTAAACCTCAAAACGCAGACAGCATCACTTCATATGTGCAACACGGAGCCAGGAACGTTACCGAAAACTTGACAAAATATCAAGTTTATTCAATATGGAGGTGCAAAGAGCCGGTGGAAAGAACGCTGACCTACAGGAACCAATCAGAATTCAGCAGTGGTCAGATCGGTGAAAGTTTCAGGTAAAAATATTACAATGAGAGGTTAAGTTATCATACCCGGTATAAATAGCGACATATTACATTGCACTTTAACCGCTTAAGACCATTATGCAGGTAAAGGACCTAGCCTCTTTTTGCGATTCGGCACTGCGTCGATTTAACTGACAATTGCGCGTGGCTCCCAAACAAAATTGGCGTCCTGTTTTTCCCACAAATAGAGCTTTCTTTTGGTGGCATTTGATCACCTCTGCGTTTTTTTTTTTTTTGCTCTATAAATAAGGATAGATTTAAAAAAAAAAATTCAATATTTTTAACTTTTTGCTATAATAAATATCCCCCAAAAATATATATATATAAAAAAATGTTTTTCCTTAGTTTAGGTCGATACGTATTCTTCTACATATTTTTGGTAAAAAAAAAAATCCAATAAGTGTTTGATTGGTTTGCGCAAAATTTATAGCGTTTAAAATAGGGGGTAGTTTTTTGGCATTTTTATTAATATTTTTTTTTTTCGACTAGTAATGGTGGCGATCAGCGATTTTTTTCGTGACTGCGACATTATGGTGGACACATCGGACACTTGACACGTTTGGGACCATTGTCATTTTCACAGTGAAAAGTGCTATAAAAATGCACGGATTACTCTGAAAATGACAATGACAGTGAAGGGGTTAACCACTAGGGGTGCTAAAGGGTTTAAATGTGTCCTATTGTGTGTTTCTTACTGTAGGGGGGCGTGGCTGGACGTGTGACGTCACTGATCGTCGTTCCCTACGTCAGGGAACAGACGATCAGTGACAAGCCACAGTGAAGAACGGGGAAGGTTTGTTTACACTCATCTCTCCCTGTTCTTCAGCTCCTGTGACCAACCACGGGACACCGCCGGCAATCGGGTCTGCGGGTTCCGCGGGCATGGTAACGGAGCTTCGGACCAGGGGGCGCGAGCATTCCGCTAGCGGCGTGCTCGCGACCCACGGCTGGGTTCTTAAAGGCGATGTACATGTACGCCCTTGTGCCCAGCCGTGCCATTCTGTCGATGTATATCGTCGTGCAGCAGTCCTTAAGTGGTTAAAGAACAGAATCGTGAGATTGGCTTATGTTGGACACGAAGCTGTACACATGGGTCGAACGTCGGCCACTTCCTGCTGAACCAACTGTTTTTGGCCCGTGTGTACCCAGCATTACACAGGTTTGTTAGCATAGGTGTTAGAGAGGGAAGGGGAGAGTTGGCTAGTTAGGTGTAAGCTAAAATTCCACTTTAATATAAAAAACAAATACCTTCTCCTATCCAGATACAAAATTTCCACCAGGGATAAGCTAATACAGTTAAGGTATTTTACTCCCAAAAGGCTTCTTTTGATGCGTAAGAGGATCTCCCCATGTGTCATTAATGAGAAATAGAACAAGGAGACCACCTACACATGGTCCTGTACCAAGGTTAGACCCTTTTGGTCAGCAGTGACTGCCCTTATCTCAGAAGCCTTCAACCACTTCCCGCCCGCCATCAGTGGTGTGGTGTGTGGATCTATGTGTCCAATCACAGCTGATTAACCAGGAAGTGACGTTAATCAGTTTTCCTCGATTCATGCTGACAAGGCGTGGGTAGAGGAAAGCCAAAAAGCCAATCAGCAGCTCTCCTGACTGGGGGGGGGGGGGGGGTCTGCGCTGATAATCAGTGCATTTGTAATCAGTGTAGACCCATCAGTAAGTCCCACCAGTGCCCATCAGTAATGCCCACATGTTCTCATATGTAATTCCAGTGTCCACCAGGATGCCAATCAGTAATGCCTGTCAGTGCCAAAGCAGTAATTCCTGTCAGTGCCAATCAGTAATACCTGTCAGTGCCAATCAGTAATACCTGTCAGTGCCTCAACAGCGCTGCTCATCATTGCCGCCCATAAGTTTCCATCATTGCCCATCAGTGGCACCTCATCTGTGCCGTCTCATCAGTGCCCATCATTGCTCATCAGTGACACCTCATCTGTGCCATCTCATCAGTGCTCATCATTGCCACCCATTAGTGCTTATCAGTGGCACCTTATCTGTGCCACCCATCAGTGCCCACTATTGCCACCCATCATTCACACCTCCTCGGTAGTGCCCATCAGTGGCACCTGATCTGTGTCGACTCATCAGTGCCTGTCAGTTAAGGAGAAAACTTATTTACAACATTTAAAACGTTTTTCCAAATTTTCTGCCTTTTGTTTTTATTTCTAGCTCAAAAAAAACAAGCAAGCACGTGGTGATCAAATACCACCAAATGAAAGCTTTATTTGTGGGGGGGAGATAAAAAATGTCATATGGGTACAGTGTCACATGACCGCGCAATTGTCAATAAAAATTTGACAGCGCTGAAAGCTGATAACTGGCCTGGGCAGGAAGGGGGTAAAAGTGCCCGGTGTTGAAGTGGTTAAACTCCCTAATCTTTGCAACCCTAAATGGTGCCTTCTGGGTGTTTTTGATGATGTTGAATTTCCTACCAAGACCAAAGTGTTTCTACACCAACTTCTTTACTATGCCAGAAAAATTGTTGCGTTATATTGAATTTGGTCTGAACCCTTACAGTACATATTGATTTATGGAACTGCCTAATCAAATCAAAACCCCCCATTGGGGCTAAACAGGCCTTAAGGAAGCTTTATCTCCCATTATGTTAAAAAGGTTCTAATCACTGTTACTCCACTTTATTGTATCTGAATGTATATATATATATATATATATATTTTTTTTTTTAGAACTCAAATATATATGTCTTGGGTCTTCCATATAATTGTGTGTTGGGCCCCTCAGTGTGATGCACTGCCCACTATCCTCACAACTGTAATCGTTTTTTTATGACCACCTATACTGTGCAGCGCTGGGCATGTTGTTCTATAACTCTGCTTATGTGACCCTTTCCGCCGTAATTTCAAATGTGCGCCGTCGCACCTTTACGCCGATTCAGAAAGCGAGATACGCCGAAAAACATGGCTTCAGCCGTCCGACGTAACTTGCCTACGCCGGCGTATCGTGGGCGCATAGTTACGCTGGACGCATTCGGCGTTCCCATTAAAAATATGCAAATGAGTGAGATACACCGATTCAGAAACGTAGTTGCGCCCGGCGTATTGATATACGTCGTTTACGTAAGGCGTTCGACCGGCGTAAAGTTACCCCTGCTATATGAGGCGCAGGCAATGTTAAAGCGTAGGTTCACCCTAAAACTACTCTGTCCCATCCCATCCAGCATACTGGCGTATGCTGTTTTTTTTTTTTTTTAAATCGCTGTACTTACTGTTTAATGAATCATTTTAATTTCTCCCCACCGCGGGTGATTGGCGCGGCTATGTCGCGTCACGCCTTCCGAAAATAGCCGATTTGGAACTCTGCTCTTCCCGGCGCCTGCACACAGACCTATTAGCTGACTGCGCAGGCGCCGTATATAGCCGAGTCCTATGGCTATGGCGCATCACGCCCTCCGAAAAAAACTGAAATAGGACTCGGCTATATACGGCGCCTGCGCAGTCAGCTTCTAGGTCTGTGCGCAGGCGCCGTATAGTGCCTGGAAGAGCAGAGTCCTAGATCGGCTATTTTCGGGAGGCGAGACGTGACATAGCCGCGCCAATCACCCGCGGTGGGGAGAAATTAAAATTATTCATTAAACAGTAAGTACAGCGATTAAAAAAAAAAAAAAAAAAAAAAAAAAAAACAGCATACTGGCGCTGACGCCAGTATGCTGGATGGGATGGGACAGAGTCGTTTTAGGGTGAACCTCCGCTTTAAGTATGGATGTCGGAACAGAGTCTGAATCTGGCCCAATATGTTCTACTCTGGTTTGTTTACCATTCTGCCTTTAGAATTCAGTTTGGTAACTATTGTCAGATGCATACTCTTGTAATTATTTAAATCTCTTTAAAAATGTATTGCTGTCTCATATGTTTTGATTGTCAAGATGTGACTATGTTACTATATAAGCGCCTCGAGACCCGATGAGCTACAGCTTCGGCTGTGGCTTCAGAAGCTTGCCTGGCAAGAAGATTGCCTGGCTTCAGAAGCTTGCCTGGCAAGTTAGGGTAAGACAGCGCTATATAAGACTTGAATTATTATTATGTATCTTTATACTTGTTATATGTATATTATGGATGCATCTTGTACCAAGTTTAAAGGGGTTGTAATAAAGCTCCTGTGATGCAGCTGCCCCCCACAGCCCCCCCCTTTTACTTACCTAAACCCAGTATTTCCAGCAACAGGGATGAGCACACCAGCCGGTATCTTGGGTCCTGACTGGATAGATTAATAGCAGCACAGCCATTGGCTACCGCTGCTGTCAATCAAATCCAATGATGCCGGAGTCAGGGGGCGGGGCCAAGTCCTGCTGTCTGTGTCAATAGACGCAGCAGCAGGGCACAGGAGTGCACCCGCACGAGTGACCCAAGGGAGAGCAGCTCTCCAACGGGGCATTTGAGAAGAGGAGGAGCCAGGGGCGCCGCTGAGGAACCCTGTCAATCAAATACAATGACGTGGGAGTCAGGGGGCAGGGCCGAGTCCTGCTGTCTGTGTCAATAGACACAGCAGTAGGACACAGGAGTGCACCCTCATGAGTGCCCCAAGGGAGAGTGGCTCTCTAACAGAGCACTCGAGAAGAGGAGGAGCCAGGAGCCCCGCTGAGTGACCATGTCAATCAAATCCAATAACACGGGAGTCGGGGCGGGCCGAGTCCTGCTGTCTGTGTCAATAGACACAGGAGTACACCCGCACGAGTGCCCCAAGAGAGAGCGGCTCTCCAACCCTGTCAATCAAATCCAACGATGTGGGAGTCTGGGGGTGGGACCCCCCCGAGTCCTGCTGTCTGTGTTAATAGACGCAGCAGGACACAGGAGTGCACCCGCATGAGTGCCCCAAGGGAGACGGGGTACTCGAAAAGAGGAGGAGCCAGGAGCTCCACTGAGGGACCCCAAAAGAGGAGAATAAGGGGCCACTCTGTGCAAAACCAACTGCACAGAGGAGGCAAGTATGACATTTTTAAAACAAACAAACCTTTAGATAGAGATATATATATATATATCTAACGCTCTTGGATCTTACTTAATTTGAGGGAAAGAGACCAGGACATCCCAGAGAGTCTTGGTGCACTGAAATTCATCTTGCAGCCTGGCCCCATCTTCCAACTGCAAGGCTACCCGAACCTTCTGAAAAAGAACAGAACAAAAAAGTGTTATTTTATGCAGATTATTTTTCATTAGCTGCTAAATAGCTGCCTGTGCTCCTTACCTTAGCTGTAAATACAACTAGTGCTTTATTTTTTACAAGCTTTTGGCTTGGCAGTGCAGAGATTATCTACACGCTAATGTAAACCAATCAGATTTTGCTTCACTTGAGTCTGACCACTGAAAGATTTGTGAATGTTTTATGCTGCAACTTTTTTTGTTGTTGTTTTACTTTGCACATAAATTATTATTACTATTATTATTAATATAATGATTATTACTATTATTATTATTTTAATTTAGGATTGGTGGATCACTTCACAATATAAAAGGGAGACAGTATGGTTACATAATTCACAATCCAACAAAATTTGCATTTCATCTACAAACATTCATGATCTCTAAATAGACAAATGAAACAAACAGACAGGATGCAGAAAAAAACCTTACCGAACATTCTGCTCCGGCACGCTGGAACGAGCAGCTCACCATCTCTAGTTTGGCATTGTTCGGAAGGTTTGCGAATCGCCATTGAAGAGAAAGATCCAGCACTGTCCTCTGAAACCTGAAAAGAATCGGCTCGGGTTATGAAAACATTGGGGTAGATTTACTAAAGCCGGAAATCACTCATAATCTGGTGCAGCTGTGTGTGGCAGCCAATCGGCTTCTAACTTCAGCTGGTTCCGTTAGGCTCCATGTACAGGGGATGTTTTTATAGATGCTCCTAAATGATTAAACTTGACAGATAGTATCTTACGTTTAAAACGTCCGTTTTGCCGCATTTGCGTTAAAAAAAAAGAATATATATATATTTTAAATGGGCAAAAACAACACGCAGTTTACTGCGTTTGGCGTCTGAAACGTAGGGATGAGCCGAACACCCTTGGGTCCGGTTGGCACCAGAACCAGCGAACAGACCAAAAGATTGTGTGAACTTTAGAACCCTGTTAAAGTCTATGGGACTCGAACGTTTGAAATCTAAAGAACTCATTTTAAAGACTAATATGCAAGTTATTGGCCTAAAAAGTGTTTGGGGACCCGGGTCCTGCCCCAGGGGAGTGTTTGGGGACCTGGGCCCTGCCCCAGGGGAGTGTTTGGGGACCTGGGTCCTGCCCCAGGGGACATGTATCAATGCAAAAAAAGTTTTAAAAAACTGCTTTTTTCAGGAGCAGTGATTTTAATAATGCTTAAAGTGAAACAATAACATTTAAATATTCCTTTAAATTTCGTACCTAGGGGGGGTGTATAGTATGCCTGTAAAGTAGCGCTTGTTTCCTGTGCTTAGAACTGTCCCTGCACAAAATGGAATTTCTGAAGAAAAACAGTAATTTAAAATCACTTGTGGCTATAATGAATTGTCGGGTACCAGCAATACAGAGAAAAGTCATTCATACAAAAAGAATGCATGGGGGTCCCCCCAAATACAATTACCAGGCCCTTCGGGTATGGATATTGAGGGGAACCCTGCGTCAAATTAAAAAAATATTATGTGGGGGTTCCCCCCAAATATCCATTCCAGACCCTTCAGGTCTGGTATGGATTTTAAGGGGAACTCCACCTGAAATTAAAAAAAATAAAAATAAAAAATGCCGTGGACCCCCATACATTTTTTTTAATGACTTTTCTCTGTATTGCCGGGAGCCGACAATTCATTATAGCCGCGAGTGATTTTAAATTACTTTTTTTCATTCAGAAATTACACTTTGTGCAGGGACAGTTCTAAGCATGGGAAACAAGCGCTACTTTACAGGCATACTATACACCCCCCCCCCCAGGTACGAAATTTAAAGGAATATTTCACTTTTATTGTTTCACTTAAAGAAATTATTAAAATCACTGCTGCCAAAAAAACTGCATTTTTTTTTGCATTGATACATGTCCCCTGGGGCAGGACCCGGGTCCCCAAACACTTTTTATTACAATAACTTGCATATTACCCTTTAAAATTAGAACTTTAGTTTTCAAACATTAGAGTCCCATAGACTTTAACAGGGTTCTAAAGTTCACACGAACTTGCCGCGAACACCCCAAATAGTTCGCTGTTCGGCGAACAGGCAATGTTCGATTCGAACATGAGTTCAACTCGAACTCGAAGCTCATCCCTACTGAAACGTGGAAATTTCTGTGTCTGAACCCATTTTTAATTTTTTTTTGCTTTCAAAGAAACGCTGTTAAACGCAACTGCCAAAAAACAGGCACTAAACAAGACTGTGTACATGGTCACATAGGATAACATTGAATGAGTTCAACTGCTTCTGAACGTATGTTAGCAGCGTCCCATGTACATGGGGCCTCATTGACAGTTCACACTACAGCGACTTGGGATCCGACTTGTCAGACCTCAAGTCGCTTGACATCAGTAACCGCATGTTAGTCTGTCAATGAGAGCCATCTTAATGTACACTACTGAAGTCGCTCCGACTTCAGAAAAAGTTCCTATACTACTTCAAGGCGACTTCTACCCACAGATTTCAAAGTCGGATCTCCATCTTAACTGAAGCAACTTTACAGGAAAATAAAATAGTTTACCACTCCCTCCCACAGAGCTGAATATTCTGTGATTGGCCACAGCCAAAGTCGCCTGTCCTGAAGGCAACTTCAAGTCGCGTTGTAAGTTGTTTAAAGTCACGGTAAAGTCGTCTCCAAATCGCCTTGCAAAGTCACGCTGTAAGTCAGGTTGCCCCTGTGTGAACCGGTGTCTTGCTGAAAAAGGTCC
Source organism: Rana kukunoris (assembly GCA_029574335.1). NCBI lineage: Eukaryota > Metazoa > Chordata > Amphibia > Anura > Ranidae > Rana > Rana kukunoris. The sequence goes on from CM056060.1 coordinate 143,165,436, forward strand.
CTGGCAGATTATGCCCCCCCTCCCCTGTACTGCGCAGGCGTGGCGCTTGCCTCCGAAAATACCCGAACATGTAGAGCTGAGAGTCAGCTCTATGCGGCGCCTGCGCACACCAAATTGTGCTACACTTCTGACATCCAGACTCATTCTTTACCATCCCCGTGGACATGGAGGATGTTGAAAAAAGAGCCAGGAGGCCAAGCGAGCGAAGCGAGGACGTGAGGATGACTGGCCACTTACAGCGAGGTCCACGCAGGCCCCGTCTAGAGCTGACTCTGAGCTCTACATGTTTGGCTATTTTCAAAGGCAATCGCCGTGCCTGCGCAGTTCAGGGGGGGGCATAATCCGCCGGGGAGGGGGGCATACTCATTGGCAGAACACCGGCACTAAGACCCCTTTCACACTGAGGAGTTTTTCAGGCGTTACAGCGCTAAAAATAGCGCTGCTATACCGCCTGTAAAACACTGAGGGCTTTCACACTGAGGCGATGCACTGGCAGGAGAGAAAAAAAAAATCTCCTGCAAGCAGCATCTTTCGAGCGGTGACAACGGGACACCGCGGTAATACCGCCCGCAATACGCCTCTGTAACAGCACAATGCGGGCGGTATTAACCCTTTATCGGCCGCTAGCAAGGGTTAATACCGCACCGCTAGCGGCCGAATCCCGCGGCAATTCCGACGGTATAGCGCCGCTATACCGCCACCGCGCCTCCCGCCCCAGTGTGAAAGGGGCCTTAAGGTTTGGCAATAAAACCTGGAAACCGATTGGTTTCTATGTAGAAATGAGCCGGATTTTGCACTCTCCAGATTTAGTAAATAAACCCCATTGTTTATAAAGATGGTGCTACAAATAAGCAAACTGCACAAAAAAAAATAAAAAAAAAATAAATACATAAAAAAAAAAAACAATCAATCTGAACTCACTTTAGGTTATACTCTCGGGGGTTGAAATTCTGTTTCTTGCAGACTTCTTCCAGCACCTGCCATTATAAAAACACACAGACGCCAAACATAACTGATCTGCAACTCATCAACACTGGAAGATTTGTTACTGCTAAAAGGAAGCGAAAAAGATGACTCTGAATTAATCATATGGACAATTACCAAATATTGGTGAAACCTCAACGAGCGGGGAAATGACTTCCAAACAGAGCTATTTAATGAATGAATAAGTGTCACTGAAGCAGCGCAACATCAGTGCGGATCATGCTGGAACCACTATAAACAAATACTTCTATTATGTGCAATCAAGCATCAGTTGCAGCCCGTATAGCGATACAACCCCTGAATCATAAGTTGGCAAAGTTATTAAGGATCTCCGTGAATGTACAGCCAAAAGGGAGAACATCGAAATCTGAGGGACATACGGTTCCCCAGCCCTGGTAACCGCGGCCTTACAACTAAAAGTCTCAGCATGCCCAAGCAGGAAGATACTGGAACAAAACGGATCGAGCCTCTTTTTCAGATGTGTTGTTTACAAGTTAAAAAATTTTTTAGTGCAGTCCTCCTTCACTTACCTCATCCTTCCATTTTGCTTTTAAATTTCCTTATTTCTTCTGAGAAATCCTCACTTCCTGTTCTTCTGTCTGTAACTCCACACAGTAATGCGAGGCTTTCTCCCTGGTGTGGAGAAAGCCTCTTGAGGGGGCGAGCAGGAGTGTCAGGATGCCCACTAACACAAAGCTCCTTTTTCTATCTGAAAAGTAGAGAGTGTCCTGACAATCCTGCTCGCCCCCTCCCCCCTCAAAATGGAAGCATGAGGTAAGTGAAGGAGGACTGCACTAAGGTAAAGGAAGCTATTTAGAGGGGGGGGGGAATGTCCTTTACAACCCCTTTAAATGTCAGTCTAATCATGGGCACAGTGAGACATGCAGATGGACACCCTTCGGCTTATACTCGAGTCAGTACGTTTTTTTGGTAAAATTAGGTGCCTCGGCTTACATTCAGGTCGACTTATATTCGAGTATATACGGTACTTAGATCCCCCAAACATTATAATTTTTCTCCAGCACCCTAGAGAATAAAATGGCGGTCATTGCAATATTTTTTGTCACACCGTATTTGCGCAGCGGTCTTACAACCGCACTTTTTTTGGGAAAAAAATATATATACTTTTTTGAATAAAAAAAATAAATAAGACACCAGTAAGGACAACAGTATTGTTGGCGCTATAAACAAAAGCGACCGAGAATCTTGAAAAAAAAATATATATATATATATATATATATATATATATATATATATATATATATATATATATATATATATATATATATATACACACACACACACATTTTTTTCTGCTATAAAACATATTCAATGAAAAAAATCCAATCTTTATCAATTTAGACCAATATGTATTCTGCTACATATTTTTGGTAAACATTTATCCCAGTAAGTGTATATTGATTGGTTTGGGCAAAAGTTATAACGTCTACAAACTATGGGACATTATTACGGATTATTTAAAAGGGGTGTTCCAGCCGCAATTTTATTTTTTTTTTAAAGTCAGCAGCTACTAACAGTGTAGCTGCTGACTTTAAATAGGGACACTTACCTTGTCCTACTTGCCCGCGCTGATGGCCCCCCCGATGCCGGTCCCACGATCGCTCCGGGTCCTGCGCCGCCATTCACACTAGGGGAAACAGGCAGTGAAGCCGTACGGCTTCACTGCCCATTTCCTACTGCGCCTGCGTGAGTCTCATGCTGGCTTGTGAATGGGCGGCTGCTCTCTGAGAACACACACAGTTCCCAGAAAGCAGTGCGCCCCATTCACAAGCTGAAGAAGCAGAAGAAAAGACACCGCGGTGTGGAAGAGGCAGATTACGGACTTCCGCATAGCAACAGGTATTTCGGGTGAGTATTTTTTTTAAGGTTTTTTTTTTATTTAATTTTTTTTAAACAAAATGGGCAAATGTTGTTTTCCTGGGTGGAACTCCGCTTTAATTTCTTTCTTTTTTACACTGTATTTAGCTGGTTGCTAAGGAGAGAGAAGTGAAGCCGGCCGCCGCGTCCTTAACAACCTGTCAGTGAGCTAAATGTAATAAAAAAAAATTAAAAAAAGGAAGGAATTGCGTGATACAAAAACAAAACGTGAAAAAAAATGAGAAGTCCTCCTCAGGTCCATACCAGGCCAATTTAATTTTTTTTTTTAAATGTCACGGGATTCCCACAAAATCCACACCAGGCCCTTAACAGAGCATGAAGCCAGGTAAGTCAGGAAAGGTAGGGGACCAGCGAGTGCCCCCCCCCCCCCTCCGGAACCATACCATGCTGCATGCCCTTAAAATGGGGGGGCTTTTCTCCCACCCACGCCAAAACACCTTGCCCCCATGTTGATGGGGACAAGGGCCTTTTCCTGACAACCCTTGACCGGTGGGGGGGGGGCTTATTGGAATCTGGAAGCCTCCTTTTACCAAGCGGGCCCCCAGATCCATACCAGACACTTATGTGTGTATGCAGCCCAGCAGGTCAGAAAAGGGAGGGGGCGAGCGAGCCCCCCCCCCCCCCTCGAACCATACCAGACCGCATGCCCTGAACATGAGGAGGAAAAGGGCCTCTTCCCAACAACTCTTGCCCAGTGGTTGTCGGGGTTTGCGGACGGAGGGGCTTATAGGAACCTGAAAGCCCCCTTTAACAAGGGGGCCCCCAGATACCCCTACGAATGGGTGTCTGGTACATTGTACCCATACCCATTCACCAAAAAAAGTAGTGTGACAAAAGACAGACAGTTTTTGACAAGTCCTTTATTAAAAATGTCTTCTTCCTCCTGTCCTCTTTGTCCAGTGTTCTTCCTCTGCCCCCCTCGCGCCGATGACCCTCCTCCGATGCTGCATCCCGCTGATCTGTCACCACCAATGTCAAGCATTTCTTAGATAACTATAGGGGGTGGCCTTCGAATGATGTCATCAGGAGGCCCCGCCTGGGGCATAATGGGTCTGTGATGTCACGGGGCAGGGCCTCCACGTGAAGTCATCCGATGACCACGCCCCAAAGTTATCTGAGAAACGCTTGACATCGGCGCGGACAGATCAGCGGGATGCAGCATCGGAGGAGGGTCATTGGCGGGTGCGGAGGAAGAAGAACACCGGACAAAGAAGAAGCAGGAGAAGAAGACTTTTTTTATAAAAGGACTTGTCAAAAACTGTCTATTGTCTTTTGTCACACTACACTACTTTTTTTTGGTGAATGGGTAGGTGCTACAATGTACCCGATACCCATTTACATAGGGGGGGGGGGGGATCTGGCCCCCCCTTTTCAAAAGGGGGCTTCCATATTCCAATAAGCCCCCGCCTGCACACCCCAACAACCACCGGGCAAGGGTTGTCAGGAAGAGGCCCTTGTCTCCATCAACATGGGAGGAAGGTGTTTTGGGGTGGGGGGAGCCCCAAAGCACCCACCCCCCCATTTTGAAGGCATGCGGCATGGTATGGTTCAGGAGGGGGTGGGGGGGCATGCTCGCTCGTCCCCTCCCTTTCCGGGCTTCAAGTCTGGTATAGATTTTGGGGGGCACCCGATGCCATTTAAAAAAAAAAATTGGCGCAAGGGGGTCCCCTCCGAATCCATACTAGACGCAAGGGCCTGGAATGGACCTAAGGGGGGACCCAATGCTTTTTTTAAGCCGGCAACTATTTTATTTCTTTTTACATAACACGTAACACATATTTTTACATTCAGCTGTCAGCGGGGAAGCCCGCTGACAGCTGATGACTCAGCGCTTATTAAGGACGCGGCGGCCAGCTTCCCGGCCCTCTTCTTAGCAACCAGCTATATACAGTGTAAAAATGTTAGGGGCACCCCCATGCCATTTAAAAATAAAATCAGGGAGGGAGTCCCCTCTGAATCCATACTAGACCCAAGGGCCTGGTATGGACCTGAGGGGGGACCCCACGCTGTTTTTTTTCCCCACATTTGTTTTTTAAGCCGGCATCCCTTTTGTTTGTTTTTTACATTCAGCCCGCTGACAGCTGATGACTTATCGGTTGTTAAGGACACGGCGGCCGGCTTCCCGGCCCTCTCCATAGCAACCAGCTATATACAATGCCAAAAAAAATAAAAAATTGCGGTAGAAACGCTTGTCCAAAAAAGCGGCAAGCACCGCAAAAAGCACTGCAGAGACGCTCAAAAGCAACGTGCATTGATGTGAATCGAGCCTTACATCCTGAGTCCCTATCAGAGTCCCTCCTTACATTACAGTCCTCATTGGAGAATTTTGTACAGCGGAGTGCCCCCTTACATTACGCAACCGCATTAATTGTTCTGGCGGCTCGCAGATTGCAGACCGCCCATTATAATGTGTGTGTTGAAATGTATGCAACACCATAAAATGAGCCCCTAGAGCAGGAAAGGAGGTGTCACTTTCCCCTTGGTGTCTCCCTTGGGGGGATTTCCCCTTACTTCCTGTTGGGTGATCACATTTACACCAGAACAGGAAGTGAGGGGGGAAAACCCAACACAGGGACACACAACCATTTAGTAAGAAAAATAATAAGAGTTATCGGCCTCCACCATTGGAGTCTTCTCACAATGTTGTCACCAAAATTCCCCCCTTTTATACAATGTTGTCACCAGGACAGGAAGTGAGGGGAAATCTCACCAGGGGGGTCCTGAGAAGCAACAAACACCAGACAGGGGCTGTAACCTTCCCCACCCCCAACTAAAAGCAAGAGCTGGATATATTTATTATACAAACGTATTATGATAAATATATCCACACACAACAACACATTGTATCCCAGTCAGAAGGAGAAGAAGAATGATGACAGAACATCTGGCCCACCTATGACATGTCCCCTCCCCCTCCTCCCGGGCCTAGGTCAGGTGTGGTGTATCCTCTCCCCTCCCCACCTGTAACAGAGGGGTCCGGGCTGTCACTTTCACCACCTGCCGCCTTCCATTGGGAGCCAACACCGTCACCCCGGCACCGCTGGCCGCCATACTGGCTGACGCTGCGGAAGCTTTCAAGTAACTTTATTGAAACGGCAACATTCAGACAGAGCGGAGTGCCAGGCACACGGGAGAGCTGCTGCGATGCGGAGGCGAGCCCCGCCGGTTGCCATGACACTGAAAACCCGCTCAGTCACGCCTGCCGTACGTCCTCTGTACGCCTTAACCACGCCTATCGTACGCCTTCTGTGCGCCAAAACCACGCCTACCGTACGTCCTCTGTGCACCTCAACCACGCCTACCGTACGTCCTCTGTGCGCCTTAACCACGCCTACCGCGCGCCTCAACCACGCCTACCGTACGCCCTCTGTGAGCCTTACCCACGCCTACCGTACGCCCTCTGGACGCCTCAGCCGCGCCTTGTAGCGTCCCACTCCATCCCCGAAACACTACCCAGAGCACGCCCTCTGGAATCCCCTAACCCCGCCCAGTGGTTGCCCATAGCATGGCGGAAACCCCGCCCCCGCTTCTCTCCATCCTATTAGCAGAGCTGAACATGGTAATCGCATGTATGAGATGTATGTTGGATTATTATACATAGATCGGTTCCATATGAGAATAGCATAGAATGAAACAATGTAACTAGATTGACTGTCTGTTAAGATCTAATGATAATTCAAGTTTTTCTAATCACATATATGTGTATATATATATACACACACGTACAACAGTATATATTACATTTAAATACTATTACATTAATTATATATATATATGTATATACATATATTGTGCAAAATTCACTTCTTCGCACATGTGCGTTATGTTGCATAAATAATATAGAAAATATAAATATACCGTATATCTGTGCGCCTGAGTCACAAACCAATATACGCCTAAAAACTGGCCACCCTACGTCGACGTATCTTACTTACCCCGGCGTAACGTGGGCGCATTTTTCATCTGGACGCATGTTGCTGCTCCCATTGATTAGCCATTCAAATATGCAAATGAAGGGAAATCCGCTGATTCACGAATGTACGTGCGCCCGGCGCAGGCTCTACGCAACGCGCGTAAGTTTTCCGTCCGGCGTAAAGTTATTCCCCATAAAGGAGGTGTAAATCAGCACCAGACATGCAAAGGTCTGCACCAGGGAACTCAAGCCTACGTATTTTACGTAGGACGTGGGTCTGGCTGGGCGTAGGTTACGTTAACGGCGTACACAGTGATCCAAGCGTATCTTAGGCAGTTGTTCAGACGTGGTGGTGAGCATACGCACGGGGATAGGTCCACGTCTCGATGCATGCGCAGTTCGTTTTAAGTACTTGTCTGGCGCCCGGCCCATCATTTGCATTGGGTCACGCTTCATTAGCATGGATCACGCCCACTTCCACCTACTTCCACTTACGCCAGCCTGCGCCTTCGAAATATACGCTACGCCGGCGCAGAGTTGGGAGCAATAGCTTGCTGAATTCAGTGCATGCTGCGCCGGCGTAGCGTACTGTGTGTGCGCTACGCCGGCGTAAATATGCGCCCATCTCTGTGAATCCGGGCCATAGTGCCTTAAAAAAAGTATTCATACCCCTTGAAATTTTCCACATGTTGTCATATTACAACCAAAAAACGTAAGTGTATTTTATTGGGATTTTATGTGATAGACCAACACAAAGTGGCACATAATTGTGAGGTGGAAGGAAAATTATAAATGATTTTCATATTTTTTTTTTTTACAAATAAATATGTGAAAAGTGTGGCATGTATTCGTATTCAGCCCCCTTTACTCTGATACCCGTAACTAAAATCTAGTGGAACCAAATGCCTTCAGAAGCCACCTAAATAGTAAATAGAGCCCACCTGTGTGTAATTTAATCTCAGTATAAATACAGCTGTTCTGTGAAGCCCTCGGAGGTTTGTTAGAGAACCTTAGTGAACAAACAGCATCATGAAGACCAAGGAACACACCAGACAGGTTAGGGATAAAGTTGTGGAGAAGTGTAAAGCAGGGTTAGGTTATAAAAAAAAAATATCCCAAGCTTTGAACATCTCACAGAGTTCTGTTCAATCCATCATCTGAAAATAAAAAGAGTATGGCACAACCGCACACCTACCAAGACATGGCCGTCCACCTAAACTGGCCGGGCAAGGAGAGCGTTCATTAGAGAAGCAGCCAAGAGGACCATGGTAACTCTGGAGGAGCTGCAGAGATCCACAGCTCAGGGGGGAGAATCTGTCCACAGGAGAACTATTAGTCGTGCTCTCCACAAATCTGCTCTTTATAGAATGACAAGTGACATAAGTGACAAGAAGAAAGACATTGTTGTAAGAAAACTATAAAAGTCCAGTTTGTAGTTTGTGAGAAGCCATGTGGGGGACACAGCAAACATGCGGAAGAAGGTGCTCTGGTCAGATGAGACCATAATTGAACTTTTTATGGGATAGGCCAACACATTTTATTTTTGGTTGTAACATGCCAAAATGTGGAAAATGTCAAGGGGTATGAATACTTTTTCAAGGCACTGTATGTATAGTGTTGGGACGTTAGGTAGAAGCTGCCTAGCAACAGAAGGACGCTAGGTGGCCACAAGCAACTGTGTCCTAGCAACATAAGGATGCTAGGAGGCAGAAGCTGCTAACATTTACATATGTATAGTGTAAGGACCTTAGGAAGAAGCTGCCTGAGTCCTAGCAACAGAACCACGCTAGGTGGTCACAGGCACCTGAGTCCTAGCAACAGAAGGATTCTAGGTGGCAGAAGCTGTTAACATGTACATAGGTATAGTGTTAGGATGTTAGGTAGAAGATGCCTGAGTCCTAGCAACAGAAGGTGGCAACAGGCATATGTGTCCTAGCAACATAAGAATGCTAGGGGGTAGAAGTTTCTAACATTTACATATGTAGGGCCAGATTCAGCAAGACTTGCGCTGAAGTATATCGATATGCGCCGCGTAAGTGTAAAGATGTGCCGTATTATCTATGTGGCCGTACCCACCAAACTAGATGTGACAGAAAATGGGCCATTTCCGATCGGCTTAACTTTCCCTCGCCAGAGTATCGTAAGCGCATATTTTCGCTTGTCGCATCCGTCGCACCTATTGATTTCCCCTGCAAATATGCAAATTAGGGGGAGATTTCCCGAATCGCGAACGGATTAGCACCATACGCTGGCTACATGCGCCGCGCATATGTGGAACGGCTAGCGCAAAGTTATTCCTACAAATAGCTGCTTTATCTTTACTCCTGACGGCCACAGGTCAGCAGGAGAGCAGCTACAGCAGCAGCGTTACCGACGAAACTAGCAAGCTGAACAACCACACGTGCAAGGACAACACCCCTGTGTGCCAACATGCCAGGGGCAGCCGTGGTCCTAGCACTACTAATGGGTCCCCCGGAACGAAGGAGGCGGGCACGTGAGAGGATATACCGCACGCGCATGAGACTCTTTGGCATGGGGGATGAGGAGGTGTATCGCCTATTCAGATTCAGCCCAGATGCAATACTTGAACTAACCACAACCCTGCAGGGTGACATCACCAGCCCAACACACCGCTCACAAGCAGTGCAGCCACTGGTGAAGGTCCTGGCAACACTTCATTTCCTTGCAAGTGGATCATTCCAGCGTACAAGTGGAGTGGTGGCTGGGATGTCACAGTTCTCCATGAGCAGATGTGTGCACCAGGTTGTCCCTGCAATCCTCAGACGCATTTCCAACCAGTTCATCAGACCAACCACTGAGGAGCTGCGGCTGAAGGCAATGACAGATTTCTACAGCATTGCCAGATTCCCACGCACTGTGGGGGCCATTGATTACACACATGTGGCACTCCAGCCCCCCAGTGCCACAGAGCACATATACCGCAATCGGAAGCATTGGCACTCCATCAACGTACAGGTGATAACCGATGCCCAACGCCTCATATGGCACGTCCGTGCCAAACACCCCGGATCCAGCCATGACAGCTTCATATACAATCAGAGCCCCATCCCAATGGAATTCGAACAGAACATGTATGGGGACAGCTGGCTGGTTGGTGAGTGACATGGGTGGCAGGCATGACTATCCCCTCCCATGATGCACATCACAAGGGGCACATGCATGACTAACATCCTCCTGTCTTTTCCCTTACAGGTGACTCTGCATATGCACTGGGACCCCATCTAATGACTCCTTTCCGGAACCCCCAAACCAGAGGAGAGAGAAGATACAATGCGGCACATATCAAAACTCGTGCAGTGGTGAAGCAAACATTTGGGCTCCTGAAGTCCCGTTTCCGCTGCCTGGATAAGTCTGGGGGGGCCCTATTGTATTCCCCTACCTTTGTGTGTCAGATCATCGGTGCATGTTGCATTCTGCACAACTTTGCCATGAGAAAGGGCCTGCAGATTGACATTCGTAATGACCTGACCACCCAACCAGACAGCCCCCCCTGCCAGAGGAGACCTATTCAGCTGATGGAAGAGCAGTCAGGAGGGTCCTCGCCGTAGGCATCTTTGGACACTAAACCAAAACATTAATCACACAGACAATGCACGCATGCACACCACTGATGTCCCTAGATCACACACACCACATGCACATCGCATTGGATTAGCCCAAGTCCAACATGCAGGACTTGGGAGCAGCAACGCCGGCGTCAAGGCTCCAATGATGTCGCTGTCCATTCATACACCATTCACACGTCATTCACACAGCCGTGGAGATAACTTCTCCACCACGGCCGAGGGTGACACCCCTTACTGGCAGGAGTGCCACCCCCTCACATTCACACACCATTAACACTGTCCCCTGCACTCCTGACCGTGTGCAGTTCAACTGAAATAAAAAACTCATAACCTGAGCATAAATAAAATAAAAAACTCATAACCTGAGCATAAATAAAATAAAAAACTCAAAAATATATCCAAAAAAAAAAAAGCCCTCATCTGGGCTGACGGGGGCTTTTTCTTGTGGGCCCTCTCTGGCTCCTCAGCTGCCTGGAGGGAGTGGGTGGGGGTGGGGGGGCATCTGGAGGTGGCTGATCCCCGGGTGGGCCACTCCTGGCAGGTGTTGGCTGCATGCCCTCCAAGGCCACGGCAATCCGGCTCAGATAATGATTGGTCTGGGCCTGCATCCTCAGCTGGCGGGTGACATTATGCCGCTGGTCACGCTGCCTCTGCCTCCCCTGTTCCCGGACGGCTGCAGTGAGGTGCCGAACATCAGCCTGCACCTCCCCCAGGCTGGTCACCACTGCAGCGCAGTTGCAGCTGACGTCCTGCACAGCGTTCGTCAGCTGGGACACGGAGCCCAGGCTGTCAACTAGACGGTCAAGATGCCCAGCAATCTCCCCCATCTGCTGGGTCTGCCTGGCCTGGTCCCGGGCCATTTGGTCATGGACCACGTCAGACACCCCCCTGGTCTTCCAGGTCGCCTTCCTGGGGCCAGGAGATGGTTGTCCCCGGGGGGATGGAGTCGCCCTTGAGGGGCTTCCTATGATGGGGGAGGGGATCTGAGAGGGCCCTGCAGAAGGGGAGGACTCCTCCAAAATTAAAAGAAAGTCCTGCTCTGGAAAGGCAGGCTCCTCCTCAACCACCTCAGCAGGTGAGGTGTGGGCACTCTCCTCCATCTCATGCTCTTCACCACCCAGGGGGTCGGGCTCAGGATCCTGTTGGGGGGTTGGGGTGGACTGGCCGCCGACAGATGATGGCCCAGCTCCGTCATCTGTGGATGACACAAAGCAGACACATGTTGGTGGTCCCATACACTTGGCACATGTACCCTCCTCTCCCACATGCAACACACCAAATAGGGGATAAAAAACACTTACCTGTCCTGGAGCCTTCCTCCACAGAATCATAGCCTGGTACCCCCTCCAACTGCTCCCTCTCCAGGCAGCGGGCGACCACCTCCTCCTCCGTGGTCAGGCTGACCGCACATGGGAGTCCACCACCCGTGCCCCTCTCATGCCTCCTAATGGCGGCCACCTTGCCCCGGACTTTGCGCCTCAGATCATTAATTTTTTTGCCGATATCGGCAGCAGTCTGGGTGGAGTAGCCCAGGGCATTGACCCTGCCAGCATTGACTCCAGGATGCCCTGGTCTTCCGACTTTTCCTGCCGTGGAGGAAGTCGTTAAACGCCTCCATAGCAGAGATCACTAGGGTGAGCTCCTGGGCATTAAAGTTGAGGTTTCTCCTCTCTTTGGGGGGAACGGGAGCAGCCATCATAAAGCAAAAGAAACTTCCCTGGGGTGGGGGAAACCGGATATTCTTTTGCGCCGGAAAGGCGCATCTACGGCCGGTTTTTATACGCGCAACAGAAGACAGTGCGCTGGCGTTTCCCATTGGTGAATACTGGAGTTTACTCACTAGTTCGCGTCAGCGCAACGTATATGCGTTGCGCTACGCCGGATAAAATATGCGCGCATCTACCTGAATCTGGCCCGTATAGTGTTAGGACATTAGGTAGAAGCTGCCTGAGTCCTAGCAACAAAAGGACACTAGGCGGCCACATGCATCTGTGTCCTAGCAACATAAGGATGGTAGGAGGTAGAAGTTTCTAACATTTACATATGTATAGTGTTAGGACCTTAGGAAGAACCTTCCTGAGTCCTAGCAACAGAAGCACGCTAGGAGGCAGAAGCTGCTAACATTTACATATGTATAGTGTTAGGACCTTGGGTAGAAGCTACCTGAGTCCTAGCAACAGAAGAATGCTAGGCGGCCACAGGCATCTGTGTCCTAGCAATATAAGGATGCTAGGAAGTAGAAGCTGCTAACATTTACATATGTATAGTGTTAGGACCTTAGGAAGAAGCTAACTGAGTCTTAGCAACAGAAAGACGCTAGGCGGCAGAAGCTTCTAACATCTTCTAACATTTATATATGTATAGTGTTAGGACGTTTGGTAGAAGCAGGGTGAGTCCTAGCAACAGAAGGACGCTAGGCGGCAGAAGCTGCTAACATTTATATATGTATAGTGGTAGGACCTTAGAAAGAAGCTGCCCGAGTCCTAGCAACAGAAGGATGCTAGGTGGCATCTGTGTCCTAGCAACAGAAGGATGCTAGGAGGCATATGTGTCCTAGCAACAGAAGGACGCTAGGAGGCATCTGTGTCCTTGAAACATTAGGATGCTAGGAAGTAGAAGCTGCTAACATTTATAGTGTTAGGACATTGGGTAGAAGATGCCCGAGTTCTAGCAACAAAAGGATGCTAGGTGGCAAAGCCTGCTGATGTTTACATGCATCTAGTGTACAGCCCAAATACAGTGTATACTCTATTAGAGTACAAGAGTTGCATGCATCCCAACAACGAAAACAACGAATAGCAATAACTGCCTGCATCCCAACAATGAATAGCAATAACTGCCTGCATCCCAACAACGAATAGCAATAACTGCCTGCATCCCAACAACGAATAGCAATAACTGCCTGCATCCCAACAACGAATAGCAATAACTGCCTGCTTTCCAACAACGAATAGCAATAACTGCCTGCATCCCAACAACGAATAGCAATAACTGCCTGCATCCCAACAACGAATAGCAATAACTGCCTGCTTTCCAACAACGAATAGCAATAACTGCCTGCATCCCAACAACGAATAGCAATAACTGCCTGCATCCCAACAACGAATAGCAATAACTGCCTGCATCCCAACAACGCATAGCAATAACCGCCTGCATCCTAACAACAAATAATAGCAATAACTGCCTGCATCCCAACAACGAATAGCAATAACCGCCTGCATCCTAACAACAAATAATAGCAATAACCGCCTGCATCCTAGCAAAGAATAATAGCCATAGCCATCTGTGTCCTAGCAACAAAAGATGCTTGGTATCAGAAGCCATTTGCATCCTAGCAACAGGAGGACACTAGGCGGCTGAAGCCTTTTACATCCAAGGCACAGAAGGATGCTCAGTGGCTTTCTTCTACCAATAGAGTGCAATCACTACACAATGTCGGCCCTGAGCAGCCATGGTGGTCATTAGAGGCCATTTAGCGCTGTCGGCACGCAATCGTTGCGTATTTTATACACAGGATCTTGCTGAAAGCTTCTGCACAGTAAAGCGCAACGTTACTTTAAACAATGGATACAATCACGCCTTAACGCACATCAACGCACATAATTTTTTTTCTGTGCATTGTCGTGTAATTGAGCTTTTATTGTCAATATAAATATGGAAGACGGGTGAACCCCTGGGGTGAGGATATATATGTTTTTTGCATAATGGCCAGTTCCAGGAATCCAGACAATGGTGGTTTTAGCCAAATCCGAACACAAATAATTCCTGCATTCCGGAACTATTTGCATGATGATTTTTACATAAGGTACATTGATAAACAGATGTGTCCTGCGTCAGTGGCTAGACACAGCGCCTGTCGGATTTCTTCCTCTTTTTTATTTTTTTATTTGTGCGATCGTCTTTCCTACGGCTAAGCAAACGATGAGATATACGAAGGATTACGCAACCGGGACCCATTTGTTATTGTCATCTGCAGCCTTGAAGCTGACCCCTTCTGTCCAAAGATAACCCTCTCTTTTTGTCCTGAGTTATGAGCAACCCTAAAAATGTTACAGTTGTCACAGGAACAGGAAGTAAGGGGAAATCTTCCCACGGGGGGCACCAATTCCAGTGACAACTATCAACTATCTCCCCTCATTCAGGAGAGATTTGGGCCCAGATTCATAGAGCAATTACGCCTGTCTAACTGGTGTTAGACAGGAGTAATTTCAAATTTTGCGCGCCGTATCACTAGTTTGAATCCTCAAACCATGATACGGCGGCTTCGGGCTTCGTTCCGAGAGGCTTACGTCTTTGTAAGCCTTCGGATCTACGCTGCGATATTTTTGCGGCCGCTGGGAGGAGTTTGCGTCGTTTTCATGCGTCGGGGTATGCAAATTTGTTTTTACGGCGATCCACGAAGGTACGAGTGTCCCTCGCAATCGCCTACGTCATTTTTTGGCTACGTAATGTTAGACAAGCTTTTTGCTGGTCTAACAGTGCGTAACCCATGTAAAGTATGGCCGTCGTTCCCGCGTCGATTTGAAAATATATATATTTTTTTAACGTAACTCGTTCGGGAATAGGAATGTACTTAAACGACGCTACTACGACGTAACGACGTGATTTCGCGCAATGCACGGCGGGAAATTTGCGAACGGAGCATGCGCAGTTCGATCGCCGCGGGAACGCGCCTATTTTAAATGCTTCACGCCCCCTACTCGCGCAGATGGATTGCGACGGGAGAAATACACTACGCCGCCGTCGTTTACTGGACAAAATCTACCTGGATTCCACGTAGAGCCAGGTAAAAAACGGCGGCGTAGTGTATTTCTGATACGCTACGAGAATCTAATTCTCTCTGAATCTGGGCCTTGGTCTTTTTGCACACTGATGCATTTTTACCCTGCTAAAAACACAACAAAAACGCATTGCCTTTAAATCCTATGGGACTCTTCACTTCGCTGTGCGTGCGTTTTCGAAAAAGTCCTGCTTGCCACATCTTTGGTGTGGTTATGAAAAAATAAAAGCACCAAAAAGCGCAGGTCTCCATTGAAATTAATAAAAAAGGCAAAAAAAAAAAATACAACAAAAATGAACCTGCCCAAGTTTCACAGGTGCATGCTGGGTAATAGGCGCCCAACAAATGCACCAAAATGGCACCTTAACCGCTTAAGGACCGCCGCACGACGTTTCACGTAGACAGAATGGTACGGCTGGGCAAATGGGCGTACAGGTACGTCCCCTTTAATTTTGCCGCTGTGTGGTCGCGCGCACGCTGCCGACCGTGCCCACGGGACCCACGGACTTGATGTCCACCGGTGTCCCGCGATCGGTTCACAGAGCTGAAGAACGGGGAGATGTCAGTGTAAACACAACGGGCCAGATTCAGAAAGAATTTACATTGGCGTATCTGTTGATACGCCACGTAAGTTCTCGGATGCGCCGGCGTATCTTTTTTCTGTATTCAGAAACCAAGATACGCCGGAATTTTGCTAAGATACGAGCGGCGTAAGTCTCTTACGCTGTTGTTTACGCTGGCCACTAGGGTCGCTTCCGTAGATTTACGCATAGAATATGCAAATGAGCTAGATACGCCGATTCAGAAACGTACGTGCGCTCGGCGCCTTGATTTACGTCGTTTACGTAAGGCTTTTTTTCGCGTAACGTTACCCCTGCTATAGGAGGCGTAGCCAATGTTAAGTATGGACGTCGGGACAGCGTCAAATCTTCCGTCGTTTGCGTAAGTCGTTTGCGAATAGGGCTGTGCGTAAGTTACGTTCACGTCGAAAGCAATGAGTATTTGTGACGTGATTTCGAGCATGCGCTATGGGATACGTCCACGGACGGCTCATTCGCCATTCGTAAAGAGCGTCAATTACGCGGGGTCACGATTAATTTACATGGATCCCGCCCACCTTCTACCTACTTTGAATTACGCAGGCTTACGCCGGCCCATTTGTGCTAAGCCGCCGTAACTTACGGCGCAAATTATTTCTGAATAGGGTACCTGCCTCTGTAAGTTACGGCGGCGTAGTGTAAATGGGCCGGCGTAAACCCGCGTAATTCAAAGTAGGTGGAAGGTGGGCGTGATCCATGTAAATGAGATACGCTACGCCCGCCGAAATTTACGCAGATCTTTCTGAATCTGGCCCAACATCTCCCCGTTCTTCCTAGGGACATGTCACTGATCGTCTGTTCCCTGTCATTGGGAACAGCGATCGGTGATGTGTCACTCGTAGCCACGCCCCCTAACAGTTAGAATCACTCCCAACGACACACTTAACCCCTTCAGCGCCCCCTACAGGTTAACCCCTTCACTGCCAGTGTCATTTTTACAGTACCAGTGCATTTTTATAGCACTGTTCGCTGTAAAAATGACAATGGTCCCAAAAATGTGTCAAAAGTGTGCGCCATAATGTCGCAGTCACAATAAAAATCGCTGATCGCCGCCATTACTAGTAGTTAAAAAAATTTATATTAAAATGCCATAAAAATTTTCCCAATTTTGTAGACGCTATAACTTTTGCGCAAACCAATCAATAAACGCTTATTGTGATTTTCTTTTTTATACCAAAAATTGTAGAATACATATCGGCCTAAACTGAGGAAATAATTAGTTTTTTATATACTTTTTGGGGATATTTATTATAGCAAAAAGTAAAAAATATAGAATTTTTTAAAAAAAATCGTCGCTCTATTTTTGTTTATAGCGCAAAAGATAAAAAACCGCAGAGGTGATCAAATACCACCATAAGAAAGCTCTATTTGTGGGGAAAAAAGGACGCCAATTTTGTTTGGGAGCCACGTCGCACGACCGCGCAATTGTCAGTTAAAGCGACGCAGTGGCGAATCGCAAAAAGTGACCAGGTATTTGGCCAACCAAATGGTCCGGGGGTTAAGTGGTTAAATGTGGCAAAAATGCATGTTTGGTATTTATTTTATATAAGTACCTAAAATAAACAAAAAAAATAAATATTGCTGTCTGTGGGGATTCCCCGTCTCTGTTTGTTCTGTTTACTGTTATCACCGAGAGTGAAAGCAGAAATCCGAAATTTTGGGTGGCCGCCAGAAAAGGAATAGAGGGGAAACCTTCCAATGGGGGCACTAGTTCTGGTGACAGCCAGGGATTTCCTCTCACTTCCTGTTTGGCGATGGGACAGGAAGTGAAGGTAAATCTCCTCAATTGGACACAGATGGCGGGGAAAAAAAAATCTGACAGGGGTTATAACCCTCTCTTAGTCTATCCAAAATGAAAAAAAAATGTTTTGCCTATACAGTAGTTCTACTTTAACATGTAAAAAAAGTGCAGGAGCTTGTGCAGGAGTCGTGTTGTGTGTAGCACCCTCTAGTGTGCTAGATTAGGTGCAGTGTAGGAAAATTTGGCTTGTCTGAGAGCCAGGCCTGGGTTGAATCTGGGTCAGGGCTGATACACTCAGGGAGACTGGTTGATTCAACAAGCAGCATCTCTGGTGCCTCTCCCTGCTTTCTAGAACCTTGGAGAAGATTCTAGAAGTAGTGGGCGGAAACTAGGAGGAGCTGCTTGGCATATTTATGAGGTCCTGACCAATCCCCAGTGGAAGGAGTTGGAAGGGGGATGGTTTGCCTCATAAATGTTCATGGGTCAATGCTATTCTATTTGTTTCTTCTTAGGGGGTGCGCTACACGTGGCCTCATGAACCTCAATGGACGCATCTTTAAATACTGAATACTCTTGTGTGCATGCGCAGGAATTACTTTGGTTAATGAAGATGACTGAAGACCCTGAACCTGGAAGGAGACCGGCGAAGATGTCAGCAGTGGTGAGAGAGATTCCAGACATCACAGCACTGGAATGGAGGTAAGTGACACTTAGGCCTCATTCACACCTATCTGTGCACTCAAGTGGCGCCCTGCTGGCACAGGATACAAAGGTGTTCCACACATCCCAGTGTAGGCAGTCCCATTTATGTCTGTTGGGACCCAGCGACTTTCCTGACAGAAATATCCGAACTCCGAACAGCAACTGCATCTGATTGGATGCAACTGCTGTTTGGTCAACCGTTTTCGTCCAAAAAATCTTTTGAAAATCTGTCATTTGGACAGTTTGTTCGTTTTTGGTCGAGTTAAAGTAAACCCATCGGACAGTTTAAAAAAAAAACAGTTACATTCCCGGCAGTTGCTGGAATGTAACTGTCACCAGGGCTGGTGCAAGGATTTTTGACACCCTAGCGAAAAACAAATTTTGCTGCCCCCCCCTGGCTCCACCCCAGACTCCACCCCCTTTGCAATGCCCACGTTCCCCATCTTTTTAATGAAGCGCCCATCAAATGCAACCTCACCAGCACCCATCAAATACAGCCTCATCAATGCCCATCAATGCAGCCTCATCAATAACCATCAATGCAGCCTCATCAGTGCCCATCAATGCAGCCTCACCAGTGCCCATCAAATGCAGCCTCACCAGCACCCAGTAATGCAGCCTTACCAGCGCCCATCAAATGCAGTCTCACCATCGCCCATCAATGCAGCCTCACCAGCACCCATTAATGCAGCCTCACCAGGGCCCATAAATGCAGCCTCACCAGCGCTCATTAATGCAGCCTCACCAGGGCCCATTAATGCAGCCTCACCAGCGCTCATTAATGCAGCCTCACCAGCGCTCATTAATGCAGCCTCACCAGGGCCCATAAATGCAGCCTCACCAGGGCCCATAAATGCAGCCTCACCAGGGCCCATAAATGCAGCCTCACCAGTGCCCATTAATGGAGCCTTTCTAGCGCCCATTAATGCAGCCTCACCAGCGCCCATCAATGCAGCCTCAACAGCGCCCATCAATGCAGCCTCAGCAGCGCCTATCAATGCAGCCTCACCAAGGACCATTAATGCAGCCTCACCAGCGCCCATTAATGCAGCCTCACCAGGGACCATTAATGCAGCCTCACCAGCGCTTATTAATGCAGCCTCACCAGGGCCAATTATTGCAGCCTCACCAGGGCCCATCAATGTAGCCTCACCAGGGCCCATTAATGCAGCCTCACCAGGGCCCATAAATGCAGCCTCACAATGCCTATCAATGCAGCCTCAACAGCGCCCATCAATGCAGCCTCACCAGCGCTCATTAATGCAGCCTCACCAGCGCCCATCAATGCAGCCTTATCAGTGCCCATCAATGCAGCCTACCAGCGCGCATTAATGCAACCTCACCAGAAAAAAAAGTGCTGTACTGGAACATGTTAAAATGCATCAAAAATACACCGGAACGCACCCAAACGCAAAAAAAAGAACAGCAAAAACGCACCGGACCATGCAGTGCAGTGAAAAAAACCCCAGGAAAAATAAGAAAAAATTCATCTGGAAACGGATCATGTATGTATGTATGTATGTGAGATAGGCACCAGGGATGAGCTCAGGCGTGTGCAGATCCTGGTCCAAACCCACATGGGCGAGCCCACCAGGAAGGTGTCACCTTTACTGGGCCAATCATCTGCAGACAAGGCCTTCCCCGCCCCCCCACCTGCACATACACAAGGGCTGTGTATACATGCCGCTACTGGATTGGGGAAACGCCTTGACCACTTATGATTGGCCTAGGGTTGCCACATTTTCTTCAAGTCAAACCCAAACACTTTAGCGGCGCAATGCAATTTTTTTTTTTATAGTATAAACTATACATATATTTTGCAATTAAATAACATTTCTAATCATATGAAGTTAATCACAAGAGTCCCCTTTACATCAGAGTCCCCAGAGTTCCCCTTTTACATCTGAACTCGCAGAGTTCCCTTTAATTGTAAGGGGGACTCTGATGTAAGGGGGGACTCTGCAAACTCTGATGTAAGGGGGGACTCTGCAAACTCTGATGTAAGGGGGGTCTCCGTAGACTCTGATGTAAGGGGGGAATCTGCAAACTCTGATGTAAGGGGGGACTCGGCAGACTCTGATGTAAGGGCGGAATCTGCAGACTCTGATGTAAGGGGGGACTCTGCAGACTCTGATGTAAGGGGGTCTCCGTAGACTCTGATGTAAGGGGGGAATCTGCAAACTCTGATGTAAGGGGGGACTCGGCAGACTCTGATGTAAGGGGGGAATCTGCAAACTCTGATGTAAGGGGGGACTCGGCAGACTGATGTAAGGGGGGAATCTGCAAACTCTGACGTAAGGGGGGACTCGGCAGACTCTGATGTAAGGGGGGAATCTGCAAACTCTGATGTAAGGGGGTCTCTGCAGACTCTGATGTAAGGGGGTCTCTGCAGACTCTGATGTAAGGGGGTCTCTGCAGACTCTGATGTAAGGGGGGTCTCCATAGACTCTGATGTAAGGGGGGTCTCCATAGACTCTGATGTAAGGGGGGAATCTGAAAACTCTGATGTAAGGGGGTCTCTGCAGATTCTGATGTAAGGGGGAACTCTGCAGACTCTGATGTAAGGGGGAACTCTGCAGACTCTGATGTAAGGGGGAACTCTGCAGACTCTGATGTAAGGGGGACTCTGCAAACTGATGTAAGGGGGGTCTCCGTAGACTCTGATGTAAGGGGGGAATCTGCAAACTCTGATGTAAGGGGGTCTCTGCAGATTCTGATGTAAGGGGGAACTCTGCAGACTCTGATGTAAGGGGGAACTCTGCAGACTCTGATGTAAGGGGGAACTCTGCAGACTCTGATGTAAGGGGGAACTCTGCAGACTCTGATGTAAGGGGGAACTCTGCAGACTCTGATGTAAGGGGGACTCTGCAAACTCTGATGTAAGGGGGGTCTCCGTAGACTCTGATGTAAGGGGGGAATCTGCAAACTCTGATGTAAGGGGGTCTCTGCAGATTCTGATGTAAGGGGGAACTCTGCAGACTCTGATGTAAGGGGGAACTCTGCAGACTCTGATGTAAGGGGGAACTCTGCAGACTCTGATGTAAGGGGGAACTCTGCAGACTCTGATGTAAGGGGGAACTCTGCAGACTCTGATGTAAGGGGGAACTCTGCAGACTCTGATGTAAGGGGGAACTCTGCAGACTCTGATGTAAGGGGGAACTCTGGGGACTCTAACATAAGGGGTGCTCTGGCAACCCTGATTTAAGGGGGAACACTGAGAACTCTGATGTACGGAGAGGACTCTGATGTAAGGGGGAACACTGTGGTCTCTGGTGTAAAGGGGAACTCTGATGTAAGGGGTGCTCTGAGAACTCTGATTTACCTTAGTGTACTCTCTCAGAGGCAGGAGGAAGAAGGGGGGAGACTTCAGTCACAGACACTCACCCCTTGGTAGTCGGCACCTCTCCTCCAGATGTATCTGAGGCTGCTGGACTTCAAATTTCTGACCCCAACTTTCCTTTTCTGAGGTACAGTGCCAGGGATTGGAGTGTGGGCAGACACAGAGGGGTAGGTGTGTTGGGGGGGGGGGGAGGTGTTAGTGATGGATTTGGGCAGTGTGAAAGAGTGTAACAGACACTCTCAGCTCAGACAACTGCTGCCAGTAACCCTGCTGGAAAACCGTAGTCTAAATAATGTGTCCGGGTTTCAGGCAGTCTAAAACCCGGACGCATGATTCCAAACCCAAACTGTCCGGGTGAATCCTGGACAGGTGGCAACCCTAGATTGGCCCAGTACTTCCTGGCGGGTTCGCTCACCTGGGTTCTTGACTAGGAATCCCTATACACCTGAGCTCACCCCTAATAGGGACCTAAGATTGTAAGTTACTTGAGGGCAGGAGCCAATGTGACTGTACAAATTATAAAGCGTTCCGTCAATTGTCGGCGCCATATAAATGCCTGTATGAAATATTAAAGGGTCACTAAAGAATTTTTTTTTTAAATAAATGTTTTTAATTTTTTTTTAAATTACATTTTTTTTAAAAAAAATTAAAATGAATAAAAAATGATTTTTTGTTTTTAAATAACAAACATGTTATACTTACCTCCACTGTGCAGCTCGTTTTGCACAGAGTGGCCCCGATCCACGTCTTCTGGGGTCCCTCAGCGGCTGTCTCTGCTGCTCCCCGCAATTACTCACCACAGTCATGCGAGAGCTCGCATTGGTGGTCACTAATTGCGGGCGCGCTCCCGTGATACAGCGGGCGGCCATAGCCGCTCACTGTATCACTCGGCCCCGCCCCTCGGCGTGCCGCGTCACTGGATGTGATTGACAGCAGCACCAGCCAATGGCTGCGCTGCTCTAAATCCATCCGCTCTAGCCAATCAGCGGCCAGGCTGAGCGGTGAAGAGGATATCGGGACTTTCGAGTGGTCAGGTAAGTATAACGGGGGCTCGGGGGGGGGGGGGCGAAGCATCAGATGTTTTTTTACCTTAATGCATAGATTGCATAAAAGGAGTTGTAAAGGATTGTTTTTTTTTTTGCCTAAAATGAATGTCTGCAAGGTAGACAGACAGAATAGTGTAACGATTCTGTTAAGAAACAAGTAAATTCCAATTAAATTCCTTCATCTATATCACCTCCGGCATTCTAGTTTCTGTTCTCTCATTCACTTCCAGGTTTGCGGCGCTCGTTCATGTTAGAACTACATTTCCCAGTATGCATTGCGGCACACCCAGTAATTCACACCTCCTTGAAGTCTCTAACACATAGAGAGTGTCCTGCCGCACAGATGTAGTTCCCAGGAGGGGGGGAGCACGTCACTGACCACCGCAGTAAAGCCTCCCTTCACGGTGGTGAGTAACAATCAGACAAGCAGGAAGTGAACAGAACAGAGAAGAAATAGAGCAACTTCTGAGCAAAAACGAACAATGAGGAAGTGAAAAGAGGAATGTCTGCAGGTAAAAGATGCTTATTATGAAAAAAAAAATTATTTTACAACTCCTTTAATAATAGCGAGCACTTCTAGGTCGCCAAGCAGCTAAGCCAAGACGAGCGCAATCGCCAATGCGCAATTCTCAGATCTGTTGTTAAAGACCACCAGGTCTTAGCTCCACATGCATAACTCCCAACTTTTTGAGATGGGAATGAGGGACACCTATCAGCAAAAGTGTGCAGGCATAGGACACACCCCCTGCCACACCCCCTTAAAGGAGAATTGCACTTGTGTTTTGTTTTTTTTACCACTACTATTCCTTTATATTGGCTTTTGCAATTTACAAATGCAGCCATCAGATGAAATGTTTAGCACTGGAAAACACCTTTTGATAGATAAATAAATTGATAGATTTTTATACCTATATATAGATCATACCAAAATGAGGGACAAATGAGGAGGAATGAGGGACAGAGGGACAATGCTCAAAATCAGGGACAGTTGGAAGCGATGCATATGCACCCTATTAAAAAAAAAAAAAAGTGTCCCATTGGAATGATGCGCTTAGGCGCCCCCGACCCCCTGTGCTATTTTATTAGGAATATCTCCTCTGTGTAGTCCAGGCCCCCTCCCCTCCTGATCCCTCCTCCTCCCCTTCATCTCAGTCTCTGCTGGGACGGATGTGGGACTTGCTTGATCTAATCTGCAGCAGTTATTCAGTCCTTTGTAACTTTCTTTTTTTTTCTTTTTTGTCTTTTCAGCTCCTCTCAAGTTACCTGCTATTTACCCACTAAAGACCCCCTAAGTGACTTCACCCTGATGACTTTAACGGCTCTTTAATGAGGAAATGGCAAGCCTTTTGGGAAAGGGGGAGGTCCAGGCTGCCCTTAAAGGGTTAATTTAAAGCCCCCCTCCTCCTGCCCCCTTTAGTGCAGTTTATTCCAAATCCCCAGATCCCGAGCTTAGCACACACAGACGGTCTGCTGAGCCCTGAGCAAGCATTGCTTGGTGCAGATCTGGGACTGGATAAGGGAGATCAGAGAGATCCCAGTGTAGATCACCTTCCCACCCACCCACCTCCATCCATCCATCCATCAAAGGTGGCTTCATTCATAAGCAGCATATCCAGGGGCTCGCCAGGACCCGCTGCAGTTCCTGAAGTTCCACTTCCCTCTGAATTTAGGATTGGGCTCCCCTTAGGCTCCATTGAGTGGATTTCATCTCACGTTTCCTCAACTTTTGCAAGGAACTGGTTCATCTGCACCTGTCCATCCCTGTGATTGACCTTGGACTCTTATTACTGAAAGAGGAGTGCCTCGCTTTGGAGATCAGCGACCTGCAATCCACCAGGTACCTATTTCTGTGATTACCTAGTTGCCAGCTGTCATACAGATTTCATAGTTGCCAACTATCCCCTAAGCTAGCCATAGAGATTTCATAGTTGCCAACTATCCTGTAGGCTAGCCATAGAGATTTCATAGTTGCCAACTATCCTGTAGGCTAGCCATAGAGATTTCATAGTTGCCAACTATCCTGTAGGCTAGCCATAGAGATTACATTGCAGTCAACTATCCTGTAGGCTAGCCGTAGAGATTACATAGTTGCCAACGATCTCGTAGGCTAGCCGTAGAGATTACATAGTTGCCAACGATCTCGTAGGCTAGCCGTAGAGATTTCATAGTTGCCAACTATCCTGTAGGCTAGCCGTAGAGATTACATTGCAGTCAACTGTCCTGTAGGCTAGCTTTAGAGATTACATAGTTGCCAACGATCTTGTAGGCTAGCCGCAGAGATTACATAGTTGCCAACGATCTTGTAGTCTAGCCGTAGAGATTACATAGTTGCCAACGATCTCGTAGGCTAGCCGTAGAGATTACATAGTTGCCAACGATCTTGTAGGCTAGCCGCAGAGATTACATAGTTGCCAACGATCTTGTAGGCTAGCCGTAGAGATTACATAGTTGCCAACGATCTTGTAGGCTAGCCGTAGAGATTACATAGTTGCCAACGATCTTGTAGGCTAGCCGTAGAGATTACATAGTTGCCAACGATCTCGTAGGCTAGCCGTAGAGATTACATAGTTGCCCACTGTCTCTTAAGCTACCTATAAAAGTTACATAGTTGCCAACTCCTCTGCCCCTTAGGGTAGCTATAAAGATATATTTGCCCACTGTCTCATAAGCTAGCTATAGAAGTTACATAGTTACAGTGGGCAACTATGTAATCTAAGGCTAGCCTACAGGGCAGTGGACTATAGCTATAGAAGTTACATAGTTGCCAAGTCCTCCCGAAGACTAGTCTGATAGATGCCAACTGTCCCATAAGTTAGTCCTAGAGATACATAGTTGCCAACTGTTTTCTAGGCTTACCATAGAGATTACATCGTTGCCCTCTGCCCCTTAGGCTAGCTGTAAAGATTACATAGTTGCCCACTGTCTCATAAACTATCTATAGAAGTTACATAGTTGCCTCCCGTAGGCTAGTCTTCTAGATGCATAGTTGCCAGCTGTCCCATAAGTTAGTCCTAGAGATACATAGTTGCCAACTGTTCTGTAGGCTTGCCATAGAGATTACATAGTTGCCCAATGCCCCTTGGCCTAGCTATACAGATTACATAGTTGCCCTCTTTCGTATAAGCTAGCTATAGAAGTTACATAGTTGCTCACTATACCGTAGGATAGCTAGCATAGTCTCCCACTGCCCTGTAGGCTAGCTTTAGAGATTACATAGTTGTTCACTGTCTCATAAGCTAGCTATAGAGATTACATAGTTGCCCACTGTCTCATAAGCTAGCCATATAGATTACATAGTTGCCAACTCCTCCTGTAGGCTAGTCTTATAGATGCATAGTTGCCAGCTGTCCTATAGGTTAGTCCTAGAACAGTTGCCAACTGTTCTGTAGGCTTGCCATAGTAATTCATAGTTGCCCAATGCCCCTTGGGCTAGCTATAAAGATTATAGTTGCCCACTGTCTCATAAGCTAGTTATAGAAGTTACATAGTTGCTCACTATATAGGATAGCTAGCATTGTTACCCACTGTCCTGTAGGCTAGCCTTAGAGATTACATAGTTGCCCACTGTCTCATAAACTATCTATAGAAGTTACATAGTTGCCAACTCTCCTGTAGGCTAGTCTTATAGATGCATAGTTGTCAACTGTCCCATAAGTTAGTCCTAGAGATACATAGTTGCCAACTGTTCTGTAGGCTTGCCATAGGTTACATAGTTTCCCACTGCCCCATAGGCTAGCTATAAAGATTACATAGTTGCCCACTGTCTCATAAGCTAGCTGTAGAAGTTACATAGTTGCCAACTCTCCTGTGTCTTATAGATGCATAGTTGCCAGCTGTCCCATAGGTTGGTACTAGAGATCCTTACTTGCCAACTGTTTTGTAGAATTGCCATAGAGATTACGTAGTTGCCCATGGCCCCGTAGGCTAGCTATATAGATTACATAGTTGCCCGCTGTCTCATTAGCTAGCTATAAAGGTTACATAGTTGCTCACTATATATACCGTAGGATAGCTAGCATAGTTTCCCACTGTCCTGTAGGTTAGCTATAGAGATAATAGTTGCCCACTGCCCTGTATGCTAGCTCTGGAGACTACATAGTTGCCCACTGCCCCGTAGGCTAGCTATAGAGATGACCTAGTTGCCCACTGCCCCATAGGCTAGCTATAGAGATGACCTAGTTGCCCACTGCCCCATAGGCTAGCTATAGAGTGGACCTAGTTGCCCACTGCCCCATAGGCTAGCTATAGAGATGACCTAGTTGCCCACTGCCCCATAGGCTAGCTATAGAGATGACCTAGTTGCCCACTGCCCCATAGGCTAGCTATAGAGATGACCTAGTTGCCCACTGCCCCATAGGCTAGCTATAGAGATGACCTAGTTGCCCACTGCCCCATAGGCTAGCTATAGAGATGACCTAGTTGCCCACTGCCCCATAGGCTAGCTATAGAGATGACCTAGTTGCCCACTGCCCCATAGGCTAGCTATAGAGATGACCTAGTCGCCCACTGCCCCATAGGCTAGCTATAGAGATGACCTAGTTGCCCACTGCCCCATAGGCTAGCTATAGAGATGACCTAGTTGCCCACTGCCCCATAGGCTAGCTATAGAGATGACCTAGTTGCCCACTGCCCCATAGGCTAGCTATAGAGATGACCTAGTTGCCCACTGCCCCATAGGCTAGCTATAGAGATGACCTAGTTGCCCACTGCCCCATGGGCTAGCTATAGAGATGACCTGGTTGCCCACTGCCCCATGGGCTAGCTATAGAGATGACCTGGTTGCCCACTGCCCCATGGGCTAGCTATAGAGATGACCTGGTTGCCCACTGCCCCATAGGCTAGCTATAGAGATGACCTAGTTGCCCACTGCCCCATGGGCTAGCTATAGAGATGACCTGGTTGCCCACTGCCCCATGGGCTAGCTATAGAAGTTGCATAGTTGCTAGCTCTCCTGTAGGCTAGTCTTATAGATGCATAGTTGCCAACCGTTCCATAGGTTACTCTTAGAGATACAAAGTTGCCAACTGTCCTGTAAACTAGCTATAGAGATTACATAGTTGCCAGCCACCCTGTAGATTAGCCTGAGACCTGACCATTCTTTTTGCAGATTTCTCGGACCAAACATTGTTCCGCAAACAATAACGATTTCCTATACCACACATTGGTCAAAAGAGTTGTCCATGCCCAATTATGATTATGTACAATAATTGTTTGCATATTTTAGGAACCTGGGGGGACCATAAAAAAAAAAAAAAGTTTGCGCTCAGCAGATCAAGATCTTAGAATATTTTTGTCTTAAAATTTTTTTTTTTCACAAGAAGAATCTTTCTTAAACTATCCACACACTTTACAATCTGATTGTTTATCCAACCTAACTCGCTGGATTGTACAAAGAGAAAAAGATGAAATGTTAGAGAGGTGCATTCATAGGACGGAGTGTATTTCTGCTTTGTACGATCCTATCCAAATCTGGCGTATACCTTGGATCTCGTGTAGACCCACAAATGTATGAGTTTTTAAATAGACATAGTAGATCATACAATTACATTTTAACATGTGATAGATATAGATTATTCTTATTATATATTTTTATTATTAACAAAAAATATATTATTTTTTATGATTTATTATATTTTTTACTATTAATAAAAAACATTATTATATATTTTTAATATATATTTTTTAATAATAATTAATAATCTTATTATTATTATTATTTTTTTATTAATATAATTTTATTATTATTTTTTATTAATAATAAAAAAAAATATTATTAATAATAACAATATTTTTATTATGTTATAGTCAAAACAGAAAAAAACAAAAAAACGTAAAAATCACTGCAGAAAAGCTCTAAAGCAACATGCATAGGTGTGAATGGAGCATTAGAGGGGATTTCCTCTGATTTCCCGTTGCATCTACAGGACAGGAAGTTTTGGGAAATCTCCCTTACAAGGCACAGGCAGCAAAAAGTAAACTGACAGAGGTTTTAACCCTTACCTATGCCTTGCAGGACTCTATCTGCATGGAGTTTGTGTGTTGTCCCTTGTCCCTATTCTTATGCGCATTCTCCGGTTCAGGGACAAATCTTTGCCTGACTTCGGCCCTGAAATTGATTTAAAGGCGCACAGCGTTTCTGTGCAATGCGCTCTGCAGCCGCCCCATAGACAAAGACGCATCCAATTCACATAGGTGTGAACCCAGCCTCGGATGGTAAGCTCCTTGACAGTAGGGACGGATGTGAATATAGAAAAGGTAAAGTGCTGCATAAATACAAATACCCGTAATGAAAAAATAATGTAATATTTCTGTTGATAAAGGACTTGCCGGTTTAAGGCTCAATTCACACTAGTGCGTCTCCAAAGTCGCATGATTTCCAGACTTTGAATGCAACTTTTTGGTTAAATTTTGATCTGACTTTACATTTTGTTGATTAGTCGCACCAAAGTAGTGTAGGCAACTTTTATTAAAGTTGCTGCGACTTTAACCACTTAAGACCCGGACCTTTAGGCAGCTAAAGGACCTGGCCGGTTTTTGCGATTCGGCACTGCGTCGCATTAACTGACAATTGTGCGACGTGGCTCCCAAGCAAAATTGGCGTCCTTTTTTTCCCACAAATAGAGCTTTCTTTTGGTGGTATTTGATCTCCTCTGCGGTTTTTATTTTTTGCGTTATAAACAAAAATAGAGCGACAATTTTGAAAAAAATTCAATATTTTTTTATTTTTTGCTATAATATCCCTAAAAATATATAATTTTTTTATTTATTTTTTTCTCAGTTTAGGCCGATACGTATTCTTCTTCCTATTTTTGGCAAAAAAAATCGCAATAAGCGTTTATCGATTGGTTTGCCCATAATTTATAGCGTTTACAAAATAGGGGATAGTTTTATTGCATTTTTATTAATTTTTTTTTTACTACTAATGGCGACAATCTTTTTTTTTTATTATTTTTTTTTATTTTTTTTTGTTCGTGACTGCGGCATTATGGCGGGCGCTTTTGACAAATTTTGGGAGCATTGTTTACTGTGAAAATGACAATTGCAGTTTAGGAGTTAACCACAAGGGGGCGCTGAAGGGGTTAAGTGTGACCTCATCTGTGTTTCTGACTATAGGGGGGGTGTGGTTGTAGGCGTGACGTCATTGATTGTGTATCCCTATAAAAGGGAACACACGATCAATGACGACGCCACAGTGAAGAACGGGGAAGCTGTATTTACACACAACTCTCCCCGTTCTTCATCTCCGGGGACCGAACGCGGGACTCCAGCGGCGATCGGGTCCCGCGGTCACGGAGCTTCGGACCGGGTCGCTGGCACGTGCGACCCCACGGCTGGGCTTAAAGGTCCACCTACAGGTACGTGGATGTGCCATTCTGCCGACGTACGTATATCGGCATGAAGGGTTAAGTTGCATTGATTTTTGAACGGGTCCCATTGAAAAGAACAGGGTTCGATCTGTCATGCGACTTATCGAAAGTCGCATAACAAATCAAACAGGTGAGAAATTTAGCCTTATTGTTAGAGCTTTAAACCCCTTTCACACTGG
Organism: Rana kukunoris; assembly: GCA_029574335.1. Lineage (NCBI taxonomy): Eukaryota > Metazoa > Chordata > Amphibia > Anura > Ranidae > Rana > Rana kukunoris. Next base: position 143,195,573 of record CM056060.1, read on the forward strand.
AGTATTTTTACTGCATTTGAGCTTTAAAAATGGTGCTATTATTACGCTCTCCATGTATCTCAATGGACCCTTTCACACTGAGGCGTTGCGCTGGTGGGGCAGTGAGAAAAGTCCTGCAAGCAGCATCTCTGGCGCAGCTTTTTGGGCGCCAAAAAAAAAAACGCTTCAAAAACGCCCCTCTCCATTAAAATGAATTGAAAGCGCTGTAAAAATGCCTGAATATCGCTTATAATGCGCTCTGAGCTGTAGAAAAGTTGCATGGTCTCCCAAAAATGTAAACATGCAAGCCCCCCCGGTGTCCCTGACAATGGTTGTCCGCCCCCCCCCCCCGGTGTCCCTGACACTGGTTGTCTTCCCCCCCCCCCCCGGTGTCCCTGACAATGGTTGTCTTCCCCCCCCCCCCCCCCCGGTGTCCCTGACAATGGTTGTCTTCCCCCCCCCCCCCCCCCCCGGTGTCCCTGACAATGGTTGTCTTCCCCCCCCCCCGGTGTCCCTGACAATGGTTGTCTCCCCCCCCCCGGTGTCCCTGACAATGGTTGTCCCCCCCCCCCCCCCCCCCCCCTCCCCCCCCCCCCCCCCCCCCCCCCCCCCCCCGGATGTCCCTGACAATGGTTGTCTCCCCCCCCCCCCCCCCGGTGTCCCTGACAATGGTTGTCTCCCCCCCCCCCCCCCCCGGTGTCCCTGACAATGGTTGTCTCCCCCCCCCCCCCCCGGTGTCCCTGACAATGGTTGTCTCCCCCCCCCCCCCCCCCGGTGTCCCTGACAATGGTTGTCTCCCCCCCCCCCCCGGTGTCCCTGACAATGGTTGTCTCCCCCCCCCCCCCGGTGTCCCTGACAATGGTTGTCTCCCCCCCCGGTGTCCCTGACAATGGTTGTGTCCCTGACAATGGTTGTCTGCACCACTGTCCTCCTTGGACACTGAATGTGTTGGTGCGTTTACTGTACGGCACGTTCATCGCATGTTGGACACCCTGGCATGCTGGACACGCAAGGAAATGACAAAGGATTCTTGGCACTGGTGATCTGTGAGCTCGGCGTGCATCAGCTATATTATCTGTTGATGCTCCATTATGTAAGTGAGTACATATGCTGCTTAATGATCCAGCAAGAAATGTATTAAGCACAGCGACTCAGAGCGTTCATTTGGTAACCATCCTTCTCTGTTCTGCTTTCTATAAACCAATCAAAGCTAAAATCTGGAACCGATGTCATATTTAGCGGTGGTGCGTCCATAAAGGGCAGCAGGAGCGCCCCCCCCCCCTCTCCTGGCACCGCTCTAATTGCCATAGATTCATGCAATGCATGAATCTATCTATGGTCCCTTCTCACACCCCCTGTTCAGGTGTCGGGCCCCTTTTCGGTCACCTGAATTACAGCGGTGGGGGTGGGTTTTTTTTTGCGACTAAAAATGTGAGACCGGGTGTAATGCTGTGCGTTCACTTCTCACTTAGCTGTATGTTGGCAAAGCAAAGGAATCTGCTTTGCCAACATTAAACCCCCTTTCAGCCAATCGGGTGTGCCAGGTTTGTGTCACCTGATTGGCTGAAACGACAGGCACAGTGACCCGACGCCTATCGGGCATCCAATCATAGCAGAGGAGGAGCAGGTGGGAGAAGACATTGGGGTGGGAAGAAATGTTGGACACCGCCTGCCGCCATCACCCGCTGCTGGGTGACCACATTCCCAAACTACCATTCAGGGACACCCTCTCCTCCCAAAAATCAGCTTGTGCTGTAACGAATCACAGCACAGTGATTGGACACAAGAGGCGGGATTTATGATTTCTCCAATCGCAAGCAGGGGGCGGGGACTGTGCTTCTCCAGGCATTCGCGGCCAGGACAAGTACTGTCAGTGAGTAAAGTGGTGATGTGGCGGCCTTTTTTGGGGGCATCAGATTGGGGGGGGGGGGGTGGCTGTGTCAGTTTCATTCCCGGGACACTGTATTGTGCTGGAATGAAGGTGCCCGGGACAGACCTGCAAAATGCGGGACTGTCCCAGGCAATCCAGGACATGTGGTCACCCTACCCGCTGTCCACTCGAGACAAAGTAAGTGACGGGCAGGTGGGGGCACAGTGGCTGCATTTGGGCACAGTGAGGCTGCAATTGATGCGTTTTTTTTTTGTTGTTGGTTTTTTTTTTCAGTTTATTTGCTCACCAGCCGCCACTGTTTAGACCGGTACAAGGGAAAATTCAAGGGCTGGATTGAGGGAAATCTGTACTGAGATGTTGGCACCCCAACCCATCCTGCTGCTTGGAGAATTGAAGTCAGAGATAGCCAGGCAGATGGCATTTTCAGGTCAGCAATGGCAGCCTACATAGTTCTCTCCTAGTATTATGATTGTACAGAATTTATAAAACGCCAAGAGTTTGTACAATCTAAAGAGACCGTACAGTTATTACAATACAATGAGAAACAAGAGGGGTTAAGAGGAACCCTGCTTGTAAGAGCTTACAATCTAATAGGCTGGGAAAAGTGGTATAAAAGGGTATAACTGTGGGGGATGAGCTGATGGAAAAGTTTAAAGGTTTAGTTGTTAGCTTGGAGGCTTGATAAACTTCCCTGAAGAGATGAGTTTTCAGGGATCGCCCAAAGGCATCCAGAGTAGGAGATAGACAGATCGAGGTAGAAAGTTCCAGAGGATGGGAGGGGCTCTGTAGAAGTCCTGGAGATGAGGAGATTTGAGAACAGGAGGTCTTGGGGAGGAGCGGACGGTTTAGGAAGAATTTGGAGACAAGATTGGTGATATAACTCGGGGCAGATTATCTGTATTTTTGAGCTCAGGAATAAAGACCACAAGACACCTTGTCGCCCAAACTTGGATACAGGATCTTTCTTAATGACAAGATTTATTATACATAAAAGGATGAGAGCTGAAGTCAAAGAGTCCAGTATAAATGTATTCTGGCCCTTTTATCAGGGCTTGTATACTGGCAATGATTGGTGAGAATACTGGACAGTAGGGATGAGCCGAACACCCCTGGGTTCGGTTCGCACCAGAACCTGCGAACAGACCAAAAGTTTGTGTGAACTTTAGAACCCTGTTAAAGTCTATGGGACTCGAACGTTTGAAATCTAAAGTACTAATTTTAAAAGGCTAATATGCAAGTTATTGTCCTAAAAAGTGTTTGGGGACCCGGGTCCTGCCCCAGGGGACATGTATCAATGCAAAAAAAGTTTTAAAAAACTGATGTTTTTTCAGGAGCAGTGACTTTAATAATGCTTAAAGTGAAACAATAACATTTTAATATTCTTTAAATTTCGTACCTAGGGGGGTGTATAGTATGCCTGTAAAGTAGCGCTTGTTTCCTGTGCTTAGAACTGTCCCTGCGCAAAGTGTAATTTCTGAAGGAAAAAAAGTCATTTAAAATCACTCACCTTAGGGTCTGGTATGGATATTAAGGGGAACCCTGCGTCAAATAAAAAAAAAAATGATGTGGGGGTTCCCCCCAAATATCCATTACAGACCCTTCAGGTCTGGTATGGATTTTAAGGGGAACTCCACCCCAAATTTAAAAAAAAGATGCCCTGGACCCCCACACTTTTTTTTTTCCATGAATTACTTATCTCTGTATTGCCGGGAGCCGACAATTCATTATAGCCGCGAGTAATTTTAAATGACTTTTTTTTTTCCTTCAGAAATTACATTTTGTGCAGGGACAGTTCTAAGCATGGGAAACAAGCGCTACTTTACAGGCATACTATGCACCCCCCCCCCCCCCCCCGGTACGAAATTTAAGGGAATATTTCACATTTGTTGTTTCACTTAAAGGAATTATTAACATCACCGCTGCCAAAAAAACTGTGTTTTTTAAAACTTTTTTTTTAAAGTTCACACAAACTTGCCGCGAACACCCCAAATAGTTTGCTGTTCGGCGAACAGGCAATGTTCGAGTCGAACATGAGTTCTACTCGAACTCGAAGCTCATCCCTACTGGACAGGTACCGTATATACTGGAGTATAAGCCGACCCGAATATAATCCGAGGAACCTAACTTTACCACAAAAAATAGGCAAACGTATTAACTTGAGTATAAGCCTAGGGTGGGAAAATGCAGCAGCTACTTTAACCACTTTAGCCCCGGACCATATTGCTGTCCAAAGACCAGAGCACTTTTTGCGATTCGGCACTGCGTCGCTTTAACTGACAATTGCGCGGTCATGCGACGTGGCTCCCAAACAAAATTGGCGTCCTTTTTTTCCCACAAATAGAGCTTTCTTTTGGTGGTATTTGATCATCTCTGCGGTTTTTATTTTTTGCGCTATAAACAAAAACAGAGCGACTATTTTGAAAAAAATGCAATATTTTTTACTTTTTTCTGTAATAAATATCCCCCAAAAATATATAAAAAATGTTTTTTCCTCAGTTTAGGCCGATACGTATTCTTCTACATATTTTTTGTAAAAAAAATCTCAATTAGCGTTTATTGATTGGTTTGCGCAAAAGTTATAGCGTTTACAAAATAGGGGGTAGTTTTATGGCATTTTTATTATTATTATTTTTTTAATAGTAATGGCGGCGATCAGCGTTTTTTTTCAGTACTGCGACCTTATGGCGGACACTTTTGACACATTTTTGGGACCATTGGCATTTTTTTAGCGATCAATGCTATAAAAATGCATTGGATTACTATAAAAATGCCATTGGCAGTGAAGGGGTTAACACTAGGGGGCGGGGAAGGGGTTAAGTGTGTTCCTATTTGTGTTCTAACTGTAGGGGGGGTGGAATTACTAGGGGAAATCACTGATCTTCCGTTCACGAACGAATTCGAAAAACGGTCGAAATTTTTCGCTAATATAGCAATTCGGGAATTCGTATGCATCCGAATGTCCGAATAATGGAAAATTCGTCCGAATTTCGATTCGGAACGAAACGAAATGCACATGCCTAAAAATCAGCGTTTCCCCCGCTGACAGGAACGAGCGCTGTGTGTTTACACACACAGCTCCCGTTCCCCGCTCTGTAACGAGCGATCGCGTGTGCCCGGCGGCGATCGTGCCTGCCGGGCACACGCACGGGACTCGGGGGCGAGCGGGGGGAGCGCGCGCGGGCCGCCGGCGGCGCGCACGCGCCCCCTAGTCAGGGCCGCCATCAGGAATTTTGGGGCCCCTTACACAGCTTCAGGCATGGGCCCCCTGGAGCAGAGAACCGGGGGGGGGGGGGGTGCTGCCGCATAAAATTGAGAAGCGGGGGGGCTGCTGGCGCGAATTGAGAAGCGGGGGCCCTTTACAAAATAAAAAGGGGGGTAGCCATCCGGGCCCTGGGGACCTCTGTGCCCTTTAATAAAAAGAAAAAAAGAGAGGAAAAAATATATATATATATATTTTTAAAAAAGGGTGGTTGCCAACTGGGGCACCGGGGACCTTATTTTTTTTTTTATAAAAGGAAATTACAAAAAAAGGGGGCTTTCTATTCGGGACCTATGGGCCCTTTAATAAAAAGAAACCTCTGGGCCCTTTAAAAAAAAGAAAGAAATAAAAAAATATATATATAAAAAAGAAATAAACATTTATATATAAAAAAACAAAAAAACAAGGGGGTTGCCTTCCAGGGCCCTGGGGACCTCTGGCCCTTTAATAAAAAATAAAAATATAAAAAAAAATAAAGAAAAATAAAAAATACAATTATAAAAAAAGGGGGTTTGACACATGGGGCCCTGGGGACCTCTGAGCCCTTTAATAAAAATACATCTATATATTAAAAAAAAAAGAAATAAAATAATATAAAAAAGTAAAAAAAAAATATAAAAAAGGAGGATTGTCATCCGGGGCCCTGGGGACCTTTAATAATAATAATAATATATATATATATATGAAATAAAAAAATATATAAAAAAATTATATATTTTTTTATAAAAAAGGGGGGTTGTCATCTGGGGATCTCCAGGTCCCTGTGGACCTCCGGACCTCTAAAAAAATAAAAGAAAAAAAATTGGCCCTTTAATAAAAAAGAAAAGAAAAATATATTAAAAAAATATATTTTTTTATAAAAAAATATTTTTTTTTTATAAAAAAATAAATAAAAAAGAGGGGGTTGCCATCTGGGGCCCTGGTGGCCTACTAAAAAAATCTGGGGCCCTAGACCCCTAAAAAAATGGCCCTTTAATAAAAAAATGAAATAAAAATATATTAAAAATATATATATTTTTTTATAGAAAATAAATAAAAAAAGGGGGGTTGTCATCCGGTGCCCTGGGGCCTCCGGGCCCCTGTGGACCTCCGAACCTCTAAAAAAAAAAAAAAAAAAAAAAAAAATTGGCCCTTTAATAAAAAAAATATATTAAAAAAATATATTTTTTTATAAAAAAATATATTTTTTATAAAAAAAAAAGAAAAAAAAGGGCTTGCCATCTGGGGCCCTGGTGGCCTTCGGGCCCCTGGGGACCTCCGGACCTCTAAAAAAAATAAAAGAAAAAAAATGGCCCTTTAATAAAAAAAAAATATATATATATATTAAAAAAATATATATTTTTTATAAAAAAAAAATATTTTTTTTATAAAAAATATATTTTTTTTAGAAAAAAAAGGGCTTGCCATCTGGGGCCCTTGGTGGCCTCCGGGCCCCTGGGGACCTTCAGCCCCCTAAAAAAAAAAAAAAAAAAAAAAAAAATTTTTTTTTTTTTTTTTTTTTTTTTTTTTTTTTAGGGTGGTTCCCATCCGGGCCCCTGGGGACCCCCGGGCCCCTTACAGGTGTAATGCCTGTACCCCCCTGATGGCGGCCCTGCCCCTAGTGGCCGTCGAAAGTCGCGACGTAGAGCTACGGGCTCTCGCGCAGCAGTGCCGACCTGCCGCCGTATTACTGGGGCGGCTGGTCGGCATGCGGTTAAGTGGCCATTCCTCTCGAGCCTCCCATGGCTTTCAATATCATCTCTATGCTGATGACGCCCAAATCTATCTCTCCATCGGTCTCCACACGCGTCCCCAACTTACTAACCGACATCTCGGCCTGGATATCGCATCACCTCCTCAGGCTGCATTCACACCTGAGTGTAGCATTTTTGAGCGCGTTTTGTCATGCGTAAATGTGCGTTTGCATACAGCGTTGTCCGACGTTTTTTATTTTAGCCAATAGGAAAAATTATCATCTCTCATCATTTGTTGCTATGTTTTTAGATATTTTTTTTTTTAATCTTCTTCCTGGGTGAATATTCTATTTCACAGAACAGATTAAAGCGACAAAACGCCCGTGAAATTGAGTTTGACATCCTTGTTCTAACATCTCCCTTTTTGTAGCAATTGGCCCGGAAAAAATATTCTGACCTAGCCAATCAACCATCCATATTAAGAGATGGTTGGGTAGGGCTTGCAGACAGTGTCCTAAGGCCAGATGGAATAGTCTGTTGGGCTCTGTACTTTACAGACGCATTGATTGCTTGTGTAGCGCCCCCCTGCGTTTAGCACGGGTATTGCGCTTAAAACAATAGTTGATTGGGAGAGTGACTTTGCTCTCAATCGTGATTGTTAAAGTTGCTGGCCTGTCTTATTTTGGGAAGGTCCACTGGCTCGGACTGCATTCTGGGGATGTAAATTCATCCTTGGCCAGCAGTGGGAGCTAGAGGGGTTCCTGATGGATCGAACCTTCCTCAGCAGCCAATTGGAGAGTTTCCTCTCTCGCTGGGCATGCTGGGGAGGGGTATATCTGGGATAGAGGTCAGGTGTTCGGGGTCTTGCCTTTTGCGCTCTCCTGCGGGGGGTCCCGGGAGTCGGGGTGCGGCATCCACCTTTAGGGTGTGCGCACCCAGGGACCCTGTCGGTGTGGCGCGCCTGGCCAGGATCCAGGCTTTGCTGAGTCTTGATCGGGGGCGGACCTGAAGGGACCCCAGTGGTTGGCTGGGTTCCTAAATGTCGCCGGGAGGATCCGGTACCCAAGCCATTGACAGGTTACGCTTCTCTGTCGCATGGATGCACCTAAAAGTAGCTGGGAGGATTCGCTCTGTTCGAGTATTGACATATTGTTCAGATTGCACTGGCCTGTGGCAGGGGCCTAGAGCCGGGTCAGTAGAAGAGACCCGTTCCTCCTAGCCTGCGTTGTAGCGGTGACACGAGAAAAAAATGGCGCTACCAATGGCTGAGTTGCGCGGCGAGTTTATCCAGGCCTGACATCAAGAATCTCTCTCTATACCTCAACTTGTCCTGTCCTTTACTAATTGAAGTTGATGTTTGGCGATGTTGGCCTGGAATTAAATCTTGAAAAGATCTTTATTGCCTGTCTGGACATTCGTGTTATTGCAAAGTGTTCTGATGCATCCCTAGACCAAAATGGGTAAAATAACTGACGCGTTTCAACCTATGAACGGTCATCTTCAGGGAGACAGTTGGCTCTATAAGACAAATGAAAGGCACTTTTTTTTTTTTTTCCCCTAAATAGCTTCCTTTACCTTAGTGCAGTCCTCCTTCACTTACCTCATCCTTCCATTTTGCTTTTAAATGTCCTTATTTCTTCTGAGAAATCCTCACTTCCTGTTCTTCTGTCTGTAACTCCACACAGTAATGCAAGGCTTTCTCCCTGGTGTGGAGTGTCGTGCTCGCCCCCTCCCTTGGACTACATGAGAGTCAGGACGCCCACTAACACACAGCTCCTTTCTTTATCTGCAAAGTAGAGAGGGTCCTGACCCTCCTGTAGTCCAAGCGAGGGGGCAAGCACGACACTCCACACCAGGGAGAAAGCCTTGCATTACAGCGTATCCCCGCAGGGATGTAGTCCCAAGGGAGGGGGCGAGCACGCTGACTAACCCCCAGCCAGACCGGCTCGGATAATGGGGGCAAGCTTACTGAGGAGGAACAGGAAGTAAGAAATTGATATAAAGGGGGGGGGGGACATTTTGCATGTGTTGTAATGCATTTTTTTGAACGAACGCTGTACTGAATAAATGAAAATCGCACGATCTGGCATCGTACAATTTTTTTTTTTTTTTTTTTTTTTTCTTGCATGTCCGATCAAATAATAATCGGTTGAACTGTCCTGATCAGCTCTCGAACACTCTGTATTAAAGATCAGATTATTGTACGATTGCTCCAAAATCTGTGTTTGCGCCATCTTTGTCCAGCCATCTTCCAGGGTCACCTATTTTTTGGATTGAGATGCTGACTCCAGAGATGACACAATGCTGGTGCCTCTGTAGCTCTAAGTAGTGTTCACACGTGGCTATCACAAAGCAGCCTCTCGCCTTGTGACTTGTTACAGTGTTGCGGTCTAATCACAAGGAGTAGAGGAGACTGAGGAAATGCCTCCTCCTGCCTGCAGCAGACTGATATCCTCCCTCGTCTAGGAAAAGTCAGCGACTGGAGCACTGCAATTGCTTCTTATTGGTAAAATGTACATTCTTTAAAAAATGCACCAATAGTGTGACCTTTTCAGGAAGTTCCTCAAAATATCCACTTTTTAATAAGAAGTTGACGGCGGCTTTTGGCGCGGAGTGCAGCAGTGGATTAAGTTGTAAATGGTAGATTAGCCCCGAGCCAGTAGTAAGAGGTGTGGCGGCAATTGAGATGCTGTAAGTGTATCATGTGGGCGCTTTGATGTAGCTCAGCGTGCCACGTGTGTGTGTGTGTGTAGCTGAGAAGCCGCAAGGATCATGTGACTGCGCTGCAGAGCGGGTGACGCAGACTGCCAGCCTTGTAAAAACATCAGGATGACATGTGGGGACGGCGAGGGCTCCGTATGTGTAGGAAATGGCTGTTGGCATGCGTGCAACGCAATCACGTGACTGCGCAATAGAATCGGACATCCGAGGATAATATGTAGGGATTCTGTCACCTGCTTTCTGTGGGACTTGGGGTCGGCTCACCCCCCCCCCCACCCAAAAAAAAAAAAAAACGTACTCAAGATCCGTTCTGGGTGTATTTCTGCATGCGTGTTTTTTTATGCATCCCACTTGCTTTCAGGGTGTGTGGTGTGTTTTTTTTTTTTTCACTATACTAGGGTCCAGTGCGTTTTTGATGCATTTTACTGCGTTCCAGTGCAGGAAAAATGCAGCGTGTTTTACTTTTTTTTTTTTTTTCTCCTGGAACTAAAAAACCCTGTTGTAAACTATGCTAATATAAAACCATATAACCTATTTTCCATGCGTTTTTGATGCAGAACAAAAACGCACGGGACTGGCTCTTAAAGTGACTTTGTCTTGAGAAAAGGGGCTGCCATTGCTCTTCTGAGAATTCAAATTTCTTGGCTAATATATATCTATATATCTATATAATTTTTTTTTTTTTTGGATGACTCCACTTTCGTGGGGAAAAAATAGCAAATAAAGAAAAAAATATATAGGCCCGGATTCGCATACATCGGCGCATCTTTATGCCGCCATAGCGTTTCTTCTTTATGCTACGCCGGCGCAATGCAGTGAGGGAAGCATGGAATTCACAAAGCAAATGCTCCCAACGTTGCGCCGGCTTAGCGTATATTCATCGGCGTAAGTGGAAGTTGGCGTGATACATAATGAAGCGTGACCCCATGCAAATGATTGGCTGAGCTTCAGACAAGTACTTAAAATGAACTGCACATGCGTCGTACCTTGGATGTATCCCAGTGCGCATGCTCACAATCACGTCGAAACAACTGGCTAAGATACGTCGAATCGCTGCCTACAACGTGACCATAACCTACGCACAGCCCTATTCACGTACAACGTAAACGACGTACAATACGACGGCGTCCGTTCCCTGGTCCATACCTTTTGCATGAGTTGCGCCTACAATATGGGGAATAACTTTACGCCGGAGGTAAACCTTACGCATATCGCTTAAAACATGCATCGGGCGCAAGTAAGCTCGCAAATCGGCGTATCTCCCTCATATGCGTCCAGCGTAAATATGCGCCCACGATACGCTGGCGTGGCCAAGTTACGTCGGTCGAATGAAGTCGCTTTTTAGGCGTATCTTAGTTCTGTGGGCACGGCGCATAGATAGACGGCGCATATTTACACTTACGCGGCGTATCTTGAGATACGTCGGCGTAAGTGCTTTGTGAATCCGGGCCATTGTGTATACAACTGTGACACTAATCGGAATGTGTGTGTGTGTTTTTTTTTTTTTTTTTTTAATCTTGCTTGCTGCATTTTTGGTCCGTTAAAAAAAAAAAATCCTCCTAGTTCAAATGCATTGAAAATACAGCAAGAATGCATCATTAGCGCACTGGTGTTGCGTTTTTGAATTGCATGACCTATGAAAAACACGCCTAACCCCACTAAGGGCCAGTTCACACTGCTGCGTGGTGTGAGATCACATTTGATTCGCACTGCAGTGCAAATCGCATGCAATGTTCATGCAATGTAAATTCAGCCATACATAATGTATGGCTGAATTCGCATCGCATTCGGACCAAGCTCGCACAGGACACTTTTTTTTTGGTCCGCAGCAGAATCGGATTGCATTGGGCATTCACACCATACAATCTGATTTCTGTCTGAATTTTCAAACCATGATTTGGGGGTGTCCTTAACTTTAAATTTACGCTCCCAGCGGTTCGCATAGGGCAGTATGAACTGCCGCCAGGAGACATGCGATGCGGGAACCTGCAGTAGATTTGCAGGTGTTTCCGCATTGCAGCCATGTGAACCGGCCCAAAGGCTCGGTTCACACTGCTGCAAGGTCAGACCTCGTATTTGATTCGCACCGCACTGCTGTGCAAATCACATGCGATGTCTGTGTGATGCAAATTCAGTCAAGTTGTATGGCTGAATTTGCATGGCGTTCGGACCAAAATCGTGCAGGACCCCTCCCCCCCTCTTTTTTTTTTTTTTTGTCCACACAGAATAAAAATGGGATCGCTGGTTTGCGGCGCTCGTTCATGTAGGAACTACATTTCCCAGTATGCATTGCGACACGCCCAGTAATTCACACCTCCTTGAAGTCTCTAACACGTAGAGAGCGTCCTGCCGCACAGATGTAGTTCCCAGGAGGGGGCGAGCACGTTACTGACCACCGCAGTAAAGCCTCCCTTCACGGAGTAACAATCAGACAAGCAGGAAGTGAACAGAACAGAGAAGAAATAGAGCAACTTCTGAGCAAAAACGAACAATGAGGAAGTGAAAAGAGGAATGTCTGCAGGTAAAGGATGCTTATTATGAAACATTTTTTTTTTCCTTTACAACCCATTTAAGAGAAGACCCATTAACTTTCTATTGTCTCCCGCATCGGGCATTGTGAACCACCGGCGGGTAACATGCGATGCAGAAACCAGTACTGGATTCACACGGGTCCTCGCATCGCAGCAGTGTGAACCTAGCCTTAAATTGGCGCAAAATCGCAACAAATTCGCTGTAAAATCGCAGCAAAATTGGCACGGATTCAAATGCAGATAATACCATTTTTTTCGACCGACATGTTTTAGTGGCTGAAATTTCGGTGCGTCTCTAATTGTAATCGAATGTTGGTGAAAAGAAAAGGTCATTTGTAATCTGCAGCTCTGTAATTTTCTGAAAATGCAATATGGCTCCCTGGGGGTGTTTTTTATACAAAATGCCCCCCAGAAATTAAATGTTGTTTTTTTTTTTTTTGATTGGCTCGCTGATTTTTAGAAATAGATACAAGTCAGATATCGGGCATCTCTTGATATTTTTGGTGACACCAGGGAGGGAAAATGGCTAATTGGGTCCAATTTGGACATTTTCACTTAGGGGTGTACTCACTTTTGTTGCCAGCGGTCTAGACATTAATGGCTGTGTGTTGAGTTATTTTGAGGGGACAGCAAATGTACACTGTTATACAAGCTGTACACTCACTACACAACATTGTAGCAAAGTGACATTTCTTCAGTGTTGTCACATGAAAAGAGGGAATAAAATATTTACGAAAATGTGAGGGGTGTACTTACTTTTGTGAGATACTCTATATACATACCAGAGTTTTTTTTTTTTCACTTTAAGACAGCCCATTTATTTTGCATCGCACTTTTTGGGTCTGTTTTTGATCTGGCGGGGAAGAGAAGACACCTGTCTGTGCCCATAGATGGCCGTAAAGTAGAACAAAGTCATCTACTTGATAGGACGCCAGGGTTTAAAGTCATCGGTTTCCTTGTGTTAATATTTTTAGATGGACTCCAAATTCTTTTTAGCTCCACAATGTAGCGTCCTCCTAGATGGGCTGCTAGGATGATGGGCAAATTTTAGTTCTTTTTGGTTTCTCTGTAATCATTGGAGCAGCTATTGATTTATTTTGGGCTGTTCTGAAACCCACGGGCTGCATTCTTTAGGTTTCTGAAGTATAGAGAGCTTGGGAAGTTAAATGGGCAGCCTAAAATGTCTATGGTATCTCAGCCAATCCCTAGGGAGGTGTGCCCAATAGGTGGCTGGCTGGGGAGCTTGAGGCCTAGAGCAGGGCTGGTCTGGTCCTGCTGGTGAAGCTTCCAGCCTCAGGGGCTGCTGCCCCTCCTGAGGCAGTACTGCTGGAGCTGGCTGATACTTACCGTATATACTCGAGTATAAGCCGACCTGAATATAAGCCGAGGCACCTTATTTTACCACAAAAAAACTGGGAAAACGTATTGACTCGAGTATAAGCCTAGGGTGTCCATGTGCATGCCTCACTGTGTCCATGACTAGACTGACGTTTACCATGGGAGTCTCTGGAAGGCGTGCCCAGCTTTGAAAAATTGGTGCTCCTCGGCGGTAGGTCCCCCAGACGGCAAACTTTGCATACTTGTAGAGGAGAAATGGGGCTACATGTGCAAGTTTCAGGTCCAGGGGAACTAAGGCCGGCCTGTACCGGGTCCCCAAATTTACCAGCGAAATGACCGTTTAACATGGGAGTCTATGGAAGGGGTGCCCGACTTTGAACAACAAACTTTGCACACTTGTAGAGGAAGAGTGGGGCTATATGTGTGCCGAGTTTGGGGTCCAGGGGACCTACGGCTGATCGGTAGCGGGTCCCCAAAGTCCGGGAGATCAGGCGCAAAAAGGTGACTCTAGTATAGGCCGAGGGGGGGCATTTTCAGCACAAAAAAATGTGCTGAAAAACTTGGTTTATACTCGAGTATATCACTATTTTGAGAGCTGGGGGGGGGGGGGGAGCTACGGACTACGGACTTTGCCTATGGGGTTTACTGGAGACGTGCCTGGCGGGAGCTGAGAGGTGTGAGGCTGCCATAGGAATCTGTGAGTACTGACCCAAGCTTAAGAATCCAGTGGCTGTGTGATGTTCTGCTTTGGGGGCCAGCAGTTGTGTGTGTGTGTATTGCCCGCTGTAATAGCTTGCATTAGAATTGCCGTCTGCTCACGGTCACACACAGCCCCGCCTCCTGACCCGGTGCCTGTGATGGACAGAACACATCCCGGCATTAGACTGGTGTTCTCTGTCACGGTGACAGAACTTTTTTAGCAATTGTAATATACTGTATATACTCGAGTATAAGCCTGAGTTTTCAGCACTTTTTTGTGTGCTGAAAATGCCCCCCTTGGCTTATACTCGAGGAGTCAACTTTTTGCGCCTGATCTCCCGAACTTTGGGGACCCGGTAATGGCTGGTCATAGGTCCCCTGGACCCCAAACTTGGCACACATATAGCCTTATTCTTCCTCTACAAATGTGCAAAGTTTGTTGTCTGGGGGACCTATGACTGGGGAGCAACGATTTTTTTTTCAAAGCCGGGCGCCCCTTCCATAGACTCCCATGTTAAACGTCAGTCTAGTCATGGGCACAGTGAGGCATGCAGATTAACACCCTGGGCTTATACTCGAGTCAATACGTTTTCCCATTTTTTGTAGTGAAATTAGGTGCCTCGGCTTATATTTAGGTCGGCTTATACTCGAGTATATACGGTAAGCTGTTACAGCGGGCAATCCCCGCACTGTGATCTGGCTGCTCTCTTCCGCTGCAGTGGTTGGCACAGGCGTGGCTGCAGTGGTTGGCACAGGCGTGGCTGCAGTGGTTGGCACAGGCGTGGCTGCAGTGGTTGGCACAGGCGTGGCTGCAATGGTTGGCACAGGCGTGGCTGCAATGGTTGGCACAGGCCGAGCTGCAATGATCAAATGTGATAAAATCTTCTGGAGGTCGAGTGGTTAATGGAGCCGGAGTGAAGGGACTGTTGCCTATGTGAGTATTTGGGAGTGGCATCAGTTGAATCCGGTGGCTCCTGTGGGGGTAGCACTAACTATATTCTGGAATTTTTCATCTATTTTATTTTTCTTCATATGAAGTCACGGCCCCCAATAATGGCACAGCGTTGCAGGCACATGGTGACCTTCCTTGGCTGCATAAATAGTGTGTTGTCGTCTTTAGAATGACAAACGGTGACACATCTGCCTGTCCTCGAGTGCTCCGCTGGAAGCCGCCACAGTCTTTGCTTTGACCTCGGCTGGCTCAAGTTGGTTTTCCAACTGCAGGAATTTATTTACAATGTAAATATTACTATTTTTTTATATATATATATTTCGCTGACGGCCTTTCAAAAATAATGGCGGGCTGAAGTGCCTGTATGCACATCTAAACTGTATTTCGCATATGGGGCAATATGCGTATATGAACTTATACCCCAAAAAAAAATTCTCATCCCCCCCCCTTTTTTTTTTTTTTTTGGGGGGGGCAAAATTACAAGAATACAAAAAATTCTAAAGGGGGGGGGGGGGGGGACTTGAATACCCTTTACAAAACAACAATATCAATAACACAGGTCAACCATAGCTGCCCTTTACACATCAACGTATATTAAATATACTACCACATATTCATGTACTTGCATGAAGCAATAGATATATTGCATGCTTTAATGCCTGGAAAGTGGAATTGTTTCTGTATCAAGTGACCATTGTGATTGGCTCTCATAGCAGTCCTTTAAATGATCTTGAATGCTAAGGAGCCAGCGTGACTTCTGTATCCATGTGATTGGATCTCACAGCATTCACATGATCGGGAACCCATCTAACTGATTACAAATCAAGATCCTTGACTTAAGCCTCGTACACACAGCCGGTTTTCCCGACTGGAAAACTGCGAGGAGAGATTTTGGCCAGGAATCCCGGCCGTGTGTATGCTCCTTGCAGTTTTTCCGACTAGAAAACAACTGCGGGACATAAAAAGAGAACTAGCTCTTTTTTTTTTCTTTTTTCTTTTTTTTTTGGCGGGAACACCGGCAAACTTTTTCCAACTTTTCCCAACCCAAGTAGTTTTCCTGTCGGGAAAACCGGCCGTGTGTTGGAGGAAAGACGAACTCTTCCCGTCGGAAATCCCGCACATGTGTACGGGGCATAAGGGTTGTCGATGACCGCTTGATTAGTATGCCGCCAAGGTCCCATATTAGTGGCAGATCGGCACTAAAGCCCACCGTTTCTTGCCACCGAAGATATATGGTGGACAGTCGGCAAGAGGTTAAAGGTTAACTGTGATATTCTGTATATCCAAGGACCCCCAATGATTTTCGTATCTTACCTTTGCGTTGTCTCTCCCTGTGTGTTGAGTGCTTTCATCACTGGCTCAGATTTATTGGTATCCTGCCTATTGTGAAAAGACGGCCACAAGGTGCCTCTCAATTGCCGGGAAGACGTCTATAGACGTCCTCGGCTTCTCCGGCCACCGCTCACGCACACGCCGCATCACTGAGATGCCAATGCTCGTGCATGTCGGCCGCGGTGGTTACACAGACAAGGGCGTGGGTCTGTGTGTGTAAACGCAGAGATCCACGTCCTGTCAAGGAGAGAGGAGACCTATGGAGTGTCCCTTGTACATAGGAACACAGATCGGTCATCTCCCCCAGTCTGTATCCCCCCCCCCCACAGTTAGAAACACTATGCAGGCTACACATTTAGCCCCTCCTCGCCCCCTAGTGTTAACCCCTTCCCCACCAGTCACATTTATACTAGGGTTGTCCCGATGCCACTTTTTTAGGACCGAGTACAAGTACCGATACTTTTTTTCATGTACTCGCCGATACCGAATACCGATACTTTTTTTAAATGTCATGTGACAGTTTTCAAACCACAATACAGACTAAGGATATTTTCTTTAGAATTATGAAGAACTCTAACTCAAGACATTATAAAAGAATAAAAATGAATAAAAATGTTTATTTTCTTGTCACGCAGAAGTAAAAAACTCAAAGAATTTTCACAGAACATGTTGATAAATACAAAAAAAGTATTCTATTTAGGTATCGGGAGCATTTGCGCGAGTACAAGTACTCCTGCAAATACTCGGTATCGGTCCCGATACCGATACTAGTATCGGTATCTGGACAACCCTAATTTATACAGTAATTAGTGCATATTTATAGCACTGATCGCTGTATAAATGTGAATGGTTCCAAAAATGTGTCAATTGTCCGCCTTAATGTCGCAGTTCCAATAAAAATCGCAGATCGTCGCCATTATTGGTTAAAATAAAATAAAAAATAATAATTCTGTCCCCTATTTTCTAGGTGCTATAACTTTTGCGCAAACCAGTCGCTTATTTCGATTTTTTTATTTATTTTTTACCAAAAATTATGTAGAATACGCTTCGGCCTAAACTAAAGGGGGGAAAATATAATAATTTTTTCAAAATTGTCGCTCTTTTTTTGTTGTTTATAGAGCAAAAAATAAACAGCAGAGGTGATCAAATACCACCAAAGGAAATCTCTATTTGTGGGGAAAAAAGGACGCCAATTTTGTTTGGGAGTCACGTCGCTACCTGCAAAATTGTCAGTTAAAGCAACGCAGTGGCGGAAGCTGAAATTTCGCCTGGGCAGGAGGGGGGTATATGTGCCCAGTAAGCAAGTGGTTAAAAACGATGTTTTGTTTACACTCAGTCTGTCTGCAGTCCCCACAGATCAGTAGTAGAGTGTAGCAGCCCACTGTTTCATTGATTGCCCTTTTAGTGTCAGGAGTTCTACATGATTTCTATACTGCACTCGTGTAGTCACTGGAGATCACAAACCACTAGTAGCAGACGGCCATGTTTAGGCAAGCTTTACCTATCCCACCCACCCTTCCAAGGGATTCTGGGCATCCAAATGTGGGGAATGAAATGCCTATGTAGAGCAGGAGTAGGCGACATCGACCCTCCAGCTGTCTTGAAACTACAAGTCCCAAGACCCTGACAAACACAGGCATGACTCCTAGAGGCATGATGGGATTTGTAGTTTCACCACAGCTGGAGGTCCGAGGTTGCCTACCCCTGATGTAGAGGGATCTTTGAATTCCTCCATTTACATGAAACGATTTCATGCAATTGGGACCTCCTGTGGGCTGCTGTGTCCAGATACAGAGCATCAACAATGAGATTCTCCTATTTTAATCATAGGGTTCTTTAAAAATAATCTTTCCACTAGCCATGGGACGGCATTTTCTAGTAAGTGATAGCGGCATGCTTTTTTGCTGTGCTGTCAATGATTCTTCTCTTTCAGTGGAGAGGACCCAAGTTTCTCATAGCATTTGTTGTGTTGTGTTTGTTTTCTGGATGCAGGACATGATTCATTAGTCGGCTGCAGTCAGGAGGAAGCATTTTCTCAGTCTCCTCTCCGCAGTGATCAGACTGCAACCTTTTTAACTTTGTAACCAGTCACAAGGAGAGAGGCTGCATCCCAGTTACAGGCTGTGGTGGTTGCCATTTGTTTGTACTGAATTCCAAGATCTGTAAACCTGCTGTGCCCATTATGAGGGGTTCCCACCATCCCTGTGCCGAGTTCCCCGATCTTACACCTGCTATGCCCATCATGAGGGGTTCCCACCATCCCTGTGCCGAGTTCCCCGATCTTACACCTACTATGCCCATCATGAGGCGCTCCCACTATCTCTGTGCTGGGTTCCCGGATCTTACACCTGCTATGCCCATCATGAGGGGTTCCCACCATCCCTGTGCCGAGTTCCCGGATCTTACACCTGCTATGCCCATCATGAGGGGTTCCCACCATCCCTGTGCCGAGTTCCCCGATCTTACACCTACTATGCCCATCATGAGGCGCTCCCACCATCTCTGTGCTGGGTTCCCGGATCTTACACCTGCTATGCCCATCATGAGGGGTTCCCACCATCCCTGTGCCGAGTTCCTGGATCTTACACCTGCTATGCCCATCATGAGGGGTTCCCACCATCCCTGTGCTGAGTTCCCCGATCTTATGCCTGCTATGCCCATCATGAAGCGTTCCCACCATCCCTGTGCCGAGTTCCCGATTTTACACCTGCTATGCCCATCATGAGGGGTTCCCACCATCCCTGTGCCGAGTTCCCCGATCTTATACCTGCTATGCCTATCATGAGGGGTTCTCACCATCCCTGTGCCGAGTTCTCCGATCTTACACCTGCTATGCCCATCATGAGGGGTTCCCACCATCTCTGTGCCGAGTTCCCCGATCTTATACCTGCTATGCCCATCATGAGGAGTTCCCACCATCCCTGTGCCGAGTTCCCCGATCTTATACCTGCTATGCCCATCATGAGGGGTTCTCACCATCCCTGTGCCGAGTTCTCCGATCTTACACCTGCTATGCCCATCATGAGGGGTTCCCACCATCTCTGTGCTGAGTTCCAAGCTCTATACGCCTGCTGTTCCCATTATCCGTGTATTGAGTTCCTGGGTCTGCATATGCATTGTGCACTTTATGAAGGATTCTCGCCAACCCCGTGCAGAGTTCCCAGGTTTGCACACCTACTGAGCCCATTATGAGGGGTTCCCACCATCCCTGTGCTAGGTTCCTGGTCTACACACCTGATATGCCCATTATGAGGGGTTCCCACCATCCCTTGGCTGAGTTTCCAGGTCTTACAACTACTGTGCCCATTATGAGGGGTTCTCGCCATCTCTATGCTGAGTTCCCAGGTCTGTACACCTGCCATGCCCATTAGAAGTTCCCACCATCCCTGTGCTGAGTTTTCCAGTCTGTACACCTGCTGGGCACATTATGAGGCTCTTTCAACATCCCTGTGCCTGGGGTCCTGGTCTACACACCTGCTGTGCCCATTATGAGGAGTCCCACCATCCCTGTGCTGCGTTCCGAGGTCTATGCACCTGCTGTTCCCATCATCCATGTACTGTTCCTGGGTCTGTATATCTGATGTGCCCATTATGAGGGCTTCTCACCGTCCCTGTGCTGAGTTCTCAGGTTTGCACATCTACTGAGCCCATTATGAGGAGTTCCCACCATCTCTGTGCTGAGTTCCCGGGTCTGTACCCCTATTTAGGGGGTAGTACACAGAGGCTTCTGGTTCTGGTGTCAGGGCCCGACACCAGAGGAGTTCCCACCACCCCTGTGCTGAGTTCCCTGCTCTGTACACCTGCTATGCCCATTAGGAGGGGTTCCCACCATCCCTGTGCTGAGTTCCCTGGTCTACACCTGATATGCCCATTATGAAGAGCTCCCACCATCCCTGTGCGGAGTTCCCTGGTCTACACCTGCTGTGCCCATTATGAGGGGTTCCCACCATCCCTGTGCGGAGTTCCCTGGTCTGTACACCTGCTATGCCCATTATGAGGGGTTTCCACCATCCCTGTGCCGAGTTCCCAGGTCTGTACACCTGATATGCCCATTAGGAGGGGTTCCCACCATCCCTGTGCTGAGTTCCCTGGTCTACACCTGCTGTGCCCATTATGAGGGGTTCCCACCATCCCTGTGCGGAGTTCCCTGGTCTGTACACCTATTTAGGGGGCCGTACACAGAGGCTTCTGGTTCTGGTGTCAGGGCCTGACACCAGAGAAGTTCCCACCATCCCTGTGCTGAGTTTCCCGGTCTGTACACCTGCTATGCCCATTATGAGGAGTTCCCACCATCCCTGCTGGATTTGTATTTATTTTATAATCTTCAGAATGTAATCAAAGCTGGAACACACAAGTGGCTAGGAAAACCCAAGGTTCACAGGAGCAAAAGATGAATTGGGAGAATGCGTTTGCATTTTCTAAATAAATGCAAATCGTTTTTCTGGAAGAAATTAAGAGCGTGACATCATCGCCCTGCCTCTCCAGCTCGTCCAATCAGATAATGCTTTCCATTTATTCAGAAAATCATTTTCTGAATGGCTCTAATGCCGAGCGGCCGACCTCCCGTGTTCAGAAAGCAGCAGGGCAGCCACTCAGCGTGGGTCCCGGAAGCTAGCGGAGATCCGTGGAATGGCGGTGTCTATTTCCAGCTTCCACGGGGATCCCACCGGTACGGCTTATGCAGGATCCACGCTGGATGGAAGAAACATCTATAAAATATCCATACCTGGATCCCGTCTCCTGAAATGACCGCCCTGGTTAAGCGAAGCCTTTAAAGGGATGATCGCCCACATCCTTGTATCTTGGTAGAAGTATTCAAAGAGATCGTTATCGGGGCTCCCCTACAAGTTATTTTTATTTTGAGGTTTTAGATGACCTGGAGCTGGCAATGGGGGTCTGTATTTACCTTTTTTTTTTTTCTCCTCACCCCCTCCATGGACATTGTTTGTGGTTTTAGAGAGAAAAAAAGAGGACGCCAAAAAAAAAAAAAAAAAAAACGGAGATCAAAGCTGAGCGACGACACCCAGAACCGCAGAATAGGAAGGGGTGTGGGCCGGAGGATGGAGGAGAGGGGAGAGGAAAACCAGGGAAAGGAGGGATGGAAAGTGACACGGAGGTGGCAGGAGAGGGGGGGATGGGGAAATAAAATAAAAATGGGCTACATAAAAAGGAATGGATCGTTTTCTAAAGCGCTGTGTATGATCAACCATTACTAGCGCTTGTTTGTTAACCACTTAAGGACCGATCCTCTTTCTGAGATTTGTTGTTTACAAGTTAAAAACAATTATTTTTGCTAGAAAATTACTTGGAACCCCCAAATATTATACTTTTTTTTTTTTTTGCTTTCTAACACCCTAGAGCAGGGGTCTCCAAACTTTTCTAAACTAAGGGCCGGTTCCCTGTCCTTCACATTTTAGGGGGGCCGGACTGCGGCCATAGGGAGTAGAAAAGGTCCCAACATCATTGAGAGAAAAATAATGCCCCATTGTTTGTCTCGGTGGGAGGAATGGTGCCCCATCATTGGGAGATTTTTGTGGCCCATCATTGGTATTAGTGGGAGGAATTGTGCCCCATTGTTGGACTCACTTGGAGGAATTGTCCGCTATCATTGGACCCCATTATTGGTGTCATTGGAAGAAATTGTTCCCCATCATTTGTGTCATTGGGGGAATTGTGCCCCATCATTGGTGTAATTGGACCCAATTATTGGTGTCATTGGAAGAAATTGTCCCCCGTCGTTGCTGTCATTGGAAGGAATAGTGTCCCACCATTTGTTTCACTGAGAGGAATAATACCCAGGGCCGTCTTAATAGCATCATGGGCCCCTGGGCTAAGTAATGCTCTGGGGGCCCTACAATGATGACAGTGCAGGTAAACGGACATAAAGTAGGTGGAAGACGGACTGCCTCCCCTGTGTATCTATCACTCTCAGTGCCATCATGGGGCCCCCAATTTCGGGGCAGCGTGGGCTGAAGGACCAGTAGCTTTAGGGAAAGTGCAGGGGCCCCCCATGCAGCTGGGACCCCTGGGCAGTGCCCAGGTGTTGCCTCTCATTAAGACAGCCCTGATAGTACCCCATAATTGGTGTCATTGGGAGGAAATGTGCCCCCATCAATGGTGTCATTGGGAGAAACAGTGCCCCATCATTGGTGTCAGTGGAAGGAATAATGCCTCATCATTGGTGTCACTGGGAGAAATTGTGGCCCATCATTGATATTAGTGGGAGGATTTGTGCCATATTGTTGGACTCACTTGGAGGAATTGTCCCCCTATCATTGGTGTCATTGGACCCCATTATTGGTGTCATTGGAAGAAATTGTTCCCCATCATTAGTGTCAGTGGGAGGAATTGTGCCCCTTCATTGGTGTTATTGGGGAGAATAGTGCCCCATCTTTGGTGTAATTGGGAGGAATTGTTTCCTTTCATTGATGTGATTGGGGGGGGGATTATGTCCCATTGTTGGTATCCGTGAATGAAACCCAGAGGGCCGAATAAAAGCAAGCAAAGGGGCGCATGTGGCTCCCGGGCCACAGTTTGGAGACCCCTAGATAATAGTGGTCGTTGCAATACTTTGTCACACTGTATTTGCGCAGAGGTCTTACTTTTTTTGGAAAAGATGCACTTTTTCGAATAAAAAATATAAGCCAACCGTAAAGTTTTTTTTTGTTTTTTTTTTTAAATATTGTGTTGCTCCCCACTGCCACTAGTGATGGGGCACTGACGCCAAGACATTTTCTACTCCCATTGGCCACAGTCCAGCCCCCGTAAACTTTCGGAGACCCCCATTTGTAGTACATTGGTAACTATCCTAAATACATGGGCACCCTTCATACAAGGCATGTTGAAACGCCACATTGGACAGGATAGATGTGACTCCTTAAAGCGGAGGTTCACCCTAAAAAACATCTATATACCATTACATCCAGCATACTGCTGACATCTACAGTATGCTGGCATTTTATTTTTTTCCGGCTATTTTCGAAACGTGTGACGCGTCTTACCCGCACGTCAATCCTCTACGCCTCTCCATTAGGAACACCTACTCCCCGCGGGAGTAAGAACCCGGAAGCCGGGTGAAATTAACTATAAGACCGCATGTACAGAGAAAAAATATATAAAATGCCAGCATACTGTAGATGTCAGCAGTATGCAGGGATGTAATGGTATATAATTGTTTTAGGGTGAACCTCCGCTTTAAGAATATTCTAAAGCAAAATCTCTCATATAAGCTTAGGCCTTGGGTTCACACTAATGCGGTGGTGCGAACCACATGTGATTTGGACAGGAATCGCACCACATTCTTGCTCAAATCACATGCGATTCTTTGCAGTGCGATTTAAACCCATTCATTTTGTATGGCTCAAATTGCACCCACACAAAAAAGGTGCATTGTGGTTGTAAAGGTTAGTTTGCACAAAGTGGCCCCAATCCTCCTCTTCTGGGCTCCCCCAGCGGCGCTCCTGGCTGCTCCTCCTCCTCCCCTCTGGAGAGCCATGGGGCACCCGTGCAGACGTGCTCCCGAGTCCTGCTGCTGCTGCGTTCATTGACAAGACAGCGGGACTCTGCTCCGCCCACTAGCTCCTGTGTCACTGGATTTGATTGACAGCAGCGAGAGCCAATGGCTCCTTCATTTACAGCTAAGGCTGCACAGAAAAAGACTGAAGACTCTCTGTCCTCAATCACTTTATCTCAAAAGTGAGACATCAGGGGCCTGTTTAGACCCCCTGTAATTCTGTTTAGACCCCTGGTTAATAAAAAGGATATATATATATATATATATATATATATATATATAATATATAATATATATATATATATATATATATATATATATATATATATATATTTTTATATATCTATCATTTTTTTATATATCTATCATTTTTTTTTTTTCCAATGGTATAAGAGGAATACCTATGGGTTTGGGACATGGTGTAGGATCCTGGACCTGGGGTAACATTATGAAAATGTCTTCCTTGCTTTTTTGGGGGATATTGTAGCAAAAAACAA
The DNA here is from genome assembly GCA_029574335.1 of Rana kukunoris. NCBI lineage: Eukaryota > Metazoa > Chordata > Amphibia > Anura > Ranidae > Rana > Rana kukunoris. The sequence continues at coordinate 143,219,958 of CM056060.1, forward strand.
AATATTATATATATATATATATATATATATATATATTTTTTGCTACAATATCCCCCAAAAAAGATTATATATATATATATATATATATATATATATATATATATATATATATATATATATATATATTATATTATATTTTTTTTGGGGGGATATTGTAGCAAAAAAAACAAAATTGTTGCTCTATTTTTGTTTATAGCGCAAAAATTAAAAACGTAGAGGTGATCAAATACCACCAAAATAAAAGCTTTATTTGTGTGGGGGGGGAAAAAAGGACGGCAATTTTGTTTAAGAGCCACGTCGCACAACTGTGTAATTCTCAGTTAAAGCGACGCAGTGCGGAATCGCAAAAAGTAGCCCGGTCTTTAACCAGACAAATGATCCAGGGCTGAAGTGGTTAAATGATTAACATAGCCGAGGACAGCGAGGCGGCGGGCACATGCAGCCTAGAAACGTTTTTTTTTTGCTATGTCTCCCCTACATGGGCAGGAATGGTGGTTAGTCCTCTGTATATAAGCAATGGCTACACTTTTAACGTTCCCATATATATCCATAATATCCCCACCCCGGCTCATTGGCTTTCATGTCTAGAAAAGTTGGCCCAGACTTCAAAGGCGTTCTCCGCAGCGTTCCCTCTACCTCGCCATTACTCCCCGTCCTGTCTGCGGACGTCACCGGCTCGGCTGCCGAGGACTTTCATCCACTCCGCACGCGTTTGTTCAGACTTCAAAATGCACAAAGCTTTTTGTTTCTCGGAGTCGCTCTGTGTTGTGTTGCCATTACAAATAAATAGAATGATACCGAATCCCATCCATGATGAAACGAGGGGAGCCTTTCATACACCATCTCTTGGGAATGTGTTTTAAGTCTTTTTAAAAGCTAAAGTTTAATTTTGCCCCCCCCCCCCCCCCCCCCATCCACATGCTAATGACCTATTTAAGTAAATAGCTGCTCAGTACTTCTCTCAAGAACCTTCAACCAGCGGCGGTCCATCCATTAGGGGTACACAGGGGCCACCCCCCCTATCCATGCGTCGGCCCCCCTGATCTACAAACGGGGCACTGGACACTGGATTCCAATTGGGGGGGGGGGGGGGTGTTTTTGAAATGCGTTATTGGAGCCTGAAGCTCTAACAAGCTTTAAAAAAGGGTGGGCTCAGGGCGCAGAGCTCTGCGTTCCGAGCCTACTCAGTTGTGTGACAAAAGCAAATGAATATTCGCTATTGCTACACTGATTCTCCTCCCTGGCCAATCAGGAAGTGGGTTTTGAGACCAGTCACCTCATTGACTAAAAGGACAGGCGATCCTATTGGATGCCTGGGAGGAGGGAGGAGACGCACGGCGGAAGCATCCATAATGCAGAAACGGAGAGGACACAGGAGCCACCGCCTGTTGGAGGCCGCAACCCACCCGCCCGCAAACCTAAGTGGGGCAACGACCTACCTAGAGTTCGGGGCAGCTCTTCCTCTAACGCGTTGCATCACTGCTCAAGTGACTTTAAGAAAGTCGGTCGTGGCCGAGACCGTTTTGCCACGCTGTTTTTTTTTTGTTACTACGTTTTTATTAAATATTTCCTGGAAATTACCACACCATGGGGACCTCCCTCTTCTTTTATTACATGTGATCCTTATGAATCAGTTGGGAGATTAATTCATTTGTGGGTGTTTTTCTTATCTTGGATGTCCTGGAAACAGATCGATTTGCTGTGGAACCGGTGCTCTATCTACAGAGAAGCTTATTGTTTGACCTGTATGAGGTGAGAGGCTGGGGCAAAGCATTAGTGCTCTATCTACAGAGAAGCTTATTGTTTGACCTGTATGAGGTGAGAGGCTGGGGCAAAGCATTAGTGCTCTATCTACAGAGAAGCTTATTGTTTGACCTGTATGAGGTGAGAGGCTGGGGCAAACCATTAGTGCTCTATCTACAGAGAAGCTTATTGTTTGACCTGTATGAGGTGAGAGGCTGGGGCAAACCATTAGTGCTCCATCTACAGAGAAGCTTATTGTTTGACCTGTATGAGGTGAGAGGCTGGGGCAAACCATTAGTGCTCTATCTACAGAGAAGCTTATTGTTTGACCTGTATGAGGTGAGAGGCTGGGGCAAACCATTAGTGCTCCATCTACAGAGAAGCTTATTGTTTGACCTGTATGAGGTGAGAGGCTGGGGCAAACCATTAGTGCTCTATCTACAGAGAAGCTTATTGTTTGACCTGTATGAGGTGAGAGGCTGGGGCAAACCATTAGTGCTCTATCTACAGAGAAGCTTATTGTTTGACCTGTATGAGGTGAGAGGCTGGGGCAAACCATTAGTGCTCTATCTACAGAGAAGCTCATTGTTTGACCTGTATGAGGTGAGAGGCTGGGGCAAACCATTAGTGCTCTATCTACAGAGAAGCTTATTGTTTGACCTGTATGAGGTGAGAGGCTGGGGCAAACCATTAGTGCTCTATCTACAGAGAAGCTTATTGTTTGACCTGTATGAGGTGAGAGGCTGGGGCAAACCATTAGTGCTCTATCTACAGAGAAGCTTATTGTTTGACCTGTATGAGGTGAGAGGCTGGGGCAAACCATTAGAGCACATCGGTGGCAATCTATTGGATCTTCGGCACTTGCACTTTATTTGATGAACTTTCCTTGCACGATTGAGTACGTTCAATGTAATTTTATATATATATACCGGCTTCATTTGCACTTTTTAACCGCTTGGAAACCAGTGCACAACGATATATATCGACACAATGGCACGGGCAGGCAAATGGGCGTACCTGTATGTCCCTTTAAATTTGCCGCCCAATGCTGCGTGCCTCGTGGGTGCGCCTGCGGGTCCCGGGAACTCGATGTTCCTGGGCGGCCCACGAATCAACGGGTACTAATTGGGGTCTGCTGATTGGCTCCTATACCCAGAAATGCAGGATCACTGCAGACCCTGTTCAAATCAAATCCGGGGACAGACTTGGTCCGGGCACATTGTCCTCAATCCGGGGGCTGTCCCCGGAAACCGGGGACGTCTGGTCACCCTAATGTAAGGGAAAGTGGGAGACTCCACTTCTGATGATGAGGTGGCTCCTAACATCTAATGTGAGGGGAGGGAATGCTGGACATCCAATCTTACAGATAAAACCGGCACTTTTGAGGGCACTCATAATCAAGGCTGCTCTTAGAAATCATGGGGCCCCGTACAGCCTACCTGGCGGGGCCCCCACCAACCTATCAGGACAAGATTTTCACTAAAAATACACAAAAATCATTATTAGCGGACACAAACATAATGGAGAACCTGTGTGAATTAGTCCTTTTTTAAAAAAATGTATAATTAAAAAAAAAGTTTACAAATATTTTTTTATTAACAGGACATTGAAGCCAACAGTGCCACAGGGAGGGGGTTGTGCATTACAGTGACATGGGGCACACAGAGGGGATCAGAAGTAGGCAGAACACGGAAGGAGATTGATGCGGGGGAAAGAATTACAGGAACGATGCCCTGTGTCTGTGTCTCTCCCTGCAGCAGCGGCAAGCCAGCAGGAGGGAGAGAAACTGACTTTCAACAGCTGCAGAGAGCAGGGCATCTTTCTGTAATTGCATCTCTGCTCAACCACACCCATTCCTACTGCTGTTTGGGGCCCCCCTGTGTGCATGGGCCCCCTACAGGAGGGCTGGTGGTCCCCCCCCCTATCGGCGGCCCTGCTCATAATGCTGATAACCCCTGATCTACAGAGACCAGGCAATTTGTTTCTGCAGGAGGAAGGGGGGTGGCCTCTGAAGATGGTTGTTGGCTCAGTTTTGGGTCCTGGTTGGCTCAGTTTTGAGTCCTGGTTGGCTCAGTTTTGAGTCCTGGTTGGCTCAGTTTTGGGTCCTGGTTGGCTCAGTTTTGGGTCCTGGTTGGCTCAGTTTTGGGTCCTGGTTGGCTCAGTTTTGGGTCCTGGTTGGCTCAGTTTTGGGTCCTGGTTGGCTCAGTTTTGGGTCCTGGTTGGCTCAGTTTTGTTTTTTTGGATCCCAAGACTGCTTCAAGCATTTCTGAGGCGGCCGTGATCTAGATGACCTCTGGCTGAGAACAAGCGTGTTCTGTCTGTGGAGGCTTCCGAACGGCAGCAGCCAGAAATGTGTTTTCTACACGGAGTGACTGTGGTTTATATAGCTAAATATATTGCATCTACCTGCGGGGTGCCGGATAAAATGAGAACATTTTTGTAACACATATGGGATTGTTTTAAAGTAGATGTAATCCCAAGCACTAAAATTTCATGTGAACTTCAACATTGTCAGTTCAGAAGTCTTTATCACCATTTTTTCAAATCTGCAGATTTCACTAAAACAATATCTAGTGATCCTGCCATGAAGATCCTTCCTCAGGCACTTCCTGGTTTAGGTTGTCATTCTGACATTCTGTTGCTCTATCATGTTCACCTGCATTGTCACACTGCAAGTGACCATTTTCAACACACATTAAAAGAGAAGTGTTTTTTTGTTAATTCATACTTGCCTAGGTGGATGCTGCATCTGTCCCCTGGCACCTCTAACACTGAGAACTGAGCGATCAACACTGCTGATCGCTCAGTTCTCGCAGCTCCTGAGCAGAGAGCTGGTGACTATGGGTCCCAGCTCTCTGCTCTGTCGTCGTCGTCGTCGTCCCTCCCCCTCACTCACTGGAACGCTGGGCTGTGGAGGGGGCGGGAACGGCCGGCTCAGGCTCTCAGTGGTTTGCTGAGAGGCTGAGCCGGATGCTGGTCCAGAGATCTGGGCGGTTCCTGACTCCATAGTTGTGATGATGATGCCCGAGCCTGGACCAACTATGACATCAGCAGAGAGTGGCCTTCAGCCCACTGTCTGCTGAAAACGGGTCATAGGAATGAAAAACAAACTGCACTCCTGTGATCCACAGGAGAAGTCCAGCCAAATGAGATTTGGCTGGACTTCTCCTTTTTACTACCAATATGGTCCACAGTTTTCACCACCTGTCCTAAGAAGTACCATGCAGCCATCTCTAGTGTGTGTGTGTGTGTGTGTGTGTGTGTGTGTGTGTGTGTGTGTGTGTGTGTGTGTGTGTGTGTCAGGGCTGTTCCAGATTTGCTGGGATAGCCCTGTCCTGGGCAGCATCCCGTAAACCTGTACTGTGCCCTCCTCACTCTCCTTGTACCGTGCGCTTCTGCCCCCCAACGGTGCCCTTTGTGTTGATTAGTTTTCGATTTATAGCATGTTTTCTTATTGTTTAAGATCTAAACCCAATTTCAATTCAATGAATACTCTTTCAGACACTGGTTAATTTCTCTAAACCAGTGGCCTCGAAACTGTGGATCATGGGCCAGATGCGTTCTTTATGCTAGGCTTCATCCGGCCCCTGATTAAAGGCACTTTTCCTTCCATTGACATCAACAGTGGGGCATTGTGCCTACGACTGACTCCAACATTGGGGCACCATTCCTTCCAAGGATGGGACACTGCTCCTTCCAAAGAGCAGTGCCCCATCCTTTGTGTCATTGGAAGGAGCAGTGCCCTATCCCCCAATGAGGCGAAGCATGGGGCACTGCTCCTTCCTTCCTTCCAGGGATGGGAAGCGTGGGGCACTGCTCCTTCCTTCCAGGGATGGGAAGCATGGGGCACTGCTCCTTCCTTCCTTCCTTCCTTCCAGGGACGGGAAGCATGGGGCACTGCTCCCCCTGCTAACCACAGGCACCATCTAATTTTCTTATTCCAAATTACCACCAAGTGTGAAACATTGTCTATTCCCATTGATGCCGGGATATTTTTTACCCTCCCCTCCCAAAAAATCTGAACAGAACACTGACCCTTTTGTTTAGAGGTTTGGAGACCCCTACTCTAAACTATAATGATGATTATTTTTTTAATATGCGTGATGTTGCTGCTTCCTTTTTTTTTTTTTTTTGGTGATGAGAACATGAAGAAAAGAAGGGCCTCCTTACATTGGTGGCCAGCAGGAAGTAAAAGGGCCCCCTTACATCCAGTCAACATGCCACTGTTTAAAGTGTTTGTAAAGTCAGAAGTTTTTTATACTAATGCATTAAGATAAAAAACCTTCTATGTGCAGCACCCCCCCCCCCCCCCCCTGAGCGGCCCCTCTATCCAGCCATGTCCACGAGTGCCTCCGCCGTCTGGGCCCCTTCCTCCTGATTGGCTGAGAAACCGCAGTGGCACCATTGACTCCTGCTGCTATCAAAGTCAGTCCAGGGAGAGAGAGCGGGTGGGGCCGAACTGCAGCTCCATGTCTGAATGGACAAAGGAAGCTATGGCTCGGCTCGGGTGCCCCCATAGTAAGCTGCTTGTTGTGGGAGCACTCAACAGGAGGGAGGGGCCGGGAGAAGAGGGTTGCCCCGTGAAAAAACACTGCACAGAGCAGGTAAGTATAACATGTTTGTTTTATAGGAAAAAAAAACTGAGACTTTACAATCACTTTAAGGAAGCCCTTGCAAACTCTAGAGCAGCCTTCTTAGCCGTTTTACCCAGGGGAATCCTTGAAAAAAATGTAAGGTCTAAGGGAACCCTATGTAAATTAAATTCACCGGGGGGGTCAATGGGAATAATATCTTGCATTGGTGGTCAGTGGGAAGAATGCCCCCTACGTTGGTGGGGGGGGGGGGGGGGAATGCCCCCTACATTGGTGGCTAGTGGGGGGGGAAATGCCCCCTACGTTGGTGGCTAGTGGGGGGGGAAATGCCCCCTACGTTGGTGGCTAGTGGGGGGGGGAAATGCCCCCTACGTTGGTGGCTAGTGGGGGGGGGGAAATGCCCCCTACGTTGGTGGCTAGTAGGGGGGGAAATGCCCCCTACATTGGTTGGGGGGGGGGAATGCCCCCTATGTTGGTGGCTAGTTGGGGGGGGGGATGCTCCCTATGTTGGGGGGGGGGGGGAATACCCCCTAGGTTGGTGGCTAGTTGGGGGGGGGGGGGAAATGTCCCCTAGGTTGGTGGCTAGTTGGGGGGGGGGGGGAATGCCCCTAGGTTGGTGGCTAGTTGGGGGGGGGGGGGGAATGCCCCCTAGGTTGGTGGCTAGTTGGGGGGGGGGGGGAATGCCCCCTACGTTGGTGGCCAGTGGGGGAAAAAATGCCCCCTACGTTGGTGTCCAGTGGGAAGTGTGTCAAGTGGCATTGGGCTTGGAACGATGCAAGTTAAATCTGCCACAGCTCAAGGAACCCCCAGCATTTGGGAACCTTTGTTCAGAATGGCTGCTCCAGAGGAACCCTGGTTGAAAAAGGCTTATCCATATAAAGATATCCTTGGGAATGTGACTGGAACTTCATAAATGCTATATGTTAGTAACTTGCTCCTTGGTTTATAAGGCAATTAACTGTGGTGTTCTTTTCTGCAGGGTGCCACGGCGAGCCTGGCATGGCCGGAGGTATATGTGTTACTCTGCTGCTCCTGCTCAGTGCCATAACCGCAGGAAGCCGGAAAAGCTTGAGAAGGCGTGGGCAGCAGCTGGTACCCAGCAGCCGAGAGCGGACGGACGGGGGCGGGGAGAGCTTCCCATTGGATTTTACTGCCGTAGAAGGGAACATGGACAATTTCATGGCTCAGATCAAAAACCTGGCACAGTCGTTGTACCCGTGTTCAGCCCAGCGGCTGGATGAGGAGATGAAGTTGCATCTTTTGCACAACCAGTCCATTACCTGCAATGACGGGAGCCCAGCCGGGTAAGTCACCGTTGTGTTGGTGGTAAGCAGATATGAGATTAATGAACCAGACTTGAGGCCCGTACACCCGATCTGACTTTTGGACAACAAATGTCCGACGGACCTGTTTGATCGGAAAATCCGACCGTGTGTAAGCTCCATCGGACAATTTTTTGTTTTTCAAATTGTCCGATGGAGGATCATCCGATCGCGTGTACTCAAGTCCATCGCACTAAAATCCAACGTACAAACAAGCGTGCTCGGAACCAATGCTAAAGATCAGACCACAATAGCAGAAGTTGCCCACAGGGAGGCGGTAAAGAGCTGAAAAACCATGTGATTTGGTAAAAGTTGGCCAAGTTTTGCCTTGTGTATGCAGAACAAGTTCACGGCCAACGCCCTTCGGACCAAAATCCACGGAAAAGTCAGATGGAAGTCTGATCGCGTGTATGAGGCTTTAGGAATTATGAAGAATTATCTCTTTTGCAAGCCAGGCGGTCACTTTTGGCAGGGCTGTCTTAATGGCATCATGGGCCCCTGGGAAAAGTAATGCTCTGGGGCCCCTACAATGATGGCAGTGCAGGTAAACAGACATCAAGTAGGTAGGAGGCAGACTGCCTCCCCTGTTTATCTATCACTATCAGTGCCATAATGGGGGCCCCAATTTTGGGGTAGCGTGGGCTCAAAGACCAGTAGCTTTGGGGAAAGTGCAGGGGCCCCCCATGCAGCTGGGGCTCCTGGGCAGTGCCCAGGTGTGCCCTCACTAAAACAGCCCTGACTTTTGAGGTTTACATTTTGTAAATGTAATGGCAGAGACATAGTTGTCAGTCAGATAAAGCAGCCAATTGGATGTCCATGCTTGGCAAAGACCATGTGACCCAGAAGCATAACTCCCTTTATACAACAGAGCCCAATGGTACTCGCAAGGTAAATACATTCAATGTGTGTGGGAACAATAGGTGGGCAAATTTCTTCAGTTGGTAAATCGTCACAGCTACATGGGCATGACCCACACCAGCTTGCTTCAGAGAAGGCCTTGGCTCTCTGGATGGAAGCGGTGGTCTCTCAAGTGGTCTCAACACATTTCTTGCTGTGTAAGAGCTACAGAGCTCCGATCAGTAAAAAGCTGTGAACTTTGTTGATTGGAGAGCTGTGGCTGACTATTGGGGGGGGGGGGTAGGTCAGAGGTCGCATCACTGCAGAGAAATCACTGTTCCACACAAGAGGGCAAGGGTCATTCTCTACAGCAAGTTGCAGTGGAACATACAATAGAGAAAAAAAGTAAAATTACCAGATTACGACCACTAGATGGAGCTGAGGATTGTAGGAAATAAGTATTTTATTTCCTATGTTCCTCTGCTTAAAGCGGAGTTCCACCCAAAATTGGAACTTCCGCTTATCCCACTCCTCACCCCCTTACATGCCACATTTGGCATGTCATTTTTTTTGGGGGGGGGAGTGGGGGCTTCAGGAGGAGCTTCCTGTCCCACTTCCTGTCCCACTTCCTCCTTCCGCCGAGGGGCTGGTTAGGCGATTAAGCTTAATCGCCTAACCAGCCCCTCCCTGTAGGCGATCGCCTGGGACACATGACAGGTCCCATGCGATCGCCTGTCCAATCAGCGGTGCGCGCGCGCATGCACAGTGGCGCTCGCGCATGCGCAGTGGGTGCCCGGCCGTGAAGCCGAAGGCTGTCACGGCCGGGTGCCCACAGTTATGATGACGCCGGCTGGGGAGGGGGGAGAGGAGCGGAGCCCCGGTCGGCGCGTCGCTGGAACGCTGGAGCAGATAAGTGAATGTTTATTAAAAGCCAGCAACTACACTTTTTGTAGCTGCTGACTTTCAATAAACATAAAACAAGGCTGGAACACCCCTTTAAAGGGGTTGTAAACCCTCTGTTTTTTTTTTTTCACCTTAATGCATCCTATGCATTAAGGTGAAAAAAACTTCTGACAGTCACTGGCTCCCCCTGAGCCTTGGAATAATGTCCCACTGCAAGGATGCGCACTATCTGTCTGGGGTTCTTGGTTCTTAATTGGATAGACTGATGGCAGTGCAGCCATTGGCTCCCGCTACTGTCAATCAAATACAGTGACGCAGGGCCAACTCATACATTCAGCAGCTATGGACGCCGAATGCTGGACACGGGAGCACGCCCGCAAGGTAACCCCCCGGGGTTTTTCCCTACTTTTGCATCTCGGTTCTGCTGATCTTCTCCAGCCTTTCTTTTGCCACTTCCAGTCATATACTGTTGGACCAGGCTGTACACTGGATGCTAATGCATACAGCTCCAAATCCCAAGAATCCATTTGTTTCATAACAAATTCCCCCCACGGACTAAATTTCTGAGACCTTTTAGGTTTACGCTGGCCCTAGATGGATAGTTTTTTCTCAGACAGCAAAAGTCATGCAAGTTGAATGGCCATGTTGTTGTTCAGTTGTGTAGTCGTGTTCTCATGGACCATTGCACGACAGGCTTTTCTGTCCTCCACTGCCTCCCGGAGCTTGCTTATCATGTTCATTGTTTCGATGCTATCTATCCATTTGTTTTCTGTCGTCCTCTTTTCTTTTTTTCCTTTCATGTTTCCCAGCATTAGGGTCTTTTTTTCCAATGAGTCCTCTTCGCATTAGGTGGGCAAAGTACAGTGGAACCTTGGACTACGAGCATAATCCGTTCCAGGAGAATGCTCATAATCCAAAGTACTCGCATATCAAAGCGAGTTTCCCCATTGAAGTCAATAGAAACTAAAATAATTTGGCTTCAATGGCTTGCAATACCGCATGTGGCCAGAGGTGGGGTGCTGGATAGCCTCGGAAAGGACCTAGGACACCTCAGCTGAACTCGAGAAAACCTTGGGAATGCCCGGGAACTGAGTATTTCTGAACAGCGCTAATCGGCTCCGTTTGGGCTTTGCTCGACTCCGGCGCCCCCTCCCCAAACCTCAGCCCAAACGCGGTATTGCACACCACTTTGGCTTGAATCCTGCTCATTTTGCGAGACAACACTTGCAAACCCAGTCAGGATTTTTTTCAAATACAGTGCTCGTATTGCGAAACACTCGTTAACCGTGTTACTCCCAATTAGAGATTCCACTGTATTTGAATTTCAGCTTCAAGATCTGCCCCTCCGTTTAATAAATCGTAATGATTTCTTTCAAGATTGACTGGTTTGATCTTTTTGCCTTCCAAGGGACTTTCAAGAGTCTTCTCCAACACCATAGTTCAAAAGCATAAATGTTTCAGCGTTCAGGATTCCAGTCCATCTTCTTTAGGGGGGGGGGGGGATGCTTGAGAATGGCGCTGGATTTTTGGATAGGCAAGTGTCCTTTTTATTAAAAGTCAGCAGCTACAGGATTTGCTAAATTCAAATATTTTACACTGGACGTGGTTGTACATATGCCGCCCGCTGCTGTGGTGCTTTGCAGCCAGTGGCGGCCCATCCATTAGGGGCGCTTGAGGCTCTAATTGGCTTAAAAAAAGGGTGGGTTTGGGGTGCAGAGCACTGCACTCTAAACCCATTCATGACCATGGCTCATGAATATTCACTTTTGTCTTCCCAATTCTCCTCCTGGACCAATCAGGAAGCGGGTCCTGAGACCTGATTGGTCGGGGAGTACACAGACTCAAAAAAACACTATTACACACGCTATAAGAAAAAATTTACCTTCGATCTGTGGTCTCCAAATTGGCCAGATGCAGCATTTTGCTTTCATTTATCCAGCCCTCGGGGTGCCATTTCTTCCCACTGACACCAGCGACGGGGTACCAGCGATGGGGAGCCATTCTTCCCACTGACGCCAGCAATTGGGCGCCATTCCTCCCTCCGCTGACCACCATTTCTGAGGAATTGTTTACTCGCAAGGACATTTTCTACTGCCACTGGCCACAGTCTGAAGCACAGTAAACTGGCCCTTTGTTTGCAAAGTTTGGGGACCACCGGCTTTAGATGGCTAAACTTTAATCTGATCCCCTGCTAGCCCTTTAAGTGGTCCTTGATATCCATCTATCTAGAATTTTCTATGTTCTCTTTATAGAAATAAAATCCAAATGAAAGCGGGACACCAAAAGAATATCTATCTAATCTATCTAATCTATCTAATCTATCTATCCATCCTGTTTCCCTGAAAATAAGACCTACCCCAAAAATAAGACCTAGTGTTATTTTTCGGGAGGGCTGCAATAAAAGCCCTACCACGAAAATAAGCCCTATATTAAAATGCTTGTAAAATCCTATAATTCACTCTATTACAGTAGTATATAATGTACAATGTGTGTGTTTCTGTAATATAATTGTGGGGAAGAGAGCTTCGACGGGTCACAGAAGCGCAGAGTGGCGTTATAACGAAGGTATTTGGCACCATTATATTACAGAAACACACACATTGTACATTATATACTACTGTAATAGGAAGGATTATAGGATTGTACAAGCATTTTAATTCGGTTCACACTGGGGATTTTTGTCAGGCAGGATGGGAGAGAAGACAGCACATTACATGTAAGACCTACCCCGAAAATAAGCCCTACTGTGTCTTTTGTTGCCAAAATTAATATAAGACCCGGGTTTATTTTCGGGGAAACACGGTGTATACTGTATATCAGAGCTTTTTTTCTCAGAAAAAAGGTGCAGGAACTCAACCACGACCGGTTCAGATTTCATAAACAGTAGAAGGGTCTAAAAGGGGCATTAAATACCAGAATTGCATTACATACAGAGTGCAGGGTTCAGGGGGTTACAAAGCTGTCACTTGTAAACACAGAAACCAGACTTCTGTGTTTACAAGTGATTGTGGTGAGCAGGCTCCAAAGGGTCTGAGCCAGAGGTGGTGGAACGGAGTTCCCCCAAGTTCCCCCTGAAAAAAAGCCCTGCTGTATATAAATTTGTGTGTGTATGTATGTATGTATATATATATATATATATATATATATATATATATATATATATATATATATATATATATATATATATATATATATATATATATAAATAATATGTGTATATATATATATATATATATATATATGTGTGTATATGTATATGTGGATTTGTAAAAATTTGCATTATTTTTTGTACTTGTAAGGAAGTTATGATATATAAATACATTTTTGTTTTAGGAAGGCTGTGATGTACATTTTAGATGTGGCCTAAAAATCGTTCATGGTAGCCAAGTAAAATCTCTGTGTGGTATTTCGCCCCTCTCTGCGCCTCTCTTCCATATCTATATTCATAAATATTCAAAGCCAATTTGTATTCAAGATTCCGAAATCTTTCCTTTGATAGCGGTCCACAGACTAAGAGTCTATCTTGTGTTTACTTTTTTAGTTACTACCTAAAAGAGTCCAAAGGGAGTCGGCGGTGGCTCGTCTTCTTGGAAGGTAAACTTTTTTTACTTCTCTCGTTTTTTTTTTTTTTTCTTCATTGCTAGATATTTTGGGCCTGCTGCCCAAACGGAGGAAGAGAAAATAAACAGCTTGCGGTGGAGAGTTGTAAGAACACCATTCGCTTCCAAAACACGTTCTTGAATGAATGAACGACAGACATGTTAGCATGACCTCGGGTCAAAGGTTAAGTCCAGGCTTGGAGAGAACATAAGTATAACCACTTCTTACACCGGAGTGGCGACGGCGTTTGCCAATCGGCCGCTGTCCACATGAAAGCTTCTTTAGAAAGGAAAATATACTTTGCATTTTATTTGAGTTTATTCGTAGTTTTATGTTGCGTGCTCACTGGATTACGCTGTCAGAAGTCGTAGAGAATATCATTTGTTTACGGGGGGCCGTGAAGTTGGTTCTACCGAGTTAAAAGCCCTCTGTTTAAAGGGTCAGTCCACACAAAGCTTGCATTTCGGTTACGGTTGGACTCGACTGATGATTTTCCTGCCTGTCATACTTGATTATATCTGAGCCAGATTAAAAAAAAAATGCAATGGGGGATTTTTATTCCTTTGATCATGCATGAAATGTCGGTCTGCAGGATGTAGTAGGAAGGGGGCCATGGAAGCGTGCTTTCTGAGGGTTTTAGTTGTTGGCACTTGGCCATAGTAGTCAAAGTAAGGAATCCTATTAATTGCTTGCATTTATTACAGAAGCTTAGGTTTAAAAAATGTAAAGGGTTTGTAAAGGATTTTTTTTTTTTTTAAATCTTAATAGCTTCCTTTACCTTAATGCAGTGCTGTTTTCATGTCCTCATTGTTCGTTTTTGCTCTCAAGTTGCTGTAATTCTTCTCTGATCTCCACACTTCCTGGTTGTCTGTTTCCTGATCACCACAGTACTGGGAGCTTTCTCTCTGTGGTCACTAATCAAGGAGGTGTGATTACTGTGTGTCTAAAACCCCTCAGCACCAATCACTTTCGTTTTCCAAACCATCACTGCCCTCTATTGGCTCTCTGGCTCTGTACATCAGAGAGACAGGAAACGGCATGCAAAAATGATTTTTATCTATTTTTAATCTTTTTTAAAAGGAAACAGTTTACTGTTATGTCTCTATAGCCTGTAAACGGTCATTTCAGAAAAAAAAAAAAATCCTTTACAACTCCTTTAAATCTTGGGATATCCATTGGCAAGGTTTCCTTATCCGGCTTACAACAACCACATTTTGTATTTCATCTCGGCATTGCAAGAAAAAAAAAAATCTGCAGTTTTTCTTATTTATTGGCCATTTGATGTCAGTAGTCCTCCTTGCTCTGCAGCGCTGGTTGCACACTGATGCCTCAGTTTCCAAAGTCTCAAGACTTAAATCTGCTTTTCTCAACCAGGGTTCCTCAAGAGGTTACTAGAGGTGGGTGGGGGGGGTTACTTGGACAATGAACATCATCCACAGTACTTCTCAGATAGGTTATCATCAACTATTGTTTTAGCTATCTGTAAAGAGAAAGTGATCACCCCCACGACTACTGATTGTAAGGGGTGTTCGTCTCACTGACCATCACTAGTGTAATGGGCCCTTCTTTATTGACCACCAAGCTAGGGAGCAATTGTCCCATGGCCAATTATGTAATTAGGCACTAGGCTGGCCACCGGGGTTAGGAGGCACTGGGCTGGCCACCGTGGGTTTAGGAGGCACTGGGCTGGCCACCGTGGGTTTAGGAGGCACTGGGCTGGCCACCGTGGGTTTAGGAGGCACTGGGCTGGCCACCGTGGGTTTAGGAGGCGCGGGGGCTGGCCACCGTGGGTTTAGGAGGCGCGGGGGCTGGCCACCGTGGGTTAGGAGGCGCGGGGGCTGGCCACCGTGGGTTAGGAGGCGCGGGGGCTGGCCACCGTGGGTTAGGAGGCGCGGGGGCTGGCCACCGTGGGTTAGGAGGCGCGGGGGCTGGCCACCGTGGGTTAGGAGGCGCGGGGGCTGGCCACCGTGGGTTAGGAGGTGCGGGGGCTGGCCACCGTGGGTTAGGAGGCACGGGGGGGGCTGGCCACCGTGGGTTAGGATGCAAGTCTATAGGCTAGATTCAGATAGAATCGCCTGTTTTTAGGCAGGCGTAGCGTATCTTGGAGCATATCTTGGAGCATATCTTGGAGCGGCAGGTACGGTATTCAGAAAGAACCTGCGGCGTAGCGTATCATCTGGTCCGGCGTAAGCCCGCGTAATTCAAAATGGGAAGGAGGTTGGGCGTGTAGTATTCAAATGAGTTGTGACCCCACGTAAATGACGCGTCGAACGTCTAAAATCACATCGGAAATACTCATTGATAACGACGTGAACGTCACTTACGCCCAGCCCCATTCCCGAACGATTTACGTAAACGACGGAAAATTCAACGCTGTCCCGACATCCATACTGAACATTGCCTGCGCCTCATATAGCAGGGGTAACTTTACGCCGGAAAAAGCCTTACGCAAACGACGCAAATAAATACGCCGGGCGCAACTACGTTCGTGAATCGGTGTATCTACCTAATTTGCATATTCAACGCGTAAATCGACGGAAGCGCCACCTAGCGGCCAGCGTAAATATGCAACTAAGATACAACGGCGTAAGAGATTTGCGCCGGTCGTATCTTAGACAAATTCTGGTGTATCTGATTCTTTGAATCAGGCGCCAAGATACGACGCCTCACACTCAGAGTTACGACGCCGTATCTGGAGATACGCCGTCGTAACTCCTTTCTGAATCCGGCCCTATAAGTCAGCCAAAGGGAGTGATTTGCAAAATTTCATGTTTTTTCCCCCTAGTGGCAGACTTGCAATCCTCTATATAAAATACCATAAAAAAATATGGACTAAGCATGTAAAAATATATGAAAATCGCACCAAAATTTCTTATGGCAAATGCTACAATAAAAACTCAAAACCTCCCCCAAATAAAAATACAGTTGCCCATAAAGCTTCATGGAGTGGTAAAATGCAGATGCATGGCCATTGTACCCCTGCTGTAAGGCTGCATTCGCCCATTAATAAATGTCACATTTGGCTCATAAGGCACAGAAGTACATTAAAATTTGCGGGGGGGGGGGGGGGGGGGGGGGGGGGGAAATCAAGCTGTGAAGCTTGATAAATCTTCGCTCTCTGAATATTTTTAAACGGTACTGCTACTTTCCTTGTTCTAATCCTTTCTTCGTCTATCGCCCCTCGCTGTTAGGTGGCTGGTACTGCATCAACCGGGAGAACTGTGATTTGCGCTATGACACCATGAAGAGACTCATGAGCTCAAAAGGGTGGCCGGCCACAAAAACCGGTAAGTGTGCCAATGCTTGGATCCCATTGCCCTGGTGTGTTAAACCACCTTTTTACCCATAATGCATTTTTTTTTTTTTTGTGCTTTAGTCCTTACCACTTAACTCCTCCCATTCTGTAGTGTCAGCTCGTGTTTTGTCTGTCATTTTTGTGTCATGCCCGTTTGCCCCCCTGTTCCACACATGTGTTTTGCATCAAGCTTCATTTCATATTTCAGCTTCAGGGATTTTGTCCACCCAGCCTGAGGAGAATCCACATTGGTGGAACGCCAATATGGTGTAAGTACCGCCTGTGTCTTGTCCGCCATATTGCATTCATAAGTTATTCAGTACTAAACTGGTGTTGGTGCCTTGAGTGCTTCTTACTTCTCTGACCTTCCTCTCTGCAGATTCATTCCCTATTGTTCTAGTGATGTCTGGAGTGGAGCCACTCCGAAATCTGAGAAAAGTACGTATTGGTCTATTCATTTTGTGACTTTTTAAAAGACCCGTCCATGTTTGTACATGTAGACCTATTGGCTAATTCATGGACATATGAAGCAGTCCGCCAAAGAGGCATTTTCAATTGACATGTCACGCCGCAACCACAAGACAAGCATTAGGCTTGCAGTTGTGGCATAGTCCCATTCACTTGAATGAGTTGAGGATGTAGGTGGTACCGCCTGCCACATGCATTCACTTTCATAACAAGCAGAGTCTGCACACTGCTAATAGTTGTGCATCCTCCGCTTGCTATAGAAATGGTCATAAACAATACCGAGACAGGGTCATTCAGTGCCCAGGGCAAGGATGCAGAATTTTGCCCCCCCTTTCCCAGCATTAATACGTGCTGTATCACCCTGCGTCCATTTCTTCTTTTTTTTTTTTAAGGCCAACTCTAGTATGTGTGTGTGTGTGTGTGTGTGTATATGTATGTGTGTGTGTGTGTGTGTGTGTGTGTGTATATATATATATATATATATATATATATATATATATATATATATATATATATATATATATATATATATATATAACATACTAGAGTTGGGCTTAAAAAAAAAAAAAAAACAGAGTTCCACCAAATTCCAGATGAAATAAAGATATATATATATATATATATATATATATATATATATATATATATATATATATATATACTTTATTTCAGCTGGAATTTGGAACTCGGTTTTACCACCTCTAGCTCAGCTCAGGCCCTCCTGAGAAGCTCCCACTGAGTGCAGGATGGGGCTGATCCTAGGCAGGTGCGTGTGGTGCAGTGCACCCAGGCACCACAGAGATGGGGGCACTAAAGCTCCAGAGTGCTCCTCCCTTCTCTCTTTTTCTTTGTCCCTTTTCTCTTTTTCTTTTTTCTCTTTCTCTCTTCCTTTCTTCTTCTCCATCCCACCAGAGGAGGAGAGCGAAGCAGCGGCTGTCTGTGTGGAGAGAGACCAGCCGTGCAGTGATGTCGCTAAGGGGCGGTCCATGCCTGACCTGTTCTCCTTGTCCGTGTTAGGGCTGTATCTCTGTGTTTCAGTTGTTGCCATAGAAACCTTTGTAAAGGGGAGGAGTTGGTAAGATCACCACGCCATGCGGGAGCGCCAGAAATATTTCTGCACCCAGGTGTCGGTGACCCTAGGATCGGCCCTGCCTACACCCCCAACTGTATGATCTCTCTGCAAGAATGAGGGGGCCGTGGTTGAGTTCCTGTACCTATTTTCGGAGAAAAAAGGTGTGTGTGTGTGTGTGTGTGTGTATATATATATATATATATATATATATATAATAAAAATACATTTGCACTCTGTTTTCCCTCCTCCATCTGATTTAGGAATTGTGTGACCACACTTGCCTACTTGCCTTATGCACATATCTGACAGTTAGTTATTGATCCCAGCTGCCCTCTAGGTATAACCTTCAACAAAAAAAAATGGTATTTATTTTTTCCAGGTGAATATGCCTTTATGGGGTCCCTCATCATACAGGAGGTGGTGAAGGAATTGCTGGGGAAAGGTCTGGACACGGCTAAAGTTCTCTTATTGGCTGGAAGCAGGTGAGAGGGTATGGATTTGATTAGTGGTACTATACTGGGTAGATGAACAGATGGGCTAGATTTTGATTCCAGACATGCAGACGTGTTTATTTAAAGCACTTGATCTTTCTTGACATGGTGTGTGTTTTTTTTTTTTTTTTTAATACAAGTGTTAAAAATATAAGTACTGGACATCAAACCAGCCAAAGGTCTGAAGTCTGTCTTGAAGGCAGACTGCTGTAACCCTCTGCAAAGCAGCATTCCTACTGCAAGAGGGTTTAGTTGTTTGCTTTGCACAGTGCTGTCGGTTTAAAGCCTGGTACACACGATCGGATTTTCTGCGGACAAAGTGTAGGACTTTTGTCCGAAGACCGTAAACCTGTATTGCACATGAACGGCAAAGACAAAACGTTTTTCAGCTCTTTAGCGCCACCCTTTGGCCAACTTCTGCTAATGTTGTGTTATGGTGAGCATTGCTTCTGAGCATGCGTGTTTGTAGTGAAAAACGTATATAGCGCTGCACATGCGAACTGAATCGCCTTGTACTTTTGGAGTTTTGTCCGATGGATTTTTGTACACACGATCAGAAAATCCGACAATACACAATTGTTGGCAGACAATTTTAAAGCATGCTATCCCACATTTGTCTGCGGAAAATCCGACAATTGTCCGATGGAGCGTACAAACGGTCGGTCATCACACGATTCCCGACGGATAATCCAATCGTGTGTAGAAGGGGTATGGCTTGTACAAGTAGGTTTGGTCTGGATCAAATTATGGGCATGGTTGGCTTGCTTTCATTATGCCATGGTTGGGTAGTATGCCAATAACTATTAGAGTAATTGTGTATCTCTGTCTGCTTTATGTTCTAGTGCTGGCGGTACCGGGGTCCTTCTGAATGTGGATCTGGTGGCGGAGCAGTTGGAAGAACTGGGCTATCCTGGGATCCAGGTTCGAGGCCTCTCAGACTCTGGATGGTTCCTCGATAACCAGCAATACAAAAGGACGGACTGCACGGATATCATCACTTGTGCCCCTACGGAGGCCATTCAGCGAGGAATACGGTAAAACCCAAACATCGGTAGCACAAGCCGAGTATAAAACTGTCCACATAATGTCAGACTTTCATCTATCAACAACTTGTACCAGCAACTGTGTAGTAGAAAGCCTTAGGCCAGTAATGGTGAACCTTGGCACCCCAGAAGTTTTGGAACTAAATTTCCCATGATGTTCATGCACTCTGCATCATGGGAAATGTAGTTCCCAAACATCTGGGGTGCCAAGGTTTGCCATCCCTGCCCTAGGACAGCCTTCCTAAACCGGGGTTCTGTGGAACACAAGGGTTGCTAAGGTTTCTTTGAGCAATGGTGATTGGATATTCAACTTACACCTGACCCCCCCCAATGTAAGTGGTCAATTATTGCACCAGTGTAAGGGGTCATTTCTACACTGACCACTAATGTTCAAGAACACCACATTTTTTTGGTTTCTGTTTTTTTCATTCCAGGTTTTTAGGTTTAAATATTTTTACATTATGGGGGAACCACTGTTAACATTTTTTGTTCAAGGGTTCCTGCAGGGAAAAGCCCAAAAAGGGCGACAACACTCAGTAACTGCACTGTATCTATGGATATGCAGCTATAAGGCAGTCAAACAAAGCAATTGCTTGAGGCCCCGAGCTGGCCTGGGGCCCCAAGCAAGGCCCTTGCCATGCTTCCTATATGCTGCAGCAGCTTGAGCGCTCTATAGAGAGCCTGCAGCACTGCTGCCTCGAGTCATCACTTCTACTTCTCTGTAGCATGGCCGAGCTCCTCTTCTTTCCTCCTGTCAGCCCGGACTCTGGCTGGGTACCGCGCAGTACAGGAGATTCAGTTTCCTGTTCCTGGCCAGACTGACAGGAAGTGCACACTGAGTGCTCACTTCCTGTCAGTCCGACCAGGAACAGGAAATTAAATCTCCGGCCGCACGGTACGGACCCAGTAGGGAGGGGGGGTGCGTAAAAAGAACATGGGGGGCTTTGCATGTGGGGGGCCTCCATGTTCATTTTCTTGGGGCCCCCAAATTCCTTCAAATGGCCCTGGCAGCATTGTCACCAGAACAGGACTACAGTTACTTCCCTCCTTTTTCCTTTACTTCATAACCTAGGGAAGTGGTCTCCAAACTGCAGCCCTTTGCTTGCTTTCATCTGACCCATGGGGCATTATTCCCCCCCACAGCAACAGTGGGGCATAGTTCCTGGCACTGACACCAACGGTAGGGCACCATTCCTCCCACTGACCCCCCCCCTCCCCCAAGGATGGGGCACCGGGCACCATTCCTCCCACTGACCCCCAAGGACGGGGCACCATTTCTCCCACTGACCCCCAAGGACGGGGCACCATTCCTCCCACTGACCCCCCAACGGCGAGGCACTATTACTAGAACAATCATGGGGAATTGTTTAATCCCACTGATGCCAGGACATTTTCTTCTTGCATTAGCCACAGTATGGCCCCCCTTAAGTTTAAAGGACAGTAAACTGGCCCTTTGTTTAGAATGTTTGGAGACCCCTGACCTAGGGGATGGGGTTCTGTAGTCCTGCCTTTCTTTTTTTCAGGCTAAGAACATTTTCAGCATGTACAGAATATACCTGTTGCCATTACAAAATTCCAGCGTCTTTGTCACTTGTTTGCTGAAAGACAACATAAAGTACTTTTATATTTATGGTGTATATTTACTAGTCCCATTAATTCTGCATGTAATGGTGATGAATAAAGGCAAACATGCTTGAAGTCCAGCTTGTCACAACCAGAGCTCCCTCCATAGATACCAAGAACAATGACGGACATTTAAGGCATCCCCATACATTGGAGGGATTTCCTCTCACTTCCTGTGATGGCTATGGGGCAGAAAGTTAAGGGAAGTGCCTCTAAAGCAGTTCTATGCATTTAGCGGACCTCCAGCTGTTGCAAAACGGCAAGTCCCATCATGCCCCCGGGTGTCATGCTTGTGGCTGTTCGAGTCTTGCTATGCCTCATGGGACTTGTAGTTCTGCAACAGCTGGAGGTCCGCTAATTGCATATCCTTGCTCTGAAGGAACACAGGTGGCCAAAAACATTTACAGGGGTTATAAGCTTCCCTCACTCTGTCCAAATGCCTGCCTAGCCAACATTTCGGCATGCAATGTAACAGTTGTAGCTTTAGGGGGAGGGACTACAGATACCATTATGTGTCAATGACTTAAACTCCTCCCCTTCTTTCAATTATTTATGGTGGCCGATCGTGCTTCGTATGTGTTTGCATTGCTTTAAAACAAATTTGTCTTTGTAGGTATTGGAATGGAGTCGTTCCGGAGAGGTGCAAGCAGCAGTTTAAGGAAGAAGAATGGAATTGCTTCTTTGGCTATAAGATCTACCCGACCCTAAGAAGTACGTATTGCTGAATGATGAGAATCTATTTATAGGGTCAGTTCCCTTTTTACTAATATTTCAGTGTAGTATTGAAATCTGGAGAGAGAACCCTTTCCGCTAGACATGTGCGGTTAGTTTTGTTCCGAATAAAAATTCAGACGAATTTTCGTTATTCGGATGTATACGAATTTTCCCAATTAGAATAGCACAGAATTTAAACCGAATCCGAAATAACGAACAAAAAATTTGGACGAAATTCGACTCGTTTTCAAACCGTTTTCCAATTTCCAAAGAGAATAAAATGGAATAGAAAATAAAGGAAAAGAACAGAGAAAATGTTTTTTTCTATTCCTTTATTTTCTATTTTTTATTCTTTTTGGAAATTGGAAAGCTATTTTGAAAACTTTTCTAAATTGATTTGAAAACTGTTTGCATCGATTTTTGAAAAAGAATGAAACAAATTTAACCAAACAAATTTTATGTAAATAACGAATCAAAACAATTTTTTATTTATTTTTTCGTTCTGCACATGACTACTTTCTGCTGTCTCTTAAAGGGGAGTTCCACCCACAGTTTCACTTTTTAAATATAAATACCCCTGTAATACACAAACTTAATGTATTCTAGTAAAGTTAGTCGGTAAACTAAGGTCTGTTTTGTTAGGTTGTTACAGCATTTAGATAGTTTATAATCTAGAAATATACCGTGGCCATCTTAAGTGTGGGCATCATGAAGCCAGACTGTATGACTTCCTGGATTTCAGCTTTGCATATCTCGCACATGCTCAGTGCTGCACAAGCAATGTGATAGGTTTCAGTCAGGTTTGCAAGGACTACTGGGAAACATGATGCCTATCCCAGAAACCCTTGCAAATAGCCATGTGAATAAATAGCCTAGACTAATAAGGAGGAAGAAGTAATTAAGGACTACAAAATAAAGGTATTTACAAGCAACAAAATAAATAAAAATTGTCCATTCTGAACACTATGAGATTAGGGCATGCAGCACAGACAAACATAAAAAAATGGGTGGAACTCCACTTTAACCAGTTCCGGACCGCCGCACGCCGATAGACATCAGCTGTTTGAAGAGGGATATCTCTGTTATGGCAGCAGCTAGCTGTCATAACCCAGGTATCCTTCTAAGCCAGCGGTCTGGTTTCCGATAATGGTGGTCACTGCGGCAGATTTGCCGAAAGATCACCGTTGGACCCACCAAGTCGCGTGGCACGGTTTGCCTATTAAGGGTGAATAAATATTGTAGCCAATCTTTGCGGATGGGTTAAGTCGGGCCATTAGGTCTTGCTGTTATTTATGTAGTCTTTTTTTTATTTTTTTGGGCTCTTTGATTTCTTAGTGATTGATTGGCGGGGGATGGGCCTGATTGATTGGGTGTCTGTGGTGGCAGCCTTGGACTGGGCTGCAGATGCACATTCAGGTTGAGACGGAGTAGCAATTATATGGGGTCCAGCTGCTGGACATCTGTACCAAAGTCATGCGTGATGTCTATTTTTGTCTCTTTGAACTCCGGTGCTGTTAAATATATCTCTTTTATGTGACAAGGAGGAAGGCGCTCACGTGTTTATTACCTACATGTAAAAGTGTTTTAAAATAGAACAGATACAGATACAAGGTGCCCGTCCAGATCTTATTAGTTTATTTGAAAAAAATATATTATTGGCTTTCTCAATTCCTAACGAGCAAAAGATGCTCATGGGAGGGGCAATTGTGCTATGAAATCTGACAAATTACCCAACATTCAGCCTTGCTTAGTAGCAGCAAGGCAATCCCCCCCCCCCCCCCATATCCTTCCCAGCACATGTCCCCCTTCTTTCCTTTCCTTTCCTTTCTTTCCTTCCTTCTTTCCTTCATTCCTTCCTTCAGCAGTTTTGACCCTTCCCTACACTATCAAAAAATGTGTCCTTTTTGATATACCGTATAAGCCGAGGCACCTAATTTTATCACAAAAAAATGGGAACACTTATTGACTTGAGTATAAGCCTAGGGTGCCCACCTCTGTGCCCATACCTCACTGTGTCCATGACTAGACTGACATGGGAGTCTATGGAAGGGGCGACCGGCTTTGAAAAATCGGTGCTCCCCAGCCATAGGTCCCCCAGACAACAATCTTTGCACATGTGGCTATATGTGTGCCAAATTCCGGGTCCAGGGAACCTACGACCAGCCGGTACTTGGTCCCCAAATTCACTAGAGAAATGACCGTTTAACATGGGAGTCTATGGAACGGGTGCCCTGGCTGTAGGTCCCTCGGACAATAAACTTTGCACACTTGTAGAGAAGATGGGCCTACATGTGTGCCAAGTTTCAGGTCCAGAAGACCTAAGGCCGGCCGGTACCGGGTCTCCAAATTTCAGGAGATCAGGTGCAAAAAGGCGACTCGAGTATAAGCCCTGGTGGGCATTTTTTAGCACACAAAAAATGTGCTGAAAACCTCGGCCTTTACGGTATGTATGTGTGTGTGTGTGTGTGTATATATATATATATATATATATATATATATATATATATATATATATATATATATATATATATATATATATATATAATATACGGTACTTTATAAGCACGCTCAACTGGAATTTCCATCAGAATTTATCTATGGAGAACACTCATCACACTTCCTTTTTTCTCCATTGCAGGTCCAGTGTTCGTGGTCCAGTGGTTGTTTGACGAGGCTCAGCTGACGGTGGACAATGTACATCTTAGTGGGCAGCCGGTGCAAGAGAACCAATGGAATTATATTCAAAATTTGGGTCGGGAGCTGAGGAACACTCTGAAGGATGTTGGGTATGTATTGAGCTGCTTATGTCCTGCAAGGGCTGCAATTCGAATATTCGCTGTGATTTTTGACTTTTCTCTCTCTTTACCAATAGGGCGAGCTTTGCTCCGGCGTGTCTGGCTCATGAGATTATTACACGGAGGTGAGTGCCAAACCTCATTTTATATCTTTTTCTTTTTTATTTAAATATACCAAAATACTTCCAATAGTATATTTATTAGTCCAAAATAGAAGTTCAATCTTGGGGGGTATATACACTCATTCAAAAAATGTGTTCGCCTCCTTGTGACCAGAGCCCATTGACATACCGCCCTGACCAGTGACGGCTGGTGCTCAATTTTTTTTTTGGGGGGGGGGGGGGGGCGCAAAAACTCCATGCGTCTTTTCTTGCCTTCTGCTAGGCAGCCAATGGGAACGCCTGTGTCTTCAGCCAATCAGGTAACGGTAATTAGACCCGCGCCTCCTGATTGGCGGAGAGGAAGTACAGTGTTGGAAAAGCTGATGTCTCTGCAAGTGAAATCTGCGCAGTTTTCCTATTAGTTGTCATGCACGTGTGGTGTGAACGAGCCCTGAGACTCGTAGTTTCGGCTGTAGTACACATATCACGAGGACGCTTGCTTGGACATCTTCCACTCCTAAAAAGCCTTAGGGCCCTTTCAGATGTACGGATCCCGTGAGGATTCGTACATTTCTTATCCGCTTGCTCAACAGGGATCGCTCCATTGATCCCTGCTGAGCCGGCAGATGACAGGGTGGTCCCCGCACACTGTACAGGGACCGCCCTGTCAGATCTCCCCTATAGGGAGATCGGATGAACACGGACCATCTGTCCGTGTTCATCCGATCCACAGATGGATGGGAATAATAGGATTTTCCTCCGTCTGCAAAATCGGACCATAGCTGGGACCAATGAGATCGGGTGTTCATCCGCTGACACGCGCTATCCCATAGGGATACATGTATTTCATTCGAAAATGGATGGATGAAATACGGACATACGGGGCCAGATTCACGTAGACTGGCGCAAAACTGCGCCGGCGTAACTTATGACATTTACGTTACGCCGCCGCAAGTTTTACGGGCAAGTGCTTGATTCACAAAGCACTTGCCTGTAAAGTTGCGGCGGCGTAGCATAGATCCCCCGGCGCAAGCCGGCCTAATTCAAATGACCCGGCCAGGGGGCGTGGATCATTTAAATTAGGCACGTTCCCGCGCCGAAAGTACTGCGCATGCGCCGTCCCTAAAATTTCCCAACGTGCATTGCGCTAAGTGACGTCGCAAGGACGTCATTGGTTTTGAAGTGAACGTAAATGGCGTCCAGCCCCATTCACGGACGACTTACGCGAACATAGGATACGCCACCTAGGGGGCATGTTTATCTTTACGCCGCGTATCTCTTACGGAAACGGCGTAAATTTACTAACGACTCGTTTGCATATTCTACGCCGACCGCAATGGAAGCGCCACCTAGCGGCCAGTGTAAATATTGCACCCTAAGATACGACTGCGCAGGCCGTCGTATCTTAGGCATGTTTTAAGTGTATCTCAGTTTGAGAATACACTTAAACATACGACGGGCTTAGATTCAGAGTTACATCGGCGCATCTACTGATACGCCGGCGTAACTCTTTGTGAATCTGGCCCACTGTCTGCATGTGTAACTTTAGTTTTCACTAAATTCATGTCATTCTCTAAATGGAAGAGGTGCAGATAAAGATCACAATCTCCCCTCTTCTCACCGTTCATTCTTTTCACTACATGCAAGGTGTTCTCTGATTGGAGGAGGTGCACATGAATGTTACAATCTCCCCTCCAATCACAGAACACCTTGATTCAGTGAAAAGAATGGGGCTTTTTATAAAGGGTGGAACTGCCGAACAATGGACCTTCTGTGATATCTGTACTACAAGTCTCAGCGCCGATATTTGGCCCCCGATAAGGGAGTGTGAGCTGAATTAGAGTTATAACAAATGCTGCAGCAGCCAGAGGTGGGACACATTTCGTTGGAGGCAACTTTTATGTTTACTGTGCAAATATAATAAAAAAAATTGCCATACATCTACTTTAAATCTAATGGGTAAGAGGTGCGGGAACACATCCATTCCTGCAGTTCTTTGATGACGTATGGGGAATGCGACAGAAGCCGTAAAACTGCGAGGGAGGAGGAAGCGGGACTTCCAACCGGGAAATTAGATGACGGTTTTCCGGGAAACCAAACGGGAGCATTCCACACAGGACTTGGGAGGGTTCCACACCATGCCTGGACCATTGTCTTACTGCCCTTCCCACAGTTCAATTGCACACCTGACCCATTGTGTGTTGGGTGCCCCCCCCCCCCCATGACTTTCTTTGTTATAGGATATAACTCTCGTCCTTATCCATACGACCCCCCCCCCGCCCATGACTATCTTGCTTTGTTATAGGATATGTCTGTCGTCCTTATCCATACGACCCCCCCCCCCCCCCCCATGCTGTGCATACACGGGGCTGACAATGACGGCTAGGTTCTAATTTGGGAAATGATGGGCCAAGAATTTCCCAAAACAAAGCGGAGAATGACAACTAAAGAAATGTGACCTCCAGTATACCGGCCGGATAATTCCCAGCTGCGTCACACTGAATACTTAATATAATGGTTGTAAAAGCTGAACTCCTCCTATTATAAAACAAGTGCAGCATTGTACATGGCCTGGGAAAAGATCAGAGATTACTACAAGGTACTTCTTGCCTCTGTCTTTTTCTCTAAAGCTTCGTACACACGATCGGATTTTCATTGGACAATGCGTAGAACTTTTGTCCAAAGGGCAATGGCCAGGAACTTGTATTGCATGATGGGCACAGTGAGGCTGCCATTGATGGGCACAGTGAGGCTGCCATTGATGGGCACAGTGAGGCTGCTATTTGTTTTTGTTTCAGAACATTTTCAGTAAGTTTGTGCCCCCCCAAAAATTTTAAGCATCAGCCACCACTGGTCAGGGCAGTATGCCAAAGGGCTCTGCTTACAAAGAGGCGAACACATTTTTTTTAATAAGTGTATATACAGCGCAGGATTGCAATTCTTATTTTGGACCAATAAATATACTATTCAAAGTATTTTGGTATATCTCTTCTAAAAGGCCCCTTTCACATGGGGCAGTGGAGGTGCGGTGGCCGTATAGCAGCGCGATTTTTAGCGCCGTTATACCGTCGTATTTACCGCGATATTCAGCTGCTAGCGGTGCGGTATTAACCCCCGCTAGCGGTCATAAAAGGGGTTAATATCACCCGCAATGCTCCTCTGCAGAGGCGCATTGCAGGCGGTATTACCGCGGTTTCCCATTGATTTTAATGGGAAGGAGTCCATTGGACTTTTTTCATCGGAAATTCTGATTGTGTGTACGCGGAATTAGAAGTAGCAGATGTAAATGAACTTGTGTCCGTTTACAGATGCCTACCTCCAATCCGATCCGCATTTTATATATATATATAGTGGGCCCTATAGAGTAGAGTTGGCTGCCATCTACCCGCTGTACTCATTGTGGCCCGCGACCGGTTACCAAGTCGCTTAGGTGGCCCAAAAGGTTGGGCACCCCCTGCATTAGGTGGACCAACATTGCTATCATTTGAACAAGGCAGAACTTGATGCATATCATTATTTCCAACGACCAGCAGAGGGCGCTGTCCTTTCACATTGAAAACTACAGGACGCGATTTTTTTTTTTTTTCAGGCGGTATAGCAGTGCTATTTTTAGCGCTGTACTGCCTGAAAAACGCCCCAGTGTGAAAGCACTCTAAATACAAACTTCATGTCCTAGAGAAGGTTTCTGTTGTCCTGATAGATTTGTCGACCAACAAACACAAAACGATGTGGTTTTTCAGCTCTTAAGCGCCACCCTTTGGGCAACTTTTGCTAATGTTGTGTTTTGGTGAGCATTGTTTCTGAGCATGCGTGTTTTTGTGTACACACGATTGTGAGATTTTCAAACACACATTTTGCTGGAAGACAATTTTAAAAAATGCTATCCAGCATTTGTCATCAGAAAATCCAACAGCAATTGTCCGATAGGGCGTACAAACTTTGACAGTGGAAGTATGTGTGTGCCATAACCGGAAGAAACTGTAAAATGGCATTGTCACACTTGTAATTACTATAATCTGCATATTCTATTAGTAATTCATAAACCAGCAGATGGTGCTGCTGTGTAGTACAACACACTGCCAAGTGATCCCTAGGGAAAACCTTGCTATTCCAACACACAATGGCGCCTGTACCAATTATTGTTGGAGGACAGCGCCCTCTGCTGGTTGTTGGAAATAATGATATGCATCAAGTTCTGCCTTGTTGGGGCCACCTAAGCGACTTGGTAACCGGTCTCGGGCCACAGTGAGTGGAGCAGGTGGATGGCAGCCAACTCTACTCTATAGAGCCCACTTCTTCTTTTTTTTTTTTTTTTGTGTATCAGATTATCTGACAAAACCCTTCCATCACACAATTGTTGTCGGAATATCCGATCGTGTGTACGTGCCCTGCCACGGTGAGAATTTTGTAAATTGGTGTAAAAAAGAACACAAGATTCTGGATGATGTAGTTTGAGAAGCTCTGGCATGTTAATTATATAATGTGAAGACAGACCCCTGTCAGGAGACCTGGTTGATCCCCCTCAAACTCCATACTTTGTCGGGGTACTTTTTTGCCCAAGGGACTGGGAAAGACCGCAAAGGCTCAGGAACTGAGTATTTCTGAGATTTTTCCGAACTGCGCCGTTCGGCTCTGCTCGGCTCCGGCGCCCCACCCACCTCAGGCCAAACACAGTATTGCACACCGATTTGGCTTTAATCCTGCTCATTTTGCGAGACAACACTCGCAAACCGAGTCCAGGTTTTTTTTAAATACAATGCTCGTATTGCAAAATGCTTGTTAACCGCGTTACTCACAATCCGAGGTTCCACTGTACATGCTTTTCATCTATGGA
This sequence comes from Rana kukunoris, assembly GCA_029574335.1. Taxonomy (NCBI): domain Eukaryota; kingdom Metazoa; phylum Chordata; class Amphibia; order Anura; family Ranidae; genus Rana; species Rana kukunoris. Next base: position 143,249,391 of record CM056060.1, read on the forward strand.
ACCAGAAAAGTCCCTGGCTCTTTCCCTAAAATGCACAGATGTGAACTACATCAATAGGAAACCATGTAAAATGGACTGTAGTGTGTTTCTGCAAAACCGAAAACGCACTAAAAAAAATGCATAGGCCTAAAGGAACATCTCCTGGGAAACTGACCAAAGTTTTAACGATTTCCTTCTCTATACAAAACAAAAAAGGTTGTTGCTTTAGATACTTTAACCAATTGCTGCCCGCCCTATAACAAAAAGACGTCGGTAAAGTGGTTTCAATATCCTGACTGGACGTCATATGACGTCCTCAGGATATTGAGCCGCTGCGCGCCCCATTTTTTCAGGGTGTCAGTCTCACACCCCGCAACACCGATCTAGGTGAAGAGTCTACGTTGGAGACTCTTTACCACGTGATCAGCCGTGTCCAATCACGGCTGATCACGGTGTACACAGGAAAAGCCGGTAATCTATCAGACGCGAGTATTGGAGAGCCGATCGGCAGCTCCTCTAACAGGGGTGGTTTGTGCAGAAAGATTATCAGTGCAGCCCCCCCCCCCCCCCGAGGATGCCCACACTGGACCACCAGGGATGCCAATCAGAGGCCACAATGGGCATCACTGATTGGCAGGCACTGATTGGCATCCATAAGTACAATACAGTACATCAGTGCTCATCCGTGCCGCCTATCAGTGCTCATCCGTGCCGCCTATCAGTGCCCATCTGTGCCTATCAATTCCACCTCATCAGTGCCAACTCATCGGTGCCCATCAGTGCCGCCTCATCAGTGCCCATCAGTGAAGGAGAAAACGTTCTTATTTACAAAGTTTTGTAACAGAAACAAAAAAAGAATTTGTTTTTCAACATTTTCGGTCTTTTTAAAAAAAAAAATTGCAGAAAATAAAAATCCCAGAGGTGATCAAATACCACCAAAAGAAGCTCTATTTGTGGGAACAAAAATGATAAAAATTCTGCTTGGGTACAGTGTAGCATGACCGCGCAATTGTCATTTACACAGCGACGGCACAGAAAGCTAAAAATTGGTCTGGGCAGGAAGGTGTATAAGTGCCCGGTATGGAAGTGGTTAATGTATTCTTGGTTTTGGTGGTTTTAAGACCAGATGTAACGTTGACACTGTATCTCTTTATTTTCACAGTCACTGGACGGAAGTTCAGGTTCGCGGTACCTCTCTCCCCCGCGCTCTGCACTGTTGGGACCGTAGCCTTCAAGAAAACAACAAGAACAGCAAGACTCCCTTAAAGGGTTGCCCCTACCACTTAATGGACAGCTGCCCCTGGCCACAGTGTAACCCCACCTGCCCCTCCATCCGGGACCACTACACAGGTCAAGAGATGAGTGTGGTCCAGTTCCTCATGCACCTTGGTTTTGATGTTCAGAAAATGGCCAGTCAGCAAGGCATGGAGCCAGGCAAGCTGCTGGGAGTGCTGAGCAGCTAGTGACGGGGGCAAAAAGGCCATTATTCAGGGGGGAGTGGGACTTATATTTATGGGAGGGGCTCTTTAAACTCAAACTACGAGGGAGCAACTAAAAGGTCTGGTAAACCTACATCACAAAAAGCAATGACCAATATCTCAAATGTACGCATAGGTGAACTCTTACAAACTGGCGGGTCTTTTACACAACATACATGTGTATTTGGGGTTTATCTGTCCTTTTAAGGAAAGTGGGGGGTTACAGGGCTGACAATATTTGATCTTGGTAGAAATATACTGATTGTGATGGGAAATTGAAGATCACGTGGAAGTTAAGTATTGGAGCAAAGGCTTACGTTCTTGTAAAAAAATAAGCATGGGGCCATATCAAAAAAGTTTGGCCTGACAAAATGGCGGCCAGTTGTCAGAGTAGCCAAATGGAAAAGGTTTTTCTGTGGAGGACCATGAATTCAAAAGCTGTTCAGTGCCTTGGCCTTGAGGACTATTTCTCCTCTAGGAACACTCCCTTCTCGACTATGTGTATGACTTCCATAGGCCATGAGGCCCAGTTGGCGTAGAAATTTGGGATTATTTTTTTTAACTCGTAACTCCAGCCAATAGAAGGTATTGGTATGAAATTTTAAGTTCATTTCAAAAGGCAGCAGACAAAAACTTTGTGAGATGTTCTTAACTTACACTACTACATTTCTTTTACCCTACTGGAGACATTTTAATCACTTTCTGTCCTGAGAAGTGAGGGGAAATTTCCCAAATATAAGACCTGATAACAAGCCCCCAACTCCCCCCCCCCCCCCCCCACTCCCCAACATTGTCTGGATTTGAATTTTAAAGGATAGGCTCACTTTTTAAAAGAAAACTCAACAACTCCCTTCCCTGTCCCATAATCCTCACCAATTAGTTGTACAGTTACCCAAGTCATCCAAAAAACAAATTTTTCACTGTTCTTATCCTTTCCTAGTGCATACTTTCTCTATGGATGCGGAACGGCCATGGGGGCTAATGATGGTCCTACTATGTGCCAGTTGGACTGCTGTTGTTCCCCATGGCCGTTCCCCATCCTCATGTTGATGTAATAGAGAAATTTGTAGAGAAGAAAGGAGAAGCTGTACTTCGCAGTCAAAATATGATTCCACGGTATAAAGCAGGGATGTCAAACTCAATTTCATTGAGGGCCGCATCAGCATTATGATTGCCCGTAAAAAGGGCTGGTTGTATCTGTAAGGTTAGATGTCCAGCGAATCCACTCCCCTTATATTGGATGTTAAGAGCCACCCCACCATCAGAAGTTGAGTCCCCACTCTCCCTTACATCACAGTGCACCCCCCTTTCCTTAAGCTGCTGCTGGGAAGAAGCTGATGCATTGCTTGAAAGCAGAAAGTTAGGGTCTTGAGGAAGGCGAGGGGCACATGAAATGGCTTGGAGGGCCGGATTTGGCCCGCGGGCCTTGTGTTTGACACCCCTGGTATAAAGCATTATTACAATTTTGGATGCTGCCAGGGGTGGCTGCTGCTGTTTTTTTTTAAAAGTGCACCAGTCGTGTTACATTCACACTAGCCTCCTGCATTTCCACAATTTAAATGCAGAGAAATTGATCTGGTATGTATGAAAAAATGTTGTACGTCAAGATCACTTCAATTGTGTTTAAAAGTGCATGCGTTTATAGGCGTGTACATAAAGTAGCTAATCTGCCCCTGCATGTACAATTGTTTTAATTATTTTTTGCTAAACCTGAAGATATCCAAAAGCGAGTTACATTGCAAACCTTTTGTATGCATTTATAAATGTCCTATAAATGTGTATATTCCCATGTATGTCATTGCCGGTGGGGAAAAAGGTCAGAAAAAAAAAATTGCAGCCGACACCAACCAACCAATCGGATTTCAGGCTGCATTCACACCTCTGCGTTTTGAATCGCCGCTATTCTGCCTGCGATTTCAAAGCGGCGAGGTGTGAATAACAAATCGCAGAACACACACTTGAGATGGCATTTATTTGAATGGCGCCTAAAATCGTGGTGTGGTTCTGATGCGATTGTCGCACGATAAATCGTGAAGCATGTTGCCCAAAGTTCAGGAGCTACTTTTGGGTGACATGCTTCACGTGAATTGCCGTGATTGCAGCGCGATCTACCGCATGACAATCGTGGCAGAATCGCACCGTGATTCAAATGAATGGCATCTGAAATGTGCGTTCTGCGATCTGTCATTCACACCTCGCTGCTTTAAAATTGCGCGTAGAATCTCAACAAATCTGCACGTGTGAAAGCAGCCTTATGCCGCGTACACGCGATCTGATTTTCTGTCGGAATAACCTTTTGGGTGTCTTTTTCGATGGAATTCCGCTCAAGCTTGGCTTGCATACACATGGTCAGGGGCGGACTGACCATTGAGGCACTCGAGCACTGCCCGAGGGCCCCATGCCACTAGGGGGCCCCATCAGGGTTGCCAGGCTCGGTAAAACCAGGGACAGTATGTAAAAATCTTCTTTTTTTTTTTTTTTTATATCTGGCCCTGATATGTCCAAAACTTACATGCTTTTGATGTGAAAATCCTGAGATTTTAGCCGCCCCGCCTCTGCACTGCCTCCTAGCATGGTGGCCATCTGTAAGCTCAGGGGCCCCATAATCTTCTATTGCCTGGGGGCCCCATGAGTTGTCAGTCTGCCCCTGCACATGGTCACACAAAAGTTCTCTGAACTTTCGATAGTCAAGAACGCGGTGAGGTACACCACTATGATGAGCCGAGAAAATTAAGTTCAATGCGTGCGTCGAATTGTTTCCGAGCATGCGTCTAAATTTTTGCACGTTGGAATTGCTACAGACTATTGGAACGTCCAATTAAATTTTTTTCCATCTGAAAATTGAGAACCAGCTCTCGAATTTTTGTTGGTAGGAATTTCCGACCAAAAGCTCACATCAGACTTTTCTTGTCGGAAATTTTGATTGTGTGTACGGGGCATAAATCTTCCATAGTTTGATATGGAATTATCGATAAAAAATGAAACCCAATTGGTTGCATAGGACCACACTGGCTTTTTACTTATGAGCCACAACGCACAGGAGCCGTGCCAACCAGGTGTGTTGGGAAGCACCGTTCCAAAGCATGACAAAGGTAAAAAGCCTTTTTCGCTGTATGTTCCTGCAGTGTGCAAAAAAAGTGCATCCCTTTTGGAGGTGCATGGTGGTGCCATTAATGTTTAATGGCGTTCTGACTCACCTTGCTAAGATGCGTGCAAAATTACACGCCAAAAGGCATGGTAACAAAGTACCATGTGTTTTGGTGCCGCCCGAAGTAATGCAGTTCGGTTGTATGTGGTCGGCCGCCTTTTCAAATGAATGGGCTGCCCTACGTAACGCATGGTAATGTGTGAAAACTCATGTGAACCTAGCCTTATTGAAATGTCACGTGAGACATTTTAATAAAGTTCTATCCGATAAAAAAAACACATTTTAACTGTTCTTATCTTTTCTAGTGCATACTTTCTCTATGGATGCGGAACGGCCATGGGGGCTAATGATGGTCCTACTATGTGCGAGTTGGACTGCTTTTGTTCCCCATGGCCGTTCCCCCATCCTCATGTTGATGTAATAGAGGAAAGTCAGCTGTGCAATACACTGTAATCGGCGCACTGGCACTACTCCTTCCAGTGCACACCAGCGCCTGTGATCAGTAAATTGGTTCTATAGCAACCAACTGGATTCCCTTTGTCTTTCTCTGGCGCTTCTTAGGAAATGAAAGGAAGCTTCAGATTGGCTGGCGGCACACGTACCGTGCGCACATGCAGTTGCTTTTGTACATGAGCCCCAATGCCCTCTGCCTTAGTAAATAAAGGCGTGGCGTGTGATGAGCAGGAATTTCCCCTCTGAATAGTGACTTTTTTAGTCTGCGAGAACTATATAGGATACTTTTTTAGGTACTTTGTTTTGTAAGATATATTTTTTATAAAAACTAAGCAAACAAACCTCGTTTGTGGGGGAGCCGTGTTATTTATTGGAGTTTGTAAATCCTATTTATGAATGAGGGCAGGAGAGCTGCCCCGTGTACAGTTGTAAATAGAACCTGCATGTCCTGTATCATGGAAACTATTCCCTCATTAAATAAAAAAAGGAGAACTTTCTATACTGTGTGTCTGTGTCTATTATTAATTTTATTATTATTATTAGGGTTGTCCCGATACCGATACCAGTATCGGTATCGGGACCGATACCGAGTATTTGTGGGAGTACTTGTACTCCCGCAAATATCCCCGATACCTAAATAGAATACTCCCCCCCCCCCCCCCGCCGCCGCCGCATATGCAAAGCCGCCCCCGCCGCCTATACAAAGCCGCTGCCGCCGCGAACATTGTAGGCACCTTTACTTTCAATAGCTGTTTTCCCTGCAGCGCACCATGTAAAGGACACTCCCTCTTGCTCGGGATCTGTCCAATCCCGAGCAAGACGGAGTGTCCTATACATGGCGCGCTGCAGGGAAAACAGCTATTGAAAGTAAAGGAGCCTACAATGTTGGCGGCGGCAGCGGCTTTGTATAGGTGGCGGGGGCATCATCAGGCTGCGTATATGGGGGGGACATGGCTGCGTATATGGGGGGACATGGCTGTGTATATGGGGGGGGACATGGCTGTGTATATGGGGGGGACATGGCTGCGTATATGGGGGGGACATGGCTGCAATATGGGGGGGACATGGCTGCATTTTTGGGGGGGGACATGGCTGCAATATGTGGGGGTCATGGCTGCATCTATGGGGGGGACATGGCTGCAATATATGTGGGGGGACATGGCTGCAATATATGTGGGGGGGACATGGCTGCATTATGTGGGGGGGACATGGCTGCATTATGTGGGGGGACATGGCTGCATTTGGGGACACATTTGAAAAAGTATCGGTATTCGGTATCTGCGACTACTTGAAAAAAAAGTATCGGTACTTGTTCCTAAAAAAGTGGTATCGGGACAACCCTAATTATTATTATTATTATTATTATTATTATTACAAATTTAAGTATTAGGGCTCTTTCACACGTCCGTTCAGTTTTTTAGATCATTTTTTTCCCCCTTCAGTTGATCCGTTTTTTCATCCGTTTTTCGTCCGTTTCCCTCCATTTACATCCGTTTCCGTTCCGTTTTCCGTCCGTTGATGTCCGTTTTTCATCAGTTTTTTTCATCCGTTTTTTCATCCGTTTTTATTTTTTTAGAACTTTTTTTTACATATTTCAATGAAAAACTGACGTTAGCGGATCGGATGGTAAACGGATCATCCGCTAACGTCCGTTTTTCGTCCGTTCCGTTTTTTTGACGGAAGAAAAATAGGGTTTTCTTCCGTCCAAAAAAACGGAGCTTACCGCAGACGGATGTTAACGGACGTTAGCGGATGCTCATCCGCTAACGGACGCTAACCCATAGGGAAGCATTGAGGTCCGTTAACGGACGTCCAAAAAACGGATGACCGGAACGGACGTGTGAAAGGACCCTTAAAGTCCAAATCTGGTGGAGGGGGGATTATGGTGTGCAGTGGTTTTTCAAGGGGTTGGGCTTGGCCCCTTAGTTCCAGATTGGACACCTAACTTACACTTTTTGGGGACCGGTGATGACATTGGTGACCAGTGCCAGTGCTAAAAAAAAAACTGCACTGTCACTGTGCTATTGACACTGGCAGGGAAAGGGTTAATGTGGGCGATCAAAGGGTTAAGTGTGTCCCTAGGAGGTGTCATAACTGTGGGGGAGGTGCTTTAACTGGGAAAAACGGAGATCTGTGTTTCTGCTCAGCAGGAACACAAGATCTCCATTTTTCCCCCTCTGGCAGAACAGCGGGCTGCCTTGTTTACATAGGCAGACCCCTGTTCTGCCTCTCCTTTGAAGGATCGGTGGTTCCCGACGGACATCGTGTCTGCTGAACCGCTGTATCCAATCACAGAGGGTGTGGCCCCCCTGGCTCCTTGCACAAAATCACATAAGTATGTGATTTCGCACAGGAGGGCCGCCCTACCCCTGTGCCACAGTATATCTGTGTGAGGCAGCATTGAAGGGGTTGTAAAGGTACAATTTTTTTTTTTTTCCCCTAAATATCTTCCTTTACCTTAGTGCAGTCCTCCTTCACTTACCTCATCCTTTCATTTTGCTTTTAAATGTCCTTATTTCTTCTGAGAAATCCTCACTTCATGTTCTTCTGTCTGTAACTCCACACAGTAATGCAAGGCTTTCTCCCTGGTGTGGAGTGTCGTGCCCGCCCCCTCCCTTGGACTACAGGAGAATCAGGACGGCCACTAACACACAGCTCCTTTCTCTATCTGCAACGTAGAGAGCATCCTGACTCTCCTGTAGTCCAAGGGAGGGGGCAAGCACGACACTCCACACCGGGAAGAAAGCCTTGCATTACTGTGTGGAGTTACAGACAGAAGAACAGGAAGTGAGGATTTCTCAAAAGAAATAAGGACATTTAAAAGCAAAATGGAAGGATGAGGTAAGTGAAGGAGGACTGCACTAAGGGAAAGGAAGCTATTTAGGGGGGGGGGGGGGAATTGTACCTTTACAACCTCGTTAAAGACAAACGTAGAGAATCCAATCCATATCCACTCACCAGCCACTTTATTAGGTACACCTTGCTAGTCCCGGGTTGGACCCCCTTTTGCCTTCATTCTTCATGGAAAAGATACAACAAGGGGCTGGAAACATTCCTCAGAGATTTTCCTCCATAGTGACATAAGGTCACTCAGTTCCTGCAAATTTGCCGGCTGCACATCCATGATGCCAATCTCCCGTTCCACCACATCCCAAAGGGTCTCTATTGGATGAGATGTGGTGAGTGTGGAGGCCATTGGAGTGCAGGGACCTCATTGTCCAGTGGTGAGATGATTGGATCTTTGTGACATGGTGACATCATCCTGCTGGGAGGAGCCATCAGAAGATGGGGACACTGTAGTCATAAAGGGGTGGACATGAACAACAATACTCAGTTGGTTGTAGTGTGTAAACGATGCTCAATTGGTACTAAGGGGCCCAAAGTCTGCCACAAAAATATCCCCCTCGCCATTACACCCCCACCACCAGCCTGATCCGGTGATACAAGTCAGGATGGATCCATGCACCATCTAAATGTCGCAGCTGAAATCCATTTACCAGACCAGGAAATGTTTTTCTAATCTTCTTCTATTGTCTGGTTTTGGTGATCCTATGCGAATTGTAGCCTCAGTTTCCTGTTCTTAGCTGACAGGAGTAGCCCCCGGTGTGGTGTTCTGCTGCTGTAGCCCATCTGCTTCAAGGTTCTATGTGTTGTGTGTTCAGAGATGGTATTCTGCATACCTTGGGTGTAACGAGTGGCTATTTGAGTTACTGTTGCCTTTCTATCATCTGGATCCAGTCTGCCCATTCTCCTCTGACACCAACAAGGCATTTTCCTCCATTTTCCTCCACACAACTCCCGCTCACTGGATATTTTCTCTTTTTCGAATCATTCTCTGTAATACCAAGAGATGGCTGTGTGTGAAATACCCAGTAGAACAGCAGTTTTTTTAAATACAGTAAAATCTTGGTTTGCAAGCAAAATTCATTCCAGAAACATGCTTGTCATCCAAAGCACTTGTATATCAAAGCATTTTTTTAACAGGGTATAAAAGTGAAGCGAGGCGCCTCTAAGTGTAGCAATAAGTTGCTAAATGTTGCACCTTCATAGCTTTTTTTTTTTTTTTTATAATATAATTCTTTATTCAAAGATTTTTTCAGTTATAACAAAACATGTAAACAATATAAAAGCAATAACATCAATATCAAGAGTAGATGAGAGAGACTCAGAGACACAAAACAGGTGGTGGCGGAGCTGGCTGGCAATACTAGCGGTGGCGGGGGTGCAGCAAACAGTGCTAGTGGGGGGCGGGGGATGGGGCCGGCCGGGAAGGAACACTTACCTTCTTTAATGGTAGCGGCTGCTCCTCTAAGATGCCCCCACACGCGCTACAGAGAGATACCGCCGGCGCCGGAAGTGATGTCATGTGATGATAGTGAATGATACCGGAAGTCAATGCAGTACTGACCTCTGCTCCAGTTCCCCTTGCGCCAATCCCATGACAGATAGCGGGCATGCTAGCAAATCAAATGAAAGTGGGTGTGTGTGCGGGCGCACAGATTGCGCCCTGCACACGCCCTAAACACGGGCAAATCAGCTTCCCAGCCTGCAATCAGCTGATTGCAGGCTGGGAAGCTTCCCATAGACCGCCGCATGTCCGGCGCCTGGTCACTCTTAAAGTGACATTTAAAAAAAATATATATATTTTTTTTTCATTTTTTTTTCTTCACAGCTTGGGGGGGCGTCGCCCGAGCGCCCCCTATGGTCGGGCCGCCATTGATCAAGAGTGGGAATAAATCTATTATAAAAAAAAGCCAGATTTTTTTTTTTAACATTCTGCCATCTGCTACTTGCAGGAATTTGCGTAGAAGATAAAAATGATGAGCTTGCTTAGCCGGTTTTAGCTTCTGCAGCGCTCAGAAATATTTATTGTTTGTGCCTTTGGGACTAGTGAACTTTTTACAGACTTCGATGAGGAAACAGAACACAGAAGTAGAATAAAGTGACCCCTCCACTACGAGGATGAATGTAAAATAAAGACATCCTGTAATAGAAGATATTCTATGGAAGGGACACCTTGAAGGGAACAAGAAGAAAAACGTGCCCTGACTACGTGCCGTGAGTGGGTGTGGTCATTATAGCGGACACGGTCAACCGGTTCCCGACCGGCTCACGCAGATATTCCGCGGCAGAATGGCTGCCCTGGGCAAAATCCCTTACGGGTACATCCTTTCCTTTTTCAGCCACCTGAGATGCACAAGCCCGCTGCACGCGGGGAACACGATGCGTGTGGCCGGCAGGCGCAATCGCGCACATGTGCGCCAGCAAGGAGATTTGTGTGTGTAAATACACAAATCCCTGTGCTGTCAGAGAAGAGAAAACATATTGGGCCAGATCCACATACAATTGCCCTGGCGCAGTGTATCAGAGATACACTACGCCGCCGTATTTTACCTGGCTCTAAGTTGAATCCAGGAAGATTTCGGCACGTAAGGTACGGCGGCGTAGTGTATTTTGAAATACGCGATTAGGGGGGCGTGAATCATTTAAATTAGGCGCGTCCCCGTGGCGATTGAACTGCGTATTGTAGTTAGGTATAAAAAAAAGCAATATGAATAATAGGGTTGTCCCGATACCAGTATCGGTATCGGGACCGATACAGAGTATTTGCGGGAGTACTTGTACTCCCGCAAATACCCCCGATACCAGAATAGAATACTTTTTCCGTCCTCCCGCCGAACGCCGCCACCGCATCGAAACCAGCCGCCGCATGGGTTAAACATTGTGCGGGAACATCGCAGCATTCATTTGAATAGCTGTAGTGTTCCCGCCCGTATAGACACTCCCCCTTGCTCGGGATTGGATGGGTGATCGTGATCTGTCCAATCCCGAGCAAGGGGGAGTGTCTATACGGCCGGAACACTACAGCTATTCAAATGAATGCTGTGATGTTCCCCGCGCGGCGGTAGCTAGGTAGGGGTGACATGGCTGCATATATGGGTGACATGGCTGCATATATGGATGACATGGCTGCATTTGTGGGTGACATGGCTGCATTTGTGGGTGACATGGCTGCATATATGGGTGACATGGCTGCATATATGGATGACATGGCTGCATATATGGGTGACATGGCTGCATATATGGGTGACATGGCTGCATATATGGGTGACATGGCTGCATTTGTGGGTGACATGGCTGCATATATGGATGACATGGCTGCATATATGGGTGACATGGCTGCATATATGGGTGACATGGCTGCATTTGTGGGTGACATGGCTGCATATATGGGTGACATGGCTGCATATATGGGTGACATGGCTGCATTTGTGGGTGACATGGCTGCATATATGGATGACATGGCGGCATATATGGGTGACATGGCTGCATTTGTGGGTGACATGGCTGCATATATGGATGACATGGCTGCATTTGTGGGTGACATGGCTGCATATATGGGTGACATGGCTGCATATATGGGTGACATGGCTGCATATATGGGTGACATGGCTGCATATGTGGGTGACATGGCTGCATTTGTGGGTGACATGGCTGCATATATGGGTGACATGGCTGCATTTGTGGGTGACATGGCTGCATATATGGGTGACATGGCTGCATATATGGGTGACATGGCTGCATTTGTGGGTGACATGGCTGCATATATGGATGACATGGCGGCATATATGGGTGACATGGCTGCATTTGTGGGTGACATGGCTGCATATGTGGGTGACATGGCTGCATATATGGGTGACATGGCTGCATATATGGATGACATGGCTGCATATATGGGTGACATGGCTGCATATATGGGTGACATGGCTGCATATATGGGTGACATGGCTGCATTTGTGGGTGACATGGCTGCATATATGGGTGACATGGCTGCATATATGGGTGACATGGCTGCATTTGTGGGTGACATGGCTGCATATATGGATGACATGGCGGCATATATGGGTGACATGGCTGCATTTGTGGGTGACATGGCTGCATATGTGGGTGACATGGCTGCATATATGGATGACATGGCTGCATATGTGGGTGACATGGCTGCATTTGTGGGTGACATGGCTGCATATGTGGGGGACGTGGCTGCATTTGTGGGGGACGTGGCTGCATTTGTGGGGGACGTGGCTGCATTGTGGGGGACATTTAAAAAAAGTATCGGTATTCGGTATCGGCGAGTACATGAAAAAAAGTATCGGTACTTCTACTCGGTCCTAAAAAAGTGGTATCGGGACAACCCTAATGAATAATATACACATAGATGTATCCCCGAATGCAAGTGTGGAATATAAGACTACCCAATGTTATTGGATTTCAGAATCCTACTAAATAAATATATAAATATATTCCACACTTGCTTTCGGGGATACATCTATGTGTATATTATTCATATTGCTTTTTTTTACCTAAACTACAATGTAAAAGTAAAAAAAATTAAGAAGAAAAATATATATATATGAATAATACACACATAGATACATCTCCGAATGCGTGTGGAATATAGGACTACCCAATTTTTATTGGATTTCTGGATCCTAATAAATGTGTTGAGGCAAATTTTATTTTTTATTTATTTCTATATATAGTGTTTCGGTAACGTATACCCTTGGTAATCACTAGGTAGACATGGTATCTTGAGGCCACTTTCACACTGAAGCGGTGGGTCCGTTAGCGGTAAAACACTGCTCGTTTTAGTGACGATCTACCGCTTTGGCACCGCTAGCGAGACAATTTTAACCCCCCCACAAGGGGTTAAAAATGGATTAAGGTTCTGTTTCCACTACTGCGAGTTGTGCGACTTGACACATGTCAAGTCGCATGACAAGTCATAATCCATGTATTTCTTTCTTTTTTTTTGAGAATCTTTTTTTATTTTAATTGCAACAACACAAAGACATACAAAACGTACAAAAGCACAGCCAACATCTGGCTTAAAACCCAGCAAGGACCCGCGCAGGGGGTCACAAGGTAGCAGTACAGAACCAAGACATGTTAGCGAATTAGCGACTACCACAATAAACTAGACATGTGCATTTTGTTTCGTTACGAATTCGAATTCAGACGAATTTTCCATTATTCGGAAATTTGGATGCATCCGAATTTCCGAATTACAAAATTAACGAATTTAAAGAAATTTGAAAAAACGCGAACGAAATTCGAATTCGAAAACAAATTTGAATGAAAATTGAAAGCAAGTTTGAATCAAAATCTAAAAAATATAAATCGATTTTTAAAAAAGAATACAATAAAATAGAATATAAAATAATAAAACAATAGAATGAAAATCAAAGAATAGTAAAGAACAGAATAGAATTTAATAAAATGTAATCAAATACAATAATACATACAATCAAATCCGGTGGAAATAATTTCAAATCCGGTTAAAATAATTTCCAATCCGGTAGAAATAATTTCCAATCCGGTTGAAATAATTTCAAATTCAGGTGAAAAAATTTCCAATTCGGTTGAAATAATTTCCAATCCAGTTGAAATAATTTCAAATCCGGTTGAAATATCATCGAATTTGGTTGAAATATTAACGATAACGGATGAAATATTGTTGAATTCTGTTGAAATATCATATATCAAAATATGATCGAATTCTAATCCGGTAGAAATATTATCGAATCCAGTAGAAATCTTTTCGAATTCGGTTGAAAACAATCGAATTCCGAAAACAGATTTAACAAATTTAACGAATTTAACTTAACAAAATTAATTAAATAACGAATAAAAACAAAACAAATTTTTTCCTTTTGCACATGTCTACAATAAACTAACATTAATAAGGCGGATAATCCATGTATTTCAATGGTCCCCATTCTAATTGGTGCGACTCAAGTCGCAGCAAAACCAAAAAAGGTTTTTGTACTACTATGTTTTCCGACTTCTGTGCGACTTGTTCTCCCATGGTTCTCACCAGTCGCATGACATTGCATCAAAGAATCGCATTGCAAAGTCGATCTGCAAAGTGCGCGACTTTGGGGTCGCACTGGTGGAAACAGAGCCTAAAAACGCCCATAAAGGCTGGATTCATACTTATGCATTTTTTGTGCTTTTTGCAGATTTGAACTACAGAACGTGTTCCATAGGAAGCCATGGTAAATGGACTGTAGTACAAATCTGCAAAATGCACTAAAACTGCATAGATGTAAATCCAGCCTTAGCGCTGCTTTCAAAATGCTTTAAAGGTGCTTTGAAAGCGGCGCCCGTTCATTTCAATGGGCGGGGGCAGGGCTGTCTTAAAGATAGGACACACCTGGACACTGCCCAGGGGCCCAGGCTGCATGGGGGGACCCTGCACTTTGACCAAAGCAGCTAATCCTTAAGCCCACGCTGCCCCGAAATTGGGGGCCCCATGATGGCACTGAGAGTGATAGATACACAGGGGAGGAAGTCTGCCTCCAACCTACTTGATGTCTGTTTACCTGCACTGTCATAATTGTAGGGCCCCAGAGTATTACTTTGCCCAGGGGCTCATGATGCTATTAAGACGGCCCTGGGAGGGGGTGGTGCCCCAAAGATGTCTTTCCCGTCCCGCAAGCGCACCGACCCCGTGTGATAACACTCGGGCTTAAATACTGGGGCTGCAGAAGAGGCAGTTTACTGGCGCTATTTTTAGCGCAAAAACGCCTGTAAAGCGCCTCAGTGGGAAAGTGGCCTAAATGTATGTAACTGTTTTTTTTTTATAATGGAACTTCTTTTTCTATTGTCAACTTAAAGGGGTGTTCCAGCCAAAAAATGTGTTTATTAAAAGTCAGCAGCTACAAAAAGTGTAGCTGCTGGCTTTTAATAAACACTCACTTACCTGCTCCAGCGTTCCAGCGACGCGCCAACCGGGGCTCCGCTCCTCTCCCCCCCTCCCCAGCCGGCAGTCTCCATCCTGACTGTGGGCACCCAGCCGTGACAGCCTTCGGCTTCACGGCCGGGCGCCCACTGCGCATGCGCGAGCCGCACTGCGCATGCGCGCGCGGCGCGGCTCGCCGCTGATTGGGCAGGCGATTGCCTAGAACCTGTCAGTGTCCTAGGCCATCGCCTACAGGGAGGGGCTGAAATAAGGCGATTACGCCTCTCGCCTTACCAGCCCCTCGGCGGAAGCAGGAAGTGGGACAGGAAGTCCCACTCCTCCTGAAGCCCCCACTCCCCCCCCCCAAAAAATTACATGCCAAATGTGGCATGTAAGGGGGTGAGGAGTGGAACAAGAGGAAGTTCCATATTTGGGTGGAACTCCTCTTTAAGCTCTGGGTTTTTTTTCCCTCTATTCAGTAAGACCTTGGTTTGAGAGTAACTTGTTATGAGAGAGTTTTGCAAGACAAGCAACATTTTTTTAATACATTTTGACTTGATATACAAGCAATGTCTTGATTAGGGATGAGCCGAACACCCCTGGGTCCGGTTGGCACCAGAACCTGCGAACAGACCAAAAGTTTGTGTGAACTTTAGAACCCTGTTAACGTCTGTGGGACTCAAATGTTTGAAATCTAAAGTACTAATTTTAAAGGCTAATATGCAAGTTATTGTCCTAAAAAGTGTTTGGGGACCTGGGTCCTGCCCCAGGGGAGTGTTTGGGGACCTGGGTCTTGCCCCAGGGGAGTGTTTGGGGACCTGGGTCTTGCCCCAGGGGAGCGTTTGGGTACCCGGGTCTTGCCCCAGGGGAGTGTTTGGGTACCCGGGTCCTGCCCAGGGGAGTGTTTGGGGACCCGGGTCCTGCCCCAGGGGAGTGTTTGGGGACCCGGGTCCTGCCCCAGGGGAGTGTTTGGGGACCCGGGTCCTGCCCCAGGGGAGTGTTTGGGGACCCGGGTCCTGCCCCAGGGGAGTGTTTGGGACCTGGGTCCTGCCCCAGGGGACATGTATCAATGCAAAAAAAGTTTTTAAAAACGTCAGTTTTTTCAGGAGCAGTGATTTTAATAATGCCTAAAGTGAAACAATAAAATTGAAATATTCCTTTACATTTCGTACCTAGGGGGGTGTATAGTATGCCTGTAAAGTAGCACTTGTTTCCTTTGCTTAGAACTGTCCCTGCACAAAATGTAATTTCTGAAGGAAAAAAGTCATTTAAAATCACTCACCTGATGCCCCGTACACAAGAATATCACTTTTTGTGATGAAAAAAAATGTCATTTTTCTTCATGAAAAAAAACGACATTTTTTAAACTTCATTTTCAAAAATGACGTTGCGTACACACCATCATTTTTGGAAAATGATGAACAAAGTGATGGCACTCTAAAGGGGAAGTTCTATTTGCCTTGAGTCTGCTTTTAGCTGGTTACTTGTTAGTAAAAGATGATTCCTGCTTTTTTGTCTGTTACAGTGTGATGAATGTGCTTACTCCATTATGAATGGTAGTTTTACCTCCCGTCTCCTAACTTGCTTCTGGACATGTGCGGGTTTAAAACGTAATTTTTTACGTAGTTTTGCCCACACACCATCATTTTTTATGACACAAAAAATGACATTTTGAAAAATGACATAAAAAATTCGAGCATGTTCGAATTTTTTTTTGGTCATTTTTCAGAAGACATAAAATGACATTTTGGCCACACACCATCATTTTAAATGACATTTCAAAAAATGACATTTTTTTTCATCACAAAAAGTGATCGTGTGTACGGGGCATTAGGGTCTGGTATGGATATTAAGGGGAACACTGTGTCAAATAAAAAAAATGATGTGGGGTTCCCCCCAAATATCCGCTCTCCTTTAGGTCGGGTATGGATTTTAAGGGGAACTCCACCCCAAATTTAAAAAAAAAAATGCCGTGGACCCCCACACATTTTTTTTTATAAATGACTTTTCTCTGTATTGCCGGGAGCCGACAATTCACATAGCCGCGAGTGATTTTAAATTACTTTTTTTCCTTCAGAAATGACACTTTGTGCAGGGACAGTTTTAACCACTTGCCGACCAGCCGCCGCAGTTATACGGCGGCAGGTCGGCACGGGTGCGCGAGAGCCCGTAGCTCTACGTCGCGCTTTTCGCGGCCACTAGGGGGCGCGTGCGCGCCGCCGGCGGCCCGCGCGCGCGCCCCCCGCTCGCCCCCGAGTCCCGTGCGTGTGCCCGGCGGGCGCGATCGCCGCCGGGCACACGCGATCGCTCGTTACAGAGCGGGGAACGGGAGCTGTGTGTGAAAACACACAGCGCTCGTTCCTGTCAGCGGGGGAAACGCTGATTTTCTGTTCATACAATGTATGAACGGAACATCAGTGATTCCCCCTAGTGAGGCCACCCCCCCATACAGTTAGAACACAAATAGGAACACACTTAACCCCTTCCCCGCCCCCTAGTGTTAACCCCTTCACTGCCAATGGCATTTTTATAGTAATCCAATGCATTTTTATAGCATTGATCGCTAAAAAAATGCCAATGGTCCCAAAAATGTGTCAAAAGTGTCCGAAGTGTCCGCCATAATATTGCAGTACCGAAAAAAAACGCTGATCGCCGCCATTACTAGTAAAAAAAAAAATAATAATAAAAATGCCATAAAACTACCCCCTATTTTGTAAACGCTATAACTTTTGCACAAACCAATCAATAAACGCTAATTGCGATTTTTTTTACGAAAAATATGTAGAAGAATACGTATCGGCCTAAACTGAGGAAAAAATATTTTTTTATATATATTTTTGGGGATATTTATTATAGAAAAAAGTAAAAAATATTGAATTTTTTTCAAAATAGTCGCTCTGTTTTTGTTTATAGCGCAAAAAATAAAAACCGCAGAGATGATCAAATACCACCAAAAGAAAGCTCTATTTGTGGGAAAAAAAGGACGCCAATTTTGTTTGGGAGCCACGTCGCACGACCGCGCAATTGTCAGTTAAAGCGACGCAGCGCCGAATCTCAAAAAGTGCTCTGGTCTTTGGACAGCAATATGGTCCGGGGCTGAAGTGGTTAAGCATTGGAAACAAGTAGGGCTGTTAATGATCAAAATTTTTGTGTTCGATTAATCGTTTTTTATTTTAATCGATTAATCGACTAATTCCGATTAATTATAACGCACATACAGATCCAACTACTTTTAGCTTATCTCCTTGCAGGCTGATTCCCAGTGCAGCTACCAACATCAGGATATAAAAAACACACAAAGGCAGCGCTCGATGGGAATAGCATTAAAACTTTTATAGTCTTCAAGTAGGTAACAAAATAAATATTGCACTGGAGATAAAATCGATGTAGCTACATAAACTGTAAAAATGGTGGGAGTAATACCAAACGGTACCAAAAGCAGTCATAAAAATATGTAGCCAAGTATGATACTGGTATAAAAATGTATACAACGATACCACTGCTGAATCCAAATGAGGAGGGGTTAACATCAGTCCCTCGGCATGTAGCTGTCCCATGAAGGGAAGTGATAGAGAAAAGTGATAGAGGGAAGTGATAGAGGGAAGTGAAAGAGGGAAGTGATAGAGGGAAGTGTAGCAGCCCTTGCGTGTGGCAGATAGTAAGGTCCCGCAACCATGCAGATATGAAGGCACAGCTAAGGAGCCCTTCAGATGGACGCGGCAAGCCCCGCCGGTGTCCGTGACGTTGCTGGATCTCTGAGGGAACTCCCTGAAGGCCCAGAAGCCGGCAGAGAGGTGAGTACCACTCAAAATAATTTTAATCGATCAAAAATATTTTGATCGATCAAAAAAATTAAAGATTAATCGATTAATTAAAAGTTAATTTGCACAGCCCTAGAAACAAGCGCTACTTTACAGGCATACTATACACCCCCCCTAGGTACGAAATTTAAAGGAATATTTCACTTTTATTGTTTCAATAAAAGGAATTATTAAAATCACTGCTGCCAAAAAAACTGCAGTTTTTAAAACTTTTTTTTGCATTGATACATGTCCCCTGGGGCAGGACCCGGGTCCCCAAACACTTTTTATTACAATAACTTGCATATTAGCCTTTAAAATTAGTACTTTAGATTTCAAACGTTTGAGTCCCATAGACTTTAACAGGGTTCTAAAGTTCACACAAACTTGCCGCGAACACCCCAAATAGTTTGCTGTTCGGCGAATAGGCAATGTTCGAGTCGAACATGAGTTCTACCCGAACTCGAAGCTCATCCCTAGTCTTGATATACAAGCGATAAAAGAGAAGAGAGGAGCCTCTAAGTGTAGCAATATGGTTACATTTAATGAAGGTACAACATTTAGCAACTCACATGGTTGTTGATTAAAAGAGTCACATCTAAGTATGCAGGGATCCGGGGGAAAAGCGATCCACATAGACCATCCCCCGCTCCACCATTGATGTCGTCCCTTCCACGAGCCGTTCAAGTTTTGCTTTCAGATCGCTCTACTGCAGGGTAGTCTTCCCGGTCACAATTGCAAACTGACAGCGGTGAGAGCCGGCAGTGAGGAGGACGGTCTATGTTGATCGCTTTACCCCGGATCCCTCCATACTTAGATGTGCCTCTTTTATTCATCAACCATGTGAGTTTCGAAATGTACCTTCATTAAATGTAACCATATTGCTACACTTAGAGGCGCCTCTCTTCTCTTTTATACTCTGGAGCTCCTGCTGGATTTTGCTTCCAATCCCCTTGTGGAGGCTTCCATTTGTGGGTGGAAATTTATAGATACACAACCTATCACATTGCCATAATCTTTTTATATGGACTATAAACTGAAGGACTTATGAATAAATGGTTGTGGAAAGATTCATTTAAGTTTCCATGATTACTTATGGGAAAATGTGCTTTGATATACAAGTGCTTTGGATTACAAGCATGCTTCCGGAAAAAAATTATGCTCGCAATGCAAGATTTTACTGTATTTGAAAACCTTAAAGGGGTTGTAAAGCTACAATTTTTTTATCACAAATAGCTTCCTTTACCTTAGTGCAGTCCTCCTTCACTTACCTCATCCTTCCATTTTGCTTCTAAATGTCCTTATTTCTTCTGAGAAATCCTCACTTCTTGTTCTTCTGTCTGTAAATCCACACAGTAATGCGAGGCTTTCTCCCTGGTGTGGAGTGTCGTGCTCGCCCCCTCCCTTGGACTACAGGAGGGTCAGAACGCTCTCTACGTTGCAGATAGAGAAAGGAGCTGTGTGTTAGTGGGCGTCCTGACTCTCCTGTAGTCCAAGGGAGGGGGCGAGCACTGACACTCCACACCAGGGAGAAAGCCTTGCATTACTGTGTGGAGTTACAGACAGAAGAACAGGAAGTGAGGATTTCTCAGAAGAAATAAGGACATTTAAAAGCAAAATGGAAGGATGAGGTAAGTGAAAAAGGACTGCACTAAGGAAGATATTTAGGAAAAAAAAATTCTACATTTACAACCCCTTTAAAGTGGTTGTAAACCCACTTTTTTGACTTTTACCTACAGGTAAGCCTATCATATTACCTGTAGGTATAAAGAATATCTCCTAAACCTGTACGATTTAGGAGACATTCCCCTCGCAATGCGCCGCTGATTGCAGCGGCGCATGCGCAGGGGATATCCACGGCGAAAGGACCGGCAGCCGCCAAGCCACTTCCGATTTGAAATCTCCTGTGCGCACGCGCGGGAGTGACTTTATCGCCGCTCCAGCCAATCACAGCGCTGAAGCGGCGATACCCGGAAGACACGCCGGAGCAAGATGACATCTCGCTTCGGCGTGGACCAGGTAAGTGTTCTTCACCTCGTTCCGAGGTAAGTATTTCATAATCAGCTCGTATGCGGTGCTAGCTAGCATACTAGCTGATTATGCCTTTTGCCTTGCAGGTTCACAAAAAAATAAAATGTATATGCAGTTTACAACCGCTTTAAGGTTTTCAAATACAGTAAAACCTTGGATTGCGAGCATAATTCCTTCCGGAAGCATGCTTGTAATGCAAAGCACTTGTATATCAAAGCAAATTCTCCCATAGGAAATAATGGAAACTTAGATGAATCGTTCCACAATCATTTACTCATAAGACCTTCAGTTTATATAAAAAAGATTATAGCAATGTGATAGGTTGTGTGATCATAAACTGTCCATCCACAAATGGAAGGATGAGGTGAGTGAAGGAGGACTGCACTAAGGTAAAGGAAGCTATTTAGAAAAAAATAAAAAATAAAATGTACCTTTACAACCCCTTTAACCACTTAAGGACCGCCCCACGCCTATGTACGTCCACAACATGGCTCGTACAGGCACAAGGGCGTATATATACGGCCTCGCCTTTGTGCGGTTCGGGGGTCCGATCGGGACCCCCTCCGCGGCGTGCGGCGGTCCCCCTGGCTCTGGGAGCGATCGCCGACGGGCGAGCGGATGTCCGCTTCCCCCCCCCCCCCGCGCGCGATCGCTCCCAGCCAATGGGAGCGCTCCCCTTTTGTGTCAGTTCCTCCTCCTGTGTTTACACAGGAGGAGGAAATTATGTCATCTCTCATTGCATCGGTGTTTAGGCATGTGCAAAAGTGAAAAATTTGTTTCGTTTCGTTTCAATTCGTCATTTAATACATTTCGTTAAGTTAGGTTCGTTACATGTGTTGAATTCGTTTTCGAATTCGTTCGTTTTCGACCAAATTTCGAAAAAAACGGTCGAAATCGAAAATATTTCAACCAGATTAGAAAACAAATAGTCTCTTTTCGAATAGAATTTTTTTCGAATTAAATCCGAAAATATATATTTTTTTTTTTTTTTTCGAATTCCGATCGAATTTAGTCCGCGGGTATTCGATTCGAAATTCGAAAAAAAAATTATTTTCGAATTTAATTCGAAAAAAATTCTATTCGAAAAGAGACTTCTAATCTGGTTGAAATATTTTCGATTTCGACCATTTTTTTTTTTTTCGAAATTCGGTCGAAAACGAACGAATTCCGAAAACGGTCGAAATATTTCGCTAATACAGCAATTCGGGAATTCGTATGCATCCGAATGTCCGAATAATGGAAAATTCGTCCGAATTTCGATTCGGAACGAAACGAAGTGCACATGCCTATCGGTGTTTCCCACCGCTGCTGATGAGAGAAGACATCCACAGTAAGTGTGCACCAACACAACACTGACACACACACACACACACATAGGTACATTAACCCCTTGTGATCACCCCCCCCCCCACCCCCCTGTCACAGTGTCACTGAATGCAGTGTACTGATCACTGCATTTAGTGTCAGTGTGACAGTTAGTGTGACAGGCAGTTAGTGTTAGGTTCAGGGTAGCCCCCGTACCCCCCCTAATAAAGTTTTAACCCCCTGATCACTGCCCTAGTTAACCCTTTCACTCCCTATTGCCAGCGTCACTAAGCGATCATTTTTCTGATCGCGGTATTAGTGTCGCTGTTCCCGCTAGGTAGCTATTTATTTTTTATTGCGATTTTTTTTTTTATGTGGCTGAATTAATTTTGGCCTAAATGTTTTACTAAAATTTAGTTTATTTGATTTTTTTAATAACAAAAAGTAAAAAATAGTGATTTTTTTCAAAATTGTCGCTCTATTTTAGTTTATAGCGCATAAAATAAAAATCGCAGAGGCGATCAAATACCACCAAAAGAAAGCTCTATTTGTGGGAAGAAAAGGACGCGAATTTTGTTTGGGAGCCACGTCGCACGACCGCTCAATTGTCTGTTAAAGCGACGCAGCGCCGAATTGTAAAAACACCTTGGGTCATTTAGCAGCATATTGGTCCGGGTCTTAAGTGGTTAATAAAACAAGATTGAAACAAATCGCATGACAAGTCGCAGCGGTATGAACGGGGGCTAAAAGAATACTCTGGGTTATGAATTCCATTTTATAATTACAGTTCAATGGAAGCCTAGCTTTAGAAACGGGCAGCTAAAAATAGCCCTTCTGTGCCCAATTTATACTCTGAATCAGGAGGTAGCTAATTATAGAAAAAAATACTTTTTATTTATACAATTACATTCTCAAGTCAATTCTTAAAAACAGAATAATTGCAGACAAAAGTAATAAACTCAAATCACAAAGTCTAATAAATACGAATGATTGCACAATTATTATTATTATTTTTTTTTACATCGGTACCTCCCGTGGTCCCCAAGTCCTCTGTTCACGTAATAAAGAGATGTTAGCGCTGAGCCACAAATCGCAGTCTCTGTGTGTACACCAAGTCCGCTATGTACAATGCCAGGTTGATATGGGTGAAGATGGTGACCACTAGTTGGCTGTCCCACGGGCAGCGCCCCCAGTAACATTTGGCCGGTCTGGTCGGCGACCCGTATTTTGTATCGAAGCAGAACACGGGCCAAATAACGGAAGCACTCAGGTACATCAGTATCGCCACCACCGTATAGATCACCACGACGCGTTCAAAGGGGCAGCGTATGGTCACCGCCCGCCCGGTGATGTTGAGGACGATCACCACCACAGTCATCGCAAAGCAAAAACTGTACACGGCCACGCACCACTGCGTGGCCACATACCTCTTGTATTGGCTTTCCGTAGCCAGAGCTCCGAAGATCACGCACGCCACGAAGGCCTGGACCACCTTCAGAAGCCCCGCCGCCGTGGCCATGTAGCTGCAGTGCATGCCGGGCTTGGCGCGAGTCAAATACACCTCCACGGCGTAGACCAGGAACAAAAGCCCCGCGCAGATGCTGACCGCCAGTCGGTGGTTCCTGGTGCCGCAGTCGGACGATGAACAGTTGAGGGTGACGAAGTAGAGCGGGTAGATGACGCAGGCCGTGAGGGTCATGAGAGAAGCCAACATGGCGAAGGCCGCGGTGAAGTTCCCCCAGGAGAGGTTGCGGAGGCAGGACTGCAGTCTCGTGAAGTCGCAGATGACGATGAGGGTGGTGATGGCAAAACAGAAGCACCATACGAAGACGCAGAAGGCTCCATAGGCTGCGCTGAAGCCGGCTCGGTGGAGAACCAGGCTGAAGGTGGTACATCCGAGTAATAGTTGGAGCATGCGGATAAGCCCCACTTTGGACCACACGGCCTGGACGTTTAGATAAGCCCCTCCGGAATGCTCCATCGTTGGGTGAAGGGGACCTTGGTCTCCGTGGCTCCTCTACCGGTCTGTTTCTCTCGCTGGGCTGGTCACCTCCGGAATGACAGTGTGACCGAGCAGAGATCCTCCGAGTATGTTCCGAGTATAAATAGGAGGCAGTATTTATAGTGTTGGATGAAGTTCAGAACAGGCCCATCGAGGGGATGAGATGGTTCCCCTTACAGACAAGCACATTCCAAAGAGTCCATCTGTCACAGATCTCACATACCTCAAGCTGGATAATGATCTCAGACCGTCACCCACTAGAACACGCGGGATCAACGACGGTCGTTATACAACATTAGCTACACAACAGAGACGGCGCTCAATGATTCGCGGTGGAGACGGATTTAGAGAATTTTAGACCGGGAAATGTATTCATTGAGACAGTTAGTTATAAGAAATCATTTATGTATCAGATCTGATTGTGGGTAGAGCATACATTTCCTAATAGTTGTTGGAGCTCTGATACGTGAAATTTCATTTTTTTTTTATAGACCTCGGGCCAGATTCACATACAATCTGCGGCGGCGTAGCGTAAGCCATTTACACTACGCCGCCGCAACTTAATGGAGCAAGTGCCGTATTCCCAAAGCACTTGCTCCGTAGTTTGCGGCGGCGTAGTGTAAATGGCCCTGCGTATCCCCGCGTAATTCAAAGGGGGCGGCTTGTATTTAAATTAAGCGCGCCCCCGCGTCGATCGAACTGCGCATGCGCCGGCCGGGAAAAAAAGCCCAGTGCGCATGCTCCAGCTCACGTCGGAAAGCGTCGTTGAAACCGACGTCAAAACGACGTGATCGTCACTTACGCAATGCCCTATTCGCGAACGACTTAGTAAAGCGATGTAACCGACGGAAAAAGACGACGCTGACCCGACGCCATACTTAACATGGCAACGACGGAACTTCGTAAACCTACACCTCATATAGCAGGGGTAGGTTTACGCTTCCGGAAACAACGTAAACGATGACGGGGTGGCGTAAAAACGTTCGGGAACCGGCGTATTAGGCTCATTTGCATAGGCAAATGAGAAAACAACGTAAAGGCCACCTAGTGGCCAGAAAAGTAATTACATCTACGATCCGACGGTGTAAGTGTCTTACACCTGTCGGATCTACGCCGTATCTATGCGTAAGTGATTCTAGGAATCACACGCATAGATACGCGGGCAAAAAAACAGAGATATGACGATGTTTCCTGCGATACACCGTCGTATCTCTTTTGAGAATCTGGCCCCTTGTCGGTATGTATTACATAGGTGTGCGCACAGGGTATGCCAGGTGTGCCTGGGCACACCCTAATCACAATGTGTGGTACAGATTCCCCCTGTTTAGACCCCTGATCACCAAAACCCATTGGGGCTCTTAAATAAATTGTGCGCACAGGGTATACCAGGTGTGCCTGGGCACACCTGTCATACCTGTACCTGGGCACACCCTAATCACAATGTGTGGTACAGATTCCCCCTGTTTAGACCCCTGATCACCAAAACCCAATGGGGCTCTTAAATAAATTGTGCGCACAGGGTATGCCAGGTGTGCCTGGGCACACCTGGCATACCTGTACCTGGGCACACCCTAATCACAATGTGTGGTACAGATCCCCCCTGTTTAGACCCCTGATCACCAAAACCCAATGGGGCTCTTGAATAAATTGTGCGCACAGGGTATGCCAGGTGTGCCTGGGCACACCTGGCATACCTGTGCCTGGGCACACCCTAATCACAATGTGTGGTACAGATTCCCCCTGTTTAGACCCCTGATCACCAAAACCCATTGGGGCTCTTAAATAAATTGTGCGCACAGGGTATACTAGTTGTGCCTGGGCACACCTGGCATACCTGTACCTGGGCACACCTAATCACAATACGTGGTACAGATTCCCCCTGTTTAGACCCCTGATCACCAAAACCCATTGGGGCTCTTAAATAAATTGTGCGCACAGGGTATACTAGTTGTGCCTGGGCACACCTGGCATACCTGTACCTGGGCACACCTAATCACAATATGTGGTACAGATTCCCCCTGTTTAGACCCCTGATCACCAAAACCCATTGGGGCTCTTAAATAAATTGTGCGCACAGGGTATACCAGTTGTGCCTGGGCACACCTGGCATACCTGTACCTGGGCACACCCTAATCACAATATGTGGTACAGATTCCCCCTGTTTAGACCCCTGATCACCAAAACCCAAAGGGGCTCTTAAATAAATTGTAATTAAAAAAAATTTGTAGAAAATAATAAAAATAACTAATAACTAAAACTATTGACACCATCCATTGCTCTACTGAGCTTTGGTGTGCACACCCTAATGCAATAGACTGGGCACACCTATGATGTATTACATATGATTTCACATTTACTAAGGGCTCATTCCTACCATGAATTGTGTCCAAGCATGCACATTTTTTTTTTGCACATTCCTTAAGGGGGTTGTAAAGGATTTTTTTTCCCCCTAAATAGCTTCCTTTACCTTAGTACACTCCTACTCCTACTACTACTTTACTACTAATGTACTACTTTACTCCTACTCCTACTAATACTTTACTCCTTCACTTACCTCATTCTTCCATTTTGCTTTTAAATGTCCGTCATTCTTCTGAGAAATCCTCACTTCCTGTTCTTCGGTCTGTAACTCCACACCGTAATTCAAGGCTTTCTCCCTGGTGTGGAGAAAGCCTCTTGAGGGGGAGGGGGGCAAGTCAGGACACTCTCTACTTTGCAGATAAAGAAAGGAGCTGTGTGTTAGCGGGCGTCCTGACACTCCTGTAGTCCAAGGGAGGGGGTGAGCACAACACTCCACACCAGGGAGAAAGCCTTGCATTACTGTGTGGAGTTACAGACAGAAGAACAGGAAGTGAGGATTTCTCAGAAGCAATAAGGACATTTAAAAGCAAAATGGAAGGATGAGGTAAGTGAAGGAGGACTGCACTAAGGTAAAGGAAGATATTTAGGGTTTTTTTTTTTTCCTTTACAACCCCTTTAATTTTCAGGGAGCTTCCCTCAACCACTTGCTTACTGGACACTTAAACCCCCCTACTGCCCAGACAAATTGTCAGCGCTGATGCACTTTGAATGACAATTGCGCGGTCATACAACGCTGTACCCAAATGACATTTTAATCATTTTTCCCCCCACACATAGAGCTTTCTTTTGGTGGTATTTGATCACCTCTGCGGTTTTTATTTTTTGTTAAATGAATTAAAAAAGAACAATTAAAAAAAAAAAAAATTATATTTTGTTATATAATTTTGGAAAAAGGGAATTTTACTCCTTCATTGTACACTGATAAGCCTGCACTGATGGGCACCAATTGGCTGCATTGATGGGCACCGATAAGGCGGCAAGGGTGGACACCAATAGGCAGCACTGGTGGACTCTGATATGATAGGTGGCACTGGTGGGCACTGATTGTGGCACTAAAGGGTGTTGATAGGTGGCACTGGTGGGCACTGAGAAATGGCACTAATAGGCTGGGCCGTCTTAATAGCATCATGGGCCTCTGGGCAAAGTAATGCACTGGGGCCCCTACCAGCCTGCCCCAATTTACGCACCTACTTTCAAGAAATAACATATAAATAGTTGATAGAATTAAACATATATTAATAAAATCGATTTTTACAGAAGAAAAAGATTCCATAAATCAAAGACTAGTAAACACAAAGGGTGCAGTACAAGGGGTAGGGGGTTTGGTCAGGAGGGCACAATACCTGGCTCAGGAGGGGACAATTGATGGGCACAGTGGCGACGATTGATGGGCACAGTGGCGACAATTGATGGGCACAGTGGCGACAATTGATGGGCAAAGTGGCGACAATTGATGGGCACAGTGGTGACAATTGATAGCACAGGGGTAATAATTGATGGCACAGTGGTGACAATTGATGGGCACAGTGGTAACAATTGATGGGCACAGTGGTGACAATTGATAGCACAAGGGTAACAATTGATTGCACAGTGGCGACAATTGATGGGCACAGTGGCGACAATCACAGTCTGGGGCTCTTCCCGGGACACGACCATATCGGGACAGTTTAGTAAAAAGCATGACTGTCCCAGCAAATCCGGGACAGTTGGCAAGTATGATGTAATGCAAGATTATTGTGGGGCCCCCATGTACCTGGGGCCCCTGGGCAGTGCCCTTGCATTAAGATGGCCCTGCTAATAGGTGGCACTGATAGGTGGCAGTGATGGGCACTGATACGTGGCAGTGATGGGCACTGATCAGCACTGATAGGTTACACTAATAGGCAGCACTGCTAGATGGCACTGACCACTGGTGGGCATTGTTAGAATGGCACTGACCACTGGCATTGATAGGTGGTACTCGTGGGCATTGACAGGTGGCATGCAGGGGCATTGATAGGTGGCACTGGTGGGCACTGGCAGGCAGTAATTGTAGGCACAGATGAGGCAGATGTGCCTCCTTCCTCTTCGGGACCAATATCCCTTGTACATGAGCCAGTGGTCGGCTTTTTTTTCAGCGTGAAGAGAAAAAAAAAACAATTACGGAGCTTATGTTTACATCACGTGATCAGCTGTCATTGGCTGAAAGATGGACCTCCGGACCTCTAAAAAAAATAAAAGAAAAAAAATTGGCCCTTTAATAAAAAATAAAAGAAAAATATAATAAAAAAATATATTTTTTTATTAAAAAATATATTTTTTTATAAAAAAAAAAAAAAAAAAGGGGGGCTTGCCATCTGGGGCCCTTGTGGCCTCTGGGCCCCTGGGGACCTCCGGACCCCTTACAGGTGTACTTTTTTTTTAGGGGGGTTCCCATCCGGGCCCCTGGGGACCCCCGGGCCCCTTACAGGTGTACTGCCTGTACCCCCCCAATGGCGGCCCTGTCTGTTATTGTCTGTAGCGATGTCTTGATATACAAGTAACGTCATGTCACAACTGAGTATAAAAAAGAAGAGAGGAGCCCAGACGGTGTGTTTGAAGGTAAACATAAAATTATCTGTATCAAAAAATGGTCAAAGGAAAATAAACAACAAATAAATAAATAAATAGATCACAAATAAGATCTGTTCGGCAACACAAAAAGCTTCCAGTTTGGATTTCAACAAGACCCCCCTTGAACCTCATGTATTAAAACCTAATTGTATTCATTTTTAAATCAGCAACATTCTGATGGGGACAATTGATGTATGGGGGGTCACACTGATGGGGGACAATTGATGTATGGGGGGTCACACTGATGGGGACAATTGATGTAAGGGAGCACTCTGATGGGGACCATTGGTGTATGGGGGTCACTCTGATGGGAACAATTGATGTAAGGGGTCACTCTGATGGGGACAATTGATGTAAGGGGTCACTCTGATGGAGACAATTGATGTAAGGGGACATTTTGATATGGACAGTTGATGTAAGGGAGAACTCTGATGGGGACCATTGATGTAAGGAGTCACTCTGATGGGGACAATTCATGTAAGGTATCACTCCGATGTGGACAGTTGATGTAAGGGGTCATTCTGATGGGAACAATTTATGTAAGGGGTCATTCTGATGGGGACAACTGATATAAGGGAGCACTCTGATGGGAACAATTGATGTAAGGGGTCACTCTGATAGGGACAATTGATGTAAGGGGTCACTCTGATGGGGACAATTGATGTAAGGGGTCACTCTGATGGTGACAATTGATGTAAGGGTTCACTCTGATGGGGACACCTGATGTAAGGGGACATTTTGATGGGGACAATTGATGTAAGGGAGCACTCTGATGGGGACCATTGATGTAAGGAGTCACTCTTATGGGGACAATTAATGTATGGGGGTCACTTTGATGTGGACAGTTGATGTAAGGGGTCATTCTGATGGGGACACCTGATATAAGCAAGCACTCTGATGGGAACAATTGATGTAAGGGGACATTCTGATAGGCACACATGATATAAGGGAGCACTCTGATGGGGACAATTGATGTAATGGGTCACTCTGATGGGGACAATTGATGTACAGGGACATTCTGATGGGGACACCTGATATAAGGGAGCACTCTGATGGGAACACTTAATGTAAGGTGACATTCTGATGGGGACAATTGATACAAGGTAGCACTCTGATGGCGACAGTTGATGTAAGGGGACATTCTGATAGGGACACCTAATATAAGGGAGCACTCTGATGGGGACAATTGATGTAAGGGGTCACTCTGATGGGGACAATTGATGTAAGGGGACATTTTGATAGGGACAGTTGATGTAAGGGAGAACTCTGATGGGGACCATTGATGTAAGGAGTCACTCTGATGGGGACAATTCATGTATGGGGGTCACTCTGATGGGGACAATTCATGTAAGGTATCACTCTGATGTGGACAGTTGATGTAAGGGGTCATTCTGATGGGGACAATTGATGTAAGGGGTCATTCTGTTGGGGACAACTGATATAAGGGAACACTCTGATGGGAACAATTGATATAAAGGGGTCACTCTGATGAGGACAATTGATGTAAGGGGTCACTCTGATGGTGACAATTGATGTAAGGGTTCACTCTGATGGGGACACCTGATGTAAGGGGACATTTTGATGGGGACAATTGATGTAAGGGAGCACTCTGATGGGGACCATTGATGTAAGGAGTCACTCTTATGGGGACAATTAATGTATGGAGGTCACTCTGATGGGGACAATTGATGTAAGGTATCACTCTGATGTGGACAATTGATGTACAGGGACATTCTGATGGGGACACCTGATATAAGGGAGCACTCTGATGGGAACACTTAATGTAAGTTGACATTCTGATGGATACAATTGATACAAGGTAGCACTCTGATGGTGACAGTTGATGTAAGGGGACATTCTGATAGGGACACCTAATATAAGGGAGCACTCTGATGGGGACAATTGATGTAAGGGGACATTCTGATGGGGACACCTGATATAAGGGAGTATTGTGATGGGGATAGTTGATGTAAGGGGACATTCCAATGGGGACACCTGATATAAGGGAGCACTCTGATGGTAACACTTGATGTAAGGTGACATTCTGGTAGGGACGATTGTTGTAAGGTAGCACTCTGATGGCAACAGTTGATGTAAGGGGACATTCTGATAGGGACACCTGATATAAGGGAGCACTCTAATGAGGACAATTGGTGTAAGGCAACATAATGATGGGAGCACTCTAATGGGGACACCTGATGTAAGAGGGCACTGACATGGGGACACCTGAATTGGGGAAATGAAGGCAATACTGTTATGGGAACACCTGATGTAAGGGGGCACTCTGTTGGGGACACCTGATGCAGAGTACACTCTGTTGTGGATACCTGGTGTAAAGAGGCACTGTGATGGAGACAGCTGATGTGAGGGGGCACAGTGATGGCAACATGTCAATTTAGGGGGCACTGTGTTGGGGGTATCTGGTTGAAGAGAAGACTCTGATGAGGACACCTGATGTAAGGGGGCACTCTGATAGGGACATCTAAAGTAAGGGGACACTGTGATGGGGGTACATTTTTGATAGTATAGTCATATGCATCGAGGCCCATGGGTAAGTCTGCGTTTATTTTTTAATAATAATAGACATACAATGAATAGATATATATGCTGTCATAGCACAAACATGAGATTCAGATCTCTGCTGGAACAACATTTTACTGACCCGACCTCATTGACTTGCATACTCCTGGAATATTATATTATTTGCATGGTCATTACACCAGATCCTCTACAACTCCAACTGTTTCTCTATTTGTACTTATTTTTTAGCTTCTGTACTATTGGAAACAATTTCACCCCCCAGACAGACAACAAACTCATCACCCTTGGATGGGATTCTTGCTAGAAGTGGTCCTTCATTACTAACACAAGTGATCTGAAAAAATAAATAAAAAATTGCAGAAATATTTGACACATCTCTGGAATGTTGAAAGGTATTTTCTGTATCTCTATTCTTGGGTCCTGAAAAGCTCGTCGGCCCCCGGTGATTGGTATGCTCTGTCTAGGCTGGAGGCTATGGACGCAATGTACACACCATCCAGACAAAGCCATGTGCTCGCGGTGGACAGCTGACTCTCGCAGAGGGGACAACTCCTAGGAATGGATGGAATGGGCAAATGCATGTCGAGGAATCTTTTTTTTTCTTTTAACATTCCAGGAATGAGAGGAGTCGTCTTATTCTTGTGTAGTTCTTTTTTGGGGGGTTTATGAGAAATGGGGTTCCCTACACAGGATATTGTGCTAAACCTGTAGGTAAATAAGAAAACCAGAACCTTCGCTAAGTGGAAGAATGGGTTTAATAATAAAGGGGTTGTAAAGGTACAATTTTTTTTCCCTAAATAGCTTCCTTTACTTTAGTGCAGTCCTCCTTCACTTACCTCATCCTTCCATTTTGCTTTTAAATGTCCTTATTTCTTCTGAGAAATCCTCACTTCCTGTTCTTCTGTCTGTAACTCCACACAGTAATGCAAGGCGTTCTCCCTGGTGTGGAGTGCCGTGCTCCAGAGGTGTATTTAGGTTTTGTGCTGCCCTAGGCCTGACTAAACTTGCGCACCCCCTAATGGGAGACGGACAGAGGGACGCCATGGGAGACGGACAGAGGACAGATGCCACTCGCGGCCTTTTCCCAGGATCGCCGCGAGCTGCGGGCAGGATGTTTTAGGCGAGGCCACAGCTTCGGCCTAGTCCTCAGAGCGCTGGTCTTATGGAACAACATTTTTTTTTGTGCCCATGTCTACCTTCCTAGCCATGACCCCACTTGCCCGGACGCTATTTCTAGTCACCATGGCGACCGGGATTTGTCGAGCCCTGGGTTACAGCGTGGCTACCTCTCTGGTGGTGCGGGTACAGTGTGGCTCCCTCTCTGGAGGAGCGGGTACAGCGTGGCTCCCTCTCTGGTGGTGCGGGGACAGCGTGGCTCCCTCTCTGGTGGCGCGGTTACAGTGCGGCTCCCCTTCTGCCACCCCCTCGCAAAGTGCCGCCCTAGGCCTGGGCCTTGTCGGCCTAGGCCGGAATACATCCCTGCCGTACTCGCCCCCTCCCTTGGACTAAAGGAGAGTCAGGACACTCTCTACTTTGCAGATAGAGAAAGGAGCTGTGTGTTAGTGGGAGTCCTTACTCTCCTGTAGTCCAAGGAAGGGGGCGAGCAGGTGTGTCACTCAGGACGCTCTCTACTTTGCAGATAGATAAGATAAATTATAAGATAAAAAGTTGCTTATTTTCAGAGTATGTATTGTCAGGTTTTGACTATGTGTCTGTGTGCGGTACTCATGTACCCTGGTTGTATTCTGTACTCTGATTCTTTTCTTTTCTATTTAAAAAAAAAACGTATTCCTACTTTGCAGATAGAGAAAGGAGCTGTGTGTTAGTGGGAGTCCTGACACTCCTGCTTGCCCCATCCCTCCTCAAGAGGCTTTCTCCACACCAGGGAGAAAGCCTTGCATTACTGTGTGGAGTTACAGACGGAAGAACAGGAAGTGAGGATTTCTCAGAAGAAATAAGGACATTTAAAAGCAAAATGGAAGGATGAGGTAAGTGAAGGAAGACTGCACTAAGGTAAAGGAAGCTATTTAGGGGGAAAAAATTCCTTTACAACCCCTGAAAAACAACTATATGCCATTAGATCCAGCATACATCTGTTTTTTTTTTTCTGTACTTATCGTTTTATAGTAGGGTTGTCCCGATACCACTTTTTTAGGACCGAGTACAAGTACCGATACTTTTTTTAAATGTGTCCCCAAATGCAGCCATGTCCCCCACTTATTGCAGCCATGTCCCCCCCACAGATGCAGCAATGCATGTCCCCCACATATGCAGCCATGTCCTCCACATATGCAGCCATGTCCCCCACATATTGCAGCCATGTATGTTCCCCACATATACGCAGCCATGTCCTGTCCCCCATATTGCACCCATGTCCCCCATACCTGTAGTAGTAGATATGATGCCGCTGCATATCGCCGCATTAATCCCCCTGCATTACAGCGCGCATTACAAGCTTTCGTTTGAATACTTGTAATGGCCGCTGCGCCATGTATAGACACTTCCCTTCTCGGGATTGGACAGATCCGTCCAATCCTGAGCAAGGGGGAATGTCTATACACGGATCCATGCATAGACACTCCCCCTTGCTCGGGATTGGACAGATCCGTCCAATCCCGAGAAGGGGAGTGTCTATACATGGCGTGGCGGCCATTACAAGTATTCAAACGAAAGCTTGTAATGCGCGCTGTAATGCAGGGGGATTAACGCGGCGGTATGGGGCGGCGGCTTTGCGGTATGCGGCGGCGGCGGCGGGGGAGGAAAGTATTCTATTTAGGTATCGGGGATATTTGCGGGAGTACAAGTACTCCCACAAATACTCGGTATCAGTCCCGATACCGATACTGGTATCGGGACAACCCTATTTTATAGTGCTTCTTATCCGGCTCCGAGCTGATTTCCCCGCGGGGAGTAGGCATTCCTAAGACAAGACATACATGATTGACGTGCGGGAAGGCGCGTCACGCCTTACGAAAATAAACGAAGTGGGACTCGACAATTTACGGCGCTATACGGCGCTTGCGCCTGCCGTGTAGAGCCGACTGCGCAGTCGCCGTAAAAAGCCGAGTCCCACGTCGTGTATTTTCGGAAGGCGTGACGCGCCTTCCCGCACATCAATCATGTACGCCTTGTCTTAGGAACGCCTACCCCCCGGGGGGATCGAGAACCCGGAAGCCGGGTGAAAACAGCTGTAAAACAGTAAGTACAGCTGCAAAAAAAAAAAACAGCACTGTCGATGTTAGCAGTATGCTGGATCTAACGGTATATAAATGTTTAGGGTGAATCCCCGCTTTAAAGTTGGCAGTGCCTCCACCCAGGACAGGGCCTCTATGTACAGAAGGAATTCCTTCCCTTGGAAACTGTGACGGTATTAGAGTATATCTCCGCCATCCTCTCCCTTCTTCTCCCATAAAAGAAATCACCCAATATTCCCCGACTTAGGAATATCCCTGGAATCGCCGAATCATCCACACATGAGCCATGGCTTAATGCTGAATGTAACAGGACACACTTTAATGAAAGTACACAGCACACTTTATACAGGATTTGGAACATCCCGCCCCCAACAACCGCTTTCCTATTGGTCCATTGTAAAGTATTCAGTCTTCACTCTGGTCCTCTGAAAACCATGCAAATGAGGACTTGAAAATGTCTCCACAGAGATTGGTCCTAAAGCTTGAAGAGGTGTGGCCAGAAGCCTGAATATCTGTGTTCAGACAAGAGCCCCAGGGGGTCAATCAATGTACACAATAGCCAGCCACAGAACAATGGAGCCGTCTGGAGAATTGAGACAGGGCAGAAGTCATTTACACCTTATAATAGAAAGGCTTTAGATAGGGTTATCACACAATGGACAATAAGTATCACTTATGAGTCTGTTGACCTGGCTGGGGTTTAGAATAACAATTAACACCTCTACACACTGGACAATAAAATGTATCTCACAAGCCCGACTCCGGTATGCCATTGAAGGGTCATTGTCCAATTATCCATGTCTAGAGGCACACAGGCATTAAGATTAGCAGGGAGAGAATTACACTGAAGTATATAGGCAATTGCATAAAAGTCCTTCACAGAAACTAATCAAAGTAATTTGGAACAGAGGAACTACTGCAACCAGCACATACCATTAACCAAAAGCATATAGATGCACACAGCATAGAAATAATACAAGCTTCCTATAAGAAAAAGTTAATAGTACATAAATCTAAACAGGTATTATCAGAAAAGGGTCATATATATATATATATATATATATATATATATATACAGTATATATATTACACACAGTATATATATCCAGATATACTGTACTATACAGTACCTTGCAAAAGTATTCACCCCCCCCCGGCTTTTTACCTATTTTGTTCCTTTACAGCCTTTGGTTCAATGTTTTTTAATCTGAATTATATGTGATGGGTCAGATTACAATAGTCTAAATTGACACGGTTTTGCAAGGAGGAAAAAATCCCAGTGGTAAGATGTGGCAAGCTCATAGAGATTTAGGCAAAGCGACTTGGAGCTGCGATAGCCGCAAAAGGTGTCTCTACAAAGTATTGACTTTAGGGGGGTGAATAGTTATGCACCCTGGCTTTTCTGTTATTTTGTCCTATTTGTTGCCTGGTCATGAAGGGGGGGGGGGGTAAATCTTTCGTAGGTCAAGTTTAAAGTGTATGTAATCCATAATAATAGGCATCTCTAATTTGCTCCCTGATGGTCTGGTAAATAAACCATTGAAAGCAATTTATTTTATATGTTTGATAAATGCAAAACAAAGTACTTATGGATCCTGCCAGAATTCCAGTGAGCGTATAACTTCCTGTGCATTCTGCAGTGTTGTCAACCTTTCCCAGTTCACCCCTATGAACTACAGAACACCCCCCCCCCCCACGTGCTATGATGAAGAAAAGTGGTGTTTAAGGGGTTGTAACACCGTTAAAGTGTATCTAAACCAAAGAACAAAATTTAATTGTTTTAAATATAATGTATTATAAAATGTATTATAACAGATTGAAACATGCAGGTTTTTAGATATGGTGGGTGCAGATATTTTTAACTCCCTTGGTGACAACACTTACTGTACATCAAGGAAGGAGCAGTGTTGCCACCCTAGAACAGAAGGGTTGTTGGTTTGTTGAAAGGAATAGGGCTATCCCAGTGACGTAGCACAGTGTGCGTCAGAGGGGGATGGGGTCACGTGACGCGTGGCCCGCCTCCCATATAAAAGAAACGTCAAGCTCCGCCTCATCATTCGCGGAGCTGTGCTCTAAGTCAGGGGTCTCAAACTCCCGGCCCGCGGGCCAGTTGCGGCCCGCAGACCAAGATTTTGCGGCCCACTGTCAAGCCCTTCCCCCGGACAGTGTCATACTTTGCAGCGCATGCAGCAGGGCCGGTACAAGGCTGGGGCGGGAGGGGCGAGTGACCCTGGCGCTACCAAGTCTAACAGGGGGGGGAGCGCAATCAGCCGCGGCCGCCAGATCAGTTGGATTGTCTGTCACTCACTTTCACTGAGTGACAGACAGCGCAGGCAGCGGCTGTGGCACACTGTATGCCGACTGCGCTCCTCTGTCCTGGTCCTGGCTCCCTTTCATTCTTTGCGTTGCCTCTCGCCCCCCCCCCCCATGAAAGCTGGTATATTCCCGACGTGCGCCGTCACCGCGTGACGTCACGCCGGGGGTGAGAGGTGACTGAGGCAGAGAGGAAGGGAGGACTCGCGCGGAGCTGTGTCTGGAAAAAAAAAAGGAGGACAAGACACGAGGAGCCTGCTGCCTGCCTCAGCCTGCTACTGTCTGGAGTGGAGTGAGTGGACTGTCTGCAACAGAAGAAGAAGTGAACTATAAAAAAAGTAAGAGACAACTTAAATTAGTCTGTATTGGGGAGGGGGGATTGGACTGAGGTGACCATCATATTTTTAATTAAGAAAAATGTCAGAATTATTTTTTTTTTGTGTTATTTTAAGCTTGCCTTCCTTGTCTGCATAAAAAAAAAACCTTAATTGCAGCCTCACTGTGCCGTCACACGCAGCCACTGTGCGCATCACACGCAGCCACTGTGCCCATCAAACGCAGCCACTGTGCCCATCAAACGCAGCCACTGTGCCCATCAAACGCAGCCACTGTGCCCATCAAACGCAGTCACTGTGCACATCAAACGCAGTCACTGTGCACATCAAACGCAGTCACTGTGCCCATCACACGCAGCCACTGTGCCCATCAAACGCAGTCACTGTGCCCATCAAACGCAGCCACTGTGCCCATCACACGCAGCCACTGTGCCCATCACACGCAGCCACTGTGCCCATCAAACGCAGCCACTGTGCCCATCAAACGCAGCCACTGTGCCCATCACACGCAGCCACTGTGCCCATCAAACGCAGCCACTCAGCTGTGCCCATCAAGGTGGCTGTGTTTGATGGCACAGTGGCTGCGTTTGATGGTCACACTGGCGGCAATTGATGGGCAAACTGGCAGCAATTGATGGGCACACTGGCAGAACACACTGGCGGCAAACTATTATTAAGATTGCATCAGTTGTACATTTTAAAATTTTGGTCCAATACTTGATGCGGCCCAGCCTCACCCAGCTTATACCTCCAGTGGCCCCCAGATAATTTGAGTTTGAGACCCCTGCTCTAAGTGGATGGATCTTCGCTGGACCCATCGCTGGAGAGAACACACGTCGCTGGAGAGAACACCCGTCACTGGAGACATCACCCGTCGCTGTATAAAAGACAACGTTGGAGCAGAGAGCAGCATCGATCGTGGATCTTCACCGCTGGATTTTAATTTGGTTTCAATAAAGAATGAATAAAATATTTTGTTCTACGGTGTGTGTGTTTTATTTCACTTCTTTCGTGAAATGGTAAATGTACAATGTACCCCATTGCCATTTCACACAGGGGGGGGCCAGGATCTGGGGGTCCCCTTTGTTAAAGGGGTCTTCCAGATTCTAATAAGCCCCCTGCCCGCATACCCCCACAACCACCAGGCAAGGGTTGTGGGGGAGAGACCCTTGTCCCCATCAACATGGGGACAAGGTGCTTGGGGGGCACCCCAAAGCACCCTCCGAATGTTGAGGGCATGTGGCCTGGTGTGGTTCAGGAGAGGGGGGGCGCACTCTGTCCCCCCTCTTTTCTGCGGCCGGCCAGGTCAACGTGCTCGGATAAGGGGTCT
The DNA here is from genome assembly GCA_029574335.1 of Rana kukunoris. Classification (NCBI taxonomy): domain Eukaryota; kingdom Metazoa; phylum Chordata; class Amphibia; order Anura; family Ranidae; genus Rana; species Rana kukunoris. The sequence goes on from CM056060.1 coordinate 143,287,995, forward strand.
GGTGTGGATTTTAGGGGGAACTCCACGCCATTTTTTTTAAAATTTGGGGTGGAGTTTCCCTTAAATTCCACACCAGACCTGAAGGGTCTGGTTATGGATATTTGGGGGGAACCCCACGTCATTTTTTTTTTTTTAATTGACGGCGGGGTCCCCCTTAATATCTATACCAGACCTAAAGGGTCTGGTTATTGAATTTGCGGGGACCTCCGCGCATTTTTTTTTCCCGAACTCCGAACCCGGACCTGAACTTTTATCAATTATTCGGGTTCGGGAAAAACCCAAAGTCCGTACCGGACCCGAACTTTACAGTTCGGGTTCGCTCAACCCTAGAAGTGAGGATTTCTCAGAAGAAATAAGGACATTTAAAAGCAAAATGGAAGGATGGGGTAAGTGAAGGAGGACTGCACTAATGTAAAGGAAGCTATTTAGGGAAAAAAATGTCTACATTTACAACCCCTTTAAAGTGGTTGTAAACCCACTTTTTTGACTTTTACCTACAGGTAAGCCTATCATATTACCTGTAGGTATAAAGAATATCTCCTAAACCTGTACGGTTTAGGAGATATTCCCCTCGCAATGCGCCGCTGCAATTGCAATTGCAATTGCAGCGGCGCATGCGCAGGGGATATCCTCGGCGAAAGGACCGGCAGCCGCCGACCCTTTTTTAACCCCTTTTAGTAGTTTTAACAAACCAACAACCCTTCTGTTCTAGGGTGGCAACACTGCTCCTCCCTTTATGTACAGTGCGTAGGTGTTGTCTCCCTGGGACAAGAGTTGAAAACAAAAATAAAAATATCTGCACCCACCATATCTAAAAACCTGCATGTTTCAATCTGTTATAATAAATTATATAATACATTAAATAAAAAAAAAAACATTTTGTTCTTTGGTTTAGATACACTTTAACGGTGAAGCTAGTAGTCAGGAGGTCCGGGGACCCCCATTATTTATGGTTATGCTCTGGGTGGAGGAATGATGGCTACCTTGGCCCATTATAAAATAATTTTCCCACCACTGAGAAATAAGAATTCCCTCCACATGGCACATTATCATACCCATCCATTCCAGACATTCCTCTGACTTGTCTCCTCACTGAGGGTCAGCTGGCAGATGTCTTTGCTTTTATTATTTTGCACCGGACTCCCCAACATAGTCTAACATGCCAAGCCAATCTATGGGCAGGGGGAGGAAAATTCCTGTCCATTTTTAGTTCCACAACATTCCGAATTCCAGAGATCGATTATTTGCTTCTCCTTTTTCCACGTTAAAATTTCATCAATCGTATTGTCACCAGAGCTGTCTAGTAATAGTACAGTACAGCAATATAATAGTATAGTATCATATAGTAATATATTAGTATGGTATCATGTAGTATAGTACAGTAATATAATAGTAAAGTTTAGTTTTATGCAATATAGCATCATATAATATGGCAATATAATAGTATAGTATTTTATAGTAATATAATTGTATAGTATATTACATTATAGTTATATAACAGTATAGTATTGTATAGTAATATATTAGTTAGTATGTTATCATGTAATATAATACAGTATAGTATCATATAGTATAGTAAAATAATAGTATAGTACAGTTTTGTGTAGTAGCCTATTGCATTAGGGTGTGCACCCCAAAGTTCAAACACACATGATTTTCTCTGCAGCCTCAGCTGTACTGGAAAGTGAATGAATGGGAAATGCCATGTGCTGAGTGGCTTCCTGTTCATTCACAAACTGAGGCATAGTAAACACAGCTTACTATGCTTCAATTATGATTAAACACAGTGAGTGAGTGTGTTCATTTAGAAAAGGAAGGGGCCCGGAAAATGACATATTGATTGTCCGTTTCCCCACTCTCCATCCTGAAACATGTGGGGAAGCAACATGGAATAAAGCCAGAGCAGTAGGGGGAACCGCACAGAGTGATTAGGGTGTGCCCAGGCACACCCCCTGCGCACGCCTATGATAGTACAGTATATGATAGTATCATATAGTATAGTATGATAGTATTGTATCGTATAGTAATATAAACTCACTGCTGGCGTAGCTGGATCACGATGGGACCATAGATGCAACTGAAATGCTCACAAGATGGTGGAGACAGATATGGAGAAAATCATAGTGTATTACCTGTTATTTAAAAAATGAAACTCACATACACAGCCAAATGGCCTCTTACTATGGCGGGTGCCTGCCTGGCACTGGGACTTATAGCGTAGCAAAAGTTCTCCGTTCAAGGATCTCATTAAACGCTAAGTGCGGCTGGATGCCAGAGTAGGGGACACTGGGTGGTCTGTTAGGAGTAGAGGGAGCCAGATGTCGCCGCCGACATATGTTTCGTACACAGGTACGTCATCAGGTGGGCGTGTCTGGCTGCTAGGGATTGTGGTATTTGTAGGCCGAGCAGCTAATGGTTAAATTTATAGAAAAAGGATATCCAGAAAAGGCACTAAACAAAGCCAAAAAAGAAGTAGCTATAATGGATAGACAATCCCTTCTGGCTACTAAACCAAAAAAAGACCAACAAAGAGAAACAGCACTAATTACGGGATTCAATAGACAGTATAAAGAAATAGAGGCCATATACAAAAAACATTGGCCAATCTTGTTAAAAGATCAAGACCTCCAAACCTCCATTTCACAAACACCTAAATTCATCTATAGGCGAGCCCTTGGATTAAGAAACAAAATTGCATACAATGTACCAGATCCACCAAAAAAACACTCACGTTTCTGGACATTCCAGGGTTTCATTATTGCAATACGTGTAAAGCATGCAAAACCACTCGTAAATCAGGAACATCCAAGAAACCTATAAAATTTAAATCTGAGACTACTAATGAAGAATTTCAAATTAAACCATTCATCACATGTAACACAGACCACGTCACATATGTTCTTGAATGCACATGCCCCCTGCAGTATGTAGGTAAATTAAGGATCAGGATAAATGAACATCTATCCAATATCCGAAACAAATTCCCCAATCATAGTGTATCTCGACATTTTTTAGAAAAACATCAAAGTGATCCCACCCAGTGCACTTTCTATGGTATAGACAAAATATCCAGACATTGGAGAGGGACCCACATGAAACAAAGTGTGTCCCAAAATGAAACAATGTGGATCCATAGAATCAAAACCATGCATCCGTTAGGAATGAATGTCGAATTAGATCTGAATTGCTTTTTGGCAAATGACTAGCCCACTATGACAAGCAATCTCCGTTAGTAACCCATTGCCATCAAAAATACATAGTCTATTATCCAGATGTATTTTTGGGAACATATTGACTTTTCACTTTGTGTACCAACATACATCAATCTAATAATCCCTAATATAATGATGGCCAAAACAACGATGCCCACTTTCTACCCATTTTATGTAGTTATATATACATTCTTTACATATATGGTGGTATTCTATTTTTTGAATAGTAGAGGTCACCTCAATGATGATTTAGACCTCTATGGCCAATTTTAATTGTAGTAACATTTTTTTTTTATTTCATATTTTAAAAATAATTGTAAGTATTTTTATTTTTAAATAATCTGTATTGGTTATCAACTTTCTATTTTAATTTTAATAGTGTGCTCAATACTAAGCATGAAATCTCTTTCTGCTTCCATGCGCGGCACCACAAATAAAATGTACATTTTATTTTATTTCCTAAATTGAGAGCCAAAACTCAATACCTGATATCAATATGTATTTACATCGTATTGTATACTAATTTTGTCATAATGAAAAGATACGGGCATTGTCAAATATCGTTTTTTTTAAAAAGTTCTTATTGTTTGGGTTGTTTTTTAAGTATGTAATAGGCTGGCTGGCAGTATGTACGTGCAGCAGCGTGACTCTGGGACTGCAAGCGTGAGCGCGCTCTATTCCAGATACACAACAGCGGGCTCTAATTACCCCAGCCTACAAATACCACAATCCCTAGCAGCCAGACACGCCCCCCTGATGACGTACCTGTGTACGAAACATATGTCGGCGGCGAAATCTGGCTCCCTCTACTCCTAACAGACCACCCAGTGTCCCCTACTCTGGCATCCAGCCGCACTTAGCGTTTGATGAGATCCTTGAACGGAGAACTTTTGCTACGCTATAAGTCCCAGTGCCAGGCAGGCACCCGCCATAGTAAGAGGCCATTTGGCTGTGTATGTGAGTTTCATTTTTTAAATAACAGGTAATACACTATGATTTTCTCCATATCTGTCTCCACCATCTTGTGAGCATTTCAGTTGCATCTATGGTCCCATCGTGATCCAGCTACGCCAGCAGTGAGAACAGGCACTTATCCTGTCCTGCTTTTCTGACCTTCTTTTAATTAAGAGGTCTCACCGTTTGGTAAGAGCATAGCATCTCCGTAGCACTTTGGGTGAAGCACAGTATACAGTGGTGAAGGAATCAGACGCATCCACGAATCAAACTTCACAATAATTAGTCACCAATTTATTTTGAAGCTATCATGGGACTTTTCTCTAATATGTTTTCACTGTGACCAATATTGCACCTTATTTTCACATTAATCTATATATGTAATAATTTTTGTTTTGTCACTGGTGACCAATTGTATGGTATTTCTATATGCATATCCATTGCCCTTAATTATCACATGGTATTTAATTTATGTTATACACTTGTGTTGTTTATAATTACCCACCTACCTAATTGATGTTGCACTCTGAATCAATCACAGGTGTAATACCCAATAGACTTATTAGCGCCCTCCACATCTTGTTATTTCCAATTTTTGCAGCTAATTGCTGCACCTTTGAGGAGCAGCTCAATTATTTAATCCTATTTTGCACGGAGTAATAATTCACCCATTTGTAAGCTCTAGGTAGCTTCACCTATTTACTGGCATGGAATTTTATTTTATTTTCAATTGTATAGTATTGTATAGTAATATAATTATATAGTATAATACAGTATAGCTATGTAATAGTATAGTATCATATAGTATAATAATATATTAGTATAATATCATGTAATATAATACAGTATAGTATAATAGACTATAGTAAAATAATAGTATGATACAGTATGGTATAGTATAGTACAGTATAGTATCATATAGTATATAAATATATAATATAGTACAGTAAAGTGTACTTTAGTACAGTATAGTATCATATAGTATAGTAATGCATGCACTATGACCCGCATGCTTGGCCAATCACAGCGCGCAAAAAACGGAGAGCCATAATTGGCCAAAGCCAGGGTGGCTTTGGCCAATTATGGCTCAGGGGGGGGTTAGTACACACCCTACACTATATAAGGCTGCCTCCATGGCGGCCTTGTGTAGTGTTTGTGGTGGTTAAGAATCTTAAGACAGAGAGAGAGAGAGAGAGAGTGTAATTTTTTTTTTAGTTAGATAGAGCCGACAGGCAGGCTAGTCAGTTAGAGTTACAGTGTGTAGAGGATATATAAGCATCCCAGGTGTTGTATATATATTTATACACTGTATTGAGTTTAGCTACATCCGCTCTTCCTAATATACTGACAGGCAGGCAGGTGATTGTGCTAGCTGCAGTATTCTCACTTGGTGTACTGTGTCCTCTGCAGTGTGCACCTAAAACTACATGAAGAATATGTATCGGCCTAAACTGAGGAAAAACATTATTTTTTTATCTATTTTTGAGTGATATTTATTATAGCAAAAGGTAAAAAATATTGCTTTTATTTTCAAAATTGTCGCTCAATTTTTTGTTTATTGCGCAAAAAATAAAAAAACGCAGAGGTGATAAAATACCACCAAAAGAAAGCTCTATTTGTGGGGGAAAAAGGACATCAGTTTTGTTTGGGAGCCACGTCGCACGACCGCGCAATTGTCAGTTAAAGCGACGCAGTGCCGAATCACAAAAAGTGGCTTGGTCTTTGGCGAGCGAAATGGTCCGGTGCTGAAGTAAGATTAAGGGGTTAATAATTGTTGGCTCTCCGAATGCCTCCAAAAAATAAAGTTGCAATTTTTCAGCAGTCATAAAAAAAAAAAATGTGATGTGATGAACTGAGTCTGCTGAGGACATAAGTGGGTGAAAAGCTGCAAATTGCTACAAAGTAATCGGGCAGACCCCGCCCCCTCCAACTCTATACAGCGGAAGACCCCGCCCCCTCCATCTATATCCAGTGAGCAGACCCCGCCCCCTCCAACTCTATACAGCGGAAGACCCCGCCCCCTCCAACTCGATACATCACCAGACCCCGCCCCCTCCAACTCTATACAGCGGAAGACCCCGCCCCCTGCAACTATATCCAGTGAGCAGACCCCGCCCCCTCCAACTCGATACATCACCAGACCCCGCCCCTCTAACTCTATACAGCGCCAGACTCCGCCCACCTAACTCTATACAGTATGCAAACCCGCCCCCTCTAACGCTCTACAGCGAGCAGAACCGCCCCCTCTAACTCTATACAGCGAGCAGACTCCACCCCCTCTCACTCACTACAGCGAGCGGCCACAATGCGAAAGAGGCGGAGTCTTGAGACTAATAATGGCAAATGGGCGGGGGGGGTCACCGCTCTGCTCTTGGTAAAGGGCGTGGCTTCCACTAAACTAGCCACGCGGACAAGCGTGTTGGCAATCCCGCGTCGCGACAGCGGCTGAGGGCTTACCAAGAGGAGAGAATAAATAGAATAGGCGTGGTTTCAGGCTACCCTATCCAGCAGCTAACCTATAGCATGCAAGGGGGCGGGGCTTACTCGTGCTGGGGATACCGGGCTGAAGCATTGTCATGTGGGTGGGGCTTGGGTGGAACACAGTAGCAAGTCGTGTTCCTGTGTCGGCGTGGGGGCGTGGTTTTCTTGTGTGCACCCGGTAATTCGGTGCCGATATTGTGTATTGCTGGGCGAGAGGAGCATTAGAGGGGACCGAGGACAGAGCGTACCGGAAGAAAGAAGGAGAAGAGATCGGTGATCGGTGTGAGGTGACAAGGGGTGAGCGGCAGACGACACGTGTCACATGTGTTACATCATCCACATCACCGGATACTAAATCATTACCGGCTTATCCCATAATAATTACATCGTATCTCCTTCTATACAAATTACACCAATATTATTATTATATATTACCAATCATTACATGTGGTGACTTCCTTTTTTGTTTTTAGGATTTTTTGAAAAAACAGTTGCAGCCTCACTCACTGTGCCATGAAACGCAGCCTCATTGTGCCATCAATTGTCACCACTGTGCCATGCCATGAAACGCAGCCTCATTGTGCCATCAATTGTCACCACTGTGCCATGCCATCAAATGCAGCCTCATTGTGCCATCAATTGTCACCACTGTGCCATGCCATCAAATGCAGCCTCATTGTGCCATCAATTGTCACCACTGTGCCATGCCATCAAATGCAGCCTCATTGTGCCCTCAATTGTCACCACTGTGCCATGCCATCAAATGCAGCCTCATTGTGCCATCAATTGTCACCACTGTGCCATGCCATCAAACGCAGCCACTGTGCCATGCCATCAAACGCAGCCACTGTACCATAAAATTGTCACCACTGTGCCATGCCATCAAACGCATCCACTGTGCCATAAAATTGTCGCCACTGTGCCATGCCATCAAACGCAGCCACTGTGCCATAAAATTGTCACCACTGTGCCATGCCATCAAACGCAGCCACTGTGCCATGCCATCAAACGCAGCCACTGTACCATAAAATTGTCACCACTGTGCCATGCCATCAAACGCAGCCACTGTGCCATAAAATTGTCGCCACTGTGCCATGCCATCAAACGCAGCCACTGTGCCATAAAATTGTCACCACTGTGCCATGCCATCAAACGCAGCCACTGTGCCATGCCATCAAACGCATCCACTGTGCCATAAAATTGTCGCCACTGTGCCATGCCATCAAACGCAGCCACTGTGCCATAAAATTGTCACCACTGTGCCATGCCATCAAACGCAGCCACTGTGCCATGCCATCAAACGCAGCCACTGTACCATAAAATTGTCACCACTGTGCCATGCCATCAAACGCAGCCACTGTGCCATAAAATTGTCACCACTGTGCCATGCCATCAAACGCATCCACTGTGCCATAAAATTGTCGCCACTGTGCCATGTCATCAAACTCAGTCACTGTTCCATGCCATCAAACGCAGCCACTGTGCCATAAAATTGTCGCCACTGTGCCATGCCATCAAACGCAGCCACTGGGCCCTGCTATTAAACGCTGCCACTGTGCCCTTTAATTGTCTCCACTGTGCCAATTAATGCCACTGTGCCCTTTAATTGTCTCCACTGTGCCAATTAATGCCACTGTGCCCTTTAATTGTCTCCACTGTGCCCTGTAAAATGCTGCCCCCCACCCGGCACTTACCTTTCTGGGGTCGTCATCCTCCTTCCACAGTCCCTCGATGACGCTTCAGCCAATCAGGTTATCAGTAACCAGAACCAGTGAACCTGATTGGCTGAGACGCCTGTCAGTCTTATCCAAGGAACGCACCCCCCCCCCCGTGCGTCCCTTGGATAAGTATTTGGAAGCCGATGACAGCCTGAGGGCTGTACTCGGAAAGCGTATGAGAGCCGCTGGCTCTGATAGGCACTTCCACAGGCAACCAGCTGCCGTTATTCACGTGGCCGGCGCTCACCAAGGGGGCGGTCATCTGAATAGTTGGCGGCAGTGGCAATGCATGGATCTATGTATTGTATTCAGTTGCAGTGCCGGAGCGAGAGGAGGTGGCACTCCGGCGCTCTCTATGGATGCACCGCCACTGCTGACCAGTAACACCCCCTCCTGTATTAGAGTCCCCCACTCTGGATGAAGGAGAACAGGGGGCACCCAGGAACATACAAAAGTGGGAGAAGGGGAGGGATGGGCACCTCAGGCTGCTCTTTATGTTCTGTTAATCTCTGGAATTGCCGCCTAGAATTAGAAACTGCCAATCCCGGGAAGATTACGTTTTATGATAGGATTGAGTGCATATAAATACCCGGCTTCATAAATGCCGCCTCGGCATCAGTGTTGCCATTACCTGCACATGAAGCTGGTAATGGTGTAGAAAATTTTGAAAGATGGTAAAGAAGTGAACCTGTCTTACATCTAATCTCGGTCCACAAACTTTCTAAACTAAGCGCCAGTTTAGATATTAGTGGGGCCAGAGTGTGGTCAGTGAAGGGAATCGTGCCCCAGCCATGGTGTCCGTGGGGGGAATAATGCCACATCGTTGGCATCATTGGGAAGAATACGGCCCCATCATTAGCGTCAGTGGGAGGAACGCGGCCCTGTCCTTGGGAGAAATACAGCCCCGTCATTGGTGTCAGTGTGAGAAACAGTGCCCCGTCATTGGTGTCAGTGGGAGGAATAGTGCTCCATTCTTGTCAGTGGAGGGGATAGTGCCCCATTGTTGAGGTTAGGAGGGGGAATAGTGCCAAATCATTAGGGGGTCAGTATGGGGACTAGTGCCCCATCGTTTGTCAGTGGGGGGGGATAATTGGGGGTTGGCAATAGTGCCCCCCTTGTTGGCGTCAGTGGGGGGAAATAGTGCCCGCTTATTGGTGTCAGTGAGGGGGGGATAGTGCCCGCTTGTTGGTGTCAGTGGGGGGGGGGGGGTAGTGACTGCTTGGTGTCAGTGGGGGGGGGGGGATAGTGCCCCCTTGTTGATGTCAGTGGGGGGGGGAATAGTGTCCCGTCGGGTCAGTAGGTGGATTATGGTGCCCCATTGTTGGCTTTAGTAGGCGGGCATAGTGCCCCGCTTTTGGGGTCATGGGGTTATGATGCCCGTCGTCATTGGGGGCAGTAGGGGGGTTATGGTGCCCTGTCGTTATTGGGGAGGGGGCAGTGGGGGGGTTATGATGCCCCGTTGTTATTGGGGGGGGCAGTAGGGGGGAATGATGCCACGGTGGTCTGCTAAAGGTAAGCAAGGGACTACATCTGGCCCAGTTTGCAGATCCCATATTTCTATACTGACAGGTTCTCTTTAGCCACTTCCCGCCCGGCCTATAGCAGATTGATGGCTGGGAAGTGGTTCTGTTATCCTGACTGGGCGTCATGACATCCAGCAGGATAACATGCCTGCATGCGCCTGTGGGGGCACGATTATTGCGAGTGCGGTGTGTCAGTCTAAAACGCTGCATCTCCGATTGTGGTAAGGAGCCACTGACAGAGGCTTCTTACCACGTGATCAGCTGTGACCAATCACAGCTGATCATCACGTCAACCAGGAAGTGCCGGTAAACGGCATTCCTCGGTTTGCGCTGACAGGGAGAGACGATCGGCGAGTCTCCCTGTCAGATGGGGGGGGGGGGGGGGGGGGGGGGCGGTCTGGGCTGATAATCCGCACTGCCCCCATCAAATATAACCGTCAGCTGCTAATCGGTGCCCAGTCAGTGCCCCATCATAACTCTCTGTCAGTGCCCGATAAAGTGCCAATCTGTGTCCATCACAATGCCAATCCGTGCCCAGCATTAACACCTGTCAGTATGTGCCCCATCAGTGCCATCTATTAGTGCCCATCAATTCCACCTATCAGTGCCCATCAATTCTACATATCAGTGCTTCCTCATCAGAGTTTGTCGATGGAGAAAACAAAATTTTATAACAGAAACAAATACTTTGTCTTTTTTAGCTTGTTTAGCAAAAAAAAAAAAAGGAGAGGTGATCAAATGGCACTGAAAGAAAACGTTATTTGTTGGAAGAAAATAATAAAATATTTAGTTTGGCATGACGTGCAATTGTCATTCAAAGTGCGACAGCGCTGAAAGCTCAAAATTGTCCTGGGCAGGAAGGGGGAGAAGTGCCTGGCATTGAAGTGGTTAAATTAAGTCTATCCCCTGTGCCAGGCGTGTCAGTCCCAGACCAAGCATTATTCTTCCCTGTTGGCAGGCGGCGTAGATAACCCTCATTTAGATCTCTGACCTCATCTGCACTTGGAAAGTGCTGTGTGTGCCTTTCCAGTAGGTTTGCATGCAGCATGCATGCGCGGTCTGTGTGTATTCAGTGGGAAGAGGGGGGGGGGTCACTTTTGTACTCCTAACCTCTCTAATTCAGGTGGCCATTAGTTGGGTTATCTTGTTTTATTTGCACTTATGGTTTCTTACATAAGATAAAGTCGCCTTTCTGTACAAAGGGGCGCGCGGGTCTGTTTGCTCTGTACAGTCAGGTTATGTTTGTTGAGGATCTCGGTGTGTACTTTGCTGATGAAGCTTTGTGTGGTCTGATGATGGAAATCTAAAGTTAGCACAGCTTACCGCCATGGTAAAAGTTTGCGCATACCTGACCCTCCCACTTGTTTGGCCAAAATGATATGGAATCCCTATGTAAATCAGTTCAGGTGAAGGGTGCTGGTAATGTTTCACAGTGTCTGTGGGAGGCATGGTGCCCCAACATTGGTGTCTGTGGGAGGCATGGTGCCCCAACATTGGTGTCTGTGGGAGGAATGGAGCCCCTTAGTTGGCGTCTGTGGGAGGAATGGAGCCCCTTAGTTGGCGTCTGTGGGAGGAATGGAGCCCCTTAGTTGGCGTCTGTGGGAGGAATGGAGCCCCTTAGTTGGCGTCTGTGGGAGGAATGGAGCCCCTTAGTTGGCGTCTGTGGGAGGAATGGAGCCCCTTAGTTGGCGTCTGTGGGAGGAATGGAGCCTCTTAGTTGGCGTCTGTGGGAGGAATGGAGCCCCTTAGTTGGCGTCTGTGGGAGGAATGGAGCCCCTTAGTTGGCGGCTGTGGGAGGAATGGAGCCCCTTAGTTGGTGTCTGTGGGAGGAACAGTGCCCCGTCAATAAGAGTTATAATACCCCATTGGTGTCATTGGGAGGAATAGTGCCCCATCATTGATGTCTGTGAAGGCTATAAAGGCCCATTGTTGGTATCAGCAGGAGGAATGGTGCCCAATTGTTGGTATCCATGGGAGAAATGGTGCCCTCTTATTGGTATTACTGGGCGTCTGTGGGAGGAATGGAGCCCCTTAGTTGGCGTCTGTGGGAGGAATGGAGCCCCTTAGTTGGCGTCTGTGGGAGGAATGGAGCCCCTTAGTTGGCGTCTGTGGGAGGAATAGAGCCCCTTAGTTGGCGTCTGTGGGAGGAATAGTGCCCCGTCAATAAGAGTAATAATTAGAGGTCGACCGATATATCGGTCGGCCGATATATCGGCCGATATTTGGCTGTTTTTACATAATCGGCATCGGCCGATTATTGTGGAAGCCAGGCCGATTTTGCGGCCACCAGCAGTACTGACCAGGGCCCCGCTCCCGCAGCATGTGAAATGAATCCTTTACCAGCGCGGCAGCTGGCCACTGTAGAAGAGAAGGGAAGGAGAAAAAGTTTCACTTGCACCGCACTGCCCCGCCCACCTCCCCCGGCAAGCTGTAGCAGAAGAACAATAACATCATTAGCATGTGACAAGCCCGAGCCTCTGCTGCCTGACTAGTAACCCGACCCCAGCAGGAGATCGTGGCCAGCACTAGCTAAGCTTCTCTTCCTTCCCTGCTGAAGGGAGCATGCTGGCTGCTTGTATTTTTTGTGATAGACGCTGATGAGCTGACCAGCCAATCTGCAGGCACCTACCCCTATCAGGTGCATGCAGATAAATACCAGGAAGCAGCATGGATGGAGGGTAAGTGACAAAAGTTGAGTGTGTGTTACTGTGCCCCCCCTGCAGACTTTATTTAGACTCCTTTTTAAAGGGAAACCTGGCTGAGACTGACATTGAGGAAATGGATGAGGATGACTGGGTGGATATGAGAGTTACATTGTGGAGATCCTCTTCACAATGTAACTCTCATCCCCACACAGAGTCATCCTCATCCATCTTCACAATGCAACACAATCATCTTCATCCACCCCTCTCCAACGCATCCCCTTTACAGCCACCTCTGTACCCCCCTCCTCCACAACCACCTCTCTGTACCCCCCTCCTCCACAACCACCTCTCTGTACCCCCCCTCCTCCACAACCACCTCTCTGTACCCCCCTCCTCCACAACCACCTCTCTGTACCCCCCTCCTCCACAACCACCTCTCTGTACCCCCCCTCCTCCACAACCACCTCTCTGTACCCCCCCTCCTCCACAACCACCTCTCTGTACCCCCCCTCCTCCACAACCACCTCTCTGTACCCCCCTCCTCCACAACCACCTCTCTGTACCCCCCCTCCTCCACAACCACCTCTCTGTACCCCCCCTCCTCCACAACCACCTCTCTGTACCCCCCCTCCTCCACAACCACCTCTCTGTACCCCCCCTCCTCCACAACCACCTCTCTGTACCCCCCCTCCTCCACAACCACCTCTCTGTACCCCCCCTCCTCCACAACCACCTCTCTGTACCCCCCCTCCTCCACAACCACCTCTCTGTACCCCCCCTCCTCCACAACCACCTCTCTGTACCCCCCCTCCTCCACAACCACCTCTCTGTACCCCCCTCCTCCACAACCACCTCTCTGTACCCCCCTCCTCCACAACCACCTCTCTGTACCCCCCCTCCTTAAAATGTCTAAGATTGTATTTTTTTTCTTTTTTAATAATTATGAGGTGGCACTGATGGGCTGCACTGGTGGGCACTAATGAGGTTGCACTGACAGGCTGAACTGGTGGACACTAATGAGGTTGCACTGATGGACACTGATAGGCTGCACTGGTGGGCTGCATTGGTGGACACTGATAGAGACTGATAGGCTGCACTGGTGGGCACTGATGGACACTGATAGGCTGCACTGATGGGCTGCATTGGTGGGCACTGATGGACACTGATAGTCTGCTCTCCACCCTAAACAATAACCTCCTCCCCACCCTAGATTTTCTGAGATAATGAAAAAAAAAATCGGCCTAAAATATCGGCCGCAAAAATCGGCCTAAAATATCGGCCATCGGCCGCACAAATTTCGAAATATCGGCATCGGTATCGGCCAGAGAAAAACCCATATCGGTCGACCTCTAGTAATAATACCCCGTTGGTGTCATTGGGAGGAATAGTGCCCCATCATTGATGTCTGTGAAGGCTATAAAGGCCCATTGTTGGTATCAGCAGGAGGAATGGTGCCCAATTGTTGGTATCCATGGGAGAAATGGTGCCCTCTTATTGGTATTACTGGGCGGAATTGTGCCCAGTCATCGGTTTCAGCGAGAGGAATATTGCCTTGTAATGGTTAGAATAGTGCCCAAGGGCAGGATAGAGGCTGGCAAAGGCCCACAGTATGGCAACCACTGTTTTAGACAATTGTGCTCTTCCAACCTTGTGGTAATGGTTTGAGGAAGGTCCTTGTCTGTACCACCATGACAGTGCCCCCCGCCCCCCCTCATGCACAAAGTCGGCTCCATAAAGACATGGTTTGATGAGTCTGGTGGGGAGGAACTCGACTGGCCTGGCAGTTGAATGCAAAATGTGTATTTTGGCCTCCATTGCTTGATGGGCCCCATCTGTGGCAATACCCCTTCTGACAGGTCCTCTTTAACCACTTCCTGCCCGCCGTATGCAGAATGACGACTGGGAAGTGGTTCTGTTATCCTGACTGAACGCCATCCAGCAGGATAACATGCCAGTGTGTGCTCGTGGGTCGCGTGGCGTGTGCGTGTCAGACTGACATGCCGCATTTCCGATAGTGATAAGGAGCCTCGGTCAACGGCATTCCTCGGTTTGCGATGATCGGTGGCTCTCCCTGTCTGAGGGTGGGGGGTCTGTGCTGATAATCGGCACATTGGTTATCAGCACAGCCCCATCAGATATCCGACATCAGCACCTATAAGCTGCCAATTGGTGCCCAGTCGGTGGCCCATTATAACCCCCTGCCAGTGCCCAATGAAGTGCCAATCAGAGCCCGCCACAGTGCCAATCAGTGCCCAGCAGTAACGCCTGTCTGTAACTAATCTACATTGCCTGTAAGTGCTAATTAGTGCAGCCTATTGGTGCCCATCAGTGCCGCCTCGTCGCTGAAGGGGAAAATATATATTTTTTTAATATTAAACATTTTTGGTATTTTTTTTTTATTTTTTAGATTGTTTAGCAAAAAATAAAAAACCCACAAGTGATCAAATCGCACCAAAAGAAAGCTCTATCTGTTGGAAGAAAATTATAAAAATGTAGTTTGGGTACAGTGATGCATGACCGCGCAATTGTCATTCAAAGTGCGACGGCGCTGAAAATTGTCCTGGGCAGGAACGGGTAAAAAGTGTCCGGTATTGAAGTGGTAAATATTATTATAATTTTTTTTCTTTTTTCAGGGACTTCATCGTGTGTTTTTTTTTTTTTTGTCTCTCCTTTCTAACTTTGCGGCTTTCACCCTGACCAAGAAGCATCATGAGCGTTGGATTTATCGGAGCGGGCCAGCTCACTTATGCCCTTGTCAGGGGCTTCACCGCTGCAGGTAATGTGGTTCTGCAGAGTTGGGATAATTTACCCACATCTAGATTTCATCTGAAAGCGTGTTTGTGATTGCTTGGGAATGGGTATTATTTTTTGCACTAGGCATGCATCTGCAGGGTTCTAATACCAATCCCAACTTCTTTTTGCAGGGGTGCTGGCAGCACACAAAATCACAGCGAGTTCCCCCGAAACTGATCTGCCCACTGTAGCTGGACTAAGGGTAAGATATTTATTTATTCATATATGTGTATATATATATATACACACACACACACACACACACACACACTACGTACGTACGTACGTGTGTGTGTGTATATGTGTATATATATATATATATATATATATATATATATATATAATTTTAGTTATTCATATTCACTATAAACGCACACACATACGTGTGTGTGTTTATAGTGAATATGAATTGCTTTGTTAAGAGAACCTGCCATTGGTAATCTAACCTTTTGGGCTCCACTGCCCTTAGTTTGTCTGCTTGTTGTTACAATGCTTTCCCCCCCGAAAATAAGCCCAGGCCTTATATTAATTTTGGTAACAAACGACACAGTAGGGCTTATTTTCAGGGGGGGTCTTACCATGTAATGTGCTGAATCCCACCCCCCCCCCCCGCCTGATGGGAACCCCCAGTGTGAACAAAGTTAAAACACTTGTAAAATCCTATAATGCCCTCTATTACAGTATTATATAATGTACAGTGTGTGTGTTTCTGTAATATAATTGTGCCAAATACCTTCATTATAGCGCCGCTCTGCGCTTCTATGACCCGCCACAGCTCTAATCCCCGCAATTATATTACAGAAACACACACATTGTATTTATATAATACTGTAATACGGTGGATTATAGGATTTTACAAGCACTTCAAACTAGGGCTTATTTTTGGGGTAGGGCTTATATTGCTGCCCTCCTGGGGAAAAATAACGCTAGGTCTTATTTTCGGGGAAACGCAGTATGCAGATCAGGAATGCAGCTTTTTTTTTTCCTTCATATGTACCCAAATCTATAGAACTCTAATCATTGCTGATAAAACCATTAAACTCCAGACAGAGTTATTTCTAGATTAACTCATTTTTTTTATTGGTGCACTAAATGGATTAGATATTGGAGCAATATACAGAGGTCAGGCTGAGGTAAGGTGTAATAGTATCTGCGCAAAGTACAAAACACCAGGGTTATTCGGTGCTACTTATTTTATATAACTCTCAATTACCAATGCTTCTTATTAAATACAATTTTACCCCTGCACCAGTTCTCTTTCTTTTTTTTCTCTCTTTCTCTTTTTTTTTTCTCTCTTTCTCTTTTTTTTTTTCTCTCTTTCTCTTTTTTTTTTTCTCTCTTTCTCTTTTTTTTTTCTCTCTTTCTCTTTTTTTTTTCTCTCTCTTTTTCTTTCTTTCTCAAATACTGCAGCTGCTGTCTTTTAAAATATGGACACTTACCTGTCCAGTGTGCCTGCGATGTCCTTACCCAAAGCCGACCTGTTTCTTGGCTTTTGGGTGGAGGCGGCACCATCTTCGGTAAGGGAATCACAAAGTGAAGCCTTGCGGCTTCACAGCCTGGCTCCCTACTGAGCATGCGCGAGTCCTCGCTGGTCCCTGCTGTCTTCTAGGACCTGTGTGTCTCCCAGAAGACAGCATGGGGGGGACAGAGGAGAGGCCGAACATGGCATAGATCGCACCGGAGCCTGCAGCGATCTATGCCCAGACATGGGAGCAAATGCCTATATTATACAGGTATCTGTCTGCACCCCCTGAGGATTCGGAAAAGCGGAAGTTAAATTCCACTTGGATATTATTTTTCCCTCTGCAGTCTTCTAGATCCTGAGAATATCCTGTTGCGGAACACCCAATAGAAAGTGGAAGAAATGCCTGGCTGGAGCTTGGCATTGAGGCCCATTTCCACAAACGCAGACATTCCGCCTTGCCCCATCGTTCATTGACCGCAATGTTCGAAGTTTGGTTCTTGAAGTCAGGATCCAAGTTCAGTCTGTGGGCGCTTCTACCACTTCAACCGGATTGTTTGCCAAACTGCTAAAAAATTATTGTTGTCCTGGAAATAAGCCGTTGATGCTTGTTCTGTTCTCGCTACACGTTTGCTCCTGGCGTGTGCTCAACATACAGCTTAAACCTCGCATCCTAAATAACCAGACTGTCTGTGACTTTGGATCTTTACTACGGTGAACATGAGGTGGCCATATAAGATGCGTATGAATAATGGTGAAACTAGAGATGAACATATAAGAATTATATGAACACATACAAATGTCTAGTAGGCAATCTAGATAAACATTTATCATACCAGCGATGCTGCCTTGGGAGGATCGGGACTTGGGAAACGTGTGGTGCAGGCTTGGCTGACTCCATGTGGACTGTCCAGTGGAAAAGATAAAGGGGTTGTGATAGGAAGTGAAGACAGTTTTCAATAACAGGACAGGAAATGTACATTACCATAGAACATTGCCCATCAACAGTCCTTTAAGAGTGGCATCTAGTGGACGATATTTGAATTACAAGTCCAGAAGATATTACTGTATTTCCTTGTAGACCAAAGCCATGGCAATGCTCATAACATTTTTTTTTTTTTTTTTCAGAAACTGGGTATAAATTTCACCAACAGTAACAAGGAGACTGTGAAGAACAGTGATGTCCTTTTCCTGGCTGTAAAACCTCCGATCATTCCCTTTGTGCTGGATGAGATTGGCTCCGACATTGAGGACCGACATTTGATGGTGTCCTGCGCTGCCGGTGTCACTATCGGCTCTATAGAGAAGGTAAAGCAGCTTTAACAATCACTTTGGGCCTCTTCTGTTTCTTATAGCAGCCTGTGGATTCTTATAACAGCAGGCTTTGCTTTGCCCTCTTGAGGCTCTGACTATTGAAGGTGGGAAAACTGTTATGGCGTTGGGTGGACCCACCGTGTCATCGGGGGGCTGACGGCAGACTAAGTACATATGTAGCCCAGACAACATACAAGGGTAATCCAGGGTATAAATCAGACAGAACTAGTGGCGGCTGGTTCTCAACATTTTTGGGGGGGGTGCAAACAAACTGAAATATTTTGAAAAAAAAAAACATCAATTGCGGCCTCGCTGTGCCCCATCAATTGCGGCCTCGCTGTGCCCCATCAATTGCGGCCTCGCTGTGCCCCATCAATTGCGGCCTCGCTGTGCCCCATCAATTGCGGCCTCGCTGTGCCCCATCAATTGCGGCCTCGCTGTGCCCATCAATTGCGGCCTCGCTGTGCCCCATCAATTGCGGCCTCGCTGTGCCCCATCAATTGCAGCCACTCTCTCCCATTTAAAGGGGTCGTAAAGGTAAAAAAAAAAAGGCTTCCTTTTTACCTTTAGCGCAGTCCTCCTTCACTTACCTCATCCTTCCATTTTGCTTTTAAATGTCCTTATTTCTTCTGAGAAATTCTCACTTCCTGTTCTTCTGTCTGTAACTCCACACAGTAATGCAAGGCTTTCTCCCTGGCGTGGAGTGTCGTGCTCGCCCTCTCCCTTGAGGGGGCGAGCAGGAGAGTCAGGACGCTCTCTACATTGCAGATAAAGGAGCTGTGTGTTAGTGGACATCCTGAATCTCCTGCTCACCCCCTCAAGGGAGGGGGCGAGCACGACACTCCACACCAGGGAGAAAGCCTTGCATTACTGTGTGGAGTTACAGACAGAAGAACAGGAAGTGAGGATTTCTCAGAAGAAATAAGGACATTTAAAAGCAAAATGGAAGGATAAGGTAAAGGAAGATATATATTTTTTTTTTTTTTAACCTTTACAACCCCTTAAACGCAGCCACTGTGTCCCAAATGCTGCCACTGTGCCCCCGTCCCCGTCTGCCCGACACTTACCCTGTCTCGGGTGGGCAGCGTGTGATGGCGACAGGCGGCTAACGATGTCCGGTGTCCTCCATGTCTTCTTCCGCCCTGCCCTCTCCTATATTTGGACGCCTGATAGGCGGCGTCCAATCAGGTGACAGGTAACAGACCCGGCACCTGATTGACTGAATGGCGGGTCAGTGTTAGGAAAGCGATTAATTTGCTTTTCTAAAACGACGCTGAGTAAACAGCGAGTGCCCAGCATGGTGACCGCTGTTCACTTTTTTTTGGATGCCTACGGCTCTAATTGGGTGCTTAAAAAAAAAAAAATGCTACTATAATTCTGGTGCCTGACAAGGGGCCGGACACCTGAATAGGGGGTGGAAGGGGTTTCTAGGGTTGTCCCGATACCACTTTTTTAGGACCGAGTACAAGTACCGATACTTTTTTTCATGTACTCGCCGATACCGAATACCGATATTTTTTTTAAATGTCCCCCCACACTAATGCAGCCATGTCCCCCCACACTAATGCAGCCATGTCCCCCCACACTAATGCAGCCATGTCCCCCCACACTAATGCAGCCATGTCCCCCCACACTAATGCAGCCATGTCCCCCCACACTAATGCAGCCATGTCCCCCCACACTAATGCAGCCATGTCCCCCCACACTAATGCAGCCATGTCCCCCCACACTAATGCAGCCATGTCCCCCCACACTAATGCAGCCATGTCCCACCCCCCACTAATGCAGCCATGTCCCACCCCCCCACTAATGCAGCCATGTCCCCCCCCCACTAATGCAGCCATGTCCCACCCCCCACTAATGCAGCCATGTCCCACCCCCCACTAATGCAGCCATGTCCCACCCCCCACTAATGCAGCCATGTCCCACCCCCCACTAATGCAGCCATGTCCCACCCCCCACTAATGCAGCCATGTCCCACCCCCCACTAATGCAGCCATGTCCCACCCCCCACTAATGCAGCCATGTCCCACCCCCCACTAATGCAGCCATGTCCCACCCCCCACTAATGCAGCCATGTCCCACCCCCCACTAATGCAGCCATGTCCCACCCCCCACTAATGCAGCCATGTCCCACCCCCCACTAATGCAGCCATGTCCCACCCCCCACTAATGCAGCCATGTCCCACCCCCCACTAATGCAGCCATGTCCCACCCCCACTAATGCAGCCATGTCCCACCCCCCACTAATGCAGCCATGTCCCCCCCCCCCCCCACACTAATGCAGCCATGTCCCCCCCCCCCCCCACACTAATGCAGCCATGTCTCCCCCCCCCCCCCCCCCCCCCCCACACTAATGCAGCCATGTCTCCCCCCCCCCCCCCCCACACTAATGCAGCCATGTCTTCCCCCCCCCCCCCCCCCCACTAATGCAGCCATGTCTTCCCCCCCCCCCCACACTAATGCAGCCATGTCTCCCCCCCCCCCCACACTAATGCAGCCATGTCCCCCCCCACACTAATGCAGCCATGTCCGTCCCCCCCCCCCACACACACTAATGCAGCCATGTCCCCCCCCCCCCCCCCCGCACTAATGCATCCATGTCCCTGCAGGTCAAGTATTCTATTTGGGTATCGGGGGTATTTGCGGGAGTACAAGTACTCCAGCAAATACAGATACAAATACAGATACTCAGTATCTGTACCGATATTGCTATCAATATCGGGACAACCCTAGTGGTTTCCAAACTGCGGCACTTTGCTTGATTTTACCTGCCCCTTGGGGCACCAGTTCATTCACTGACGCCAACAAAGGGGCAAAGTTCTTCCCAATGACACCAACGATGGGGACCAATAACACCAATGATGGGGGACCATTCCTTCCAATGACAACAACATGGGGTACAATTACTCCCAATGACATCAACAATGGGGCCAAATAACACCAATAATGGGGGACGATTCCTTCCAATGACATCAAAGATGGGACACAATCCCCCCCCCCCCCCAATGACATTAACAATGGGGCTCAATAACACCAGTGATGGGGCACAATTCCTACCAAAGACACCAACGGTGGGGGATAATTCCTGTCACTGACACTAAAAATGGGGCATTGTTACCACCAACTGGCTTGGCTCAGGCAGGAGGGTGTGCTTAGCTGGGAACCCCTCCTGAAGACTCCTATATAGAGATTATTTGGCCAGAAACCAGGAAGTAACTGAACAAATGTGTTTAAAAAAAAAAAAATATATATATATATATATATATATATATATATATATATATATATATATATACACACACACACACACACACACACACACACACACACACACACACACACACACACACTCTCATTAAAATCACGGCAAAATCGTGCGACTTTGAAGTCGTACAAGTGTGAAAGGGGGCTTAATCTTCTCCTTTTTTTTTTTTTCTTCCAGAAACTGAACATGTTTCACCCGGCTCCCAGAGTCATCCGCTGCATGACCAACACCCCTGTAATCGTACGTGAAGGGGCCACGGTATACGCTGCAGGGACCCACGCAGAGGTGGAAGACATAAAGCTTCTGGAGCAGCTGATGCAGAGTGTGGGGTTTTGCACAGAGGTGGAGGAGGATCTCATTGATGCCGTGACCGGATTGAGTGGAAGTGGACCTGCTTACGTAAGTGTGAAGACAGGTGTGGCCCCCCCCATCTATAAGGCTGGGGCCACACCACTGTGAATTGGATATCATCGCATTTAATTTGTAATGGCAGGAGATTGTGATCGGCTTTCTATGGAGCTAGTTCACATCTCCGCAGCAGGACCGCTGCGCTTTGCCGGAAAAAAAAACACTGCGTCTTTTGGTCCGTTTCTGGTGCGAATTCAGCCTCCGAATTTTGGGCTGAAATCAGACCTGAAACAGTGAACCAGGACCCACCAGGTCCCTGCTGTGAGGTGCCTGTGGCTCATATATATGAACCGAGCCTCAAGGCTCATGTACATTGACGTTTGCAGACAGAAGTTTGCCAAAAGTATTGGGACACCTGCCTTTACACATATACGAACTTTAATGGCATCCCAGTCTTAGTCCGTAGGGTTCAATATTGAGTTGGCCCCGCCCTTTGCACCTAGAACAGCTTCAACTTCTTCACAAAGCATGTCAACAGTCAGAGCCGATCACAGAATGTCCTTCCATGATACACTAGATGTCCAGGATACACTAGATTACCAAAAGTATTGGGACGCCTGCCTTTACATGAACGTTAATGACATCCCAATCTTAGTCCGTAGGGTTCAATATTGAGCTGGCCCCGCCCTTTGCAGCTATAACAGCTTCAACTCTTCTGGGAAGGCTGTACACAAGGTTTAGGAGTGTGTCTATGGGAATGTTTGTCCAGTCTTCTAGAAGGGCATTTGTGAGGTCAGGCACTGATGTGGATGAGAAGGCCTGGCTCGCAGTCTCTGCTAGAATTCACCCTATGGGTGTTCTGTTTGGGTCAGGACTCCAGTCAAGTTCCTCCACCCCAAACTCGCTCATCCATGTCTTTATGGACTTTGCTTTGTGCACTGGTGTGCAGTCATGTTGGAACAGGAAGGGGCCGTCCCCAAACTCCTCCCACAAAGTTTGGAAGCATGAAATTGTCCAAAAATGTCTTGGTATGCCGACGCCTTAAGAGTTCCCTTCACTGGAACTAAGGGGCCCAACCCCTGAATAACAACCCCCACACCATAATCCCCCCCCCCCCCCTCCACCAAATGATTTGGAGGGGCGGCCCAACACCTTTGGTAATATAGTGTGAATGAACGAGTTTGGGTGGAGGAACTTGACTGACCTGCACAGTCCTGTCCTCGACCCAATAGAACACCTTTGGAATGGAGACTGCGAGCCAGACCTTCTCATCCAACATCAGCCCCTGACCTCACAAAGGCACTTCTGGAAGAATGGTCAAACATTCCCATAGACACACTCCTAAACCTTGTAGATGGCCTTCCCAGAAGAGTTGAAGCTGTTATAGCGGCAAAGGGCGGGGCCAATGCAATATGGAACCCTATGGACTAAGACTGGGATGCCATTAAAGTTCATGTAAAGGCAGGTGTCACAATACTTTTGGTAATATAGGGTGTGTCTTAATGGGGAGTGTTCTGATTTATGATGGCCTGTCAATTTTAATAGTGGAGTTTTGGTGTTGCATAATAGGGAAGAAAGAAATTATGGCAGCTTAACAAGTCTTTTCCTGTTAATACCGGCCTACGAGGGGCGTTATTCTGCCTCATCGTGGAGCTTTTAAAATGTAGTAATATTCATAATATCCGGAAACGCCTTAATTATTCCACACGTCATGTTGTGTAATAGTGATAAATAGGTGCATAATGCCTATTGTATTATTACTTACTAAGGCAAAGTGTTGTATCCTTTTAACCCTGGATGCCTGCTCTCTGTGCTGGTGATCGGCCCAAGACGGCTCTCTGTCTGCGCTGGTGATCGGCCCAAGACGGCTCTCGGTGCGCGCTGGTGATCGCTCCAAGGCGGCTCTCTGTCTGGTGCTGGTGATCGGCCCGAGGCGGCTCTCTGTCTGGTGCTGGTGATCGGCCCGAGGCGGCTCTCTGTCTGGTGCTGGTGATCGGCCCGAGGCGGCTCTCTGTCTGGTGCTGGTGATCGGCCCGAGGCGGCTCTCTGTCTGGTGCTGGTGATCGGCCCGAGGCGGCTCTCTGTCTGGTGCTGGTGATCGGCCCGAGGCGGCTCTCTGTCTGGTGCTGGTGATCGGCCCGAGGCGGCTCTCTGTCTGGTGCTGGTGATCGGCCCGAGGCGGCTCTCTGTCTGGTGCTGGTGATCGGCCCGAGGCGGCTCTCTGTCTGGTGCTGGTGATCGGCCCGAGGCGGCTCTCTGTCTGGTGCTGGTGATCGGCCCGAGGCGGCTCTCTGTCTGGTGCTGGTGATCGGCCCGAGGTGACCACTATTAGAACCAGTCATGTTGGTCACATGATCACCGATTCTTTACCCCCCCCCCCCCCTTCCAGTACAGACCCTATTAAAGGGACGCTGGGTAGGAAGGGCTTAACCAATGATACGTATCCTCTTTCACTGATCGGCTTATACTAAACCTAGTAAAGCTGGTTACTGATTGGTTGCTGTGTGTTTTTTGAACTTTCGCTCAGACAAAAGTGATTTTAGTTAGAAGTGGAGCTTGGTGGGATTTTTATTTTATTTTTTATTTCGAATATACTCTTAGATCAAGATCTCCCGGACATAATTCCTGACTCTGCTCCTGTCCACCTGGGAGTTTTGGGTGTTAAAACCCACTTTTGTGTATTCAGGGCTCTTCCTGTTGTACTCCATTTATATAAATTACAAAACAGCAGGTGTACGGACCTGGGAACTTGGCACAGGGATGGTGGGAACCCCTTATAATGGGCACAGCGGGTGTACAGACCCAGGAACTCGGCACAGGGAGGGTGGGAACCCCTTATAATGGGCACAGCGGGTGTACAGACCCAGGAACTCGGCACAGGGATGGTGGGAACCCCTTATAATGGGCACAGCGGGTGTACAGACCCAGGAACTCGGCACAGGGAGGGTGGGAACCCCTTATAATGGGCACAGCGGGTGTACAGACCCAGGAACTCGGCACAGGGAGGGTGGGAACCCCTCATAATGGGCACAGCAGGTGTACAGACCCAGGAACTCAGCACAGGGATGGTGGGAACCCCTCATAATGGGCACAGCGGGTGTACAGACCCAGGAACTCAGCACAGGGATGGTGGGAACCCCTCATAATGGGCACAGCAGGTGTACAGACCCAGGAACTCGGCACAGGGATGGTGGGAACCCCTTATAATGGGCACAGCGGGTGTACAGACCCGGGAACTCAGCACAGGGAGGGTGGGAACCCCTCATAATGGGCACAGCAGGTGTACAGACCAATAACCTGCACAGGGATGGTGGGAACCCCTCAATGGGCACAACAGGTATTTAGACTCTGGAACTCAGTACAGAGGTGAGCGTAGCATAGAGGTCTCAGCAATAGCAACTACGGGACATAAGAGACTGTCGGCTGGGTTGACTGTCCAGCATCTACCAGTTTTGAATGGAGTGACCCTTTAAATAAATCGGATCGCTCCTCACCTATCTTCATGACAAGTCTGAGTTCTCTCTTTATTCTTGCAGGCATTTACAGCTCTGGATGCTCTGGCGGATGGAGGCGTGAAGATGGGTCTACCCAGAAGACTTGCCGTTCGTCTCGGTGCTCAGGCCATGCTGGTTGGTATATTTATTATTTACTGTTTACAATGACAACCTACCTGCCCACCCACCATAAGATTCATACTATCGGTAATATCTTTCAGGGGGCTGCAAAAATGCTTCTTGAATCGGAACAGCATCCTGGGCAGTTGAAGGATAACGTTTGCTCACCAGGGGGCGCTACCATCCACGCTCTGCACTTCTTGGAAAGCGGAGGATTCCGGTCCCTTCTTATCAATGCTGTGGAAGCATCCTGCATCAGGACCAGGTCAGTCATCGCCTCCTAAAAGAATGAGGAAAACAATAATAAATATGATATGATACAGAATTGTAAGTAGACTGATGACCCCCTCAGTATTCTGCTGCTCTTTTATTATCCAATCACAGACTAGGAATGTGTGTTTACCAACCTGTGCCTCTGCATTTGAAATCTGGGTTCAGGTTGTGTGTTGGATTTGAGTTTCTAGAATACCAAACAGAATTTCAATCTATTTGGCAAGTAAAAGGGTTCCTTGTATGTGCAGTTCAGCTGTATTTGTGGCTCCTTGCCTGAAGTTGAGCTTTAAAGTTACATACTTGGTAAAAGCCGAACCGCCAGTGGCGGCTGGTGCTCAAAATCTTTTGGGGGGGGGGGGGGGCAAACTCAAAAATTCTGGGGGGGGGGGGAACTGCCCATCAATTGCAGCCGCGCTGTGCCCATCAATTGCAGCCGCGCTGTGCCCATCAATTGCAGCCGCGCTGTGCCCATCAAATGCTGCCACTGTGCCCCGCCGCCTGCCCGGCCCTTACCTTGTCTCGGGTGACGGCGGCGTCCGGTGTCCTCCATTTCTTCCTCAAAGTCTTCTGTTCTCCTGCCGCTCCTCCTCTCCAATGATTGGACGCCTAATTTGGCTGAAATGACAGGCGCTGTGATTGGACGCCTATCAGGTGACAGGTAACGCAGACCCGATTGGCTGAGAGGCGGTTCAGTGTTAGCAAAGCAAATTCCTTTGCTTTGCTAACGCACAGCTGCGCGAATAGCAATACTCACAGCGTTGCGCCCGCTATTCACATTTTTGGGCGCTTATTAGAGCCTATGGCTTTAGATTAGTCGGGTGCTTCCAAAAAAACACTCCCCGCCGCTGTAATTCAGGTGCCTGGCGCTTGAAAAGGGGCTGGACACCTGAATAGGGGGTGTCAACGGCGACAATAGACAGATTGATGCAATGCATGAATCTATGGTGATTAGAACGGTGACAGGAGAGAGGGGGTGGTGCTCCTGCTCCCTTTATGGACGCACCGCCACTGCGAACTGCTATATAGAGTTGAAGTCTTTTATACTTGTATGATATCAGTTTTCTATTGTAAAATGTTCTACTATTTTTTTGCATTGTATAGATTTTTTTTTTTCCCCCTGTGTCACCGCACTGATGCATGCTGGGA
The DNA here is from genome assembly GCA_029574335.1 of Rana kukunoris. Lineage (NCBI taxonomy): Eukaryota > Metazoa > Chordata > Amphibia > Anura > Ranidae > Rana > Rana kukunoris. The sequence goes on from CM056060.1 coordinate 143,314,746, forward strand.
AATTGCTAGTGTGACATGCAAGGTGCTTTAGGCCCAAATTTCTCTAAAATAAAAATAAAGTTTTAGCTAGAACAACTTTTGTCTTCCCCCTTCTTCCTTTTTTTTATTTTTTTACCTATTGTCTAAATCCCTAAGGAAAACCTTGAAGCAAATTTTTTTTACTAAAAGACAGAACATCACATTTATAAAATGACTGTATTGCCATCAAGTGGTCAGTTGTTGTATTGCAGTGTGACTGTTACTTTTTACAAGAACATACGTTTTGTCTAATGACGGGGGTCTCCAAACTTCCTAACCAAAGGGCCAGTTTACTGTCATTCAGATATTGGGGTGGCTGGATTGTGGCCAGAGGGAGTAGAAAATCTCCTGGCATCAGTCAGGGCAAGGCTTTGGTGGTCTGTGGGAGTAAAATGATTACATGGCACAGTAGGGGGGAGGAACATACCCCATCATTGGTGTCGGTGGGAGACATGGTGTCCTGTCATTGGTGTCAATGGAAAGAATAGTGGCCCGTCAGTGGGAGGAATGGTGTCCCATTGTTGGTGTCAGTGGGAGGAATGGTGTCCCGTTGTTGGTGTCAGTGGGAGGAATGGCGTCCCGTTGTTGGTGTCAGTGGGAGGAATGGCGTCCCGTTGTTGGTGCCAGTGGGAGGAATGGCGTCCCATTGTTGGTGCCAGTGGGAGGAATGGCGTCCCATTGTTGGTGCCAGTGGGAGGAATGGCGTCCCATTGTTGGTGCCAGTGGGAGGAATGGCGTCCCATTGTTGGTGCCAGTGGGAGGAATGGCGCCCCATTGTTGGCGCCAGTGGGAGGAATGGCGCCCCATTGTTGGCGCCAGTGGGAGGAATGGCGCCCCATTGTTGGCGCCAGTGGGAGGAATGGCGCCCCATTGTTGGCGCCAGTGGGAGGAATGGCGCCCCATTGTTGGCGCCAGTGGGAGGAATGGCGCCCCATTGTTGGCGCCAGTGGGAGGAATGGCGCCCCATTGTTGGCGCCAGTGGGAGGAATGGCGCCCCATTGTTGGCGCCAGTGGGAGGAATGGCGCCCCATTGTTGGCGCCAGTGGGAGGAATGGCGCCCCATTGTTGGCGTCAGTGGGAGGAATGGCGTCCCATTGTGTCAGTGGGAGGACGGGCGCCCCATTGTTTGTGAGTGGGAGGAATGGTGCCCCATCATTGGTGTCAGTGGAAGGATTAGTGATTGGTCCAAGATGGCTCTCACCAATGAGGAACCAGAGAAGGCAAGTGATGTGCTGACCAATCAGAAATCATCTTTTTTTTTTTTTTTTTTTTTTTTTTAAGCTAATTGTGCATTTTTAAAATTGCAGTACGTTGACCAAAATGTTCTTTGTCCCCCTAGAGAGCTCCAGTATTACGCCGACCAGGAGAAGATCCCAGCAGCCGCCATCAAGAAAACGACGCTCAGTAAAGTGCAGCAAGAGTCTCCATCGATTTCCACCGCTTCCCACGGGGTGAAAGTCAGTCTGTTCAACAAGTCTCCGGGAGCCCGAAAATTCTGAGAAGGGGTCAACTATTCCAGAGCAAAGCCATGGACCAGATGGGACGGGAAGGACAAGGGTGTGCATGTCAGACAAAGAGATCCCCCTTATATGGGCCTGATGGGCTAAGAGCCCGCCCACTGTGACAGCTGTGATTGGTTCTCGGCAGATCTCTGGTTATAATGGATTTGTATGCAGAACATGTCGGATGTCAGCATGGCTGTACACATCCATTGTGGCCTTCACACATGCCTGTAAACACTTTCCTGGCTGCTCCAGCGGCTCGGAGTTTATTTACATTTTAACAGCCACATGTTGGTTGGTGTTTGTGTGTAGAAGAGGGAAAAGCGCCATCTAGTGGGCAGTTTTATTACAACTTGTCTATCTGGCCAAATGCAAAATCTGCATAGGGCCAGATTCAGGTAGAGTTGCGCTGGAGTATTTCGATATGCGCCGCGTAACTGTGAAGATGCGCCGTCGTTCCTATGTGGCCGTACCCACCAAACTAGATGCGACAGAAAACGGGCCATTTCCGATCGGCTTAACTTTCCGACGCCAGAGTCTCGTCGGCGCATAATTTCGCTTGGCGCATCAGTCGCGCCTATTGATTTCCCCTGCAAATATGCAAATGAGGGAGATTTCCCGATTCGCGAACGGATTAGCACCATACGCTGACTACATGCGCCGCGCGTATCTCGTCTGTCCGGCGCAAAGTTATTTCTACAAAAGGCTGCTTTATCTTTACTCCAGACAGCCACAGGTCAGCAGGAGAGCAGCTACAGCAGCGTTACCGACGATAAGAGCTAGCTGAGCACCCCCACTTGCAGGACAACACCTCTGTCCATGCTTGTCTGTCAACTTTTACAGCCATGGAGGAAGACATCATAGGTCTCCATAGCCGGGATGACGGCTGACAGCTCCTGGCCTTTAGAGTTCAGCTTTCTCCTGTGTTTGCGGGGAACGGGAGCAGCCATCTCAGAACAAAAGTAACATCACTGCGGGGAGGGGGAGCAGGATATACTTTAGTGCCGGAATGGCGCATCTACGGGCGCATTTAAACGCCCAACGGAACGCATTGCGCTGACGTTTCCCGTGAAGTTGTGCCGACGGAAGTTGTGAGCATGCGCACAAGGGGGCGAGTGAAGCCTTACTTACTGCGCATGCTCCGTGGATGATGCGCTGAACGTAAGCCTCTGCGCTGGGCTCCGCCCATCATTTACATATGATCACACCCACTTCCACTTGCGTCGGGTTACGCCAGCGCATTATCGTTACTCTGGCGCAAGATTACGCGCAAGTGCTATGTGAATAACAGTACTTGCGCCGAAAGTGTCGGCGGAGTAACGTAAATGAGAAACGTTACTCCAAAGTAAAGATTCTCCCATCTACCTGAATCTGGCCCATAGTGTCCCTGTCCCGCCAATGATGGCAGACCACGGCCGCTGGAGGTGCTCACAGGGCTGGAGGAGATGTAAAGGCAGTCTGACCATCAAGGTGACATCACTTCCGCCCTATACCCATTGGCTCCTGAAACTCCTCCTCCAGCCCTGTGAGCACCTCTAACGGCCATGATTTGCTATCATCCGCTGGACGGGGGCACCTATAGAGATTTTGCAATTGGCCAGATATGTACTGTGAGTTATAACATTTTTAACCACTTAAAACGGAGTTCCACCCAAAAATTGAACTTCCGCCTTTTGGAATCCCCCCTCACCCCTCCGGTGTCACATTTTGCACCTTTTCAGAGGGGAGGAGGGAGAAGATACCTGTCTAATACAGGTATTTTCTCCCACTTCCGGTGATCGATCACTACAGTGACGTATGCCACGTCCAGCGCCTACTCCCCCCCCCCCCCCCCCCCCCCCCTCCTGTCTTCCGGGAGACACACATGTCCCAGAAGACAGCAGGGACCAGTGGGATCACGCAGCGCGAGTCGCGCATGCGCAGTAGGGAACCAGGAAGTAAAGCTGCAAAGCTTTACCTCCTGATTCTGTTACCGGCAATGGCGGCACCTCCACCCGAGATCCAAGGGAGAGATCGGCTTCGGGTGTCGACATCGCGGGCGCTCAGGACAGGTAAGTGTCCTAATATTAAAAGTCAGCAGCTGCAGTATATGTAGCTGCTGACTTATAATAATTTTTTTTTTTTTTTTTTTTTAAGGACCAGGCCTATTTTTCGAACTTGGTAAATTAAGTTGTGTTATTTTATTTTTTTGCTAGAAAATTACTTGTAACCCCCAAACATTTTTTATATACACACACGTGTGCGTGTATATAAAAAAATAATTGGGGGTTCCAAGTAATTTTCTAGCAAAAAAAATGAATTTCCCTTGTAAACAGCAAGTTTGAAAAAATAGGCCTGGTCCTTTAAAAAAAAAAAATTATTTTCTTTTTCTTTCTCTCTGGGGAAAAAAATACACTTTTTCCGAATAAGAAAAACGTAAAGTTATCCCAATTTTGTTTCTATATTGTAAAATATAATGCTACGACAAGTAAATTGATACCCAACATGTCATGCTTCAAAATTCTGCCCGCTCGTTGCATGCCAACAAACTTTTACCCTTAGACCCCTTTCACACTGAGGAGTTTTTCAGGGGCTACAGTGCTAAAATAGCGCTGCTATACCGCCTGAACAACTCTTGCACTGCATACTCAATGTGAAATCCCCGAGGGCTTTTACACTGAGGCGATGCGCTGGCGGGAGAGAAAATCTCCTGCCAGCAGCATCTTAGGAGTGGTGAGAGGAGCGGTGTGTATACCGCTCCTTCCCATTTAAAACAATGGGAAACCGTGACAATACCGCCCGCAATGCGCCTCGGTTGAGGCGCATTGCGGGCGGTATTAACCATTTATCGGCCGCTAGCAGGGGTTAATACCACTGTGAAAGGGGCCTTAAACATTTCTACACGTTACCAGTTTTGAGTTAGGCTCCTTACACACGGAGCGGTCCATTTTTCGGTCCGCTCCGTGTGTCCGTCAGCTCAGCGGGGGGGGGTCTCCGCTCAGCTGTCGGCGGACAGGGCGGTCCCCGCACACTGTGCAGGGACCGCCCCGTCTCTCCTCCGCTCTCCCCTATGGGGAGTCGGATGGAAACGGACCGTCTGTCCGTTTGCATCCGATCCGTTTGGCCGGACGGAAGAAAAATAGGACATTCTTCCGTCCGCAAAAACGGATGCGGATCTAGCGGACGTTAGCGGATGCATCATCCTCTAACGGATCCGCTCCCATAGGGGCCCATTACAAGTCCGTAAACGGACTTGTAATGAGTGGACGAACGGTCCGCTAGTGTGAAAGGGCCCTTAGAGGAATGATTTTGCTCTCGCTGTAACGATCACGGCGATACCTAACATGTGGGCTTTCAACACCGTTTACATATGTATAGCACGACGGGGCACTTCTAAAAAAAAAAAAAAAAAAATGATATTACTTTTTATTATTACACTGTCCATTAAAAAAAAAAATTGGATCACTTTTATTCCTATAACAAGGAATGTTAACTTTGTAATAGGAAAAAAAGCATGACAGGACCTCGTGAATGTGAGACCTGGGCTCCAAAAAAACTCAGATCTCATATTTACACTTAAATGCAATAAAAGATTTTTTTTTAAATAAATAAATATATATATATATATATATATATATATCTTGTTCTATTTCTGCAGAGAACCAATGATGGCTGTCAGAGTTGGCACAGGCCAGGGCCTATCAGAGCCGGGCTCTGGGGGTACATGGGAGGTGTCTGCCCTGGCTCCTGTTCTTTTGGATCTTCTGTGTTTTTTTTATTTTATGTCCAGGAAGTGATTTAAAATATTTTGTTTTTTAATTATTTTTTAAAACCTGTTTATTCCTAACGCAACGGTTCAAAATTTTAGTACATTTGGAGTTGAAGAAAATAAATTTGTAAATAACCCACCTCCTGTTTTCATTCACTGGGAAATCTGTTAACATTTATACATATAGAGGAAAAGATAAGAAACTGTTCAAGGTACTTAAATCTGATCTCCCGCCTTTCCTTCAGTCTCGCACAGTTGTAGTGGCTCCTCTCCTGGACTGAAATGGCTTACTCTGATTTATCTGCACACTGTGGGCTGCTCACAATATGCACTAAAAGCTGCAACAAATCAGAGCGTTCCGCATTTCCTGGCTGGACAACACTCGGCATCATGTAGCACTTTTCTCCCCAGCCTGACTGTCCTTGCCCCTCCTCTTTTTTTTAATGTGTTGCATTGAAGTGCAATCATGGAGGCTTGGCATCACAAGTAGAGGGACTGAATTTTCGTCGGCGGAAAGAAATCTTCCAAAAAAAAAAATATATATTGTTTTTTGGCATTTTGTCGATAAAGAAAACTTTTTTTTTTCCATTTTTTTTTTTTTTTTTTTTAATTATTATTATTTATTTTTTTATTTTTTATATATGCTGATAATGACCCCAAAAATGCATGAAATTTTACCGCACTTGGGGTGTATTTTTCATAGGTCATGCGACTCAAAAACTGTATTAACCACTTGCTCACGTATACTCCCTTCCTGACCAGGTGAAATGTCAGCTTCCGGCACTGCGTCGCTTTAACTGACAATTGCGCGGTCGTGTGACGTGGCTCCCAAACAAAATTGGCGTCCTTTTTTTCTCACAAATAGAGCTTTCTTTTGGTGGTATTTGATCACCTCTGCGGTTTTAATTTTTTGCGCTATAAACAAAAAAAGGGCGACAATTTTGAAAAAAAAAACATTTTTTTGCTCAGTTTAGGCCGATACGTATTCTTCTACATATTTTTGGTAAAAAAAAAAAATCGCAATAAGCGACTGGTTTGCGCAAAAGTTATAGCGCCTACAAAATAGGGGACAGATTATTTTTTTTAATTTTTTTTTTACTAGTAATGGCGGCGATCTGCGATTTTTTTTTTTTTTTTTATTGGGACTGCGACGTTATGTCGGACACTTTTGACACATTTTTGGCGCCATTCACATTTATACTGCGATCAGTGCTATAAATATGCACTAATTACTGTATAAATGTGACTGGCATTGAAGGGGTTAACACTAGGGGGTGAGGAAGGGGTTAAATGTGTACCCTGAATTGTGTTCTAACCGTGTGTGGAGGGGGGGTGACTGGGGGAGGTGACCGATGCTGTGTCCCCATGTACAAGGGACACAGATCGGTCTCCTCTCTCCCCTGACAGCACATGGATCTCTGTGTTTGCACACAGAGATCCACGTCCTTGTCTCTGTAACTGCCGATCGCGAGTGCCTGGTGGACATCGCGGCCGCCAGGCACGCGGATCGGCATCTCAGGCGTCCTCTCGGAGAATTAGAGCCACCCTGCGGCCGTACAAAGTCGTATAGCCGCCAGGAAGTGGTTAATACCATAACATAGGTGCAGTCTTGCTCCATTTATTGGTGCATTTTTACTGCATTTTTAAAAAAAATACAATTTTAACTGGCCAAAAATGCAGCTAGATATAGATATTAATTTTTTTTTTTTATAAAGGAGTAAGCAAGAAGACATACATAGAATTTTTAAAGGGACACATTGTTCTTGCAATAAACGTGTCGGCAATGGTTGATATATTCATTTTAAATTCATGATATTATTTAAAAAGTTGCATAATTTTAATTATTTTTATATGATATCATGAATTTAAGAAACATGTATCTCTTTAAATTCTATTACAAAATATAAATAAAAATATTTAAAGAGGTGAATTTTTTTTTTTATATATATATATATTTATTGCTTTTCGGTACCATAATGTTCCATTTGGTGTACCTCCTAACCACAAGTAGGCGTTACCTAGGGTGATTTATATGCAAACCCAGCCTCCCTAGGAACACCCACTCCTTTGGAGTACCCTACACCCAGCTAGGCATTTTCATATTTAAATAACTCCTCCCAAGAACGAGCCCACTGCTTGCATCTGGGGTGGGGGCTCTGAATAAAAGTACTAAGGCACCCCCCCCCCCCCCCCCCCCCCCCCCCCCCCCGAAGTCATGATCTGCCTCCATTGCATAGTGAAGCATAATAAAAAGTGATGATTTTGTTGGAACTAAAATTAGGTATGTAATAAAAACTAGGGCTGTTACTGATCAAAATTTTTGTGTTCGATTAATCGTTTTATTTTTTAATCGACTAATTTCGATTAATTATTAAGCACATACAAATCCAACTACTTTTAGCTGATCTCCCTGTAGGCTGATTCCCAGTGCAGCTACCAACAACTGGAAAATGCAGACATGCACACAAAGGCAGCGCTCGATGGGAATAGCATTAAAACTTTTATAGTCTTCAAGTAGGTAACCAAATAAATATTGCACTGGAGATAAAATCGATGTAGCTACATAAATTGTAAAAATGGTGCGAGTAATACCAAACGGTAGAAAAAGCAGTCATAAAAAACATGTAGCTAAGTATGATACTGGTATAAAAATGTGTACAACGATGCCACTGCTGAATCCAGATGAGGAGAGGTTAACATCAGTCCGTCGGCATGTAGATTTTCCATGAAGGGAACTATCACAACTCCCAGTGGATGGCTGTAGAATCCCAGGTTGATAGAGGGAAGTGTAACAGCCCTTGCGTGTGGCAGACAGTAAAGTCCTGCCGGCATGCAGATATGAAGGCACAGCAAAGGAGCCCTTCAGATGGACACGGCAAGCCCTGCCACTGTCTGCGACGTTACCGGATCTCCGACGGAACTCCCTGGAGGCCCAGAAGCCAGCGGAGAGGTGTGTACCAATCAAAAGAATTTTAATCGATCAAAAAGATTTCGATCGATCAAAAAAATTAAAGATTAATCGATTAATTAAAAGTTAATTTGCACAGCCCTAATAAAAACGGAAAGTTTTTATATAAAAATATAATTTGTGTGTTGGATGAACAGGAGAAAAGAAAAACACAGTGCATCCACAGCGCTTCACTTTTTCCACATTTTGTTACAGCCTTATTCCAAAATAAATTAAATTCATTATTTTCCTCAAAATTCTACAAACGATTTCCCATAATGACGACGTGAAAGAAGTTTGTTTGAAATATTTGCAAATTTATTAAAAATAAAAACCAATCCCATGTACACAAGTATCACAGCATTTGCCATGACACTCAGAACTGAGCTCAGGTGCCTCCCGTTTCCACTGATCAGCCTTGAGATGTTTCTACAACTTGATTGGAGGCCACATGTGGTAAGTTCAGGTGATTGGACAGGATTTGGAAAGGCGCACACCTGTCTATAGAGCAGTGATGGCGAACCTCGGAACTCCAGATGTTTTGGAACTACATTTCCCATGATGCTCAACTACACTGCAGAGTGTATGAGCAATGAGCATCATGGGAAATGTAGTTCCAAAACATCTGGGGTGCCAAGGTTCACCATTACTGCTATAGAAGGTCCCACAGGTAACAGTGCATGTCAGAGCACAAACCAAGTCATGAAGTCCAAGGAATTGTCTGTAGACCTCCGAGACAGGATTGTATGGAGGGACAGATCTGGGGAAGGGAACAGAAAAATGTCTGCAGCATTGAAGGTCCCAATGAGCACAGTGTCCTCCATCATCTGTAAATGGAAGAAGATTGGAACCACCAGGACTCTTCCTAGAGCGGGCCGGCCTGAGCGATCGGGGGAGGAGGGCCTTAGTCAGGGAGGTGACCAAGAACCTGATGGTCACTCAGATAGAGCTCCAGCGTTTCTCTGTGGAGAACCTTCCAGAAGAACAACCGTCTCTGCAGCTCTCCACCAATCAGGTCTGTATGGGGGAGTGGTCAGACGGAAGCCACTCCTCAGTAAAAGGCACATGACATCCCACCTGGAGTTTACCAAAAGGCACCTGAAGAACTCTCAGACCATGAGAAACAAAATTCTCTGGTCTGATGAAACAAAGATTGAACTCTTTGGCCTGAATGGTAAGCATTATGTCTGGAGGAAACCAGGCACCGATCATCACCTGGCCAATACCATCCCTACTGTGAAGCATGGTGGTGGCAGCATCATGCTGTTTTTCAGTGGCAGGAATTGGGAGATTAGTCAGGATTGAGGGAAAGACGAATGCAGCAATGTCCAGAGAACATCCTTGATAAAAACCTGCTCCAGAGCGCTCTGGACCTCAGACTGCGGCAAAGGTTTGTTTTCCAACAGGACAACAACCCTAAGCACACAGCCAAGATAACAAAGGAGTGGCACTGTAAATTAGCCCAATCCTTTTCTTCTTCAGAAAAAGACCCCCCCCCCCCCCCCCCCATGCCCAGAGGTGGACTCTTCCTGACGTCTTCTCATCCAGAGCTTGTCTATGAGCGTGATGACGTCAGGAGCAGTCCAGCACATGAGACTGCTGGAGGAGCAGTTATTGAGGGAATTGATCTTGTGTTCAGAGGATTAGGTGAGTGTATTTTGGCTCTTCGAACCTCTAGACCAGGTGTCTCAAACTGGTGGCCCTCCAGCTGTTGCTAAACTACAAATCTCATGAGGCCCCACAAGGCTGACAATTACAAGCCTGACTCCCACAGGCAAAGGCGTGATGGGATTTGTAGTTTTTCAACAGCTGGAGGGCCACCAGTTTGAGACCCCTGCCGGAGCCAGAAATGTGCAGTTAACCCATACACTACAAGCGCAGTCCTACCGCATTTTTAAAAAATTGCCTATAGTTCAGCTTAAGTGTATTTTTTCTTCTGAAACTTAGCATTTGAAAAATGGCTGTGAAATTTCACGTGACATACAAAATTGCAACAGCAACCATTTAATTCTGCAGGGCCTCTGTTCTAAAATATATATATATATATATATATATATATATATATATATATAAAATCTTTGGCGGATTTAGGTAATTTTCTAGCCCAAAAAAAGAAATAAAAGATTACCCCGCAGCAAGTGGAAAGCACAAAAATGACATTGTTAGACGGGTCCGCTGTGACAGCTTAGCCCACCGAAAAGATGGCGGCGCTGCCGCTAGGTGTCGCTGGTCCGCATCCGCAAGCCTTTCTCTGCGCTCCACGTCACGCTGCCACGCCCCCTGATCCGACGACGCTCCATCAATGGCGTCACGTGACCCAAACATCGGGTGACGTCTTCCCCGGCGTGAGGACTCAGCGCTTCGGGCTCCACGCCTGACCCTGCTCGTCGACTTCCGGGCCCGAGAGTCACATGATCCTCTAACCGGGGGACTGCCCGGTCTGACGTGAGCGCCCCCCACCGGGCTCCTCCCACAGTGGGAGCGTGACGTCACCGGAGAGATGAGGTCATGAAGAAGGCGAAGGGGAGGAGTTGTGATTGACAGGTGCTTATTGGGGTGATTGGGGGGGCTGAGTGCGGGCTGGGGGGTCCCTGCCGGGTCACCTAATGTGCGGTGTGTGCCGCCTTCTGTCATTGTGTGTTCTATCCCCATCACTACCCATCCCCCAACCTCCTCACTACCCATCCCTCATCATCACTACCCATCCCCCATCATCATCATAGTTGGGTACCCATCCCCTCCTCCTCTCATCATAGGTACCCTGCCCCCTCCTCCCATCATCATCATCATAGGTACCCCCCCTCCTCCCATCATCAACATAGGTACCCCCCCTTCTCCCATCATCATCATAATCGGTACCCTGCCCCTCCTCCATCTTCATCATCATAGGTACCCCCCCTCCTCCCATCATCATCATCATAGGTACCCTGCCCCCTCCTCCCATCATCATCATAGGTACCCCCCCTCCTCCCATCATCATCATAGGTACCCCCCCTCCTCCCATCATCATCATAGGTACCCCCCCTCCTCCCATCATCATCATAGGTACCCCCCCTCCTCCCATCATCAACATAGGTACCCCCCCTCCTCCCATCATCATCATAGGTACCCTGCCCCCTCCTCCCATCATCATCATCATAGGTACCCTGCCCCCTCCTCCCATCATCATCATAGGTACCCTGCCCCCTCCTCCCATCATCATCATCATAGGTACCCTGCCCCCTCCTCCCATCATCATCATAGGTACCCTGCCCCCTCCTCCCATCATCATCATAGGTACCCTGCCCCCTCCTCCCATCATCATCATCATAGGTACCCTGCCCCCTCCTCCCATCATCATCATCATAGGTACCCTGCCCCTCCTCCCATCATCATCATCATCGGTACCCTGCCCCCTCCTCCCATCATCATCATAGGTACCCTGCCCCTCCTCCCATCATCATCATAGGTACCCTGCCCCTCCTCCCATCATCATCATAGGTACCCTGCCCCTCCTCCATCTTCATCATCATCATAGGTACCCTGCCCCCTCCCATCATCATCATCGGTACCCTGCCCCCTCCTTCTATCATCATCATCATAGGTACCCTGCCCCCTCCTCCCATCATCATCATCATAGGTACCCCCCTCCTCCCATCATCATCATCATAGGTACCCTGCCCCCTCCTCCCATCATCATCATCATAGGTACCCTGCCCCCTCCTCCCATCATCATCATCATAGGTACCCTGCCCCCTCTTCCATCTTCATCATCATAGGTACCCCCCTCCTCCCATCATCATCATCATAGGTACCCTGCCCCCTCCTCCCATCATCATCATCATAGGTACCCTGCCCCCTCCTCCCATCATCATCATCATAGGTACCCTGCCCCCTCCTCCATCTTCATCATCATAGGTACCCTGCCCCTCCTCCATCATCATCATCATCATAGGTACCCTGCCCCCTCCTCCCATCATCAACATAGGTACCCCCCCTCCTCCCATCATCATCATCATAGGTACCCCCCCTCCTCCCATCATCATCATAGGTACCCTGCCCCCTCCTCCCTTCATCATCATCATAGGTACCCTGCCCCCTCCTCCCTTCATCATCATCATCATCATCGGTACCCTGCCCCCTCCTCCCATCATCATCATAGGTACCCTGCCCCTCCTCCCATCATCATCATCATCGGTACCCTGCCCCCTCCTCCCATCATCATCATCATCATCATAGGTACCCCCCTCCTCCCATCATCATCATCATAGGTACCCTGCCCCCTCCTCCATCTTCATCATCATAGGTACCCCCCTCCTCCCATCATCATCATCATAGGTACCCTGCCCCCTCCTCCATCATCATCATCATAGGTACCCTGCCCCCTCCTCCATCATCATCATCATAGGTACCCTGCCCCCTCCCATCATCATCATCATCATAGGTACCCTGCCCCTCCTCCCATCTTCATCATCATAGTGACCCTGCCCCCTCCTCCCATCATCATCATCATAGTGACCCTGCCCCCTCCTCCCATCATCATAGTGACCCTGCCCCCTCCTCCCATCATCGTCATCATCATCATAGGTACCCACCCTCCTCCCATCATCATAGGTACCCCCCCTCCTCCCATCATCATCATCATCGGTACCCTGCCCCCTCCTCCCATCTTCATCATCATCATAGGTACCCCCCTCCTCCCATCATCATCATAGGTACCCTGCCCCCTCCTCCCATCATCATCATCATCGATACCCTGCCCCCTCCTCCCATCATCATCATCGGTACCCCCCCTCCTCCCATTATCATCATCATCATCATAGGTACCCTGCCCCCTCCTCCCATCATCATCATCATAGGTACCCCCCCTCCTCCCATCATCAACATAGGTACCCCCCCTTCTCCCATCATCATCATAATCGGTACCCTGCCCCTCCTCCATCTTCATCATCATAGGTACCCCCCCTCCTCCCATCATCATCATCATCGGTACCCTGCCCCCTCCTCCCATCATCATCATAGGTACCCTGCCCCCTCCTCCCATCATCATCATCATAGGTACCCCCCTCCTCCCATCATCATCATAGGTACCCTGCCCCCTCCTCCCATCATCATCATAGGTACCCTGCCCCTCCACCCAACATCATCATCGGTACCCTGCCCCTCCTCCCATCATCATCATCGGTACCCTGCCCCTCCTCCCATCATCATCATAGGTACCCTGCCCCTCCTCCCATCATCATCATCGGTACCCTGCCCCTCCTCCCATCATCATCATAGGTACCCTGCCCCTCCTCCCATCATCATCATAGGTACCCTGCCCCCTCCTCCCATCATCATCATCATCGGTACCCTGCCCCCTCCTCCCATCATCATCATCATAGGTACCCTGCCCCCTCCTCCCATCATCATCATAGGTACCCTGCCCCCTCCTCCCATCATCATCATAGGTACCCTGCCCCTCCTCCCATCATCATCATCGGTACCCTGCCCCTCCTCCCATCATCATCATAGGTACCCTGCCCCCTCCTCCCATCATCATCATAGGTACCCTGCCCCTCCTCCCATCATCATCATCATCGGTACCCTGCCCCCTCCTCCCATCATCATCATCATAGGTACCCTGCCCCCTCCCATCATCATCATCGGTACCCTGCCCCCTCCTCCCATCATCATCACAGGTACCCCCCCTCCTCCCATCATCATCACAGGTACCCCCCCTCCTCCCATCATCATCATAGGTACCCTGCCCCTCCTCCATCTTCATCATCATCATAGGTACCCTGCCCCCTCCCATCATCATCATCGGTACCCTGCCCCCTCCTTCCATCATCATCATCATAGGTACCCTGCCCCCTCCTCCCATCATCATCATCATAGGTACCCCCTCCTCCCATCATCATCATCATAGGTACCCCCCTCCTCCCATCATCATCATCATAGGTACCCTGCCCCCTCCTCCCATCATCATCATCATAGGTACCCTGCCCCCTCCTCCCATCATCATCATCATAGGTACCCTGCCCCCTCCTCCATCTTCATCATCATAGGTACCCTGCCCCTCCTCCATCATCATCATCATCATAGGTACCCTGCCCCCTCCTCCCATCATCAACATAGGTACCCCCCCTCCTCCCATCATCATCATCATAGGTACCCCCCCTCCTCCCATCATCATCATAGGTACCCTGCCCCCTCCTCCCTTCATCATCATCATCATCATCGGTACCCTGCCCCCTCCTCCCATCATCATCATAGGTACCCTGCCCCTCCTCCCATCATCATCATCATCGGTACCCTGCCCCCTCCTCCCATCATCATCATCATCATAGGTACCCCCCTCCTCCCATCATCATCATCATAGGTACCCTGCCCCCTCCTCCATCTTCATCATCATAGGTACCCCCCTCCTCCCATCATCATCATCATAGGTACCCTGCCCCCTCCTCCATCATCATCATAGGTACCCTGCCCCCTCCTCCATCATCATCATCATAGGTACCCTGCCCCCTCCCATCATCATCATCATAGGTACCCTGCCCCCTCCCATCATCATCATCATCATAGGTACCCTGCCCCCTCCTCCCATCTTCATCATCATAGTGACCCTGCCCCCTCCTCCCATCATCATCATCATAGTGACCCTGCCCCCTCCTCCCATCATCATAGTGACCCTGCCCCCTCCTCCCATCATCGTCATCATCATCATAGGTACCCACCCTCCTCCCATCATCATAGGTACCCCCCCTCCTCCCATCATCATCATCATCGGTACCCTGCCCCCTCCTCCCATCTTCATCATCATCATAGGTACCCCCCTCCTCCCATCATCATCATAGGTACCCTGCCCCCTCCTCCCATCATCATCGATACCCTGCCCCTCCTCCCATCATCATCATCGGTACCCCCCCTCCTCCCATTATCATCATCATCATCATAGGTACCCTGCCCCCTCCTCCCATCTTCATCATCATAGTTACCCTGCCCCTCCTCCCGTCGTCATCATCATCATCGTTACCCTGCCCCCTCCTCCCATCATCATCATCATAGGTACCCCCCCTCCTCCCATCATCATCATCATAGGTACCCTGCCCCTCCTCCCATCATCATCATCATCGGTACCCTGCCCCTCCTTCCATCATCATCATAGGTACCCTGCCCCTCCTCCATCTTCATCATCATAGGTACCCTGCCCCTCCTCCCATCATCATCATCATAGTGACCCTGCCCCCTCCTCCCATCATCATCATCATAGTGACCCTGCCCCCTCCTCCCATCATCATCATCATAGTGACCCTGCCCCCTCCTCCCATCATCGTCATCATCATAGGTACCCCCCCTCCTCCCATCATCATAGGTATCCCCCCCCCCTCCTCCCATCATCGTCGTCATCATCATAGGTACCCCCCCTCCTCCCATCATCATAGGTACCCCCCCTCCTCCCATCATCATCATCATAGGTACCCCCCCTGTGTACCCTGCCTATGTCTGTACACCCCAACTTCCTTATATTTACAGCGAAGCTTCACTTTCTCTCATTACTCTCATATGTACTCCCCTCCCCCTCATTCCCAAATTTTCCTCAAATGTCCATAGCCTGAATTCTCCTCATATACTGTATGTTGCCCCCATTCCCAGATAACAAGCAATTGTTCTGCAAGAGACTTTCCATGCAAATGTGCTACCAATTGGAAAAGTGTCAACTAGCTAAAAAAAAAGTTAGGAGCCAGAAACGCACCCCGTCCTGCCAAGCTCACGCGCAGAAGCGTACGCATACTTGAGTAGCGCCCGCATATGTAAACGGTATTCAAACCACACAAGTGAGGTATCACCGCGATCGTTAGAGCGAGAGCAATAATTCTAGCCCTAGACCTCCTCTGTAACTCAAAACATCCAACCTGAAGAATTTTTTAACCACTTAAGACCCGGACCAAAATGCAGGTAAAGGACCTTGCCCCTTTATGCCATTCGGCACTGCGTCGTTTTAACTGACACTTGCGCAGTCGTGTGACGTGGCTCCCAAACAAAATTGGCGTCCTTTTTTCCCCACAAATAGAGCTTTCTTTTGGTGGTATTTGATCACCTCTGCGGTTTTTATTTTTTGCGCTATAAACAAAAATAGAGCGACAATTTTGAAAAAAATGCAATATTTTTTACTTTTTGCTATAATAAATATCCCCCCAATATATATATATAAACATTTTTTTTTTCCTCAGTTTAGGCCGATACGTATTCTTCTACATATTTTTGGTAAAAAAAATTGCAATAAGCGTTTATCGGTTGGTTTTCACAAAATTTATAGCGTTTACAAAATAAGGGATAGTTTTATTGCATTTTTATTAATTTTTTTTTTTTTAATACTAATAGCGGCGATCAGCGATTTTTTTCGTGACTGCGACATTATGGCGGACACTTCGGACAAGTTTGACACATTTTTGGGACAATTGTCATTTTCACAGCAAAAAATGCATTTAAATTGCATTGTTTACTGTGAAAATGACAGTTGCAGTTTGGGAGTTAACCACAAGGGGGCGCTGTAGGATTCGAGTGTTCCCTGTGTGTGTGTTTGTAGGGGGGTGTGGCTGTAGGTGTGACGTCATCGATCACGTCCCCCTATAACAGGGATGACGCGATCGATGTTGCGGCCACAGTGAAGCATGGGAAAGCCGTGTTTACACACGGCTCTCCCCGTTCTTCAGCTCCGGGGACCGATCGCCGCACTGCAGCGGCGATCGGGTCCGCGAGTCCCTCGGTCCCGGTCGCGCGCCCGTGACCCAAGGCTGGGTACTAGAACCAACGTATATATACGTTAATGTGCCCAGCCGTGCCATTCTGCCGACGTAAATGTGCAGTAGGCGGTCCTTAAGCAGTTAATCTACATGCGGCGGTCGGGAAGTGGTTAAGTTAATAATTTTTTTGTAATACAACAAAATTCTATATGTAAAAAGTTTTATTAATTGTAGAAAAAAGGATAAATATATTCAACATTTTGTAATATGATACAAACGTCAAAAACAATATAAATTGTACCGGAAATTCTTTCGAAGTGGTATTTCCCAACTGCCAGATGACCATAAGGAGAGGGATATCCCTCTACAAAAAGCTCAGTTTTTAGTGAATTTCTATGCTGGGCGTTTCCTCCCTATCACTTCTGAGCAGCCCATGTGACTGTAGAGTCACACATGTGGGTGTATAAATGACAGCCCACTCCCCTCCCTCCCTCCTCCTCCTCCTCTATTCCCAATAAACAGATAAACACAATGGGGGTGGGATACTACATGTAGATTAATGGAGGCTTCGTCTCCCTCTTATTATTATTATATACAGGCTGGAGGGGTGTGACACAGCCTGTGACTGGCAAAAATCCACCGACATCGTGTTATATTAAAAAAAATAATAAAGAGAGTTGACTAGGAGCCAGGTCTTCTCGTCCAACATCAGTGCCTGACCTCACAAATGGGCTTCTGGAAGAATGGTCACACATTCCCATAGACACACTCCTAAACCTTGTGGACGGCTTTCCCAGAAGAGGTGAAGCGGTTATAGCTGCAAAGGGCGGAGCCAACTCAATATTGAACCCTACGGACTAAGACTGGGAGGCTATTAAAGGTCATGTGTGTGTAAAGGCAGGCGTCCCAATACTTTTGGTAAAATAGCGTGTGTGTGTGTGTGTGTGTGTATATATATATATATATATATATAATATATATGTATACACACACACAGTATCTCACAAATATAAGTACACCCCTCACATTTTTGTAAATATATTTTATTCTGTCTTTTCATGTGACAACACAGAAGAAATGACACTTTGCTACAATGTAAAGTAGTGAGTGTACAGCTTGTATAACAGTGTACATTAAGTACTAGTATTGGTGCAGCCCTAATATATACAGTGGAACCTTGAATTACGAGTATAATCCGTTCCAGGAGAATGCTCGTAATCCAAAGCACTTATCAAAGCGAGTTTCCCCATAGAAGTCAATGGAAACGAAAATAATTTGTTCCGCATTGACTTTTATGGCATGCAATACCGCATGTGGCCAGAGGTGGGCGTGCGCCAGAGGTGGGCGTGCGCCAGAGAACCTCGGAAATACTCAAGGACAGCTTGGCTGAACTCGGGAAGGCTCGGGAATGGAGTATTTCCGAACGGCTCTGATCAGCTCGGCTCCGGAGCCCCCGCACCTCTGGCCAAGATGGCGCAGCCAATGTTAAGTATGGACGTCGGGACCGCATCGAATTTAAAAAAAAATTACGTCGTTTGCGTAACTCGTCCGTAAATGGGGCTGGACGTCAATTACGTTCACGACGAAAACAATGCGTCTTAGCGTCGTAATTTGGAGCATGCGCACTGGGATTCGTCCACGGACGGCGCATGCGCAGTTAAAAAAAAAACATCAATTACGTGGGGTCACACTTTATTTAAATAAAACACGCCCACATCAAACACATTTGAATTACGCGGGCTTACGCCGGCCCATTTACGCTACGCCGCCGTAAATTAGCTTGGAGAATACAGCACTTGCCTCTCTAATTTACGGCGGCGTAGCGTATCTAAGCTACGTTACGCCCGCGGATATTTAAACCGCTGTACCTGAATCTGGCCAAAAGTGTAATAATCTTGAATAGCTGATAGTAAGGAGTCCAATCCATGATCTTCTATATTCTGCATGCCGATATTTGTAGCAATCCTCCATATTCTAACAATGACCCAATACCCACTTAAGACCCGGACCATTATGCAGGTAACGGACCCGGACAGTTTTTGCGATTCGGCACTGCGTCGCTTTAACTGACAATTGCGCGGTCGTGCGACGTGGCTCCCAAACAAAATTGACGTCCTTTTTTCGCCACAAATAAAACTTTCTTTTGGTGGTATTTGTGTTTTTTATTTTTTTGCGCTATAAACAAAAATAGAGCGACAATTTTGAAAAAAAAATGCAATATTTTTTTACTTTTTGCTATAATAAATATCCCCCAAAAAAGATGAAAAAAAAAACATTATTTAGGCCGATACGTATTCTTCTACATATATTTTTGGTTAAAAAAAATCGCAATAAGCGTTTATCGATTGGTTTGCACCAAATTTATAGCGTTTACAAAATAGGGGATAGTTTTATGGCATTTTTATTAATTTTTTACTACTAATGGCGTCAGCATTTTTTTGTGACTGCAACATTATGGCGGACACATCGGACACTTTTGACACATTTTTGGGACCATTGGCATTTTCACAGCGAAAAGTGCTATAAAAATGCATTGTTTACTGTGAAAATGACAATTGCAGTTTAGGAGTTAACCACTAGGGGGCACTGTAGGGGTTATGTGTGACCTCATATGTGTTTCTAATTGTAGGGGGCGGGGCTGAATATGTGACGTCGGTGATTGTCTTTCCCTATTAAAGGCGACGTGTACCCGAAGCTCCGTGACCGCGGACCCGATCGCTGACCGGTGTCTCGTGATCGGTCACCGGAGCTGAAGAACGGGGAGAGGTGAGTGTAAACACACCTTCCCTGTTCTTTATTGTGGCAGTGATCGCCTGTTCCCTGATATAGGGAATGACGATCAGTGACGTCACACGTCCAGCCCCGCCCCCTACAGTAAGAATCACTCCCTTAGGGCACACCTCTTAACATCTAGTGGTTAACCCATTCACTGTCATTTTCACAGTAATCAGTGCATTTTTATAGCACTTTTCGCTGTGAGAATTACAGTGGTCTGAAAAATGTGTCAAAATTGTCACATGTGTCCGCCATAATGTCGCAGTCACGAAAAAAATCGCTGATCGCCACCATTACTAGTAAAAATAAAATTATTAATAAAAATGTCATAAAACTATCCCCTATTTTGTAAACGTTATAACTTTTGCGCAAACCAATCGATAAGCGCTTATTCTTTTTTTACCAAAAACATGTAGAAGAATACGTATCGGCCTAAACTGAGGGAGAAAAAAAAATTATATATTTTTGGGGGATATTTATTATAGCAAAAAGTAAAAAATATAGAATTTTTTTCAAAATTGTCGCTCTACTTTTGTTTATAGCGCAAAAAATAAAAACCGCAGAGATGATCAAATACCACCAAAAGAAAGCTCTATTTGTGGGAAAAAAAGGACGCCAATTTTGTTTGGGAGCCACGTCACGTGACCGTGCAATTGTCAATTAACGCGACGCAGTGCCGAATCGCAAAAAGGGGCCAGGTCCTTAACCTGCATAATGGTCCGGGGCTTAAGTGGATATTCTGCATGCCGATATTTGTAGCAATCCTCCATATTCTAACAACGACCCAATAAATGTAATTCTATTTCTACATCTAGAACTCGCCTCTTTTAGCCACCATATAGCAAAAAGACGTCGGCAAAGTGGTTTCAATGTCCTGAGTGGACGTCATACGACGTCTTCAGGATATTAAGCTGCTGCGCCCCCCCCGGGGGCGTGCATCGCGGCGATCGTTGTTGCAGGGTATCAGTCTGACACCCCGCAACACCGATCTCGGTAAAGAGTCTCAGACGGAGACTATTTACCACGTGGTCAGCTGTATCCAATCACGGCTGATCACGATGTAAACAGGAAAAGTCGGTAATCGGCTTTTCTTCACTCGCGTCTGTCAGACCCGAGTAGAGGAGAGCCGATCAGCTGCTCCTCTGACAGGGGCGGGGTTGGTGCTGATCAATTATCAGCACAGCCCCCCCGAGGATGCCCACACTGGACCACCAGGGATGCCCCTAGACCACCAGGGATGCCCACCACAGTTATGCCACCCTAGACCACCAGGGATGAACATTTACAAATAATGGATGCCAATCAGTGCCCACAATGGGCATCACTGATTGGCAGGCATTGTTTGACACTGATTGGCATCCATTAGCACAACACATACATTAGTGCCACTTATCAGTGCCCATCCGTGCCGCCTATCAGTGGCCATCCGTGCTGCCTATCAGTGCCCATCCGTGCCGCCTATCCGTGCCCATCCGTGTCGCCTATCAGTGCCGCATATTAGTGCCCATCATCAATGCCACCACATCGGTGCCACCTCATCGGTGCCCATCAGTGCCGCCTTATCAATGCCCATCAGTGCAGTACCATCAGTACCCATCAGTGAAGGAGAAAACTTACTTATTTACAATGTTTTATAACTGAAACAAAAAAAACAATTTTTTTTTCAAAATTTTCAGTAATTTTTTTATTTTATTTTTGCAGAAAATAAAAATCCCAGAGGTGATCAAATACCATCAAAAGAAAACTCTATTTGTGGGAACAAAATGATACAAATTTAGTTTGGGTACAGTGTAGCATGACCGCGCAATTGTCATTCAAAATGCAACAGCGCTGAAAGCTAAAAATTGGCCTGGACGGGAGGGTGTATAAGTGCCCGGTATGGAAGTGGTTAATAATAAATCATTTGATCGGAGAAGAATTGAATAGAAGAGAACGCCGTCCGTTGTCACGGGTCACCTCTCCATTATGGGTCAGCTGTTGTTTTGGAGTTATTTTTAGCAGAAGATAGATAGTTGGGAGAGGTAACCAGCCACACACCCGGACTATTCCGGGTGTTACTTGTAAGATCAGCAGATCTGCCTTAAGAAAGAAATCCTTCCTCCTGGCTGTGTCGCTCGTGCCTTTGTATGTATATATAAAGCACACACAGGATACGGCATGCTGCCGTCTGATACACACACTCTGCTGACTCAGCATGACTCGCCTGCTCAGCACTTCTTCCCCTCCCAGCTTATTTTTAAAGTTAGGTCCCCCCCCCGGAGGGATTGTTATTGGTGAGCGTCCTCTGTTAGGGAAAGTCCTCATTAGTGGAGGTGTCTCGCCAGGACTCGGGTCACATGGACGGCACTAGGTGAGCGGGGAGAAGGGGAAGTTATTTGTGAACTGGGGGGGGGGGGGGTCTGTCTGTCATTCTCACACACTGACTGCTCTCTTGTCTCTCTAGTTTGCTGACACACGGTTCCCAGGGCATGACGACTCTCATCAGCAAGGGAAACAGCAAAGCTCTGAAGGTAAGAGGAGTGCGGCCACCAAAGGCGGAATGTCTGGTTTTTGGTCACCAGTGTTTATGAGCTGTCAGAATGACAGCATGCATTTAAAGCGTATGTAAACATAAGAACAAACTTGTCGTATGTTACAGCTTCCCAGTCCTTCCATGTGGTGGCTGCATTTGTTTTCTTTTATTTCAGGCTATTTATGTTCCCCTGCCAATAACACACTTCCTATCCTAGGGTGACAACGCTTGCTTACCATGCGGTATCTATGGAGGAGCAGCATTGTCACCCAAGGACAGGAAGTATTTGAAGGCTACAGAACACCTCCCTCTTCTTCCTCTGCATACCAGAAAAGGCGGTTTTCTGTAGTCCTCAGAGAATAATGGGAATTATGTTGACTGGGAACTTCTTTTGCTCTCTCCTTGCTGGCATTTATCACCTAACACGATTTCTGGCAGGATCCACTGGCACACTTAAAGAATCACCAAAGGATTTTTTTTTTTTAGCTAAATAGCTTCCTTTACCTTACTGCAGTACTGGTTTCATGTCCTTATTGTTCGTTTTTGCTTTGAAGTTGCTGTAATCCTGCTCTGTTCTCCACACTTCCTGCTTGTCGGTTTCCTTATCACCACAGTGCTGGGAGCTTTCTCACGGTGGTCTAAGCTGTCATTACTGTGTGTCTAAAACTTCCCAGAACCAATCAGATTCATTTTAAAAACAAAACACTGCCCTGGATTTGTTTGTTTTTGTTCTGTGTGTCTATTTCTACTTCACAGAAACATGAAGCCAGTTCAAAAGTGAAACTAACCTGCAGGCACATTATATGATTGATTTTTATCTATTTTTAATCATTTTGAAAAGATATCGGTTAACTTTTATGTCTCTTCACCCTGTAAACAGTCATTTCAGCAAAAAAAATGTTTTCTTTTAGTGACCCTTTAAAGGAGTTGTAAAGTAAAACATTTTTTCACTTTAATGCAATCTATGTATTAAGGTGAAAAAACATCTGATGCTAGCCATTGGCTAGCGCTGCTGTCTATCACATCCAGTGATGCGGCGCGCCGAGGGGTGGGGCCGAGTGATACAGTGAGCATCCTATGGCCGCTCGCTGTATCACGGGAGCGCGCCCGCAATTACTCACCACCATGCGAGCTCTCTCGCACGACTGTGGCGAGTACTTGCGGGGAGGACCAGAGACAGCCGCCGAGGGACCCCAGAAGACGTGGATCGGGGCCACTCTGTGCAAAACTAACTGCACAGTGGAGGTAAGTATAACATGTTTGTTATTTTAAAGGAACATTTTTTTTTCCTTTACTAACCCTTTAAGTAGGTTGTAAACCTTCGTGTTTTTTCACCTTAGGCCGCATACACACGATGAGACATGTCCGCTCAATCATGTCCGACGGACCGTTTCCAGCAGACATGTCTCATCGGATTTTGGTCCGATGGCGTGTACACACCATCGGACGAAAATCCCCTCGGGCTGAGGACGCGGTGACGTTGACGCCGCCACGTCACCACTCCAGGAAGTAAAATACTACCACGCATGCGTCGAATCCATTCGACGCATGCGCGGAGATTTCTGTCCGCTGGTTAGTGTACTAACCAGCGGACATATTCGACGGACATGCTTTGAAATTTGTCCGCTGGGAAAACATGTCCGCTAGGTCGTACACACGATCGGAGATGTCTGCTGAAACGGTCCGTCGGACCAGTTTCAGCAGATAAATTCGATCGTGTGTACGCGGCCTAAAAGGTAAAAAAAAAATTCCCCTAAACTGCTTCCTTTACCTTAGTGCAGTCCTTCTTCACTTACCTCATCCTTCCATTTTGCTTTTTACTTACCTGAGCCCTGAATTTCCATGGGCGCGATCCTGCGTTGCTCTCCCCATGGCTTCTCAGCTCTTCATTGGATAGATTGATTGCAGCGCAGCCATTTCCTCCTGCTGCTGTCAATCAAATCCAATGACACGGGCGCCAGGGGGCGGGGTCAAGTCATACACTCGGCGGCTATGGACCAACACATTTTTGTGTTTTGCAGTGCAACAGCTGTTGGCAGAAGCAGTGCTGTGGTGCTAGTATTATAGGCACTGCAACACCACTTCTGCCTGTCTGACAGCAACAGTTCAGAGCCTCTTCCTCGGCCCTGCTCTGCAGTGGCCTGTGCATTAGGCACTCCAGTCCTATGACACTCTGAACTGCCACTGCATCTGGTAAGAGGACATACATTGGCATTACTAGGAGGGTGTCTACAATGGGGGGTTTGTACTGGAGGGGTGTCTATATTGGGGAGGGGGGTACACTAAAGGGTTAGGTTGGGAGGGAGAGTCTGTACTGGGGAGGGGGGAACTGTTCTAAAGGGGTTGGGAAGGGGGGTATGTATTTGGGGGGTCAAGTGGTGTCTGTGCTGGGGAAAATCTGTACTAAAGGGTTAGACTGGGAGGGAGATTTTGTACTGGGGGCGTCTGTACTGAAGAGTTAGGCTGGGAGGGAGATTTTGTACTGGAGGTGTCTGTACTGAACGGTTAGACTGGGAGGGAGATATGTACTGGGGGCGTCTGTACTGAACATTTAGGCTGGGAGGGAGATATGTACTGGGGGCGTCTGTACTGAACATTTAGGCTGGGAGGGAGATATGTACTGGGGGCGTCTGTACTGAAGAGTTAGGCTGGGAGGGAGATATGTACTGGGGGCGTCTGTACTGAACGGTTAGACTGGGAGGGAGATATGTACTGGGGGCGTCTGTACTGAACGGTTAGGCTGGGAGGGAGATTTTGTACTGGGGGCGTCTGTACTGAACGGTTAGGCTGGGAGGGAGATTTTGTACTGGGGGCGTCTGTACTGAACGGTTAGGCTGGGGGGGAGATATGTTCTGGGGACTGTACTGAGCTGTTGGGCTGGCAGTGGGGTTCAGAGTTGTAGGGGAATATCTGTACTGGGGGGAGATACAAGAGCTAGGGGAGAATATGAAAGGGGCAGGGCCAAACATGCTGGGGGTGTGGCCTTGTTGGAGGCCAGGCTAAGGTTGCCACACACACCCCATGTAATGGATGTGCGGCCATAGGGAGACTTTCTCTTCACTCTGAGCCATTGCCATCGTAGTGTTGTACATCACTGCGTTCTTGACGGTTGAAAATTCATAGAACTTTTGTGTGACCGTGGGTATGCAAGCCAAGCTTGAGGGGAATTCCATCTGAAAAACCACCCAAGGTTTTTCCAAGGGAAAATCCGATCGTGTGTACAGGGCATGAGAGTGAAGAGAAAGTCTCCCTATGGCCGCACATCCATGACATCCTTGGGGGATGTGTGTGTGACAACCTCTGTCTGATGCATTGTGGTGCACTTTATTGTCAATGGCACCACAACACACCACAGTAAAGTGTATGGCACCGCGCATACCAAGTTCCTAACACAAAGCTCATAACAGTGAAAAATGGGCCCCTAGTGGCTGCATACGAGTGGCCCTTATGCATTATGCTTGTTAAGTTTGACTCCATCTGTTTTGCACGCAGGTGAAAAGAGAGCCGGGGGAAAATGGCACGAGTCTCACCGATGAAGAACTGGTCACCATGTCTGTGCGGGAGCTGAACCAACATCTCCGCGGCCTGTCCAAAGACGAAATCATCCAGCTGAAGCAGCGGCGGCGCACGCTGAAGAACAGAGGCTATGCCGCCAGCTGCCGAGTGAAACGCGTCACCCAGAAGGAGGAGCTGGAGAAGCAGAAGGTGGAGCTGCAGCAGGAGGTGGAGAAGCTGGCCTCGGAGAACGCCAGCATGCGTCTGGAACTGGACTCTCTTCGCTCAAAGTACGAAGCTCTTCAGAACTTTGCCAGGACTGTCGCCCGCAGCCCTATTACTCCTTCAAGAGGACCAATAACGCCTGGAGTCAGGCCCCTCGTCCCCGGCAAAGTGGCCGCCACAAGCGTCATCACCATTGTCAAATCTAAGACGGAGGTGCAGTCTTAGGGGTGTGAGAAACCTGGATCACCCTGCCCACTCCTCCTTCACCATCTGTTCCCAAAGCACAAGTACCCAAAGATTACCGTAACCAGAGGAGGAACATTAGTACGTGATGTTCAGGAGGCTCCATAACATCCCAGTGAATTGGTTTGGGTTCTGTGGCAGGGAACATAGGTTGTCCACATCTGAGTATCCGCAGTTAAGGGGAGGTGACACTTGGTGACGAGGTCTCCCAATGCCTCATTCGACCCATCATCTAAGCACTCTGACCCTCAGCCATTACGAAGACAAGAGGCTGCAAAGCCATCAACATCTTCCAGCTTTGGTTCCCCTGTTGGAACATTCATCGGTCCTCATGTACGAAAGTGTCTAACAAAAAAAAAATGCCCATACTGCTTATGAAAGCCAATCAGATTTCTTGTTTTAGTCTCCCATAGAATGAAAGATGATTGGTTGCCATGAAAAAAAAAGTGGGCTGTCAACTTTTACCTGAAACCCTGAAGCTAGCTGCTATGGGTTGTTCTTTAGTTTTCATGCACATACCCTTGTGGGGTTGATGGATGCAACTGAAGCTAAAGAGGACCTGTCACAGCCAGATGCCATCTTTCAGTCTGTTTTTGCATCAGATTTAAAATGTAACCATTTAGCCCTTGGCAAGTGTTAAGGGCTGGAGGAGAGTGTGCTGCAACCAATCAAATTTCAGTTTTCATTGTAAAACATCACCTGATTGGTTGCCAAGGGCCAGAGTTCAGTTCTCAACAAGTGATGGGAGATGGAGGAGCGTTTGTTGCTCTTGGCAGCCAACCCAATTACAGTTGCCATTGTAAAGAAGCACCTGATTGGTTGCCATGGGCCAGAGTTTGGTTTTGCAACGAGGGATTGGAGATGGAGGAACATTTGCAGCTCTTGGCAACCAATGAAATTGCAGTTGTCATTGTAAAGGAGCACCTGATTGGTTGCCATAGGCCAAAGTTGTTCTCAAGTGTTGGGAGATGGGAGAACATTTGCAGCTCTTGTCAACCAATGAAATTCCAATTGTCATTGTAAAGGAGCACCTGATTGGTTGCCATGGTTCACAGTCTAGTTTTCAACAAAACATAGGACATGGATGAACATTTGCAGCTTTTGACAACCAATGAAATTGCAGTTGTCATTGTAATGGAGCACCTGATTGGTTGCTATGGGCTAGAGTTGTTCTCAACAAGTGATGGGAGATGAAAGAGCGTTTGCTGCTCTTGGCAACTAATCAAATTCCAGTTGTCATTGTAATAGATGGGAGATGGAGGAACATATGCAGCTCTTGGCAACCAATCAGATTCAATTTGTCGTTGTTTAGGAACCCCTGATTTTTTGCTACAGGCCAGAGTTGAGTTCTCAGAAAGTGATGAGAGCTGAATGTGCTGCTTTGGGTAACTAAATTAACATTTTTATTGGAGCACCTGATTGGTTGCCATGAGTTCAGCCTTCAGGAAGTTATGAGAGTTGGGAGGAGATTGGAGATGGAGGAACGTTTGCTGCTCTTGGCAACCAATCAGATTCCATTTGTATTGTAAAGGAAACCCTTATTAGTTCCTATGGGCCAGAGTTGAGTTTTTATGAGAGCTGAATGTGCTGCTTTGGGCCACAAATTACATTTTTTATTGTAATGGAGCACCTGATTGGTTGCCATGAGTTCAGCCTTTGGGAAGTTAGAAAAGTTGGAAGGAGAGTATGCAATTCTTGGCAACCAATTACATTTCAGCTATCATTGTAAAGGAGCACCTGATTGGTTGACATGAGTTCAGCCTTTCGGGAAATTATGAAAGTTGGAAGGAGAGTATGCAATTCTTGGCAACCAATTACATTTCAGCTATCATTGTAAAGGAGCACCTGATTGGTTGACATGAGTTCAGCCTTTCGGGAAATTATGAAAGTTGGAAGGAGAGTATGCATTCTTGGCAACCAATTACATTTCAGCTATCAGTGTAAAGGAGCACCTGATTGGTTGACATGAGTTCAGCCTTCGGGAAGTTAGAAAAGTTGGAAGGAGAGTATGCAATTCTTGGCAACCAATTACATTTCAGCTATCATTGTAAAGGAGCACCTGATTGGTTGACATGAGTTCAGCCTTTCGGGAAATTATGAGAGTTGGGAGGAGAGTATGCAATTATTGGCAACCAATTACATTTCAGCTATCAGTGTAAAGGAGCACCTGATTGGTTGACATGAGTTCAGCCTTCGGGAAGTTAGAAAAGTTGGAAGGAGAGTATGCAATTCTTGGCAACCAATTACATTTCAGCTATCATTGTAAAGGAGCACCTGATTGGTTGACATGAGTTCAGCCTTTCGGGAAATTATGAGAGTTGGGAGGAGAGTATGCAATTATTGGCAACCAATTACATTTCAGCTATCATTGTAAAGGAGCACCTGATTGGTTGACATGAGTTCAGCCTTTGGGAAGTTAGGAGAGTTGGGAGGAGAGTATGCAATTCTTGGCAACCAATTACATTTCAGCTATCATTGTAAAGGAGCACCTGATTGGTTGACATGAGTTCAGCCTTTCGGGAAATTATGAGAGTTGGGAGGAGAGTATGCAATTATTGGCAACCAATTACATTTCAGCTATCATTGTAAAGGAGCACCTGATTGGTTGCCATGAGTTCAGCCTTTCAGGAAATTATGAGAGTTGGGAGGAGAGTATGCAATTATTGCAACCAATTACATTTCAGCTATCATTGTAAAGGAGCACCTGATTGGCATGGGCCAGAGTTTAGAGTTGGAGGAAAGTATGCTGCACTAGACAACCAATCAAATTTTAGTTGTCATTAAAATGGAGTACCTGTTTGCTATGGGCCAGAACTGGTTTCATGGTGGGTCATTAGGCTGCAAAGCCTCCTCATAATTAGACTCTCCCACCCTTACCAATAGCTTTTGTTCATATTCCTCCAATTTACAGTACCCTCCACTCTGATCAGCATCTGATGCCAGCTCTGCCTTGGGCAACCAATACCCGCATCTTAATCCCATTGGTTGACTTTTTTTTTGGGGACACTTTTGAACATAGCTGTGTTATATGTGCTCAGTTTTCCACGCTGTCCAGCTGTCAGGGTCTCTATCAATGTATAGTGTGACGTAAGATTGTAGCACTCGTTGTGGGTCAGTGTGTGTGTGTGTAGTTGAATCGTGAAGTATGCAGTGCTGTGGCCCGGTCTACGACGTGACGTCTGGTGGTCCTTTTTGCTTGTCTGTGGAATCGTGACTGACAACTTCCGGAGTGTCTGTGTGCAGGTTTCCTCTTAGTCTACACACGTGCGTGCCGTGTACTTTGTGACCTGAGACTATGCTGCTCTTTTTTTTCGGGGTCGTTGTGTAATTTCGTATTGTGAGATTATACAGCTTCTGGATTGGTATGTTGTTCCCGTGATGTCCGTACGTGTCCCATCGTGGTCCGTGTGCAGTTTTGACGTGGGTTCCTCTTGCTGTGGGTGTTTTTGTTTTTTTTGTGATGATGTGGTGGAGGCATTTTGACGTCGGTGGTGTCTTTGTGCCAATGATAGATTGTAAGATCTGTTGATCGTAGGAGGCTTTTTAAAAATGCATATTATTGCTCACAACATTTGGGGACATGAAGCTATCTTGACTCAGTCGTTTATGAAGCTTGCATGATGCGCCAGCATTTAAGGGCACCAGGACTTTAGTAGCAAACATAATGCTGCAGATGAGGTTTGGGGGAGGAGAAGCTGCACTCAGTTCTTCAAATTTAAGTGGTTGTAAACCCTATTAAAAAAAAAAAACCTGCAAGACAAAGGCATAATGAGCTAGTATGCATAGCATACGAACAAGATGTGCTTTAACTGCAGACTTTCAGATTTACATCCAAATCAGGTGAACGGTGTAGGAATTACAACAGTTTGGATATGTGCCTCCCACTTTTTAAGGGACCAAAAGTAATGGGACAAGGTGTGTGTTATTTCCTCATTATCCCATTTACAAGGAGCAGATAAAAGGTCCAGAGTTCATTTCAAGTGTGCTATTTGCATTTGGAATCTGTTGCTGTCAACTCTCAAGCGCCCAGAGGCGATTTGGTTTGCATGTGCCGCGCTATATAAGTTTTTCATTCATTCCTTCATTCAATATGGGATCCAAAGACCTGTCACTATCAATGAAGCAAGCCATCATTAGGCTGAAAAAAACAAAACAAACCCATCAGAGAGATAGCAAAAACATTAGGTGTGGCCAAATCAACTGTTTGGAACATTATTAAAGTCCAATGAGCAGGGGCGTTGCTAGGTCTGCAAAAGATCCGGGGCTAGAGCCCATAGCTGCGGTCACCAACCTTTTTGAAGGCCGGAAGGGGGGGGGCACAGAGAGACTCTGGGCTACGGGCCACAGATTCTGGGCTATAGCCTCAATAGCCCCCCCTAGCGACGCCACTGCCCATGACGCATTGCAAGGCAGTGCAGTGTAGTGCTGATCAGTGTATTCTGATGTATCAGTGGATACATCGACACAATTCTAGTATTTTTGGCTCTATACACCACCACAATGGATTTGAAATGAAACAAACAAGATGTGCTTTAACTGCAGATTTTCAGCTTTAATTTCAGGGTATTTACATCCAAATCAGGCGAACGGTGTAGGAATTACAACAGTTTGTATATGTGCCTCCCACTTTTTAAGGGACCAAAAGTAATGGAACAATTGGCTGCTCAGCTGTTCCATGGCCACGTGTGTGTTATTCCCTCAGTATCCCATTTACAAGGAGCAGATAAAAGGTCCAACGTTCATTTTAAGTGTTGCATTTGGAATCTATTGCTGTCAACTCTCAATATGAGATCCTATGAGCTGTCACTATCAGTGAAGCAAGCCATCATTAGGCTGAAAAAAACAAAACAAACCCATCATAGAGATAGCAAAAACATTAGGTGTGGCCAAATCAACTGTTTTGAACATTATTAAAATGTTGTGAAAACTACAAGTCCCAGGAGGCATTGCAAGGCTGACAGTTACAAGCATGACTCCCTCAGGCAGAGGCATGATGGGACTTTTAGTTCTGCAACAGCTGGAGGGTCGCCAGTTGAAGACCCCTGCTGTACGTTGATCAGATTTTGGATGGTTCAGCGGGACTGGCCAAATTTCACTCCATGTATGGGAGGCATGGTTGTACAGAAGTTGATTGGTAGATCAAATTCTGTACAATTGCCCTGTTGGATTTTTGCCGCTCGATTAGCAGTGCCAGCAGTGCTGATCAGTGTATTCTAATGGCGGGGAGGATCTTAACTCAGCGGAGAGGATTCCCTCATCCACCTCCAAAGTGTGGATGGGGGAATCTGGTCAGTTTTTTTTTTTCATTAATCCCATTGGTCACATTAAAGATTAAAGTTGAGAAGCGGGGGGAGGGGGTGTTCTGCTGTCGGAAATTACATCTTACATTAAAGTTGAGAAGCGCGGGGTGCTGACTTCTTACCTCTTCTCCCATGCAGCCAGTGAGTTGAGAAGCGGGGTGAGGGGCCAAAAATTACTTCTCACAAGGCGGGGCCTCTAGTAATTGGGGGGGGCCCTCCGCAGCTTTGCAGGGCCCTAAGCGGCTTGCATAGTGAGCCTATAGGGCGGATCGGCCCTGATCTATGGGCTGCTTAAGGCTCCACTGGCTCAGCTGCTACTATTCAACATTTTAGAGGATCCATATGTGTGACACACACAACCTAGTTGGCTATGAGCTGCTATGCATGTGTGCAGGGCCCATGGATAAGAGGGGACCACTGGTCCTTCTGTATGGGGCCCAGGCAGCTGGGTGAATCAGGTGTGAGCAGGAAGGGTGATCGGCACAGCAGGGGGTTGGGAGTGGGGGTCAGATACAAGGACTGAACCCCCGTATGGAACTCTCTAGAGCAGCTGGCTTCTTCTCCTCTCCCTCCCGACGGCTTTCAGCTTGTGCAGAGAAAGCCATACAGGGGATCGGTGCCAGTAATCCCCTCTTGCCGTACCAATCGCCCTCCTTTGCACCATAAGTTTCCCCTTGCTGCCCGGGCCCCCCTGTGTACCCCCTTTCATCCTGCTTCAGGCTTTATTCCTCTCCTTCCCACTGGCAGCTGCAAGGACACAAAAGGATCATTTAGGATGGAGAATGTGAGAAGGGTCCAATAAATATGTCGCATTTACCAGCCCCTTGCTTTCCTGGATGAACACAATGAGTGATCAGTACCGATCACTCACTGTGTACATTCATAACTGAAGCATAGTAAACTGTTTTTATTTGGCCAGGGGGGGGAAGGCCATTTGCTGAAAGCGCTGATCGAATGCTGATCAGCAGCCCTTTTCCGGTTATTCCCATTCAACAGGGTCTCAAACCTGGCGGCCCTCCAGCTTTTGCAAAACTGCAAGTCCCATCATGCCTCTGTGGGAGTCATGCTTGTAAGTGAGCATGCTGTCGGCACAGAAACCTTGGCTGTCCATGAATGCATATGTGCAGCGTGTAGGCGTTAAAGCCCGCCCTCTGTGCCGCCGCACATATGCGTTACGTGCACGGGACGTAACATTTCAGGGCTTAACCCTACAGCCAACAAGGACATCAACTATGAAAAAGATGTATATACACACACAGTATAATGGTTCTTTTTTAAATGAAGGCAGACATTGTATTTTCATTAAAAGGTCTGAATTGACTCTGCTATGGTAACCTTTACGCGTAAAGGGGGCGGGGCTTACAATGTTCAAAATACACCAGAGCCCTTCAGACCGGCGCCAGCCACTCCCATGATCCTCCTGTGCAGCATAATGTCTTCTACACAATAATAGACTGATCTTACTTGACTTTTGCGCAGTTCGCACGGAAAGCGGCATATCTTATGTGCACTGAACCTTCCATCCTCTTCCAGCCATCTCTGACTTTCAGGATGGTGACACATTCCCTTGTTTACTAGTTTACAAACCAGTCAGCTCTCAGAACCACCTCTTCTGTTTTCTGATTGGCCGCCTAAAGAAACGGGCAACCAAAACAGCCAGTTACAGAAGGAGGAGATTTTATTTGAACCCAACTGGAGGAATGTGCAGCTCAATGGAAGATCCCTTTAAATTGTTTCGTTTTTTGTGACTTTTTTTTTTTTTTTGTACTTGCTGCTGCTCTGGTATTCACCATTTTTATTGTATTTAATGATGATTTGTTCATTCAATGTGACAGTTGCTTGTGTGGCAGACCCGCGTGTCTGTTTCAGTTACCTCTGGGCTTCAAAAAAGGAGACATTACACCTTACATTACACCTTAAAGGGCAACTCCAACTAAACAGGAAATACTGGAAGTACATAGGAACTGTTTTATATGCCAAAAAAAAGAGTTTTAGAGTAATGCAAATACTCTTTAATTTCCTCCCCACCCCCCATCTGTTATAGGGAGAGTGACCACTATACTCAGGACCTGCAAGCTGTGCAGACTTAGTGCCACTGCCCCGCCTACATTTGCCCCTCTTTGGACCATTGGTATGCACAGGTGATGCCAATCGTGCTATCTATCTATATATATATATATATATACATATACAGTGCGGAAAATAAGTATTTGAACACCCTGCTATTTTGCAAGTTCTCCCACTTGGAAATCATGGAGGGGTCTGAAATTGTCATCGTAGGTGCATGTCCACTGTGAGAGACATAATCAAAAATAAAAATTCCAGAAATCACAATGTATGATTTTTGTAACTATTTATTTGTATGATACAGCTGCAAATAAGTATTTGAACACCTGAGAAAATCAATGTTAATATTTGGTACAGTAGCCTTTGTTTGCAATTACAGAGGTCAAACGTTTCTTGTAGTTTTTCACCAGGTTTGCACACACTGGAGGAGGGATTTTGGACCACTCCTCCACACAGATCTTCTCTAGATCAGTCAGGTTTCTGGGCTGTCGCTGAGAAACACGGAGTTTGAGCTCCCTCCAAAGATTCTCTATTGGGTTTAGGTCTGGAGACTGGCTAGGCCACGCCAGAACCTTGATATGCTTCTTAGAGAGCCACTCCTTGGTTATCCTGGCTGTGTGCTTCGGGTCATTGTCATGTTGGAAGACCCAGCCTCGACCCATCTTCAAAGCTCTAACTGAGGGAAGGAGGTTGTTGCCCAAAATCTCGCAATACATGGCCCCGGTCATCCTCTCCTTAATACAGTGCAGTCGCCCTGTCCCATGTGCAGAAAAACACCCCCAAAGCATGATGCTACCACCCCCATGCTTCACAGTAGGGATGGTGTTCTTGGGATGGTACTCATCATTCTTCTTCCTCCAAACACGGTTAGTGGAATTATGACCAAAAAGTTCTATTTTGGTCTCATCTGACCACATGACTTTCTCCCATGACTCCTCTGGATCATCCAAATGGTCATTGGCAAACTTAAGACGGGCCTTGACATGTGCTGGTTTAAGCAGGGGAACCTTCCGTGCCATGCATGATTTCAAACCATGACGTCTTAGTGTATTACCAACAGTAACCTTGGAAACGGTGGTCCCAGCTCTTTTCAGGTCATTGACCAGCTCCTCCCGTGTAGTCCTGGGCTGATTTCTCACCTTTCTTAGGATCATTGAGACCCCACGAGGTGAGATTTTGCATGGAGCCCCAGTCCGAGGGAGATTGACAGTCATGTTTAGCTTCTTCCATTTTCTAATGATTGCTCCAACAGTGGACCTTTTTTCACCAAGCTGCTTGGCAATTTCCCCGTAGCCCTTTCCAGCCTTGTGGAGGTGTACAATTTTGTCTCTAGTGTCTTTGGACAGCTCTTTGGTCTTGGCCATGTTAGTAGTTGGATTCTTACTGATTGTATGGGGTAGACAGGTGTCTTTATGCAGCTAATGACCTCAAACAGGTGCATCTAATTTAGGATAATAAATGGAGTGGAGGTGGACATTTTAAAGGCAGACTAACAGGTCTTTGAGGGTCAGAATTCTAGCTGATAGACAGGTGTTCAAATACTTATTTGCAGCTGTATCATACAAATAAATAGTTAAAAATTCATAAATTGTGATTTCTGTAATTATTTTTTTTGATTATGTCTCTCACAGTGGACATGCACCTACGATGACAATTTCAGACCCCTCCATGATTTCCAAGTGGGAGAACTTGCAAAATAGCAGGGTGTTCAAATACTTATTTTCCGCACTGTATATATATATATAGCCTAAAAAAGGAGTATTTACGCCCCTGGGAGTTTTTTTGTCATAGAATTTGATGTTCTATAACAAAGGGGCAAATACTTTCCATAGGCCATTATATATATATAGCATTGTATATGGATTTTAAATGAAAACGTTTTGCTAAAGAGACGCTGTCACTCTGCCCAGCCACATTCCCTGGTCACCTTCCTGCTGCATATGCCATGGCATCCACCAGGGCCGCCATCAGGGGGGTACAGGCAGTACACCTGTAAGGGGCCCGGATGATTATATATATATATATATATATAAATATATATATTATATATATAAAAACTTTTTTATTTCTATTTTATTAAAGGGCCCAGATGGCAACCCTTTTTTTTTCTAAAAAATTTGTTATACAATATATATATATATTTATTTATATTTACTATTTTATCAACGGGCCCCCTTTTTTTTAAATTAAAAAATAGTTTTTTATTTATTTATTTTATATCTTATTTTTATTTATTTATTTTATTTATTAAAGGGCCCAGATGTATTAAAAATATTTTATATATTTTATATATATATATATATATATATATATATATATATATATATATATAAAAACATATTTATTTATTTTTTATTAAAGGGCCCAGATGGCAACCCTTTTTTTTTTTCTAAAAAATTTGTTATACAACATATATATATATATATATATATATATATATATATATATATATTTATATTTATTATTTTATTAACGGGCCCCCCTTTTTTTTAAATTAAAAAATATTTTTTTATTTATTTTATATCTTTTTTTTTCAATTCTTTTTATTTATTTATTTTATTAAAGGGCCCAGAGGTCCCCAGGGCCCCCCGGATGGCAACCCCCCCTTTTTTTTGTAAGGGCCCCATAGGTCCCCAGGGAAGCACCCCCCCCCCGCCTCTCAATTAAGGGCACTCCCCGCTTCTTAATTCACGGCAGCCCACCCGCTTCTCAATTCGAGGTGACAGCACCCCCCCCCCCCATCTCTGCTCCAGGGGGCCCATGCCTGCTGAAGCTGTGTAAGGGGCCCCATAATTCCTGATGGCGGCCCTGGAATCCACCATGTGACAGTGTTCAGGCCTGGTCATTGGCCACACAGGCCCACATGTAGGAGAGGCCCTATGCTACCCCATAGCTGTAACGCCCCCTTGTGCTAGCAGGGGGTGTAGCAGTGGTGAGGGATTGTGGCTGGGTAGGTGTACATGCCATGGGGAGTGGGTTATGTGCGGACAGTGTCTCTTTAGGCTATCCCATCCGCTTTAGATGTTGAGATAGACCCGCTTGTGCACTTATCTCTCAGATTGAGTACTAAATTAGAATAAGAGACATTGGATTTATTGCATCCCAGCAATCTTGCAGAGATGAAAACTCCCAGTGCCGTGAAGCTAATCCCATGGTCGGGATGCCATATTCCCAGGGGCGGACTGACAACTCATGGGGCCCCTGGGCAATAGAAGATTATGGGGCCCCTGGGCATACAGATGGCCACCATGCCAGGAGGCAGTGCAGAGGCGGGGCAGCTAAAATCTTGAGATTTTCACATCAAAGGCATGTCAGTTTCGGACATATCAGGGACAGATGTAAAAAAAACATAAATTTTGACATACTGTCCCTGGTTTTACTGAGCCTGGCATCCCTGGTGGGGCCCCCTAGTGGCATGGGGCCCTCGGGCAGTGCCTGAGTGACTCAATGGTCAGTCCGCCCCTGCATATTCCATACCATAGTGTCATTTTACTGCAAGCCATGTGCAGTCTTCTAAGAGAGGCATTGAAATAAAGTAGAAAGAAAGGCTAAAATACCCCCCCTCCCCCGCTTTATACATTGCCTCCCCACTGCCTTACACACCTATTCATTTCAATGGAATTCATCTTCCAAGTGGTCACATGACTGCAAAGCTCCAGGGAGTATGTCCACCTGTGCAGTCCCTGCAAAGGGGCTCCTTAGGGCTCGGGTCCATTGTTGACCAAGAATGAATTAACGCCTACCAGACGTGTTGGCGGACACAACCAATGGAGTGTTGCAATCATGTGACTGCATGAAAAACGACTGTAAATCTTAATGGAAATACCTTTTTTTTTTTTTTTAACAGCAATGGGAAGACAATACTTAAAAAGTTGCTTATTTTAACCTTTCCTTCTTTTTTAATTCAATGGCAGGAGTGCAGGAACTCTGTTTACTTGTGTTGGGGTTTCAAGGAAAATAAATAAAAAATTTTGACACAAAAATTGTCATAAAACAATCATCATTAGTTGGATGAATGTAACAGAAAAGCTGGAAGATTTTTTCCTGTATTTTCTGTAATAGAGCAATTCCTTTGATCATCAGCTCCATCTAGTGGACATAATGTGGTATATTTTTTCAGAAAACTGTATTGCATTTTGGCCAATAGAGGGAGCTGACGATCATAGGAATTAATACGTTACAGTAAATACAGTGGAACCTTGGTTTACGAGTAACGCGGTTAACGAGCGTTTTGAAAGACCAGCAGCTTTATTTTTTTAAATCCTGACTCGTTTTGTGAGTGTTGTCTCGCAAAACAAGCAGAATTGAAGCTAATGGGGTGTGCAGTACCGCATTTGGCCAGAGGTGCGGGGGTGCCGGTGACACTTGGAACGGTTCGGAGACTCCGAAATACTCCATTCCTGAGTGTTTTTACGAACCTTTCCAAGGCTTCCGAGATGAGCCGAGCTGTCCCCGAGTATTTCCAAGGCTCTCCGGCGCCCCCCCACCTGTGGCCACATGCGGTATGGCACACCCCATTAGCTTGAATTCTGCTCATGTTGCCGTACAACACTCGCAGACCAAATCAGAATAAAAAAAAAAAGTTGCTCGTTATTCAAAGCGCTTGTTAATCGTGTTACTCGTCATCTTTGTTTCCATTGACTTTGGAAAAAGTATGTACAGTGGAACCTCGAATTGCGAGTAACGTGGTTAACGAGCGTTTCGCAATACAAGCACTGTATTTGACAAAATCCTAACTCGGTTTGCGAGTGTTGTCTCACAAAATGAGCAGGATTCAGGCCAAAGCAGTGTGCAGTACCACGTTTGGCCTGAGGTGGAGGGGCGCTGGTGCCGATCGCAGCTGATCTGCGCCATTCAGAAATGCTTGGAAAGACATGGAAAGACGCCTTTCTGAGGTTTGCCGAGGTGTCCTCGGGCCTTTCCGGACGTTTCTGAGGCTCTCCGGCGCCCCCCCACATCTGGCTGCATGCGGTATTGCATGCCTTTCAAGTCAATGTGGAACAAATTATTTTCGTTTCCATTGACTTCAATGGGGAAATTCGCTTTGATAGGCGAGTGCTTTGGATTACAAGCATTCTCCTGGAACAGATTATGCTCTCAATCCAAGGTTCCACTGTACAGGGAATTTTCAGCCTGCATGAATATGTGTGTGTGACATTCGTCCAATGAATATCTTAGAAATTGACCGTTTATAAAATAGTAGCTGCTGATAAAAATGAAAAATTTATTTTTAATAACTATTATGACAACATGGCTTGTGTAACAGTTATATACAGAAAGTATTTAGGAGATTTCCCTTTGTGTGTGAATGGGGAAGCGTTATATCGACGACATTTAATTCAGTCTCTGACAGTTCCTAAGAGAGAGGAGTCTTGCTCTATTTTGGATCCTCGTTGAAACAGTTCTGCCGGTTCGGTACGCTGGGTCCCTGCGGGGCTCAGTTTACAGCAGGCTGTTATTGCTCACCTTCCTGAAAGTCTATAGACTTAATTATAAAGCTGAATTCCAGGTAGAGCCATTGGTCCAGCTTGGTGCCCTACTTATGGGATCCTACAGTAGCCATACCTACTACAGTGATTTCCAGCTTCCAGGGAGATCCATAGGTGTGGTACATACAAGCTGCACGAATGTAACTAAAAAAAATGCTTTACTTCGAATTCATCTTTTTCCAGCCAATCAGAACTCTTCCTTGGCTCAGAACTCCTCTGATTGGTTGCTCTGGGGTTAATGCACACCATTGCTATTTGCACTATGTTATACGTAAGCCTCTGTGTCTCCAAGTGTGCGTCTTCAGCCACTGGTACAAGTCGTATCACAGAACATATGCTAGTACTTATTGCTAAATTATTGTAGCATCGGCATCTGTAGATATTCTCAAGAAGTGTATATGATGTTAATTTATTCTCTGTATATTTGGGAGTACACGTGCCCAGCACAGGGATGGTTTTAAAGGGCCACAACTGATCTGCCAGGGGCTGATTTATAAAAAAAAAAGAAAAGGAAGCAGATTCCAATAAGCCCCACCCCCCTGCAGACCTCAACAATCATCGGGCAAGGGTCGTCGGGAAGAGGCCCTTGTATCCATCAATATGGGGGCAACGTGCTTTGGGGTTAGGGTGCAGAGCCCCCTTGCCCCAAAGCACCCAAACCCCCCCATGTTGAGGGCATGCGGCCTGGTATGGTTCGGGGGGGTGCTTGCTCGTCCCCTCCCTTTCCCGACCTGCCGAGCTGCATGCTCGGATAAGGGTCTGGTATGGATTTTGGCATGGGGGGTCCCCTCCGAATCCATACTAGACCCAAGGGCCTGGTAGGGACCATTCTTTTTTTCTCTTATCGTCTATAGACGGACACAGCTCCTTAAATCTTGACAAGTGGGTTATGTTCCCTGTTTACAGGAGAAACATAACCCACTTGTCAAGATTTAAGGAGATGTGTCCGTCCATGGACGATAAGAGAAAAGGATTTTACGGTGAGTACCATAAAAATCCTATTTTTTTACATTCAGCTTCGAAGCCCGCTGACAGCTGATGACTCATCGGTTGTTAAGGACACGGTGGCCGGCTTCCTGACCCCTCCTTAGCAACCAGCGATATATAGTGTAAAAAGAAACAAAATAAAATTGCGGTACTTGCGTTTTGGATGCGGGTCCATCGAAGTCTATTACATGCTAAACGCTGCATTTTGCGGGGAAAAAAAAGTCCCTCGCCCTTTCCAAAAAGGCAGAGGCACACAAATGCATTGATATGAACATGTTCCATAGGAACCCATGTTAAAAAATGTCCCTGCATTTCTGCAAAATGCATCAAAAAACGCATTAGTGTGAATTAGAGCCTAAGACCCTATACACACATGATAAGATTTTCTGCAGATTTTTGTCTTCAGATTTACCAAAACCATATAATATGAGGTCAAACCTTAAGAGTTCCAATTTGTATGCAATCAGGCCGGCCCTGGTACTACATGGTTTTGGTAAATCCGAAGACAAAAATCTGTAGAAAATCTAATAGCGTGGTCTAAAAGCAGGGGGAAAAGTTGCGTAAGGCTAAGTTTAGACTGCTGTGCCTCTGAAAAGCAATCTGCATTCGGATTGCTTTTCAGAGGTGTTTGACAGCCGGTAAGGAGGCGCTATAACGCCTTCTCGGCCTGTAAATGCTGCACCAATGCACTGCAACTGCGGCATGGAATGGGTGTTTTCAGCACATCCCCATTCACTTGAATGGGTCATGCCAGGCAGCAGTACTAAACGTGACGGGAACAATCATTTTTTGGCACAACCACGGCAAACGAACACCCACGTCTGCCGAAGCAAACTACGGAATCGATAGACAAAAGTCATCCAGGTACAGTGAAACCTCAGATTGCGAGTAACGTGGTTAACGAGCGTTTCGCAATGCGAGCATTTTTTTATTTAAAAAAAATCCTGACTCGGTTTTCAAAAGTTGTCCCCCAAAACAAGCAGGGTTCAAGCCACAGCGGTGTGCAGTACCGCATTTGGCCAGAGGTGCGGGGAGCGCCAGAGCCGTTTGGAAATACTTGTAAATACTCAGTTCCCGGGCTTTTCTGAGTTTTAGACGAGCTGACCCTGAGCCTTTCTGGGTATGTCCAAGGCTCTCCGGCGCCCCCCCCACCTCTGGCCACATGTAGTATTGCATGCCATAAAGTCAATGCGGAACAAATTATTTTCGTTTCCATTGATTTCTATGGGGAAACTTGCTTTGATATGCAAGTGCTTTGGATTACAAGCATTCTCCTGACACAACGGGTGCAAAATCTGGTGCAGCTCTGCTTACAAACCAATCAGCTTCCAGGTTTTATTGTCACAGCTTAGTTGAGCAAGCTAAAGCTGAAAGCTGATTGGTTACCATGCACAGCTGCACCAGATTTTGCACTCTCCAGTTGTAGTTAATCAACCCACATACTGCTTATTTATTTTGTAAATCAGCCCCCCCCCAGATCACGTGTAGACCTACCTACCTTGCTGGGTTTAATCCTATTGTATATTATGTATGTTTGATATAAGGTCTATTTTATATTGTATATTGCCATTAAACATCTTTTAAAAATTGGAGTTTTTTGTATATTCATTGTCTGCTCCTGTAACGGTCAGGGGTTAACGCCGTTTACGATATTCCATTCCACCAACCCACGACAGCTTATCGACACTCCACAATCAGGCGAACACGAGCCATAAGGATTCCCCAGAAACGAGGCACAGCTCTGTTCTCTGGTTAAACAGGAATAGCCTTTAATGGGAAAACTCAGGCTTCTTATATACAGTTTAGAAACCTCAAGGAACAATGACTTAACTCCACCCACAACATGACACAAGGATCTCAATACATGTCTTTTAGGAGACAGACATCCTGTCTCCGAGATAATCTACATGAGCTAATTACTAATCATTTACCCAGACAAGGTGACTCTGAGATAAGCTCTTCTCACCTGCTATACAATACACATTTATCATCAATAGAAATTCACACAATACAGTGTCAATTAGCATCACACAATGAAATGTTCTTGAGAGCTAGACAAAGGTTAATTTACATGACAGTAGCAGACGACATTAAACACCTTAACAGTCTGTGTTCCCGCATTGAAGGAGTCACTCTTCTATTGACCGGTTGGGTTTAGAATCAATAACCTGTAATATTTCAAGATATCCTGTCCCATCTCATGTAATCCAAGATATAAATTTCTCAGTCATCCTATGCCCCTAGTGGACATAGGATGACTTTAGACACAAGAGTCATCGGTGAAGCTGAAACAGGAGTACCCCACACCCTTCAAGAGTCCCACGGGCCCTCCTGTTACAGCTCCTTTCTACTTTCTTCTTGGTTTTCATTGATTTATTACATAACAGGTCTGATTTAACCACTTCAGCCCCTGAAGAATTCACCCCCTCCCTGAACAGAGCATTTTTTTGCATTTCGGCACTGCGTCGCTTTAACTGACAATTGCGCGGTCGTGCGACGTGGCTCCCAAACAAAATTGACGTCCTTTTTTTCCCACAAATAGAGATTTCTTTTGGTGGTATTTAATCACCTCTGCGGTTTTTATTTCTGCGCTATAAACAAAAGAAGAGCGACAACTTTGAAAAAAAAGCAAGATTTTTTAATTTTTGCTATTATTATTTATTAGTATTATACAGGATTTATATAGCGCCAACAGTTTGCGCAGCGCTTTACATCAGGGAAGACAGTACATTCACAATACAAATCAATAAATCAATACAGGAGGGATCAGAGGGCCCTGGTCGTAATAGCTTACAATCTAGAAGGGAGGGTCAAGTGGAACAAAGGGTAGTTAGCTGTGGGGGATGATCAGATGGATGCTATAATAAATATCCCCCCCCAAAAAATGAAAAACTATTTTTTTCCTCAGTATAGGCCGATACGTATTCTTCTACATATTTTTGCTAAAAAAAATTGCAATAAGCGTATATATATATTGATCGGGTTGTGCAAAAATTATAGCGTCTACAAAATAGGGGATAGTTTTATGGCATTTTTATCAACATTTTTTTTATAAGTAATGGCGGCAAACTGCGATTTTTATCATGACTGCGACATTACGTCGGGCACATCAGACACTTTTGATGATATTTTGGGACCATTGTCATTTATACAGTGATCAGCGCTATAAAAATGCACTGATTATTTTGTAAATGACACTGTCAGGGAAGGGGTTAACCACTAGGGGTGAGGAAGGGGTTAAGTGTGTCCTAGGGAGTGACTGTAATGGTTGGCTGTAACTGTGAGCAACTAATAAAAAGCCTACTAGACCCGTCTGCTACTTGGTCGCTATGGGATACTAATGGCATTTTGTAAGCTATAGCAACCAATCAGATGCCAGTCTAGGCCCTAAGCCTGTGTCCTGGTTGCTATGGGATACCAATGATGTTTTGGAGACCTATAGAAACCAATCAAATGCCATTCTAGGCCCCCAAAGTCTGAGTGATGGTTGCTATGGGATACTAATAGTTACATAGTTACTTACATAGTCAGGTTGAAAAAAAAAAACACATGTCCATCTAGTTCAACCATAAAAATGGTTGCTATGGGATACCAATGATGTTTGGAAACCGATAGCAACCAATCAAATGCTATTCTAAGCACGGAAATATTGTTTGATGGTTGCTATGGGA
The DNA here is from genome assembly GCA_029574335.1 of Rana kukunoris. Lineage (NCBI taxonomy): Eukaryota > Metazoa > Chordata > Amphibia > Anura > Ranidae > Rana > Rana kukunoris. Next base: position 143,358,433 of record CM056060.1, read on the forward strand.
TATGAATGGTGTTTTGTCATGCCCAGAATATATATTGTGGGATGTAACTGTGAACAACCAATCAGAAGCCACTGTGAGACTTGCTACTTGGTTGCTTTGGGATACCAATGCTGTTTTGTAAGCTATAGCAACCAATCAGATGCCACTCCAGGTACTGAAGCCTAGTTGCTATAGGATACTAATGGTGGGCTGTAGCCCATAACAACCAATTACAAGCCACTGTATAAACTAGGCCAATCTAGGCACCTGAAGCCTGCTCTGCACTTGCTATGGTATACTAATAATGGGCTGTAACATCACAATCAATCAGAAGGCACTATGTTTAAGCCAGCCCACTCTACGCTCCCGAAGCCTGTGTTGGAACGTCACTTCCGCTACACATTCAGACGGGTCGCTGAATCTGACGAAACACCTGCCTCTGGTTGCTATGGGCTACCAGGTCGCTGGTTGTTATGAGGGGAAACGTCATGTCCGGTATTAGCTGTTGCCGGAAGCGGAAGCCCCTGGTGCTGTTTTTACGGTGATTTTGCCGGTAGAATGGGCAGAGCGGAGCGGAAAGCGGAGATGCGGGAGGAGATTGTTCGGCGGGAGCAGCAGAGGGACCGGAGGAGGCAGGTGGGAGGCTCCGGGGAGCGGGCTGGGAGGGTCAGGAAGGACGGGAATAACGGGAACTGTTTGCCTTCTCCCCGCAGATCTCCCGTATATTACACAAGACGGTGGCCGAGAGGAGTCCCGGGGAGCGGCAGCTGCTGGAGAGCTACGCCGAGCTGGTCCGGGAACTGGAGAGACACCAGCAGAGGAGGGAGAGGGTGCGACACCGGGAGGAGGAGGTGTGTGCACCGGAGTCACAGGGGTGCAATTACCGGACACAGCACTGATGGAGAAGGAGGGGTGCGATCAGTGGGCACAGCACTGATGGAGGAGGGGTGCGATCTGTGGGCACAGCACTGATGGAGAAGGATGGGTGCGGTCAGTGGACACAGCACTGATGGAGAAGGAGGGGTGCGGTCAGTGGACACAGCACTGATGGAGAAGGAGGGGTGCGGTCAGTGGGCACAGCACTGATGGAGGAGGAGGGGTGCGATCACTGGGCACAGCACTAATGGAGATGGAGGGGTGCGATCACTGGGCACAGCACTGATGGAGGAGGAGGGGTGCGATCACTGGACACAGCACTGATGGAGAAGTAGGGGTGCGATTACTGGGCACAGCACTGATGGAGGAGGAGGGGTGCGATCACTGGACACAGCACTGATGGAGAAGGAGGGGTGCGAGCACTGGGCACAGCACTGATGGAGAAGGAGGGGTGCGAGCACTGGGCACAGCACTGATGGAGAAGGAGGGGTGCGAGCACTGGGCACAGCACTGATGGAGAAGGAGGGGTGCGAGCACTGGGCACAGCACTGATGGAGAAGGAGGGGTGCGAGCACTGGGCACAGCACTGATGGAGAAGGAGGGGTGCGAGCACTGGGCACAGCACTGATGGAGAAGGAGGGGTGCGATCAGTGGGCACAGCACTGATGGAGAAGGAGGGGTGCGATCAGTGGGCACAGCACTGATGGAGAAGGAGGGGTGCGATCAGTGGGCACAGCACTGATGGAGAAGGAGGGGTGCGATCAGTGGGCACAGCACTGATGGAGAAGGAGGGGTGCGGTCAGTGGACACAGCACTGATGGAGAAGGAGGGGTGTGGTCAGTGGGCACAGCACTGATGGAGAAGGAGGGGTGCGGTCAGTGGGCACAGCACTGATGGAGAAGGAGGGGTGCGGTCACTGGGCACAGCACTGATGGAGAAGGAGGGGTGCGGTCAGTGGACACAGCACTGATGGAGAAGGAGGGGTGCGATCTGTGGGCACAGCACTGATGGAGAAGGAGGGGTGCGGTCAGTGGACACAGCACTGATGGAGATGGAGGGGTGCGATCAGTGGGCACATCACTGATGGAGAAGGAGGGTTGCGATTACTGGGCACAGCACTGATGGAGGAGGAGGGGTGCGATCACTGGACACAGCACTGATGGAGAAGTAGGGGTGCGATTACTGGGCACAGCACTGATGGAGGAGGAGGGGTGCGATCACTGGACACAGCACTGATGGAGAAGGAGGGGTGCGAGCACTGGGCACAGCACTGATGGAGAAGGAGGGGTGCGAGCACTGGGCACAGCACTGATGGAGAAGGAGGGGTGCGAGCACTGGGCACAGCACTGATGGAGAAGGAGGGGTGCGATCACTGGGCACAGCACTGATGGAGAAGGAGGGGTGCGATCACTGGGCACAGCACTGATGGAGAAGGAGGGGTGCGATCACTGGGCACAGCACTGATGGAGGAGGGGTGCGATCACTGGGCACAGCACTGATGGAGAAGGAGGGGTGCGATCACTGGGCACAGCACTGATGGAGAAGGAAGGGGTGCGATCAGTGGGCACAGCACTGATGGAGGAGGGGTGCGATCAGTGGGCACAGCACTGATGGAGAAGGAGGGGTGCGATCTGTGGGCACAGCACTGATGGAGAAGGAGGGGTGCGATCTGTGGGCACAGCACTGATGGAGAAGGAGGGGTGCGATCTGTGGGCACAGCACTGATGGAGAAGGAGGGGTGCGATCAGTGGGCACAGCACTGATGGAGAAGGAGGGGTGCGGTCAGTGGGCACAGCACTGATGGAGAAGGAGGGGTGCGGTCAGTGGGCACAGCACTGATGGAGATGGAGGGGTGCGGTCACTGGGCACAGCACTGATGGAGAAGGAGGGGTGCGGTCACTGGGCACAGCACTGATGGAGAAGGAGGGGTGCGATCACTGGGCACAGCACTGATGGAGAAGGAGGGGTGCGATCACTGGGCACAGCACTGATGGAGAAGGAGGGGTGCGATCACTGGGCACAGCACTGATGGAGATGGAGGGGTGCGATCACTGGGCACAGCACTGATGGAGATGGAGGGGTGCGATCACTGGGCACAGCACTGATGGAGAAGGAGGGGTGCGATCACTGGGCACAGCACTGATGGAGATGGAGGGGTGCGATCAGTGGGCACATCACTGATGGAGAAGGAGGGGTGCGATCAGTGGGCACATCACTGATGGAGAAGGAGGGGTGCGATCAGTGGGCACATCACTGATGGAGAAGGAGGGGTGCGATCAGTGGGCACATCACTGATGGAGAAGGAGGGGTGCGATCAGTGGGCACAGCACTGATGGAGAAGGAGGGGTGTGATCAGTGGGCACAGCACTGATGGAGTAGGAGGGGTGCGATCAGTGGGCACAGCACTGATGGAGGAGGGGTGCGATCAGTGGGCACAGCACTGATGAATGAGGGGTGCGGTCACTGGGCACAGCACTGATGAATGAGGGGTGCGGTCACTGGGCACAGCACTGATGGAGATGGAGGGGTGCGATCACTGGGCACAGCACTGATGGAGATGGAGGGGTGCGATCACTGGGCACAGCACTGATGGAAAAGGAGGGGTGCGATCACTGGGCGCAGCACTGATGGAGAAGGGGAAGGGGTGCGATCACTGGGCGCAGCACTAATGGAGAAGGAGGGGTGCGATCACTGGGCACAGCACTGATGGAGGAGGGGTGCGATCACTGGGCACAGCACTGATAGAGGGGTGCGATCACTGGGCACAGCACTGATGAATGAGGGGTGCGGTCACTGGGCACAGCACTGATGGAGATGGAGGGGTGCGATCACTGGGCACAGCACTGATGGAAAAGGAGGGGTGCGATCACTGGGCGCAGCACTGATGGAGAAGGGGAAGGGGTGCGATCACTGGGCGCAGCACTGATGGAGAAGGAGGGGTGCGATCACTGGGCACAGCACTGATGAATGAGGGGTGCGGTCACTGGGCACAGCACTGATGAATGAGGGGTGCGGTCACTGGGCACAGCACTGATGGAGATGGAGGGGTGCGATCACTGGGCACAGCACTGATGAAGATGGAGGGGTGCGATCACTGGGCACAGCACTGATGGAAAAGGAGGGGTGCGATCACTGGGCGCAGCACTGATGGAGAAGGGGAAGGGGTGCGATCACTGGGCGCAGCACTAATGGAGAAGGAGGGGTGCGATCACTGGACACAGCACTGATGGACAATAAGGTACACAATTGCTTGGCACAGCACTGATGAAGGGAGGGGTGCTGTTACTGGGCAGAGGCAGAGGCGATTTACTTTGCATGTGCTGCGCTATATAAGTTCTTCATTCATTCATTCATTCACAGCACTGATAGGTGGGTGCAAAACTGGGCATAGCATTGATGTTGAAGAGATAGTCACTGGGTACATCACTGATTTGAGGAGAGTACATGGGGGGACTTTTATCATTCATATCACTGATGGGTGTCCAGCATAATGACAGGAGACATCTGAATCGTCTGATACATGACATATGAAAGATGAGAAATAGGCTGATCATATAAAACACTGCTAGATACAGGGGTGATAACCGTCTTCATAGGGTATTCTTATGGGTGGAGGGTGGTTAACGGCCATTATATAGATCACTGATGGACGTTTCTTTGTAGTATGTATACTTACGTGGAGACTATGGCAGACATTGTTTATGTTGTTGCAATTAAAATTTTTGGTTGTCTTATTCAGATTGTTGACACTGATGAAGTGCTGCAGGAGAAGGTGCTAGAACTGGCAGACGCTGTACATGGTGCTAAAAACCTGGTCATCTACACTGGAGCTGGAATCAGCACGGTAAGTAGGATGAACTGTCCCTTGGCGTGGTATGAAAGGCCTTGCTAAACAGGGCTTGACAAATCTGCTTGGAATCTAGGAGCCAGCTAAAACAGTTAGGAGCCAGAAAACACGCCCCATCCTGCGCGAAGAAGTGAATGCATACGTAAAATGATATTCAAACCACACATGTGAGGTATCGCCGCGATTGGTAGAGCGAGAGAAATAATTCTAGCCCTAGACCTCCTCTGTAACTCAAAACATGCAACCTGTAGAATTTTTTTTAAACGTCGCCTATGGAGATTTTAAAGGGTAAAAGTTTGTCGCCATTCCACGAGCGGACGCAATTTTGAAGCGTGACATGTTGGATATCAATTTACTTAGCGTAACATTATCTTTCACAAAAATAAAAATTTGGGTACTGTCTTACTTTTTTATTAAAATAAGTGTATTTTTTCCCAAAAAAAGTGCGGATGTAAGACGGCTGCACAAATACGGTGTGACAAAGTATTGCAGCGACCGCCATTTTATTCTCTTGGGTGTTATCTTTTTTTATTCTATAATGTTTGGGGACTCTAATTAGAGGGAAGGAGATGGCAGTGAAAAGAATTGCTGGTTTACTTGTCATGCGAACGGCCACCACAAGATGGCGCCAGATCACAGAAGGAAGCTTAGGCCTGCAGAAGGTGGCAAAGCCACCGCCTCAATTACCGGCCGGCACGACGGGGGAGGTGGGGGGCACGAAGACAGAGGATTGCTAATTTTAGTCACGCTTGCGACCGTGCGCCTGGATTTTGTCAAACCCTGGATCCGATAATGTCAGCCTAAAGGTAGCCATGCATGGCTCGATTTTTCTCTCAACAGTTTAGATGGAGAACGTCCTTTGTCAGCTATTGTATCCAGGCAGCCATGGCGTCCACGGCTGCCTGAATATCTGAACAGTGACTGCATTTAATAATTTGTAGTTGCTGTTTGGCTAATTTTGTTTTTAAAGCCGGGTGAAAAATTATCGACTGATTCGGGTGGAAAATTTGTTTGGCTTGCAAGGCCACCTACTGCTTAAATTTTTGACCAGTTTAGTCGGAATTGGTCAAATTCAGACCATCTTTGGCCAGACTATTCTGCAATAAATATTCCTTGCCTGTTTTCAAGAATCTTATCATTTATACTGAGCGGTGCATGTACAGCTTGGTGTACAATCCCAGCATACACAGGAGTTGCACCATTCCGAGCCAGCGAATAAACGCAGTAGGGCTGCAACTAACAATTATTTTCATAATTGATTAGTTGGCCGATTGTTTCCATTAATCGGATAATGGCCTTAAAAAAAAAAAAAAGAGCATTTTTAAAAATTTTGGGGCCAATTTGTTGGGGAGATTACAAAACACAAAGAACACATTACATACTTTTCTGCAGCTTCTCCATTGAAGTATATTGAACCAAAAAAAAAAAAAATGGCACCGTTTTGCGTTAAGTCCTTTCCCTTTCCAAATACGCAGCAGCTGAAAAGAAATCATAGATGTGAACGTGTCCCATAGGAAAACATGTAAATGAACTGTAGTGTGTTTCTGCAAAAAGCACCAAAACACACAGAGGTGTGACCCGGCCTGAGATGTTTAGTAACATAATAGGGTTAAAAAAAAGTACAAAAAGAGCAAATAATCACAACTGTAGGGGGTTCATTTTTTTTTTTTTAATTTTTTTTTTTTTTTTTTTTTTCTGTGGGACAGTGAAAGTAATATTTACAGTAGCGATTTGCTTTTTTTTTTTTTTGTACTATAAAGAGCTAATTTTTTTATTTATTTATTTAACCCCATTATGTTACTGGCCGATTAATCGGTTACCTACATGCCGACCGCCCGCCATCATATTACTGCGGGAAGACGGCACGCCTGGGCGAGAGCCCGTAGCTATACGTCCGCTACTTTGCGTCCCCGCTCGCCCCCGGGTCCCGCGCGCGTGCCGGGCAGGTACGATTGCTGCCGGGCACACGCGATCGCTCGTTACAGAGCAAGGACCGGGAGCTGTGTGTGTAAATACAAAGCTCCCGGTCCTGTCAGTGGGGGAAACGCTGATCTTCTGTTCATACAATGTATGAACAGAAGATCAGTGATTTCCCCTAGTGAGTCCACCCCCCCCCCCCCATACAGTTAGAACACACCCAGGAACACACTTAACCCCTTCACTGCCAATGGCATTTTTATAGTAATCCAATGCATTTTTATAGCACTGATCGCTATAAAAATGCAAATGGTCCCAAAAATGTGTCCGAAGTGCCCGCCATAATGTCGCAGTACTGAAAAAAAAATGCTGATTGCCGCCGTTACTAGTAAAAAAATAACATTAATAAAAATGCCATAAATCTACCCCCTATTTTGTAAACGCTATAACTTTTGCGCAAACCAATCCATAAACGCTAATTGCGATTTATTTATTTATTTTATTTTTTTACGAAAAATATGTAGAAGAATTGTGTATCGGCCTAAACTGAGGAAAGATAATATTTTTTATATATTTTGTGGGGATATTTATTATAGCAAAATGTACAAAATATTGCATTTTTTTTCAAAATTGTCGCTCTATTTTTGTTTATAGCGCAAAAAATAAAAACCGCAGAGGTGATCAAATACCACCAAAAGAAAGCTCCATTTGTGGGAAGAAAAGGATGCCAATTTTGTTTGGGAGCCACGTCGCACGACTGCACAATTGTCAGTTAAAGCGGCTCAGTGCCGAATCACAAAAAGTGCTCTGGTCATTGGGCAGCAATATGGTCCGGGGGTTAAGTGGTTAATCTCATCGATTAGTTTCGGCCCTAAAACGCAGTAAACCGGGAAGAAGGCTGGGTTCACACCTATGCAAATTGGATGCAGGGTTCCCCTTGATTCAGAGTTATTAGTTGCTTGTCTTTGTGTGTGACACTTCTGTTTGCTTCCAACAGGCTGCTGCTATTCCAGATTATCGCGGACCAAGTGGGGTCTGGACTCTACTAAACAAGGGCAGAAGCGTAAGGTGAGCCGACACAAGGGTCCCATTTTTATGAAGAATGCCATTTCTTGGCTATACTACCACATTTATGAGGCACAGAGCTTTGATTTACAAATGTGTCCTCTTAAAGCTGAGCAACATTAATTCCAATAAATAAAGGGGGGGGGGGGGTGCCAAGAAAGAGTTTATTCGCTTGAACTCTTAAGCCCTGTACACGATCGGATATCTGATGGAATCTAATCCGATGAATTTTTTGGGTCGGATATCCGATGAAGCTGACTTTCATCAGTCAAAAATCCGACCGTGCCAAAACGCGGTGACGTAAAACACTGAGGCCCTGTACACACGATCAGACATGTCCGAGGAAACATGTCCGACAGACTTTTTTTTCATCGGACCACGCTGAAGTGGTCTGTTGGTCTGATGTGCGTACACACCATCGGACCAAAATCCCCTCGGACCAGAACGCGGTGATGTAGAACACAACGACGTGATGAAAAAACTAAGTTCAATGCTTCCAAGCATGCGTCGACTTGATTCTGAGCATGCGCAGGATTTTGGTCCGATGATTTAGTGTACTAACCATCGAACATGTCCAACGGACAGGTTTCCAGCAGGCAGGTTTTTAAGCATGTTTGGAAACTTTTGTCCGCTGGAAAACGGTCCGATAGGCCGTACACACGATCGAACATGTCCGCTGAAACTGGTCTGCGGACCAGTTTCAGCGGACACGTTCGATCGTGTGTACGCGGCCTAAGACGTGCTGAAAAAAACTAAGTTTGTTGCTTCCAAGCATGCGTCGACTTGATTCTGAGCATGCGTGGATTTTTTTCTGATGGAGTTCCACACAGACGATCGTTTTTTTTTATCTATAGGAAAAATTTAAAAACATGTTCGTTTTTTTTTTTTTTACACCGATGGGGAAAACAAACCGATGGGGCCCACACACGCTCGGTTTGTCCGCTGTAAACAGTCTATCGGTCTTTTTTCATCGCACAAACCGATCGTGTGTACAGGGCTTTCAGCCTTGTTTACATAGGTACTGTGTACACCCATGCAAGGACAAAGTTTGGCTGCATGGGAATGCACGGGTGTTCTGTACATCTTCACTAAGGCAGTCCCATTCATGTCAATTGGGAGGAAGTGCCTACATTGAAACAGCTTTTGCTCCCAAATTGACAGCTGTGTTGATGCCGATGCTCGGCCCCAAATGCTCATTATTTGTGTTCAGGTCCTAGCACAGTGATGGGGAACTTTGGCACCCCAGATGTTTTGGAACTACGTTTCCCATGATGCTCGTGCACTCTGCAGTGTAGTTTGAGCATCATGAAAAATGTAGTTCTGAAACATTTGGGGTGCCAAAGTTAGTCATCACTGGCCTAACACATGCATGGTTGTCAAATTGGGAGCAGCGACTGTGTCCGTACAGCTGCCATGTCCAAATTGATGTGAATACTAGGACTGCCTGCAGAGGGAGCTCAATGGGACACGGCAGGCTTCACAGCACTGCCTGTACCTTAAGTAATTCTAAAATGCCAGCACAGTGTGGAGTAAACTCCTCAAGAGAGTGGTATTCGTCCCCCGTTATAAATAGGTCACAATTGGCCCGATTTAAACAATCAGCGGCGCAGAGTGAGACAGAAAAATGATGTGCAAAACGGTTACTAAAAAAGTTGAAAATTGCGATATATTATCTATTATTCCTCCGTTGCTATCGTTTATAAGAAATCTTGCACAACTTACTGCTTGGCTCTTATTCTATCCGCCCAAAATATGTACAATATTAGTGTTCTAGGGCAAAATTGTGATAAGTGACAGGTATCCGGTTCCCGCTCCCGGGAATCTGTGCCGCGACCCATGGCGTCACCAATGGGCTCCCTCCTACCCCTGTCGCTGGGCCAGTAGAAGAGTGAAGCGGAGCCTCGGGCATGCGCAGTAGGGTTCCCGGCGTGAAGCCGTAAGGCTATACTGCTGGGTTCTCCTACTTGCAGTGGCAGCGGGAGCACCAGAGGTGCTGACATCGCTGGACTCCAGGAAAAGTATTATTAAAGGCCAGCAGCTGCAGTATGTGTAGCTGCTGGCTTTAATTTTTTTTAAAGAACAGTATAAAAAATAAATAAGAATAAAAATAATAATTTAAAGCGCCCTGTCCCGCCAAGCTAGTGTACAGAAGCGAACGCATATGTAAGTGGTGCCCGCATATGAAAACTGTGTTTAAACCACACGTGAGGTAATGCCGCGATCGTTAGAAATTGGTAACTTGTAGACGTTTTTAAATGACGCCTATGGAGGTTTTTAAGGGTAAAATTTTGTCGCCATTCCACAAGTGGGTGCAATTTTGGAGCGTGCAATGTTAAGTATCAATTTACATTATCTTTCACTATAATATATATATATATATATATAAAATATATATAATTTTATAGGGTTTCCCATTAAAGAATATGGCTAGGACTCAGGAATTAGAAAAGGGACCTCCCCCAAAGGTCACAGGGCGTGGCTGACCCACCCCCACCAAAGTGTACCGCCTACCCCAACTAAGTCGGGGAAATTGGGTTATCTACTTTTTATTTATTTTTTTTCTCCAAAAAATTGCGCTTGTAAGACCGCTGCGCAAATACGGTGGGACGTAAAGTATTGCAACGACCTCCATTTTATTCTTTAGGATGTCTGAAAATAAATATTTTACATAATATATGTGAGGGTTCTAAGTAATTTTTTAGTAAAAAAATAATGATTTTAACTTGTAAACGCCAAGTCTGGAAAAAAATAGGCCCAGTCTTTAAGTAGCTAAACACTTTTTCTTTTTGTTGTTTGTTTCTGTAGCACTGGTGATCTAAGTGAAGCTCAGCCAACCTTCACACACATGTGCATTGCTCGACTCCACAGAGCCGGGCTAGTAAGTTACCTTTTTCGTACATGTTCTTTACCTGTAACATCCTCTGTTGTGTAGACATCAAAAAAGGCTGTTGCTGGGTGCTGGCACCTTGCGTATGGTCTCATCAGACACAGATCTGTCCCTCAAGAGACACTCTAGTATTTTGTCCTTCACTCCTCTCCTGACGGCTACATAAAAGGTTCTGTGGAAGGGCTGGGCCAGCCAGACAGTAAGGCCCCTTTCAGATGGGGCTGACTCTGATTAGATCAGTAGGGGATCTATCCGTTGATCTGAGCAGAGTGGGTGGGTGAAGGGTCCTTGTCTGTTCAGTTTATGCATTGTGAGCATGGACCAAGCCTGCTAAGCTCTGCTGTATGTGTACACCCGAATGCCCTCCGATCCATCTCCTTTTATCTAGGTCAAGTGTCTCCAAACTGCTGCCCTTTGCTTGCCTTTATCCGGCCCTTGGGGCACTATTCCACCAATTGACACCAACAATGGGGAATCATTCTTGTTGCTGAAACCACCAATGGGGCATTACCACTATTCATGCAACTGACACCCTCAAAAGGGTACAATTCCTTGTATTTACACCAACAATGGGGCACAAGTGTTCACACTGACACCAAAGATATGGTATTGTTTACTCCCACTGCAGATTTTCTACTCTAAATGGCTCTAGCCTGGCACTCCTAAAGTCTAAAGAACAATAATCTGGCCCTTTCTTTAGAAAGTTTGGAGACCCCTGATCTAGGTGGATTGGATTACCTTCTGTTTGTATTTTAAGTGGACCGGATAGGATTGGAGGTAACAAGACTTGTCCGTTTACACCTGCCAGTCCATAAGGGTCAATGGATCAGGCCTGCTAAAAAAACTGACTGGGAGACCTGATTGGACCCTTCATATGAAAGGGGCCTAATTGGATACTATCAAAAGAGTAAAAGGCTATGGACAAGTTCTAGATTGTCAATTCCCTAGCAAATTTAGAGGCACGTTGCAAGTCAATAAAGAATGAAAAAGAAAAATTCTGCAGGTAAGCATTGCAGATACTTGATTGTTCTGTACTTTTTTCCTGCTCTGTGTTCTTTTTTTTTCTTTTCTTTTCCCTACCCTGTTAGACTTCCCACTAGGGGTCGACCGATTATCTGGGGCCGATATTCACATTTTTCAAAGTATCGTATCGGCCAGGAACGTACCTATAGTTTGTGTGTGTGTTGTTGGTTTTTTTTTTTTTATAATGCTTTCTAGTGCAGAGGAGGGGTTTGGGGTCTTATAGACCACAGATCCCCCCATAAAATAATGCCTATTACTGTCACAAAGATTTTCCATTCCTTGTGATGGCAATAAAAGTGATTAAAAAAAAATTAATTAAAGGACAGTATAAAAATTTTAAATGTACAAAATATCGGCACCTGATACCTGTTATTGGCTTGAAAGGTGGCTGAAAAATCTGGTATTTATCGGCCTGAAAAATATATCGGTCGACCCCCCCCCCCCCCCCCCCCCCCCCCCCCCCCCTACTTTCCACCAAGCCCCAATGTGACAGCACTTGAGTCTGACAATTGGCCGCTCTAGAACTGAGCATTAGGCCCCTTTCAGACTGGGCATGTGAGGTGCGGTGGCGGTATATCGGCGTCATTTTTTGACGCACCTATACCGTTGTATTTTCAGCGATATTCGGCTGCTAGGGGTGCGGTTTTAACCCCCGCTAGCGGCCAAAAAAGGGTTAATACCGTCCGCAATGCGCCTGTGCAGAGGCGCATTGCCGGGAGTATTACCACGGTTTCCCATTGATTTCAATGGGAAGGAGCGGTAAATGCCCTGCTCCAAAGATGCTGCTTGCAGGAGATTTTTTTTATTTTTCCTCCTGCCAGTGCATTACCATTGAGAATGCTGGGGCAGGATTATTTTAGGCGTTATTTATGCACTATTTTTAGCGCTAAAACGCCTCAAATATGTGTAAAAGGGGCCTTATGGCAGGTTTGGTGGGGGGGTGTAAATGTGTGCCCCATAATTGCATCACCAAAAATCCCATATAAGAAAATAGGTCAAATCGGAGCCTCCTAGACTATAACAAGATGGACAATCCAGTTCTAGTATTTGTTTGCTCTTTTACAGGTGAAACATGTTGTGTCACAGAATTGCGATGGACTTCACCTCCGCAGCGGATTACCTCGAGAAGCCACTTCTGAAGTGCATGGAAACATGTACATTGAGGTAAGAACGTCTTTCGTCTATGGTGGTGGTCTCCAAACTGCGGCCCGGGGTTGGCACCTTGCTTGCCTTTATCTGTCCCTTGGGGCACTTCCTCACACTAATACGGGACACTATTTTGCCGCCTGACACCAAAAATGGGGCATGATTTCTCCCACTGACAACACTAATGGGCCACTATTTATCCTTATGATTCCAACGATGGGGCACTATTCCTCCCCGAATACCAAATGTGGCAATGTTTACTCACACTGATGCCAGGAAAATTTCCACTCCAGCTGGCCGCAGTCTGGCCCTCCTAAAGTCTGAAGGACAATAAAACAGGCCCTTTATTTAGAACGTTTGGAGACCCCCTGATCTGTAGAATATTTTGTGTCCACGTCATTTTTCCTCTATACCTTTCTACCAAATTGAGATGGCTAATAGAGTGGGTAAGCCCTAAAAATGAACTTACCTTAATGGCTCCCTTTTTAGTCTTCTCTTTACCCCCCCCCCCCCCCCCCCCCTATTTTTTTTTTATTTTATCTTTTATTTTTTCAATGCATTGTTGAAAGCATTTTGTTTTACCTGTTCCATTAAAGTAGAACTAAAGGTAAAACTTTTTTTTTTTTTTAGTTTTGGTTTGGATTGAGTTGGGAGGCACTTTGGCTGCATTTACACCTGAGCGTTTTGTCGCCTGAAGTGCGACGCTCAAAAACGCTAGGGGATAAAAATCATTATTCTCTATGGAGATGGTTCACATCTCCACTCTAAAACGCCAAACAAGTCCTGGGCCCTTTTTTTGTCGTGCGAATCGGGCGGCTTGGGCGTTTTACATTGGTGACAATGACCTGTACAAAATTGCAGTAAAAAAACGCCGCAAATCACAACGCTCAGGTGTGAATGCAGCCTTTAGAACGCTTGTGATATATTTTTTTTATTTTTTTTTAAATTGCTGTCTGAGTCCCCGCTAAGTAGATTCTCCCTCTATTTGTCCTGTTTACCATTATCATTGAAAGTAAAAGAAAATCTCAAATTTTGAGTTGTCCCCAGAGAAGTAATAGAGGAGAAATATTCCAGTAACCTGGGCGTCCCCAAGGAATTTCCTTTGCATAGATTTCTTCTCATTTCCTGTTTGGTTATGGGACAGGAAGCGAAGGGAAATCTCTGGAATGAGACACAGATGGCAAAAAAAATCTCAAAGCTCAAAAGGGAGTATAACCCTCCCTTACTCTATCCCAGTGGTTCTCAACCTGGGGGTCGAATGATGATTTGCCAGGGGTCACCAAATCCTGGCCTGTTTCTGAAGACCGCACTGCTCTCCCAGCCTTTTCTCAGCCGCCCAGCTGGGCTGTTCCTGGAGCCCACTCGGCCTCTTTGCAGCCGCCCGTTCAGTTCACGGCATGGCTTAGGGGCAGAGACTAGAAGTCGGGCGAGGAAAGTGAAGTGGGAGGGGCTGAAGGAGACCCTATCTCCTGATTTCAGCATAGGTGTCTCTGCTGCGCGACACCACTGTAGTACGGGTTCCACACTACGAAAATAATTTTACTGTTGGAGGTCCCCACAATTTGTGAAATGTTATCAAGGAGTCGCAACACTAGAAAGGTTGTGAACCGCTGCTCTATCCAGTATGAGGGAAAAAAGTTTTGCCTGTAGTTCTACTTCAATGCTTGTTCTGGGTCACAGATTCAGTATGCTGAAGCAGTCGGCATGACAGCCAGGAAACTATACATTTCTTCTTTTTTTTTTTTCTTTGAAAAAAAATGCGTTTAGCAATGACATCCCTTGTATTTTTCTCAGTGCAAGTTTTCTGATTTAGACCCCTTTCACACTGAGGAGTTTTTCAAGCGGTAAAAGGCTAAAAATAGCGCTGCTATACCGCCTGAAAACTCCTTCACTGCCTACTCAATGTGAAAGCCCGAGGGCTTTCACACTGAGGCGATGCGCTGGCGGGAGAGAAAAAAATCTCCTGTCAGCAGCATCTTTGGAGCGGTGAGAGGAGGGGCTTGTATACCGCTCCTTCCAATTTAAAACAATGGGAAACCACGGCAATGCGCCTCTGCAGGGGGGCCTCGCGGGCGGTATTAACCCTTTATCGGCCATTGGGCAGGGGTTAATACCGCACCGCTAGCGGACGATTCCCGCGGCAATTCCGGTGGTATAGTGCCGTTATTTTTAGCGGCGCTATACCGCCACCACGGCTCCTGCCCCAGTGTGAAAAGTAGGGATGTCCCGATACCACTTTTTTTAGGATCAAGTACAAGTACCGATACTTTTTTTCATGTACTCCCCGATACCGAATACCGACTTTTTTTTTTTTTAAATGTGTCCCCAAATGCAGCCATGTCCCCCCCCCCCCCCACATATGCAGCCATGTCCCCCCCCCCACATATGCAGCCATGTCCCCCCTCTATCCTGGAAATGAGGCAGACCCCAACTGACTTACTGCAGCCTTTAATGCACATTTTGAGAAGCTGACAGTGTGCAGGAAAATCAGAGTTGGCTATTTCTGAACAGGAGCCTGTACAATAGTGCAAGACCAAGAGGAAGGCTGAAAATCGGCTTTAACCGTTTTCTTTTTTTTCTTTTTAGGTTTGTACTTTGTGTTCCCTGCACAGAGAGTATGTGAGGTTGTTTGATGTGACGGAACGCACTGCTCTTCACAAACACAACACTGGACGTAATTGTCACAAGTGCGGCGGAGAACTAAGAGACTCTATTGTACACTTTGGGGAGCGCGGGAAGCTGGCACAGCCTCTGAACTGGGCTGGGGCCGTGAAAGCCGCAGAAAAGGCCGATGTCATCCTGTGCCTGGGATCCAGCCTAAAGGTAGTCTGATCACTCCTCTTCTTGTGTGAAGATAATTTCTAATTGTATTTGTTTTGTTTTTAGAGTGCTGACTGTGTTCTAAGCCAAAAGGATTTATGGTGACCTCAAAATAAGCTTAAAATGCCGCTTGAAACCAGGGACTTTACTCCTCTGACCCTATGGAATGAAGGGGTGTCGGTGTGCTCCTCCGATGCAGTAAGTGAAAACGCCACTCTCCCGACCAGCCAGTGTGACATAAAGGTAATGAATGGCTTCAGCCTACAAGTCTGCCAAGAAGCCATTCCCACCGACATGTTTCACCCCGCTAAGCCATGACTGTCCCAGTGGGTGGGGCGAAACACATTGGTGTGGTTTCTTGGCAGAGACATGTAGGGTGAAGTCGTTCCTTACATTTATGTTATGCTGGCTGGCGGAGTGTGGTATTTTTTTCTTTCACTTACTCCAAAACTTTTTTTATTTTGGAGAGCTTTGGAAATGTTGACCTCTTCCTGCCCACGCTATAGCCGCAAGATGGCTACAGTGCAGGCTCACATTGCTGGTAGGGCGTCTATGGACATCTTCCTGTGATGACGCTTTCCATGCGCCCCCTGCGGTGCGCATCATCAGGGATCTGTGATACAGAAACCTCATCAACATCGAACATACAGTGGATCTTTTCTGCATACAAGATCCCATTGGCATCAATGGTATAAACATATGAAATGTGGCTCAAGCATTGGGCTTCGAGGGCTGGGAAGTCTCCGTATCCTGCACAGGTTTTTTGCCCCCAGTGGTGCGAAAATGCAGCTCGTTCTGAAGGACGTCATATGACCCTCAGTCAGAACAGGAGAGCCACCTCCTGGCCATCATTTTGCTATAACCCGAGCTGGATGTGGTTGGAGAGGATTTTCATCCTATGTTCACCGTTTTGTTTTCTTTCTTATTTTTAAACCTCTACCTACCTGTTGTTGAGTTCTGCTACGTTTAGATACCCGCCCACCCAGAAGATCCAGCACTGTCCAGCGGAGAGACTCCTCTCTTCTGGCTGTGCGGCCATGTTTCCCTGTGATGTCATCGCTAGGCTGCTAGCAGTTTCCGGTTCAATCGGCAAACCCGCCCCCCTCCTCCTTTCATTTTCATCAATGAAAAGCTATGCCTTCTTGAATATGGGATGTGCATATCCAGTTAGGCAAAGGAAGGAGAGTGCATGCCGTTCACCTAGGCAAATGACGTGCAAGGAAGTTAGAGTGGACTTAAAGCGGAGCTCCACCCTCCACCTCCGCGAATCGGAAGCCTCCCCTCTCCGATGTCACATTTGACACCTTTAAGGGGGGTGCAGATACCTGTCTAAAGACAGGTATTTGCACCCACTTCCGGCTGCCAGAACACAGCGGGAGCCAGTTGGCACAGCGACTCGCGCATGCGCCGTAGGGAACCGAGCAGTGAAGCCGGAGTGCTTCACTTCCTGGTACCCTCACCGAGGATGGCGGGGGGCAGCGATCGCTCGCCGTCTGCTGCGGGCGGCGCTGGACTCCAGTACAGGTAAGTGTGCCGATATTAAAAGTCAGTAGCTGCAGGCTTTTTATTTATTTATTTTATTTTCAGCGGTCATCCGCTTTAGTAAAAATAAACGGCCCTATTGCTATAGAGGACGGGAGAAGGGGCGGAGAGGAGGGATGAAGATCCACTTTAAAATTAGGAGGCACATCTACATCATAGTTTATATTTATTATATACAGTAAAACCTTGGTTTGTGAGCATAATTAGTTCCAGAAACATGCTTGTAATCAAAAGCACTTGTATATCAAAGCATTTTTTTATTTTATTACAGGGTATAAAAGAGAAGAGAGGCACCTCTAAGTGTAGCAATAAGTTGCTAAATATTGTACCTTCATTAAATGTAACCATATTTCTACACTTGGAGGCTCCTCTCTCTCCTTTTTTTTTTTTATACTCAGTTGTAACGTGACGCTACTCTTATATCAAGACATCACTTGTATATCAAGGCAAAATTTATTAAAACATGTTGCTTGTTTTGCAAAACGCTCTCAAACCAAGGTTTTACTGTACATTGAACACATTCTATCCGTTTAGGGTAGCCAATTCTTACTTGCACCAGTTATCGCAAAACTTACAGTCCACCCAAGCTGGCTAATAATCACTTTGCATTTTCAAATTCTGACACCCGCATTGTAAAGTGTTAGGAGTCTATGCTCCCTCTGTTATCATTCCTGCTTTAGGATCTACAAATCTCCGATCTTACAATTGCGTAGCCAGGGTTTCCTTCCCAGCATCCCTGTAGGGCGATTAACAATGGTTACTTTTGTATCCAGTCTAAGTATATCACGTAAGACTGTTTTATTCACCCGTCTGGTGATTGATGTTGAGCTGCATACTAAGTTACTATTGTTATCTGCCTATGAGCAGTGCTGGGAAGGAAGCCCATGTTCCACAATTCTAACACAAAACACTTGTTGCAATAACTCTGATAAGGGAGGACTGACATTGAGGGAGTGTGGAGTGTTTGTTATTAAACCCTAAAAATAAAAATAAGACGTAATGCTGTTGATCTCAGCACTTAAAGGATAGGTTCACCTTTTCATAGCATATTACATGTTACACCCATAGATTGCATGTAATGTGTAACATGCTCCAGACTTGCCCCCGATCCCCCCACTCCTGTGACATGTGAGCACGTGTGGTTCTCCCCGCACCCGCTGCCGCATTTTAAGAGTTGTGTGGCTCCACCCTCATGGCCACGACATTCATTCACAGCGATCTGTGAATGAAAGAACTAAAGGCACCGTCAGCCATTGTGGCTGACGGCTTGAAGCTCTCAATGGACTTTAGGCCACTGATGAGCACTTTCGTAGTTCATTCACAAGGCCTGCAGCTTGTAAACGGTCAGCCCATATTCAAGGTACAGAATGAAATCTGCAGGGCTTGTCTGCAGGATCCTGGCATCATGGGACAAACATGCAAAAAATGTAAAAGCTTTCTTTTTGAACTTGTTCCCACCCACGCTATAGCCGAAAGACTGCTAGAGCGTGGGCTTACTTTGCTGGGAGGGTGTCAATAGACATCCTCTCGTAATTGCGCTGCACGCGTGCAGTCTTTAGGAAGCAGCTGATCACAGATCGGGGTAAAGGGCCAATCACAGCGGCCCTTTGTGATCAGCCGTGTCCAATGATGGCTGATCATGATGTAAACCCAAGCCAATTAATAACATTCCTTTCCTCTGTGCTGACAGTGTGAGAGGAGAGTGCTAATAACTGGCTTGTGTTAAAGCAGTGTTTCTCAATTCCAGTCCTCACGCCCCCCCCAACAGGTCATGTTTTCAGGATTTCCCTCAGATGAAAAGGCGGTGGGAATTACTAAGGCAGTGAAAACTGATCAAATCACCTGTGCAAAATAATGGAAAACCTGACCTGTTGGGGGGGCGTGAGGACTGGAATTGAGAAACACTGTGTTAAAGGAACATCTACACTGATAATCTGGCCACTGATTATCGCTGCAGTCCCAACAGTGCCCACCAGAGCTGCCGATCGGTGCTTATCAATGAAAGGGAAAAATTACCGGTTTGTAAGATGTTATAACAAACTATGAAAAAGTTTTTTATTTTTTGTTTAGCAAAAAATAAAAACCCCAGTGGTTTAATATAAGAGGAAAGCACTATTTGCGTGTAAAATTTTTTTTTGTAATATGGGTACAGTGTAGCATGACTACACGATTGTCATTCAACCTGTGACAGCACTTTAAGCTGAAAAATTGGCCTGTGCCTTCCTGTCCAGTCCATTTTTTTCAGCACTGTTGCACTTTGAATGAGAATTACCGTATTTATTGGGTATTGCGCGCTCCGGCTTATAGCCCCGAAATTCCTGTAAAAATAAAAACATTTTTATAACATTTTATTACTTACAGTTTTGGTGTCTTGTCCGGCGTCCATCGTCTGGTCAGGCGTCCGTCTGCGGCCTCGGTGGTGCCCTCTCGGCTTCTCCCGCGCTGTCCGAGTCGAATCCCTGCTTCCAGCGCTCAGTTTGAAGCCTCCGCCAACATATACCGAGCGCTGTACACTCGGGCACGCTCTGCTTCTCACGCATAAACGTCAGAGCGTGAGCCTGGCCGAATGTACCCAAGTGTACTGCGCTCGGTATATGTCAGCGGAGGCTTCAAACTGAGCACGGGTATCGGCGTATATCACGCACCCACGATTTTCCCCTTATTTTAAGGGGAAAGAAGTGCGCGGTATACGCCGATAAAAACGGTACATATAATTTTTTTTAGCATTGACAGTGCCTGTTGGGGCACACTTTTTGTGCTGGCCCAATGGCGCAAAAAGTCTAAGAAAAAGTTGGCATTGACCATGTAGTATATTATTTTATTTAAAAAAATAATAATTATTTCATCATTATTGAATAACTACTATTTTCAGGTGCTAAAGAAGTACCATTGTTTGTGGGGAATGAATAGACCTGCAAGTCGACGTCCAAAGCTGTACATTGTAAATTTACAGGTAATTTTTTATTTATTTTTTGTTCATAAAGTGATTCTAAACCCACAACAGTAAAGTCTGTGTGTGTATATGCAGTAAAGCATGTTTGTTATACTCACTGTGGAGCCTAAGGGGTTATTCCTCTGCATTGTGTAAAAAGGTTGTTTCCCATTGTCCCTAGTTCATCTCCTTATAGAACAGAGGCTAGGGGGACAAGCTGCACATGCTCAGTTTGGTGTGTGTGTGTGTGTTTTTTTTCTCTTGGGAGGGAGCATGTGATTAGCACTGTCAGGGGTCCTGCATCTTCATAGGACAATAAGGGGAGAATGAAAACTCCTCCTACAAGCTCACTGATAGAAGTCACAGGACTGCTATATACTGCTGATGAGAAAAGGGATTTAGCAGTTTACATTTGTTAGCTAGAATCAGATTTACTGTAGGCAATGAAGACTATTTCCTTTTTCTAAAATGTGAAAACATACTGACCCCTGTATATTCTAAACCACAATGTGTTTCTGTGCAGTGGACACCCAAGGATGCTCTGGCTACGCTAAAGATCCATGGCAAGTGTGATGATGTCATGAGGCTTCTGATGGACGAACTGAAGCTGGATGTCCCAGAGTATGACAGGTGAGTACATGTGGTTTACCATCATTGTTGGCTTCATCTTTTCTATATACACTTTGTGTGTGTGTGTGTGTGTGTTTTTTTTTTTATTTTTTTATTATTATATATAAAAAAATATAATTGTTTCTAAAAAAAAATTTTTTAGAAGCAATACACGTTAAACCCCTGTGTCTCATTAAAACATAAATTTACTAAAACTGGTGCAGCTTCCAGGTTTTTTTCGTCAAAGCTTAATTAAGCAAGCTGAAGTTAGAAGCTGATTGGCTACCATGCACAGCGGCGCCAGATTTTTGCATTTTTCACTTTTTAGCAAGGGCCCTTTCACACGTATGGATCCCGTGAGGATCCGTACCTTTAACATCTGCTTGCTCGGCAGGGATCGCTCCGTTGATCCCCACTGAGCCGGCAGATGACAGGGCGGGCGGTCCCTGCACAATGTGCAGGGACCGCCCTGTGAGGTGTTCGCTCTAATCTATGGGGGGATCAGATGGAACACGGCCCGCCTGTCCATGTTCATCCTCTCTGGAGACGGATGGAGAAATAAGATTTTCCTCTGTCTGCAGAAACAGAGCATAGCGGACACCGATGAGATCGGATGTACATCTGCAATCCCATAGGGATACATGTATGTCCTTGGGGCTCTTCCACACTTGGTGGATCAGTGATCAGGGATCCGCCCCCCCCCCCCCGAACCTCTGCTTGCTCAGCGGGGATCGCTCCGCGGGGGCTGAGCTGGCGGATGACAGGGCGGTCCCCGCACACTGTGCTACACACTTTCCCCTATGGGGGGATCGGATGATCCACCAGATGGATGGAAAAGTAGGTTTTTCCTCCGTCGCACTTTGGCGGGTCGGATGTCAGCGAGCATGTCATCCACTGACATCCGCGGCTCCATAGAGGAGCGCCCGTTCAGGTCCGCCTAAAAAAACTGGCAGGCGGACCAGAACGAGCCGCCCGTGTGAAAAGAGCCCTAATTTCATTCCAAAATGGATGGATGAAAAACGGACATACCGTCCGCTGGTGTGAAAGGGGCCTAAACCAGCCCCACAGAGTATTCAAGATGTAACGGCTACAGCTTATTGAATAAAGCAGCGTGTATTCCAAGTACAGCAAATACATGATTATGGACACGACACGAGATTGCAATGCTTTATAACCACTTCGGCTCCGGAAGGTTTTACCCCTCATAATCAGGCCATTTTTTTTAATACATTTTTTATTTCTGGCACTGCGCTCATTTAACTGAGAATTGCGTGGTCATGCAATGTATCCAAACATTTTTTTTTTTTATATATTTTCACACAAATACAGCTTTCTTTGGTGGTATCCTGATCACACACACACAACTATAAGGCAGGGGAGTTGTGTCACTCCAGGTAACCTTTGAGGTCTCTACTGCTGTAAAGCAAGCCGGGTGCCAGCCTTGGTCCAAAGAATGTAGAATGGGAAGAAGAGCGTGGCGGCACTTCCAGGCATAAAAAGTTACTTTTTTATTTTGTAAATCCAATAAAAACGAGGAGACGCGTTTTCACACACCTGGTAGTTGTGTAAAACGCGTCTGCTGAATATTTTGAGCTAGCTGTGGTATCCTTGTTTTTAATGGCTTTACAATAAAGTAACTTTTTATGCCTGGAAATGCCGCCACCTTCTTCCGATTCCGTCAACTACAGGAATAATTTGAATTACCCTCTAAGTTGCTGTTCCACTGTTATCAAGCATGCAATCCAAATACAATTCAGGACTTTTAATGGCCCAACGCTTATCACCCCCTTTTGAACAACATATGAGAAGACCAGATACCACCAAGTTATTCTCTGCTTACTATTCAACCCTCACTAACACTAAGGCCAGTTATCCGTGGCCTTTGCCTGTCCTTCAGACTACCCACCAAGACTGGTCAGCGTTTGAAGGTACTTACAAAGGCTTAGTGATTTCCTTCAGGGGCAGAGTGATACTACTGAAATGGGATTCCACATCCAATTCACAATATTGTGAACCCGGCCTTAAAGTGACGCAGGAAAAAAACAGTTTTTTGGTAATTGGAAAGTCAGATAATTTCTGAATAATAGTATGTACGTGACCCCCAAAATGACCTTCCTCCCCCATTTTTTTTTTTTCTCATTTCCAGATCTCTAGATCCAATATTTTCTATAGCCATTCCACTGTGTCCAGGAGAAGAAAACAGCCATTCTCGCAAGCCCATCAAGGCAGCAGAGATCCAGAAGCTTCCAGAACAGACAAAACAAAGCTGTGAGCAGCCCGTCAGCGGGGGCTGGTTCGGTAAAGGCTGCACCAAAGGAAGAAAAACAAAGAGATAATTTTATAGCTCTGTTTTTATAGTTTTTATTTACATTGCCTCTAACTTGCCCTTTTATCTGCAAAAAGAAATCCTGTGGTGCTGATCATGAAAAAAAATGGAGCAAAAGTAGAGTTGTTTCCCACTGTAAACAGTTATGCTGGTTATCTAAACCCCCAAAACACGAAGGTTGATATATTGCAGCGTACCAGATGTAGTGGTACTTTAATTTTTTCAGTCTAAAGCAGTGATGGAGAACCTTGGCACCCCAGATGTTTTGGAACTACATTTCCCATGATTCTCACCTACACTGCAGAGTGCATGAGTATCATGGGAAATGTAGTTGCAAAACATCTGGGGTGCCAAGGTTCACCATCCCTGGTGTAAAGCCTTGTACACACGATCGGATTTTCCGACGGGAATTGTGTGATGACAGGCTATTGTCGGATAATTTGACCATTTGTATGCTCCATCGGAAAATTGTCGGATTTTAGGCCAACAAATGTTGGATAGCATGCTTTAAAATGTTCCGCCAACAAATGCGTGATGTCGGATTATCCGATTGTGTGTACACAAGTCCTTCAGACAAAAATCCAAAGTACAAACACGCATGCTCAGAAGCAATGCTAACATAACGCAACATTAGCAGAAGTTGCCCAAAGGGTGGCGCTAAAGAGCTGAAAAAACACAGTTTTGTGTGTGTTTGCTGACAATTCTTTGCCGTTTTGTATGCAGTGCAAGTTCACGGCCAACGCCCTTTGGACAAAAGTCCTACGCTTTGTCCGCAGAAAATCCGATGGTGTGTATGAGGCTTTCGATTATTTTTAGTACGTATAGAAGATACCTGTTGATCTTGCAGAATTACAGGTCCCTGTCACATCCTGGGATCCTAAAAGGAAGTACAAACAATCTCATCTTTATTGTGTAATGTACTAGTTCTGTCAATCTACATGAACAATGTTTCAAGTCCAGCCTGGTTGACAACCATGGCACCTTCCATAGATACGTTGAATTAAGTGTAGACACAACAGTGTTGATTTACTAAAACTGGAGAGTGGAAAATCTGGTGCAACTCTGCAAAGGAACGAATCGGCTTCCAGATTTCATTGCCCCTTTCACACTGAGGAGTTTTTCAGGCGTTGCAGCGATAAAAATACCGATGCTTTACCGCCTAAAAAACTCCTGCCCAGCCTTCTCAATGTGAAAGCCCGAGGGTAGGAGAAAAAAAAATCTCCTGAAGGCAGCATCTTTGGAGCGGTGAGAGGAGAGGTATGTATACTGCTCCTTCCCATTTAAAACAATGGGAAACGGCGGTAATACCGCCCGCAATGCGCCTCTGCAGAGGCGCATTGTGGGCGGTATTAACCCTTTATCGGCCGCTAGCGGGGGTTAATACCGCACAGCTAGTGGGCGAATCCTGCGGCAATTCCGACGGTATAGCGCCGCTATGCTGCCACCGCGCCTCCCGCCCAATTATTGAAGAAGTTGGAAGCTGATTGGCTACCATGCCCAGCTGCACCAGATTTTGCTTTCTTTAGTTTTAGTAAAGCTTTACCAAAGGGACAGGAAATGTGTTACTGGCAAGATCAAAGCTGAAAATTGCAATAAGAACTAATGCAGCCACTACATTTAAGTACTGGTAAGCTGCAATTTATTACATTTTGATTTTTGGGTTGTGACCATGCTTTAAATCAGACCTTACAGCTCCATACAAGATCTACTTAAAGGTGCCTCCCCTCCTTTTTCTTAAATTCTGAATGACAGTTTAAAAAAACAACTCCTGTAGGAAGTCAAATATTATACATACGTTTTTTTCCCCAGCTTCTGTAATGCAGGTAGTGATATCGGCAACCTGATGACAAGATCCTAAGGCAGGGATGGCGAACCTTGGTACCCCAGATGTTTTGTAACTACATTTCCTATGGTGTTCATGCACTCTGAAATGTAGCTAAGCATCATGGGAAATGTAGTTCCAAAACATCTGGGGTGATAAGGTTCTCCATCACTATGCTGAGTACTCCAAATCTCAGTGCAGGAGAATCTTCTCACTGAGGATTGGTCTACTCCCCATTCTGTAGGATCTCAATGGAAAGAGGATGGCCTTACTTATTTGCTGTGGATGGAAGCCAGTGAAAGGTGAGTATATATTTGCCTTTTTTTTTGTTTTGTTTATATAGCTGTACTCCATATAAAGCAGGGCTGTCTTAATGAGAGGGCACATATGGGCACTCCCCAGGGGCCCCAGTTGCATGGGGGGGCCCCTGCACTTTCTCCAAAGCAGCTGGTCCTTGAGCCCACTCTGCCCTGAAATTGGGGGCCCTATGATGGCACTGAGAGTGATAGATGCACAGGGGAGGCAGTCTTACCTACTTGATGTCTGTTTACCTGCACTGTCATCATTGTAGGGGCCCCAGATCATTACTTAGCCCAGGGGCCCATGATGCTGTTAAGACGGCCCTTATACAAAGTAGAACTTTTGAAATCTTCCCAACTTCTTTAAAGAAATTTTGCACTTCCATGGCTCATTTATGGATATAAAATCTAGATTATTTCCAATGACGTCATCGCAGGACTCCCCTTCCAGATCTCCACAGCAGTGGAGAGGGGTGAGCAGGGCCAGGGCCTATGGGGGTTATTTACAAAAGGCAAATCCACTTTCCCCTGTCATCGCTGTAGTCCAGTTATTGTTTTCCAATCTTTTGCACCTCCAGCGTGTTTGAAAGTTTCCTCCCCAAACCAAAACTCACGAGTAATTGCAGAGTTTTGTTGTGGCAATATTGGATAGATACTCTGCTGCCCCTGCTGGAGGGTGCAGGATCTGTACCTTGGTGCATATTCTTGGACTTGGAAGTTGACAGCTCCATCTGAGGCAGCAGAGTAGTGATCTGGCGGTAATGAAAGCCGGCCTTTCTCTGGAGATGTCTTGTACAAAGATTAATTGTAGTGTGAAGGGTAAGGAAGAGTTGTAAAGAGCTGGAGTGTGTGAAGAGAGTCAGCCTTTGTTTTCTGTCTGATCGAAATTCTACGAAGTTGTACGCGTCTTATGATGCGGCACAATGTTTTAGGACAGCACGGTAGTAAACCTGCCTTTCTGTCCACTGTCAACAAGAGAGATGTGAATGTGAGTGACAGAGGAAGGGAGTTTTACAGGCAGCACTAGGCTGCAAGCCACTTTGTATAGCCCACCAGCTTGTATTTAGCTATCGCTGTCCATGCAGAATGTCACTGGGGGGGGGGGGGGGGTTGTTGGGCTAGTGCTGTGACCAGTCGCTGTTCATAGGAACGAGCTGATCACCGCTATGTGCTTTTTTTTTTTTTTTTTTTTTTTTTTTTTTTTTTTTAAATCGTGAGTTCAGTTTTAAACTTTTATTAAGCATTTTGGCAAGGGGGTGGAGGCATAGTTGAAAACTGGACCATGGGGGTTATTTACAAAAGGCAAATCCACTTTGCACTAGCAATTGCACTTGTGGGTGCAGTCGCTGTAAATCTGAGGGGTAGATCTGAAATGAGGGGAAGCTCTGCTGATTTTATTATCCAATCATATCTACAGCTTGCTGATCAGATCCAATGTTCCGTGAGCTGTAGATCTGAGTTTTATTTTCATGGGCTTCCTGAGATCTCAAACTTTTTCCCAAGGAAGACATTGGGGGTTATTTACGAAAGGCAAATCCACTTTGCACTGCAAGTACACTTGAAAGTTCAATCGCTGTAGATCTGAGGGGAAGCTCTGCTGATTTTATCATTCAATCATGTGCAAGCTAAAATGCTGTCCCTCTCAGATCTACAGTGACTGCACTTCCAAGTGCACTTTCAGTGCAATTTCAGGTGACCTTTGCACTTGTAGTGCAAATTGGATTTGCATTTAGTAAATCACCCCCCATGTCTTTATAGGGGAAAGGTCCACTTTAAATAAGTGTACATTATTACTGACTTAACAGATTTCCACTCTTTCCCTTCATAGATGTGTACTTGTCAGACCTCTCTGCCTCATTCACCGCCAAAAGTCCTCTGTCTCTGGCCGCACTTGCGCAAGTGAAGCCCCCATAGACTTCCAGGGGCTGCCTCTGGTTTCTGGTCGGGAGATCAGCCCCAGTGACTCCTATAGGGGCGAGGATTTGAGGCACTTGATGTCAACAAATGCAGGAGGCTGCATTGGATATCAGTAAGAATGATTTTGCAAAGGAGAAGCATGAGGATCTGTTGGGTCAGTGGATGTTGGCGAAAAAGAATAAAGTGCTCTTTGTCTAAAAGTGGTCTTATTCTTTAACCCTCTTCCTGTACAGCCACAGTGTCCTGTGTACATGGTCTGTACACACAGAGGGGTGGGAGGAATCGGCCAATCATGTGATAACTGTAATTGGAGTAGTCACAAGATCGGAAGCTGGGGAGGCCATTAGTAGGGACTGAGAGTTGTCTTGGACAACTTGGTTCCTGTGGTGGGAGTGCAAAGTGAGCTGTGTGGGTATTGAAGAGGATGGGCTTTGCTGCTGTACCTATGTCTTATATGGGTGGCAAGCGGTAAAGGACCTGAGGTTAAAAGGCTTTGGGCAGCAAATGCATCCGTTTTTAAAACTGACTGTACAATCTTATTTAAAGGGTAAAAAAAAATTTTTTTCCCCCTAAACACCTTCCTTTACCTTAGTGCAGTCCTCCTTCACTTACCTCATCCTTCCATTTTGCTTTTAAATGTCCTTATTTCTTCTGAGAAATCCTAATTTCCTGTTCTGTCTGTAACTCCACACAGTAATGCAAGGCTTTCTCCCTGGTGTGGAGAAAACCTCCTGAGGGGGCGAGCAGGGGAGTCAGGACAACCACTAACACACAGCTCCTTTATCTGCAAAGTAGAGAGCGTTCTGACTCTCCTGCTCGCCCCCTCAAGAGGCTTTCTCTACACCAGGGAGAAAGCCTTGCATTACTGTGTGGAGTTAGACAGGAGAACAGGAGGTAACTCCACACAGTAACGCAAGGCTTTCTCCCTGGTGTGGAGAAAGCCTCTTGAGGGGGCGAGCAGGAGAGTCAGGACGCTCTCAACTTTGCAGATAGAGAAAGGAGCTGTGTGTTAGTGGGCGTCCTGACTCTTCTGCTCGCCCCCTCAGGAGGCTTTCTCCACACCAGGGAGAAAGCCTTGCATTACTGTGTGGAGTTACAGACAGAAGAACAGGAAGTGAGGATTTCTCAGAAGAAATAAGGACATTTAAAAGCAAAATGGAAGGCTGAGGTAAGTGAAGGAGGACTGCACTAAGGTAAAGGAAGCTATTTAGGGGAAAATTGCACTTTTACAACCCTTTAAGGCTCGGTTTATATAGATGCAAATCGAATGCGGTTTGAACTACATCCGATTTGCATAACAAAGTGAATCAGACTGGCTTTCAATAGAGGTGTTCCATATCTATGGGGGGGGCTGGTGCATTTTTTTTATTCTGGTTCGGGTGCGATTTTAGTGTTAAATTTGCACCTGAACCGCTGATTGGAATCCACACCAGACTCTATAAGAGAAGCTGGCTCTGCGTATATGTAAACAAAGCCTTGAGGGTCCTTTCAGACGAGTGTTCTGGCCAGATCCCCTCTCTAATTTTTAGGCACGTCTGAATAGAATCTCTATTATTGTAGGCGGGTCGACGCATTTAAATGGACGTATTCCAGTTTTACATCCGACGATCTGTGAGGTAAAAGCATATAAATAAATACATGCTAGTTTACATCCGCCCACCCATAGGCCCAATATGGCCCCCTTAAAATATGCAGGAAATGGTTATTGCAAGAAGTGACGTCCCCTCTGTTTCACTGCGTTTCCGGATCTGTTCAGGAATCGCTTTCTGATGAGAATGAACCCTGCTCTGAATTTTCCAACAGGTGCCGTTAACACTTTCTTAGGCTTCCCCTAGACTTGTATGCACATAGGAGCAGTTCTGATGCCCCATCCGCCCATTGCAATGATCTGATTGGTGGGCAACAACTCTACTTTTGCCCCATGTATTATAAATCGTCAATGTGACTATTTTTGCCGTTTGCACAATGTTTTTCAATTTTTGTGTTTTTAAATTAAATAATAATAAAAAAATGGTTTGAAGTAATCTTGTGTCTAGTGTGTGTGGGCGATTTTATGTTTTGCCCGGAGTAAAGATGGCCGCAGGAGGAGGAAGCGTCTGGTGTTGCCATGGTAGCGCAAGGGCGAGTCACTTCCGGGGGAGCGTCTGGGTCGGCTTCCGCTAGGTTGACACCTCATTAGAGCCCAGGATGATTCGGAACGGACACGGCTACCCCGCCCCGGAGAGCGAGCCTTCCCGGCGGACTATACGGGTGTGGTGCGATGGATGGTGAGCGGCGGCCGAGGGCTGCATTCTGATTGGCTGATGACGCAATGTTCTAATTTAGGGTGTTGGTGGGGGGCAAATCCGATCTGATCTCGGAGTTGCAATGTAACAGAGATCCGGGGTCTGCTATTGGCTGGACGGAGACTGCTGATCGCGTGCAGGACAATCCTCCTCCACCAATGGGGTTATAGGGGGAAAATGTGTGTAGGTAGATTGGGATATATATGATTACTGTGTATGTGTGTGTGTGTGTGTGTGTGTGTATATATATTTATATATTTACACTTTTTTTTTTTTTTTTTTTTTTATAGAGATATACTTTTTTTTTTATATACAGATATACAGATTTTTTTTAAATATATAGTAATATATATTGTGTGTGTATATATATATATATATATATATATATATATATATATATATATATATATATTCTCATTTCTCTGCCACCAATGATCAGATCTCTATAGACTGTGCCACATTAGGGAGATTTATTGCCAATCATTTTTGTTTTCTTGGTAGGCACATTAATTATAAATACACATATATCATCTATATATAATCTATATGAATACACATATATCATCTATATATAATCTATATCAATTTGTGCTAGAACAAAAAAAGGTGGTGGGGACCTGACATTTTTTTATTTCACATTCTATTTGATATTTTTTTGGGGACCTTAAAATTACACTCAGCAGAGGTCTGAGAGCTGATTGGATTTAAGGGACACGTCCCCCTTCACAAAGCACACAGGAACACAGAGCTGAGGCTGTTAATTAGCTGGCGCTCCCTCCCCTGTCACCATTTTTCCTCTTGGTGTCAGGAAAACTTGTCAGAAATGACTCATGCTGATAGCGGAGGAAAGAAGCAGCAGACAGAAATGACACTTGGTGCTCTGGAGTGAGACAAGTACACACAATAGAGGGATATGCTTTGTTCATATTTCAACCATTTTAAGCAAAAACAAATGTTTGTGTTTTATATCATGCGTGGTTTTCTGTTTCTCATACACGCTATATCATAGGACCATAGGACCATGGGGACCGTGGCCCTCCCATAATCTAGGCGTCTGCATTCTGGATGTTGGGGATGGTCACAGGACATGCCGTAATGTGGGGATTAAGACCCTGGCAACGCTCATATTACGCGCTTGAGTTACAGTGCTGTGAATGTCGCAAAGCTGGAACACACCGTTGTGAGAAGTGGTTTATAGTTGTGTATTCTGGGATCTGAGGGGAAACTGATCAATCCACAAGTGGATTACAAATATTGATCCTCGTGCTGAAAAAAAAAAAAAAAAAGAAGCTGCTCCTGTTGTCTTGGGCTCCTGGTCATTTTTTTTTCTAGGTTTGTAGTGCAGGGAGAAAAAGGGAAAGAAAGAATGCTCTGGCTATTGACGAGTGTACCCAAGCTAGCCATACATGTCTAAAATTTTGTCAGATTTTCAAAATTTTAGCTGGGGGTGGCCCTGCCGACACCAACCAGGTGAGCAAACTTTGATTGAGGGATCAAAGGAGCCGGGCAGAAAAAAGTCGGCCAAACCGTGACTGCAGCCAATCGGATTCCATGGGAAATTCTCCCTTCCGGGAATGGATGGTGTTAGTGTTTATTTTTTTTACAATTTTACCCTTTGAATATTTATTAAAATGTTTTTATTAAATATATATATATATATATATATATAATATTTATTAGGGTTGTCCCGATACCGCTTTTTTAGGACTGAGTACAAGTACCGATACTTTTTTTCAAGTACTCGCCGATGCCGATACCGAATACCGATACTTTTATTTTTTTAAATGTCCCCCCACGAATGCAGCCATGTCCCCCCACATATTGCAGCCATGTCTCCCCATAACTAGATGCTGCCGCATAGTTAATACGCGCAGGGAACATTACAGCTTTCATTTGAATAGCTGTAGTGTTCCCCGCCGCGCCGCGTATAGACACTCCCCCTTGCTTGGGATTGGACAGATCACCCGTCTAATCCCGAGCAAGGGGGAGTGTCTATACGCGGCGCGGCGGGGAACACTACAACTATTCAAATGAAAGCTGTAATGTTCTCCGCGCGTATTAACTATGCGGCGGCGGCGTTGTGATGGGGTGGGTGGTGGGGTTGAGTATCGGATCTGGCATCGGGGGCATTTGCGGGAGTACAAGTACTCCCGCAAATGCTCAGGTTCGGTCCAGATGCAGATACTGGTATCGGTACTGGGACAACCCTAATATTTATTATAAAAATATGTTTTAAAATCGGCCATGTTGGGTGGTGGCCTGGGTGAGATATCGGGGGTCTTAACAGACTCCTAACATCTCCCTTTTGAGACAGAGTAAGGGACTTATGACACAGATACCCCCAGTCCATTTCTCTGCAGCCTCAGCTGCACTGAAGATGAATGGAGAGGAGACAGAGGCTCCTCTCCATTCATAAACGGAGACATCGTAAACATGGATTACGATGCTCAGTTATGTGAATGTACAGTGTCAGTGATCACTGACTCTGCATTCAGAAAAGGAAGGAAATGGTAAATTACATATTAACTGGCTCCTTCGACCGGAGGCGCAGGGGGGACATGGTGAGGGGACCGGAGGAGCGGGGACGACATGGCGAGAGGAGCGGAGGAGCGGGGAGGACATGGTGAGGGGACCGGAGGAGAGGACGTGACGGGGGGATCGGAGGAGCGGGCAGGATGTGACGAGGGGATCGGAGGAGCGGGGAGGACGTGGCGAGGGGATCGGAGGAGCGGGGAGGATGTGGCGAGGGGACTGGAGGAGCGGGGAGGACGTGGCGAGGGGACCGGAGGAGCGGGAAGGACGTGGCGAGGGGACCGGAGGAGCGGGGAGGACGTGGCGAGGGGAACAGAGGAGCGGGGAGGACATGGCGAGAGGAGCGGGGAGGACGTGGCGAGAGGAGCGGGGAGGACGTGGCGAGAGGAGCGGGGAGGACGTGGCGAGGGGACCGGAGGAGCGGAGAGGACCGGAGGAGCGGAGAGGACGTGGCGAGGGGACCGGAGGAGCGGAGAGGACGTGGCGAGGGGACCGGAGAGGACGTGGCGAGGGGACCGGAGGAGCGGGGAGGACGTGGCGAGGGGACTGGAGGAGCGGGGAGGACGTGACGAGGGGATCGGAGGAGCGGGGAGGACGTGGCGAGGGGATCGGAGGAGCGGGGAGGACGTGACGAGGGGATCGGAGGAGCGGGGAGGACGTGACGAGGGGATCGGAGGAGCGGGGAGGACGTGGCGAGGGGATCGGAGGAGCGGGGAGGACGTGACGAGGGGATCGGAGGAGCGGGGAGGACGTGGCGAGGGGATCGGAGGAGCGGGGAGGACGTGGCGAGGGGATCGGAGGAGCGGGGAGGACGTGACGAGGGGATCGGAGGAGCGGGGAGGACGTGGCGAGGGGAGCGGGGAGGACGTGGCGAGGGGAGCGGGGAGGACATGGCGAGGGGACCGGAGGAGCGGGGAAGCCATGGCGAGGGTACCGGAGGAGCGGGGAGGACATGATGAGGGACCGGGAGGATATGGGGGAGCAGGGAGTACATGGTGGGGACCGGAGGACACAAGGGACAGTCAGGGGTGATCAGTGCGGCGGCGGTGGGAGTCCTGAGCAGGAAGGGGGTGAAAATGCCCTGTATTAAAGTGGCTAATGAACTACGTAATGGACTGCCCAGGACCTGATGCCCTGGAAAAAGGGTGTCCATTCTTGCCCTCTCAGCTACAAAATATAACATACTGTATACAGGCCCACAGTTTGTGTATTTATTCAAGGACTAAGTTGCTTCTTTGAGTTGCTTGGTTTAGGTCACCAGATGAGATGATAGTATTAGGTGACATTCCTTAATTAGCAAAGTGTCCCTTTGAACCCTGGGCATGGGCCGCCCTGGAAAACACACCACCTCATGAAAGGTTTCCAATTGGTTATTGACTGAACTTGTGGTCGAGCAAGTACGTGTCCGGGGAGCGTGTACTTTGTGCTTCTGCCGTCCTGAGTAGATAAACATTTATTAGCCTGGCTTCATCCAGTAATCACTATGCTGGTACAAGTTTTATGAGTCTGAGGATATTATTATCACTTATCTATATGTAGTCTGAAGATATAAAAATCTATTTTACCTCCGATGCAGATTCTTCTCAGCCAATGAGCGGTGTTTGACTAGCAGATCTGAAAAGTAAAACAACAGAAGAGTCCTATGTATCTTCTCTACTAGCTTTTCAAGGGCTGGCCCGATAGTGTAATGGCATATACCGTATTTATCAGAGTATACCGCGCACCCCAAGCTTAGAAGGGAAGTTTAGGGAAAAACTTACATTTTGGATGCTCGTCGGTTGTCTTGCCCGGCATCCGTCTGCGGCCTTGTGCGGGGTCCGTCCAGCCTTGTGGGTGTCCGTCTGCTGTCTTGCCCAGCGTCCATTGGCAGCCTTGTCCGGCGTCCGTCTGCGGCCTTGCGCGGAGTCCGTCCAGCCTTGTGGGTGTCCGTCTGCTGTCTTGCCCGGCGACCTTGTCCGACGTCAGTCTGCTGTCTTGCCCGGGGTCCATCCGCGGCCTTTTTCGGCGTCCGTCTGCGGCCTTGCACGGGGTCCGTCCAGCCTTGTGGGTGTCTGTCTGCTGTCCTGCCCGGGGTCCATTGGCGGCCTTGTCCGGCGTCCGTCCAGCCTTGTGGGTGTCCGTCTGCTGTCTTGCCCGGCGACCATGTCCGACGTCAGTCTGCGGCCTTGCCCGGGGTCCGTCCAGCCTTGTGGGTGTCCGTCTGCTGTCTTGCCCGGGGTCCATCCGCGGCCTTTTTCGGCGTCCGTCTGCGGCCTTGCGCGGGGTCCGTCCAGCCTTGTGGGTGTCCGTCTTGCCTGGCGTCCATCGGCGGCCTTGCGCGGGGTCCGTCCAGCCTTGTGGGTGTCCGTCTGCTGTCTTGCCTGGCGTCCATCGGCGGCCTTTGCGTGGGGACCATCCAGCCTTGTGGGTGTCCGTCTGCTGTCCTGCCCGGGGTCCATTGGCGGCCTTGTCCGGCGTCCGTCTGTGGCCTTGCACAGGGTCCGTCCAGCCTTGTGGGTGTCCGTCTGCGGCTTCCTTGCCCGGGGGTTGCAGCGTTGTTGTGTGTTTTTGAGTTTGGCGCCGAGCTGTGCAGAGCCTGATTTCCTGTGTGTTCAGCTCCTCTCTGATTCTCTCGCCTGGCTGCGGGCAGAGCCGAGCGTGACCGAGCCTAGCCGAGTGCACAGTACATGTTGGCGGGGATCGGCGTATAACGCGCACCCACTATTTCCCCCAGATTTTAAGTGGGAAAAAAGTGCGCGTCCCCCACTCTCCCTTACATCACAGTGTACCTCCATTATTTTATGCTGCCGCTGGGAAGAAGCTGGATGCATTGCTTGAAAGCAGAAATTAAGGGTCTGGAGGAGGACCAGAGGACGGCTAGAGCTCTCTTGCAGCTGGGCCTTGTGTTTGTCACCTGTGGTCTGAGGCAATGGTCTCCAAACTGTGGCCCTTTCCTTGCCTTTATCCCGCCCTCAGACCTCTTTCACACTGAAGCCACCCATAGTGTCGGCGGTAAAACGTCGCTATTTTACCGTCGGATTTGCGATGCATTTCGGCCGCTAGCAGGGTGCTTTTAACCCCCGCCGGGAATGCTCCGCTACAGCAGTGGTACGGTACCGCTGCTATTGCGCTCCAAAGAATCTGCTGGCAGGACATTTTCTGACACCCTGCCAGCGCACCGCTTCAGCATGAAAGCACTCGAGATTTCACACTGGAGTGTGAGGAGCAGCTGTTAAAGGGCGGATTGCAGGTATTATTTTTAACACTATAGCGACTGCAAAACGCCCTTAGTGTGAAAGGGGTCTAAGTATGACCGTTCACTGGAAACGCCTGAACTTCTTAAAATGATTGTAAACCCTTGAAAAGTGTAAAAAACAAAAAACGAACATACTAGTTTATTATGCATTACTTACCTTAGAATTGAAGCCCCCAAAGCCGTCCTCGTCTCCCCCTCTTTTCCTAAATCGCTTCCTTTTCCTTAGTGCAGTCCTCCTTCACTTACCTCATCCTTCCTTCCATTTTGCTTTAAATGTCCTTATTTCTTCTGAGAAATCCTCACTTCCTGTTCTTCTGTCTGTAACTCCACACAGTAATGCAAGGCTTTCTCCCTGGTGTGGAGTGTCGTGCTCGCCCCCTCCCTTGGACTACAGGAGAGTCAGGACGCTCTCTACGTTGCAGATAGAGAAAGGAGCTGTGTGTTAGTGGGCGTCCTGACTCTCCTGTAGTCCAAGGGAGGGGGCGAGCACGACACTCCACACCAGGGAGAAAGCCTTGCATTACTGTGTGGAGTTACAGACAGAAGAACAGGAAGTGAGGATTTCTCAGAAGAAATAAGGACATTTAAAAGCAAAATGGAAGGATGAGGTAAGTGAAGGAGGACTGCACTAAGGGACAGGAAGATATTTAGGAAACACTTTTTTTTTACCTTTACAACCCTTTAAGCCACCAGGGACAGGACCTGATATAGAAGTTGTAGGGACTGTGTAGGCTGCTCCAGAGTTTGTTGGGAACAGTGGGTGAAATTAAACTACGGAATAAATACAGTGACGGGACTCTCTCTCTCTCTCTCTCTCTCTCTCTCTCTCTCTCTCTCTCTCTCTCTCTCTCTCTCTCTCTCTCTCTCTCTCTCTCTCTCTCTCTCTCTCTCTCTCTCTCTCTCTCTCTCTCTCTCTCTCTCTCTCTCTCTCTCTCTCTGCGCCTAACTAGTGTTAAAGTGGTTGTATAGCCCTTTTTTTTTTTTTTTTTTTACACCTGTAAAGTAAAAGCCATAATGAGCTAGTATGCACCACATACTAGCTCATTATGAAATACTTACCTTAAAACGAGGTGTAGGGAACTTACCTGCTCCACGCCGAGCGAGATGCGCACGGGAGAATAAGAATATCCAATTTAAAAAAAAAATAATAATCATTTTCCCTCAGTTTAAGCTGATATGTATTCTTCTACATATTTTTGTTAAAAAAAATCGCAATAAGCGTTTATTGATTGGTTTGCGCAAAAGTTATAGCGCCTACAAAATAGGGGATAGATTTTTTTTTTTTACTAGTAATGGCGGAGATCTGCGATTTTTTATTTTTTTTTGTCAGGCCTGCGATATTGCGGCGGACATATCGGACATTTTTAACACAATTTTGGGACCATTCACATTTATACAGCGATCAGTGCTATAAAAATGCACTAATTACTGTATAAATGTGACTGGCAGGGAAGGGGTTAACACTAGGGGGTGAGGAAGGGGTTAAATGTATTCCCTGGGTGTGTTCTAACTGTGTGGGGGGGTACTGGGGGAGGTGACCGATGCTGTGTCCCTATGTACAAGGGACACAGATCGGTCTCCTCTCTCCCTGGCAGGACGTGGAGCTCTGTGTTTACGCACAGAGCTCTACGTCCCTGCTGGGACTGCCGATTGCGTGTACCCACGGACATCGCAGCCGCCAGGCACACGCATCGCCTTCCTGGCGATGCGACGGCACAGTGTTTACCCGCTGCACCCGCGGGTTATGCGAACAAAAGCCGTCCAAAGACGTCCACCTGGCACCTCAGGTCGGCGCTGTAGACGTCTTTTGACGATGGCGCCGACCTGAAGTGTTTAATCACGTGTTTGAAAGAAGTTTCCTGCTGCTTCGCTTTCACCTGCTGCAGGTTTTACTGCCTGAAGGACATCATCACACCGATAACCTGCTGGAGGAATGCGGCGAACATTCCGATGAACGGGATGAAGGCATGTACTCATATTTAACCTGTTTGATGTACATTGATAATGATATAGCTTTCCATTACTACTGATTACATTATGCGTCTTATGGACGGGGCATAAAGACAAGGCAAGTTTGGGATGGAGGAACTTGACTGGGCTGCACAGAGTCCTGACCTCAACCCAATAGAACACCTTTTTGGATAAATTAGAGCAAAGATTGCAAGCCAGACTTTCTCATTCATCATCAATGTCTGACCTCACAAATGCTCTTCTGGAAGAATGGTCAAACATTCCCATAGACACCCTCATAAACCTTGTGGACTGCCTTCCCAGAAGAGTTGAAGCTGTTATAGCTGCAAAGGGCAGGGCCAGCTCAATATTGAACCCTACGGACTAAGACTGGGATGCCATTAAAGTTCATGGCCTAGATTCACGTAGGGCGGCGTAAATATGAGCGGGAGTAGCGTATCGTATTTACGCAAATTCAGTATTCTCAAAGCACTTGTGTCCTAAGTTACGGCGCCGTAGCGCGCCTAATTCAAATGTGGAAAAGGTGGGCGTGTTTTATGTAAATGAATCATGACCCCACGCAATTGGCGCTTTTAACGAACGGCGCATGCGCCGTCCGTGGACGTATCCAAGTGGGCATGCGTCAGAATGCCTAAGATACGTCTAATACTGCCTACAACGTGAACGTAACTTACGCACAGCCCTATTCGCGTACAACTTACGCAAACGATGTAAAAAGATACGCTTGTTTCGACGTCCATACCTTGCATGGGCTGTGCCACCTAGAGAGCAGCTTTATCTTTACGCCGGCGTATGTCTTACGTAAACAGCGTAACTAATTGCGATGGGCGCACGTACGTTCGAGAATCGGCGTATCTAGCTCATTTGCATATTCAACGCGGAAATCAACGGAAGCGCCACCTAGCGGCCAGCGTAAATATGCACCCAAGATACAACGGCATAGGAGACTTACGCCGCTCGTATCTTGGCCGAATTTATGTGTAACTGATTCTAAGAATCAGGCGCGCATATACGACGGAGCAGATTCGGACTTACGACGGCGTACATGGAGATACGCCGTCGTAAGTCTTTGAGAATCTGGCCCCATGTGTGTGTAAAGGCTGGTGTCCCAATACTTTTGGTAATCTAGTGTATTTTGGACAGGAAGGACATTCTGTGATCGGCTGACTGTTGACATCCTTTGTGAGATATGTATTTACTTTGGGCATACCAGAGAATAGGGCAGGGTGATGAAATCTGTAGAAAAATAGAGTGGGATGTAATCTACAACAGCTTTCCTGTTTTTTTAAGGAATGGATAGAAATATGACTTGTTTTTTGAAGGCCCCATTCACACAGACACACAGATCAATATGCCCCTGTGAAATGCTATATTCAGCCGCCCAGGACGCACAGGTGTTCCGTGCAGGCAGCTGGTTGAACTCAATGACAGAAGATCGGCTGCAGTGGTCTCCATGTTCATCCCAGAATGCACATCCATGCAGGTCCGATGCATATGCAGTGCCGACCCTGGCAGGGTGCAGTACAAAGCAAGTTTTATCACTACTTCTTGTTGTTGTGTGTTTTTTTTTTTTTTTACAACTTTATTTGAAGTGTCATGTTATTGCACAGCAGCTCAGTCTGATGCACTGCTGTACGGTGACATGTGGTGCCATCCATTGCAGAAAAATGCAGACACGCTGCGTTTTCCTCCACTGCACTAAACATCACACTAGCTTTGGTGGTGTGAATGCAGCCCATAGAAAGCACAAGTCGCCGGCGGCGATCGTTGCCGCCGGGCACGCGCATCGGGACCTCAGTAAAGCGGCGGGTGCACGCGCCCCCTAGCGGCTTTAAAAGACAGGACGTCATATGGCGTCCTGTCAGAACAATGGAGTCTTCCCCCCGCCGTGACGGCGGGCGGTTGACAAGTGGTTAATGTCCAATTAGGGGATAGCTCTCTTTCTTATGTTTAGCGCTAAAATGTCTGAAAATTACCTCAGTGTGAAAGGGGTCTAAAGCTACTTTCACTGGGGCGGGGGGGGGGTTTTAACGGTAAATCGCCACTAGTGTTAGCAGTGCTTTACTATCGGCCACAGTAGGGTGCTTTTAACCCACTAGGGGCCGAAGAAATGGTTAAAAACGCCTGTGTTGCAGTGCTGTCGAAGTGCCCATTCATTTCAATGGGCAGGGCGTTTTGGTGTATACACCGCTGCCAAACAGCCCCAAAGATGCTTCTTGCAGGACTTGTTTTTTTCCTATCCCGCAAGCGCACCTCTCCAGTGTGAAAACACTCGGGCTTTCACACTAGGGAGGCATGAGAGGCGCTTTACAGGCGCTATTTTTAACGCTAAAGCACTGGAAAAGCGTATTCGGTGTAAAAGGGGTATAAATGTAAAACAGGTTTCTTGGCAATGTGCGCTAAAGCATGCAAAAATGCCCACGCATGGGTGTGAATGGGGCTTAAGCAAGGTGCAAAGTGACATTTTTGCTGTGATGGGCCTGCAGGGCAATGTTTTCCCTTATTATAGGTTGTGTAAGGTAACAATGGGAGTGGTAACTCTCACTAACAGGACTTGTGAGTGAGTGAGTGAGTGATAAACTTATATAACGCAGCACATGACTCCAACAATGGGGCACGATTCCTCCCACTGACACCAATGACGGGGGCTATTCCTCCCATTGTCACCAAATGAGCGATGAGAAACGAGCACATGGTTCTTGCATAAGAACCTATAGCAACCAGGTAGTATAAGATAACCAGTTGCTACAGGTTACTGCACTTAGCATATAGAAGGCTGTGGTATTCTTCGGAATAACTATGGTTGTTTTCAAAACTAGTTGCAATCCAGACTAATGTGAGGGAATGAAGACAGTGTGATGGGGCTTTTGGGGTCATGTTAGTACAGAGTCTTAAGCTGTTTGCTGAGTAATAATGACTGTGCAGTCCATTGTGAAGTGTTTTTTTTGGGATTAGATAAGGTGAAAGCAGTAAAATGCGGGTCACGTCAGGTGATTGGGGTGTGGTTGCAGAGTGTGAGGTGAAATGCAGTAAGATACGGGGTCACGTTAGGCATATGGAGTGTAATTGCACGTGTGAGGTAAAACACAATGAGATGTGGGATCACATGTGGGATCACATTAAGCAAATGGGGATTGCAGGGTGTAAGGCAAAACACAATGAGATGTGGGATCACATTAAGCAAATGGGGATTGCAGGGTGTGAGGTAAAACGCAATGAGATGTGGGATCACATTAAGCAAATGGGGATTGCAGGGTGTGAGGTAAAACGCAGTTAGATACAGGGTCACATCAGATGAATGAGATGCACGTCAGACAATTGGAGTCTGGTTGTAGTGTCTGAGGTAAAATACAGGGCAACGTCAGATAAATGGGGTGTGAGGTAAAATACAATGAGATGCGGGGTCACGTCAGGCAATTGGAGTGGGTCACATCTGGAAAATGGGGTGTTATGGGGTGCATTCCACCTCAGGGTGTGAGGTGAAATGCAGTTACATACAGGCTCACGTGAGATGAATGAGATGCACATCAGGCAATTGGAGTCTGATTGTAGTGTCTGAGGTAATACGTAAAATACAGGGTGACGTCAGATAAATGGGGTGTGATTGCAATGTGTGAGGTAAAATAAAATGAGATGAGGGGGGTCACGTCAGGCAATTGGTGTGTGATTGTAGTGTCTGTGGTAAAATGCAGTGAGATAATAGGGTCACATCTGGAAAATGGGGTGTTATTGCAGGGTGTGAGGTGAAATTCAAAGAGATAGAGGGTCACGTCAGGAGAATAGGGCGTGCTTGCCATGTATGACGATACATTGGTAATTCCAAACTTGTTGCAGTGTTTGGGGTTACCTCTGGAAATGCATCAGAAAAATACACCTGGTACTGTGTGTAGAAGACATTTTAGCATATGATAAGGTGACCAGATTTTTTAAATGAAATCCGGGGACATATTTTTTCTTTACTAGTAATGGCAACAATCAGCGACTCTCTGCCTGTCGCCGCCCACCTCACAGCCTCTCAAGTCTTACTCTCCGGCCCCGGCTACTACTGGATGGGGAGTGGAGGAAGATCACTCCACCAGGGAAGGCAAGGAGATTGGCAGGTGACTGGCCAGGATTTGAGCCAAGGTAGAAGAACATGTGAATGGGCATGCGCCCGAAACTGAAGAAATATTCCCTCCGCTCCGACCAGCACATGATCATCAGAAAGGGGCACAGATAATGGGAAAAATACAACCCCCTATGCTAGTAGGCACGGCGGATCGGGGGGGGGGGGGGGGTGTAATTCAAATTTTTTTATTTTAATTCTGCACTGACTGTCTTTGAAATTGCCCCTAACCCCTATTAAATCCAATCTGGGGACAAAACCAGGGACAGACTTGGTCCGGGGACAGTGTCCTCAATCAGGGGACTGTCCCCTAAAACTGGGGATGTCTGGTCACCCTAGCATATGACCCTGAGATGTTTGATATATCCCACCTGAGTTTGAGAAAGTGGGGAAGGGTTAGAAACTCTGCTGAGTATTAAATGCTGTTTGTGTCCTGGACACAAGGAGATTTTTATGACTAATTTGACATGCTGTTTGTGTCCCCAAAAAGGAAAATTCTCTTCCTGCTTTCTGTCTATTCGATGGAGTCAGGCGAGAGGAAATGAGAGAAAATCCCAACCAATAGTGACACAGAATGCAATTCTCACAAAAGTTGATAGGAAGTTATCACTGTCTGTGTGTCTGTGGGGAAACTTTCTCTTAGGTGCCGTACACACGGCAGAGAACCTCGACGGGCAGAACACATCGTTCCGCCCGTCGAGGTTCTCTCCTGGCCGTCGGATTCGGCGACCCGCCCGTCGGGAATGGCAACCAGCCATTCTTCCAGGCGGGCCGTCGAGGAAATAGAGAGCGTGCTCTCTATTTCGGCTCGACGGGCTTCCCGACAGGAAGCTCGCTGAGACCGTACACACGGCCGAGGTCCTCGCTGGAATGTGCATTCCAGCGAGGTTCTCGCTGATTTTCAGCGAGAACCTCGGCCGTGTGTACGGGGCCTCACATTTTGCTATGTTTGATAACCCTAAAATAGACAGGAACTAGGTCTCTTGCTCACTTCCTATTTTGTCTGCTTCCCCCCAAAATGTGGAGGAAGTAGAGGACTTGCGTCGCAAGAAAGTAAACAATGTCTGAAGGCCGCGGGCCTCAGATCTTGGTAAGTATGCATCTGCAGAGGGGGAAAGTGGTATCTGTTAGGTCAGAGAATGGGGCAAAAGAATAAGCGCACTTTGTCTGGAAATGCACTTATTCTTTAGGCCTTGTGCACACTGGGCATTTAGGTGCGGGCAGTAGGCACGGGCACACAGTTCCGCCTCACCTGTCTGAAAAAATCTACAAGAGGCTAAAAGCTGCTGTAGTTTGAGGGGGGAGGACAGTGAACCGAGTGGTACTGGGCATTATGCACCCAGGACCGAATGCTCCTGGACGCATACTAGCCAAAGCATTAGTCCCTCTCAGTGCACCGTCCAGCCGCAGCAGCTGTCAGCCTCTCATAGACTTTGTGGTCCGCCCACACCTAAACACAAATGCCCCAAGCATAAGGGATAAACACCCAGGGCTAGATTCAGTAAGAAGATACATCGGCGTATCTCGAGCTACGCCGCGTAACTTCTAAGATGCGCCGGCGTATCTTTTTTCTGTATTCAGAAAACAAGATACGCCGGAATTTAGCTAAGATACGAGCGGCTAAGTCTCTTACGCCGTCGTATCTTAGTTGCATATTTATGCTAGGTGGCGCTTCCGTCGATTTACTCATTTAATATGCAAATGAGCTAGATACGAACGTAGTTGCGGCC
Organism: Rana kukunoris; assembly: GCA_029574335.1. NCBI lineage: Eukaryota > Metazoa > Chordata > Amphibia > Anura > Ranidae > Rana > Rana kukunoris. The sequence continues at coordinate 143,401,298 of CM056060.1, forward strand.
GGCGTATCTATTTGCGTAATTTACGTTAGGCTTACGTCCGGCGTAAAGTTACCCCTGCTATATGAGGCGCAGCCAATGTTAGGTATGAATGTCGGGACAGCGTCGTATTGTACGTCGTTTGCGTAAGTCTATTCAGAATGGGGCTGGGCGTAAGTTACGTTCACGTCGTTTTCATTGACTATTTGCGACGTGATTTGGAACATGCGCACTGGGATACGTTCGCAGCCGGCGCATGCGCAGTACGTTGGGCGCGTCATTTACGTGGGGTCAGTGTTAATTTAAATACAACACGCCCCCTACCTGTCCTATTTGAATTACGCTGGGATATGCCGGCCCATTTACGCTACGCCACCGCAACTTACAGAGCAAGTGCTTTGTGAATACAGCACTTGCCTGTAAAAGTTGCGGAGGCGTAGCGTAAATCGGATACGCTACGCACGCACGCACAAAGATACGCTCTCCATCCTGAACCTAGCCCCCAGTGTGCATGAGGCCTTAAGAATAGGTGCACTTTCAAGCGAAAGGGACTTTGCTGACCTAACAGATCCCACCTTCTCCTCTGCAGACGCATGCTTACCGAGAACTGAACGCATGTAGCCTTCAGGGATTGTTTATGTTCCGCGCCGCAAATCCTCTCCCTCCTGTCTGCATAGCAAAACTCCATTAACATCATATTCCTCCGCCTCCTGCCCAGAGACGCAGGTATACCATCCCCGTAGACTTTTATAGGGCTTTAGCACACAGGCCTGGACTGGAGACAGAAGGCTTGGGGATTGGCATGTAAACAATCCCTGGAGACTGCGGGCATCAGATTTCAGTAAGTATGCATGTACAGCGGGAGATCTGTAAAGGTCAGCGGATGTCCTGGAGCTGCATACAGCTATCAATAGACATAAATTGGTGAAGGCTGCTGTGTGCAGCTATGCACTGAGATTAGCGAAAAGTAGCACATGCACACAGACGTAATTCCCCAAACGCAGGTAGTGTGCATTAGGCGCGTGTGCACGTGCCATTTTATGCTAATAGTGGCGCATAGCTGCGTACAGCCTCCTTCCCCCATTCATGTCTAAAGGCAGCTGTACACAGCGCCAGGACATTCCGGTCACCAGAAATATGCAACGTGTTTCCGCGGACAAAGCGCAGGACGTGTCCGAAGGGCGTTAGCCATGAACTTGTCTTGCATACAAACGGCAAAGAATTTTTGGCCAACAAACACAAAGCTACGTGTCTTTCTGCTCTTTAGTGCCACCCTTTGGGCAACTTCTGCTAATGTTGTGTTATGGTGAGCATTGCTTCTGAGCATGCATGTTTGTACTTTTGGAGGCTTGTGTACACATGCTCGGAAAATCTGACAACACACAATTGTTGGCGTAAAATTTGAAAGCATGCTATCCAACTTGTCCGCGAAAAATCCGACAACAATTGTCCGTGGGAGCATACAAACGGTTGGATTTTCCGCCGACAGCCTGTCATCCCAAAATTCCTGTTGGGAAATCTGATCGTGTGTACGAGGCTTTAGTCTACAGCCGTCTGAGCTCCCACATCACTGACAACAACCTTCTTGACCCCTTACAGTCCGGCTTTCGCTTACTACACTCCACTGGAGCTTTCTAATGATCTAACTGCTAAGCCAATTCCATTCTCATATTACTAGACCTCTCTGCAGGCTTTAATACTGTTGACCATCCCCTTCTCCTCAATAAACTCTACTGTCTTGGCCTTCAAGACTTGGCTCTCCCCTGCTTCTCCTCCTACCTATCACAGCACTCCTTCAGTGTTGCCTATAATACCTATAGTGTGGGGCCCATCTGACTTTTTTCTGTCGGAATTTAGAAAGAGAACAAAAAAAATCAATTTTTTTCCGCCAAACTTTTTTGTTTCTATTGGAAATTCCGTTCTTCTGTAGGTACCTCCGACGGAGAAAAAAACATGCATGCTCAGAGTCAAGTCGACGCATGCTCAGAAGCTTTGAACTGTCCATTCAAGTCTAAAGGAGAAAGAAGATTTGCGTTCCAGTGTCCCAGACTATGGAACGCTTTACCAACCAGCATTCGGTTGGAGGAGAACCACTTAGAATTCAGGAGAAAGATCAAGACTCATCTCTTTTGATACCAAAGGAGACAGGAACAACGAGCGACCAGAGGCGATTTAGTTCACATGTGCTGCGCTATATAAGTTCTTTACTCACTCATTCAGAAAAGGAAGGGGCCAGTAAATAACATATTTACCGGCCCCTTCCATCACTCTCTATTCTGACGCATCCTCTGTGTACTTGTAGCAGTCGGGGAGAGACAGGCAAGGCAGCAGAGTTGTGGGATGAAAGCCTGGGCACACATGGGGGAACAAGATGTCAGCAGAACAGCAAGGGGGATTGGTAAGGAGGGGGGCAGTTACAGAATAATGCCCTGTGTCTGTGCCTCTCCCTGCAGCAGCTAAAAGCCAGCGGAAGGGAGAGAAACTGGCTTTCAGCTGCTGCAGAGAGCCGCACCGGGCATCCTTCTATAATTGTCCCACTTGCATTCTGAGCATTCCTTTGTGCCCAGGCCCCCCTACTTGAGGACCAGGGGTACCCCCCAATAGGCAGCCATGCCAGGATGTGTGCCTGCACAGGAACATGCATGGCAAGATCTCCAGGGACTCTTTAGGACTAGTTCATATCTGAAAGCGCATCAAAGATGCAACATGCGAACCTATTCACCCCTGATATGGTTTAGCCTAATTATTTATAATATAAATATATATATATATATATATATATATATATGTATGTGTGTGTGTGTGTGTGTGTGTGTGTGTGTATGTGTATATATATATATATATATATATATATATATACACAGTTTTACTCCTTTGCAGCGACTCGCGCTTCATTAGGTCAGGTATAAATCCAACTACGAGTAAATGTTCTCCTGATGTATCACTCTTTTGGTTGAGAGGGCGCAGGAATCTCCATGTAATTCATTAATCCTTGAAATAAATTATTAGCACGGCCAAGCGCAGTGTATGGAATGTTTTGTTCTTTGTATTTGATAAGTTGTATTATTTAGCAGTTTGTGTTATCTGTGTTTGTTAGCTGGGGAATGCCCAAAGGCTATGTTCTGTACTTATACAAATCATCTTCAATAAAAATAAGTAAAAAAAAAAAAAAAGATACATGCAGAAGTATTAAAAAAAAAAAAAAAAAAAAGGATGCAGTACTTTTTTTAGCCCGCTGGTGTGAACAGAGGCTTATACGAAAGTTGCAGGTTTAACCACTTAAGACCCGGACCAAAATGCAGGTAAAGGACCAGGCCCCTTTTTGTGATTCGGCACTGCGTCGCTTTAACTGACAATTGCGCGGTCGTGTGACGTGGCTTCCAAATAAAATTGGCGTCCTTTTTTCCCCACAAATAGAGCTTTCTTTTGGTGGTATTTGATCACCTCTGTGGTTTTTATTTTTTGTGCTATAAACAAAAATAGAGCAACAATTTTGAAAAAAATTCAATATTTTTAACTTTTTGCTATGATAAATATCCCCCAAAAATCTATTAAAAAAAAATATTTTTCTTTAGTTTAGGCCGATACGTATTCTTCTACCTATTTCTGTAAAAAAAAATCGCAATAAGCGTTTATCGATTGGTTTGCGCAAAATTTATAGCATTTACAAAATAGGAGATCGTTTTATGGCATTTTTATGAAAAAAAATTTTTTTTACTACTAATGGCGGCGATCAACGATTTTTTTTTTCGTGACTGCGACATTATAGCGGACACATCGGACAATTTTTATCACATTTTTGGGACCATTGTCATTTTCACAGTGAAAAGTGCTATAATGCATTGTTTACTGTGAAAATGACAATTGCAGTTTGGGAGTTAACCACAAGGGGGCGCTGAAGGTGTTAAGTGTGACCTCATATGTGTTTCTAACTGTAGGGGGGCGGGGCTGGACGTGTGACATCATTGATTGCCTTTCCCTATATCAGGGAACAGACGATCAATGACAGCGCTACTGTGAAGAATGGGGAAGGTGTGTTTACACTCACCTTTCCCCGTTCTTCAGCTCCGGGGACCGCGGCCACGGAGCTTCGGACTGGATCGCGGGCACATGCCCGCGACCCACGTCTGGGCATTTAACAATCACGTACAGGTACGTGATTGTGCCCAGCTGTGCCATTCTGCCGACGTATATCGGCGTGAAGGGGTCATTAAGTGGTTAAAAAGATTGAAAACAGTGTATTGAAATTTTATTAATATCTTTCACCTTTTCATAAAAAGTTTTTTTTCCTTCCACAAATTGTGTTGTTCACTTTCAGTGGTTAAGTATTATTCACACTCCAGTAGAAGTCGGTGGGATCATTCTGTGCCCCTGTACCCCCCTCTGTAGCTGCTAGCCATTGTCTGTTGAACTGTCCTAGCTGGGATTTTGTGTGGGTATCTCAATGACATTCTTCTCCTTCTTTTGTTTTTCAGCTATGACATGGTTCATTATGGACATTCCAACCAGCTCCGTCAGGCACGGGCCATGGGGGATTACTTGATCGTTGGCGTGCACACAGATGGTAAGTGTTGAGATCATGGTGCCCTGTGCCTGCTTGTGACCCCCAAGCCTTTGAAGTGCTGGAATGCAGCCATGAAAAAGACGGGGAGTGGGGTGGTCATGTCTCTTGTTGAGCGCTATGAAGGTGCCTTTACATCTTGAACTTCCACAAGCTCAATGGTTTTTGGGCTTTTGAGATCATGTATTGCGAATGAAAAAGGAAATACATTGGAACCTTCAATTGTGTGTAATCCAAAGCACTCGCATATCAAAGCAAGTTTCACTATAGAAGTCAATGGAAACAAAGATAATTCATTCCGCAGCCGGTGACGTCACCAGCACATGCACTCTTTACGGAACTGCATGCCCGTGCTGTTCCTTCAGAGCTCTGTGCCACGGCCGTGGTGTCATCACGGCACAGCCATTCATACGACCAAAGCCCGCAAACCCAGAAGAAAGACCAGGTGAAGATGGAAGCACCATGTTTGCCTGGCTGCCCTGGATGGTTTTAGTCATAATGTGGAGGGCTTTGTTTTCAGGTAAGTTTGTCATAATGTGCTAGTATGTGGTGCATGCTAGCACATTATGACTAAAACCACCCAGGGCAGCCAGGCAGGCACTGAGCGAGTAACTAGGTTGTCAGAAATCTAATGGGGAGACTCGATCGAGTAATTGGTGAGTGGACCAGATTCATGTCACCAGAAGCGGCATGAAGACAGTCTGAAGGGTGACCTGAAGCGCTGGAAGCGTCTCTGGTCTCCAAGATGACGTATTTCGAGGCATGGCCTCTTTGTCAAATCTTCAATTGACCTGTGTTTGAAGTTTTGGGCTGGGACTGACCCCCCCCCCCCCCCCCCCCTTGTCATACCCCCGCACTCTTCTTCTGTACATACTGTTCTCTGCTTTACCCTTCACACTCCACTGTCATACCCCGCATTCCTCTCCTGTACATACTGTTCTCCGCTTTACCCTTCACACTCCACTGTCATACCCCCGCACTCCTCTCCTGTACATACTGCCCATTGTCATACCCTCCATACTCCACTTCTGTACATACTGCCTATTGTCATACCTTCCATACTCCACTTCTGTACATACTGCCCATTGTCATACCCTCCATACTCCACTTCTGCACATACTGCCCATTGTCATACCCTCCATACTCCACGCCTGTACATACTGCCCATTGTCATACCCTCCATACTCCACTTCTGCACATACTGCCCATTGTCATACCCTCCATACTCCACTTCTGTACATACTGCCCATTGTCATACCCTCCATACTCCACGCCTGTACATACTCCCCATTGTCATACCCTCCATACTCCACTTCTGTACATACTCCCCATTGTCATACCCTCCATACTCCACTTCTGTACATACTCCCCATTGTCATACCCTCCATACGCCACTTCTGCACATACTGCCCATTGTCATACCTTCCATACACTACTTCTGTACATATTGGCTATTGTCATACTCTCCATACTCCACTTTTATAAATAGTGGCCATTAGACACTTCTTTAGCCTTGTTTTCTATAACCCCAACCTTTCCCATTCCGGAACAGGTACACTTTCGCTAGTTAATAATAATAATAATAACAATATTTTTTAAATCTTTCTTCAGAAGAAATTGCCCGTCACAAAGGGCCGCCGGTCTTCACCCAAGAAGAGCGGTACAAGATGGTGCGCGCCATTAAGTGGGTGGATGAGATTGTGCCTGGAGCCCCCTACGTGACCACACTGGACACCCTGGACAAATTTAACTGTGACTTCTGTGTCCATGGAAGTGAGTAGATTATTCCATTGCCGGCCATGCCAATCCTGGCAAAACACACAGTACATTGATCACTGAGTTTATATAATGAAACAAGTCAAAGGAGAGTGATGTGCAAAGTGCAGTAACCCAAATGAATCAATCAGACATGAATTTCTTCCTCAGTTTAGGCCGATGTGTATTCTTCTACATATTTTTGGTTAAAAAAATTTGCAATAATCGTATATTGATTGGTTTGCGCAAAAGTTATAGCGTCTACAAAATAGGGGATAGTTTTATGGCATTTTTATTATTATTATTTTTTACTAGTAATGGCGGCGATCTGATAATAAAAAAAAATCGTAGGACTGTCTGCAGCATTATGGCGGTCAGATCGCCAGATTTTGACACATTTTTGTTACCATTGACAATTTTACAGCAATCAGTACTATAAAAATGTCATTGGCAGGGGAGGGGTTAACCACTAGGGGGCGATCAAGGGGTTAACTGTGTTCTAACTGAAGGGGGACTTACTAGGTGAGATGACGGATCACTGTTGATACTTTGTATGAACAGACGATCAGTCATTTCTCCCCTGAAAGAACCGGGATCTGTGTGTTTACACGCAAAGATCCAGGTTCTCGCTGTGTCACGAGCGATCGGCTCCAGCGATTATTGCGCCCAACAAGCCCTCGCATCGGCTTCGGGGCCAAGCAGCGTTGTGGCCACATGGCGAAGCGATGTAACCATAGGTGTGCGCAGCCTTTGGCATTAGGGTGTGCACCCCAAAGCTCAAACACACTCTACCGATCACGCACAATGTTTATTCAGAGACAGAAGGGCCGGTAAATGGCATATTTACTGGCCCCTTCCCCGACTCATCCTAAAACATCCACAGCAGCAACCGGTGGGAGAGAAGGGAAGCCGGCAGTGCTGCGGGGGGAAGGAGGGGGAGCCAGGTCAGTAGGGGGAATCTGTTCTGCTCAAGGTGATTAGGGTGTGCCAAGGCACATCTGGCACACCCTGTAAGCATGCCAATGGAGTAACATAACGTTGTTTCGCCCAGCCGTGCCATGCTGCCGCAGTAAAACTGTGGCGGCTAGTCGGCAAGTGGTTAACAGACCAAAAAGGTAGCAAAAGAACATTGTTGGGTTTTATTTAAACTTTTTTTTCTATTGAATGACTCTGTGTAATATTTTGTGCTCTTCTGCAGATGACATTACACTGACGGTGGACGGTAAGGATACCTATGAGGAGGTGAAGAATGCTCAGCGATACAGGTTAGTAGCAGTCTGTAGGGATTTAATTTGATAGAAGATTGTTTGAAAAATGTTGACCAGTCTTGGCTTATGTTGTCTAGGGAATGCCAGCGCACTCAGGGGGTGTCCACCACAGACCTAGTAGGCCGTATGCTGCTCATGACAAAGGCCCATCACAGTGTGGTAAGTACTGGACCCGCTGGGTGGGTGACATCAGGGCCGCCATCAGGAATTTTGGGGCCCCTTACACAGCTTCAGGCATGGGCCCCCTGGAGCAGAGAACCGGGGGGGGGGGGGGGTGCTGCCGCATGAAATTGAGAAGCGGGGGGGGGGGGGCTGCTGCCGCGAATTGAGAAGCGGGGGGCTCTTTGGAAAAAGAAGAAATAAAGACAAATATATATAAAAAAGGGGGGTAGCCGTCCGGGGCCCTGGGGACCTCTGTGTCCTTTAAAAGGGTGATCTGACTGATCTAGAGAAGATCTGTGTGGAGGAGTGGGCCAAAATCCCTCCTCCAGTGTGTGCAAACCTGGTGAAAAACTACAGGAAACGTTTGACCTCTGTATGTGCAAACAAAGGCTACTGTACCAAATATTAACATTGATTTTCTCAGGTGTTCAAATACTTATTTGCAGCTGTATCATACAAATAAATAGTTAAAAATTCATAAATTGTGATTTCTTTTGATTATGTCTCTCACAGTGGACATGCACCTACGATGACAATTTCAGACCCCTCCATGATTTCCAAGTGGGAGAACTTGCAAAATAGCAGGGTGTTCAAATACTTATTTTCCGCACTGTATATATATATAAAAAAAACAAGGGGGTTGCCTTCCAGGGCCCTGGGGACCTCTGGGCCCTTTATATATTTTTTTATATTTTTATTTTTTATTAAACAAAAATAAAAAATACAATTATAAAAAAAGGGGGTTTGACACATAGGGCCCTGGGGACCTCTGAGCCCTTTAATAAAAATGCATCTATATATTAAAAAAAAGAAATAAAATAATATCAAAAAGTAAAAAAATATATAAAAAAGGAGGATTGTCATCCGGGGGCCCTGGGGACCTCTGGGCCCTTTAATAATAATATAAAAAAAATAAAAGAAAAAAAATTGGCCCTTTAATAAAAAATAAAATAAAAATATATTAAAAAAATATATTTTTTTTATAAAAAAATATATTTTTTTATAAAAAAATAAATAAATAGGGGGTTGCCATCTGGGGCCCTGGTGGCCTACGGGACCCTAGACCCCTAAAAAAATGGCCCTTTAATAAAAAAAATAAAATAAAAATATATTAAAAAATATATATATTTTTTATAGAAAATAAATAAAAAAAGGGGGGGTTTCCATCCGGTGCCCTGGGGGCCTCCGGGCCCCTGTGGACCTCCGGACCTCTAAAAAAATAAAACAAAAAAAATTGGCCCTTTAATAAAAAATAAAATAAAAATATATTAAAAAAATATATTTTTTTTATAAAAATATATTTTTTTATAAAAAAAAAAGGCTTGCCATCTGGGGCCCTGGTGGCCTCCGGGCCCCTGGGGACCTCTGGACCTCTAAAAAAATAAAAGAAAAAAAATTGGCCCTTTAATAAAAAATAAAATAAAAATATATTAAAAAAATATATTTTTTTTATAAAAATATATTTTTTTATAAAAAAAAAAGGCTTGCCATCTGGGGCCCTGGTGGCCTCCGGGCCCCTGGGGACCTCCGGACCTCTAAAAAAATAAAAGAAAAAAAATTGGCCCTTTAATAAAAAATAAAAGAAAAATATATTAAAAATATATATTTTTTTATAAAAAAAATATATATTTTTTTATAAAAAAAATATATTTTTTTTTATAAAAAAAAAAGGACTTGCCATCTGGGGCCCTTGGTGGCCTCCGGGCCCCTGGGGACCTTCGGACCCCTAAAAAAAAAAAAATAAAAAAAAAAAAATTTTTTTTTTTTTTTTTTTTTTTTTTTTAGGGTGGTTCCCATCCGGGCCCCTGGGGACCCCCGGGCCCCTTACAGGTGTAATGCCTGTACCCCCCTGATGGCGGCCCTGGGTGACATAAATGAGGGTCTCTGGGATTGTGAATACAATTCTGCTTCAACTCTGCTTCTCCCTCTTTTAAATAAAAAATATTTTTAATTTAAATCAGCAACTGAGAAAGACCTTGCATAGATATCGCAGTGCTACGTGTGTTTAAACTGTATTGAACTATGGAATCATTTTTTTTACTTTAAAGCTGACCTTCTATAAAAAAAAAAAGTTCCACTTTACTCACTGCTCTCCATCATCCAAATACTGTACAAATAGTCTTAAAGCGGAGTTCCACCCAAAAGTGGAACTCATATCTTTTGTCTCCCCCCTCCAGTGCCAGATATGGCACCTTTCGGGGGGAGGGGGGAGCGGATACCTGTCTTTGACAGGTGTCCTGTCCCCACTTCCATGAGTCCCAGTGTCCTGTCCCCACTTCCAGGAGTCCCGGTGTCCTGTCCCCACTTCCAGGAGTCCCGGTGTCCTGTCCCCACTTCCAGGAGTCCCGGTGTCCTGTCCCCACTTCCAGGAGTCCCGGTGTCCTGTCCCCACTTCCAGGAGTCCCGGTATCCTGTCCCCACTTCCAGGAGTCCCGGTGTCCTGTCGAGAAATGCCCCCTGTCGAAAAAAACGCAGTACGGAGCTGCCGAACATCGGAATTTAAGATCAGCTGTAGACGGCGCCTGCGCACAATAGCCGACGCTGTCCAGGAACAATTTTTGTTCCTGGGTGTGTGTGAGGGGCAGATGCCTACAGAAAGGGGCATATTTTGTAATGATCGGCAGTGCTGCCAAGATGGGGACAGAACTTTTCACGAAAATCGAACTGTAAGAAGAATAGCAGAGATATATTTGTTTAGGAGATGTTTTTGACTTTCAGGAAAAATTCCACCCCCATCTTAGCAGCACTGCCCATCATTTACAAAATACGCCCCTTTCTCTAGGCATCCGCCCCTCACACGCACCCATCATGAAGAAATCTGCCCCTTACAGACTTGGACGAGCATCAGGAGCGTGTGGCACTATGTCGGCTATTGTACACAGGCGCCGTCTACAACTGATCATAAATTCCGATGTTCGGAGGCTTTCGGTGGCTCCGTACCGAGCGCAGTACTGGGTGGGCATTTTTCGACAGGGGGCATTTCTCGTCAGAACACCGGCAGCAGCACATTACATCAGGGTTTGGCACCCTTCTCCTTCCCCTGCCGCTGAATCAGTAGGAGAGCGCATATTTGGCAAGTACAGAATCGCTGTATATATAAAATAATATACAAAGTGGTTGGAGGGAAGCTTTAGAATGGCCAAGATGTTTTTATTACAAATTATGTGAGAAGACTGCAGTTCCTCTTTAATGAATTCAGAGCCTCATCAAGTTGTTTTTTGCCTTGTAAATGAACATTTCCGAGGCCTGTCATAACCATATGACTAATTTATTGTCACTCTTACAGGAAGCTACTCAAGACTATAAACGGCACCAAGACAACTTCGGTAAGGTGAGTCGTCTATTGCATGCATGACTGACACTCTAGATCAGCAGTCTTCAAACTGCGGGAAGGGGGAGGGGGGGGCAGATACGGCCCTTTGCTTTCTTTTATCCAACCTATGAGCTGTTATTCCCCCCCACACCCACTGTCAGCAGCAATGGGGCATTTCTCCTCCCACTGATACCAACAACGGGGCACTATTTAAGTAATTGCAGCGAAAGGTGTTTCTACAAAGTATTGACTGAATAGAAACGTACCCCACACTTTTCCCATATTTATTTTTAAAATAATATTGAAAACCATTTATCATTTTCCTTCCACTTCACAATTATGTGTCACTTTGTGTTGGTCTATCACATAAAATCCCAATAAAATACATTTACATTTTTTGGTTGTAACATGACAAAATGTGGAAAATTTCAAGGGGGTATGAATACTTTCTCAAGGCACGGTACTGTCCATGATCGTCTGTTTACAGTGATATCTGTGGGACTATCAATGTTTGCGTGGGACCAATGCATGTATTTAGCTTTGCGTGCTAGCATGGGGGGGGGGGGGGGCACTTTGAGTTTTTTTCTTTTATTTTATCAATTTAATTTATTTTTAATTTTATTTTACACTGTTGCGTTCATTTTGTTTTTATTATTGCTGTCACAAGGAATGTAAACACCAGCAATAGACATGTGGCAGGTACAGTTTATGGAGGAATCTGGGGTGTAGAAGACCCCAAATCCCTTCTCTGTGCCTAAAAGCATTCAAAATCTGTGTTTTTGAATACTTTTTTTTTTTTTTAATTGCGCTGTTAGGTAAACCGGAGGTGGTGTCAGATCATCACTTCCGGGTTACTATACTGAGCAGACGATCAAAGCTGATCCTTGGTTTGTCTGGCTGTCTTGCCAGCAAGCCGCGGAGGTGGGAGGGTCCCCACCTGCTGCATGTAATGGCAATTGAGCGGCTAGTTAGCTGCTCCGATTGCTATTACAAGAGAGCCGATCGTTGGTTTTAAAAAGCAGTACCGGGGTGATGCCTGCATCATCCCAACACAACCACTTGAAGACCGTTGACGTACCAGGTACGTGATTGGTCGGCAAGTTTTTATGTAATATGTTGCGATATTTAACACTGCATCTTTTATAGATTAGCAGTGTTTGTATCAGAGCATCCAAAGGGAGAACGGCTTTTTGTGCAACTAGAATATTCCTTAACCTCCCTGGCGGTATGATTCTGTCTGAAATTACGTACCAAAAGCGGTACAATTATTTGCATGGAAATTTGGCGTTTTATACTGTAGGCCTGCAATTCTTAGGAATAACTTGCTTAAATCTGTCCAAACAAGACATCCCGGGTATGATAAAGTTTGAAAAACAAAATCATAATTTTTTATATAATAAAAAACTATAAATGATTATAACAAATTATAATGTAATTATAATAAAAAATATTCAATAATGTAATCAACTCAAAAACACAGAAATTTGCTGAGTTGCAGAATTGTCGCTGTCATTATTTTATTTTTTTATGACGAATTTCCCCACAAATCGCTATCGCTCAATTCTGCAAGTGATTATAATTTATTATCGCTGTTTTCTAGCTGATCTAAAACCATTTTTGATATAAAGGGACACTTTTGGTTGCTATGGGCAATCTACAGTTTCCAGGCAGAAAGAACACTTTTTATTATATAAATGGACATGTAGGGCACAGGACAGACCACTAGGGACAAGGTGGGTGTGTATTTTTTACATACAGTACTGTAATCTATAAGATTACAGTATACTGTATGTAAAGTGTTTGTTTACTTTTTTGAATTTGGCGCCGTCCTCCGCTCCCGTGCGTCGTAACGTCGCAGGGAACGGAGATCGGCGGCACACGGGGACGCTGTGTGAATCGAGCGAGCACCCGCTCGCTCACACAGCGTGGATGCATCGCTGGATCCAGGAAGAAGGTAAGACAGCGCGCGCTGCAGGCTCTGCATGGCTACCCCGAGCGTGACTCGGGGATACCGATCTCTGCAAAAAAAAAACACCCCGAGTCACGCTCGGGGATACCACCAGGGAGGTTAAAATCGCCTGGATCAGTGTTTAAGAAAAGGAGAGCATTAGTTTTTAGTAGATAACTAATATCCTTTTTGACTTGTTTCTTTCTTAGTCTGTATGCTGAAATCTCCACACACCCATAGGTGTTCCTTTACTAAACCTGGAGAGTGCAGAATCTGGTGCAGCTCTGTATAGAGACCAATCGGGTTCCAGTATTTTTTGATCAAAGCTTAAAGGGGTTGTAAAGGTAATTCTCCCGCCCTCCCCCCCTAAATAGCTTCCTTTACCTCAGTGCAGTCCTCCTTCACTTACCTCATCCTTCCATTTTGCTTTTAAATGTCCTTCTTTCTTCTGAGAAATCCTCACTTCCTGTTCTTCTGTCTGTAACTCCACACAGTAATGCAAGGGTTTCTCCCTGGTGTGGAGTGTCGTGCTCACCCCCTCCCTTGAACTACAGGAGAGTCAGGACGCCCACTAACACACAGCTCCTTTCTCTATCTGCAACGTAGAGAGCGTCCTGACTCTCCGGTAGTCCAAGGGAGGGGGCGAGCACGACATTTCACACTAGGGAGAAAGCCTTGCATTACTGTGTGGAGTTACAGACAGAAGAACAGGAAGTGAGTATTTCTCAGAAGAAATAAGGACATCTAAAAGCAAAATGGAAGGATGAGGTAAGTGAAGGAGGACTGCACTAAGGTAAAGAAAGCGATTTAGGGGGAAAAAAAATTGTACCTTTACAACCCCTTTTAATTGAACAAGCTGAAGTTAGAAGCTGATTGGCTACCATGCACAGCTGCACCAGATTTTGCACCCTCCAGGTTTAGTAAATAAACCCCAATAATGTATATTGTCTTCTATAGGATGCCAGAGGTCGCAGCCCGTGGACAGGGGTGTCTCAGTTTCTTCAGACATCTCAGAAGATTATGCAGTTTGCCTCAGGGAAAGAACCCGAGCCCGGAGATACTATAATATACGTCGCTGGAGCCTTCGATCTTTTCCGTATCCTTTTAAGATGAATGCTAACAGTGCAGTTTCCATATTTGGTTCTTATCATTTCCCCAGAAAGAGTTTGTCCTACATGACTGTAAAATTGAACTCCAGGCCAACAGCTGAACCCAAAAATGAAATGCATATTAAGGCTATTTTACCTGCCAAAGAATTAGTATTTTTTTCCATCTAGCCCTAAGACCCCTTTCAGGCTGGGGCACTTTTGGGCTGAAAAACGCCTCCCCTGCAGCCCAAGTGTGAGAGTCCGAGTGCTTTCACCCTGGAGCAGTGCGCTTGCAGGAGGACATTAGAAAAAATCCTACAAGCAGCATCTTTTGGGAGGTGCGGGACTGGTGTATACACCGCCCCTGCCATTGAACTCAATGGGCACTGCTGCCGCTGCGGGCGATTTTAACTAGGGTTGTCCCGATACCTCTTTTTTAGGACCGAGTACAAGTACCGATACTTTTTTTCAAGTAGTCGCCGATACCGAATACCGATACTTTTTTTAAATGTGTCCCCAAATGCAGCCATGTCCCCCCACATATTGCAGCCATGTCCCCCCACATATTGCAGCCATGTCCCCCCACATATTGCAGCCATGTCCCCCCACATATATTGCAGCCATGTCCCCCCACATATATTGCAGCCATGTCCCCCCACACATATTGCAGCCATGCATGTCCCCCCCACAGATGCAGCCATGCATGTCCCCCACATATTGCAGCCATGTCCCCCCACATATATTGCAGCCATGTCCCCCCACATATATTGCAGCCATGTCCCCCCACACATATTGCAGCCATGTCCCCCCCACAGATGCAGCCATGCATGTCCCCCCCACAGATGCAGCCATGCATGTCCCCCACATATTGCAGCCATGCATGTCCCCCACATATTGCAGCCATGCATGTCCCCCACATATTGCAGCCATGCATGTCCCCCACATATTGCAGCCATGTATGTCCCCCACATATTGCAGCCATGTATGTCCCCCATACCTGTAGTAGATATGATGCCGCCACATACCACCGCGTTAATCCCCCTGCATTACAGCGCGCATTACAAGCTTTCGTTTTGAATACTTGTAATGCCTGCCGTGCCATGTATAGGCACTCCCCTTCTCGGGATTGGACGGATCCGTCCAATCCCGAGCAAGGGGGAGTGTCTATACACGGATCCGTGCATAGACACTCCCCCTTGCTTGGGATTGGACGGATCCGTCCATTCCCGAGAAGGGGAGTGTCTATACATGGCGCGGCGGGCATTACAAGTATTCCAACGAAAGCTTGTAATGCGCGCTGTAATGCAGGGGGATTAACGCGGTGGTATGCGGCGGCGGCTTTGCGGTATGCGGGGGGGGGAATGTATTCTATTTAGGTATCAGGGGTATTTGCGGGAGTACAAGTACTCCCGCAAATACTCGGTATCGGGACAACCCTAATTTTAACCCTTTATTTGTCCACTAGCGAGGGTTTAAAGCGCCGCCATAACAGCGGTAAAACGGTGCCAATATTAGCGGCGCTTTACCGTTAATGCCCCCCCAACCCAGTGTGAAAGTAGCCTAATATTTACAAGACTGTAACCACAGCACATCCCTGTCTAGCAGAGGAGAGAACCTGAACATTCTCAGCTGCAGTTTCACTTTCACTTACCCTGTGAGTGGCCTTTGAAAAGATACACAACACACTGATGAGCTCATATCTTGATTACTCGGCTCCCTGCTCCTATCTGTATTGCTATTTACACACGGCCAGAATTTCTGATGGAAAAAATCATATGGGAGCTTTTCGTCAAACTTTCCATCAAACTTTTTCTGTCGGAATTTCCGACAAACTTAGATAGAGAGCAGGTTCTCTATTTTTCAGATGGAAAAGGTGAAAGGCTTTATACTGCGGCAGGTTGGCTCAGCTGGGCGAAATCACGCCCCTTGGCCACTAAGGGCGCTCCACTGGAAGCAGTCTGAGTGCCCGGCGGGCGCGATGACCAACGGGCACCAGCAACAGAGCGAAAATTGTCAACACACAATTCCCAGTTCTTTCAGGGGAAGAAATGACTGATCTGTCTTTACAAAGTATGAACAGCGATCTGTAATTTCCCCTAGGCAGTCCCATCCCCCCTTCAGTTAGAACACACTTTAGGGAACATAATTAACCTCTTGATCGCCCCCTAGTGTTAGCCCCTTCACTGCCAGTGACATTTTTACAGTAATCGGTGCATTTTTAAAGCACTGATCGCTGTAAAAATGCCAATGGTCCCAAAAAGTGTCCGATGTGTCCGCCATAATGTCGCAAGTTCCGATAAAAATCGCAGATCGCCGCCATTACTAGTAAAAAAAATTATAATAAAAAATGCCATAAAACTATCCCCTATTTTGTAGGCGCTATAACTTTTGCGCAAACCAATCAATTCACGCGTTTTTTTTTTTTTGTTTTCTTACAAAAATATGTAGAAGAATATATATCGGCCTAAACTGAGGAATATTTATTATAGCAAAAAGGAAAAGATATGATCCGTGGATCTTTCTGCTGGCGTAACTTATCCCTGATACGTTACGCCGCTGTAAATTTTTGCGCAAAGTTCTGTATTCAGAAAGAACATGCGCCCTTATTTACGGCCGCGCAATGTATGTGTTAAGGCGCAAGGCCGCGCAATTCAAATTTATGAAGTGGGGGCGTGATTCATGTAAATGAATCATGACCCCACGTAATTGACGTTTTTTTTGGACGGTGCATGCGCCGTCCGTGGACATTCCCAGTGCGCATGCGCGAAATCACGTCGCTTTTTGTCAATGTAAACAACGTGAACGTAACTAACGTCGAGCCCCATTCCCAAACGATTTACGCAAACGACGTAACCGACGAACAATTCGACGCTGTCCCGATGTCCATACTTAAGATTGGCTACGCCTCCTATAGCAGGGGTAAACTTACGCCGCTCTAACGCTAACGCAAACGACGTAAACTAGGACACGCCGCCGCAAGTACGTTCCTAAATTGCTCATTTGCATATTTTACGCGAAAACCGCCGTAAGCGCCACCTAGCGGCCAGCGTAAATATGTAACTAAGATACGACGGTGTAAGCGACTTACGCCGCTCGTATTTTAGAAGAAAGCCGGCGTATCTTCTTTTCTGAATAGCAAAAAAAGATACGCCGGCTATTCTTAGTATTTACGGAGCGTATCTATAGATATGCTGACGTAAATGCTTTCTGAATCCGGCCCATTGTGTTTTTTTTCTAAATTGTCACTGTTCTTTTGTTTATATCGCATAAAATAAAAACCGCAGAGTTGATCAAATACCACCAAAAGAAAGCTCTGTTTGTGGGGAAAAAAGGATGCAGATTTTGTTTGTGTACAGCGTCGCACGACCGTGCAATTGTCAGTTAAAGCGACCCAGTGCAGAATCGCAAAAAAGTACTCTGGTCAGGGAAGGGGTAAATCCTTCTGGGGCTGAAGCGGTTAAACTATGATAAAATGGACACTACTGGTAAGTGTAGTTCTCCAGGCAGAGGGTAATGTTTTTATTTATTTCTTTGCCCACAAAACTCCTTAAACAATTTGCTGCAGATATCGGCCATATAGACTTCCTGGAGAAGGCTCACAGCTTGGCTCCCAAGCCGTACATCATTGTGGGCTTGCATTTCGATCAGGTTAGTTGCAGATGTCATCTTTGACTTTCACATTGAATTTGTAGTGGTGGTTCTTGCTTCTCTGTAACCCTGTCTGTCTTCAGGAGGTCAACCTGTACAAGAGGAAGAATTACCCCATCATGAACATACACGAGAGGACGCTGAGTGTCCTGGCCTGCAGGGTGAGTGGCAAGCTTCCCAGTCTCTATTTGCTCTTTCTAGTTGGGATTGGCAGCTTTTTTTTTAAAAGATTCCCCTATCTGTAATAGAATGACAGTGCTGTCTGTTCTGCAGTGAAATCATGCAGCAGTGTTGTCACCCTGTGGACACCTCTTAGATGGACATAACGTTTTCAAAGGACTTTAAAGATTAACTCCACTTTTGGTGAAAAAAAAATTCCCCTCTAGGTGATCAATGTACATTGCAGGGATTTGAAGAAACTTTGTTGCAGATTCCTACCTTTTTCTTATTTTGAAGTCCCTTTGTGTTTGTATTTGTCCATGGCAAGGCTCGACAAAATCTGGGCGCCAGGTCGCCATTGCGACAAGAATTTGTGACCTGGCCCCGCCGGTAATTGAGACCGCGGCTTTGCGGCTTCAATTACCGGCCGTCGCGGGCCCGCTGCAATCGCGTGGCGGGGTAGGTGGGGGCGCACGGAGGCACAGGATCCTGTTCACTGCAATCTCCTTCCTTCTATTTAAAACCACCAAACATTATCACTGATCGCCGTCATTACAAGTAAAAAAATAAATAAAAATGCTATGAATCTATCCCCTATTTTGTAGCCGCTATAACTTTTGCGAAAACCAATCAATATACGCCTATTGAGATATATATATATATTTTTTTTAACAAAAATATGTAGAAGAATATATATTGGCCAAACATTGTTTTTTTTTTCTCCAAATTTTTGTTTATAGCGCAAAACATCACCTCAATTGCGTAAACATCTGCTACTCCTTAGAGGTGAATGGAGGGCCCGGTTGGGTCAGACTAACCATTTGAAAGGGGCCTATGGCTCAGTGCAGGTAACCCGCAGGTGCACTGCAATGCACTGCACCTGTGGATCAGTTTGAAAGCAGCCTAGTAACCACTACAGAACAGATATGCCCAATATATACTCTGTGATTTTAGTAATTAACGTACTATTAATAACGGTATTCTATTCCATCCCAGAGCAGAAGGTTTGCGGGCCACATCAGAGGGCTCTGTGGGCCACTGGTTGGGCACCCCTGCTCTATACCATCAAAAAATACCTCCATGTGATAATGCAAATGTGCCAAATGAGCCTGTAATTCGTTATACTGTATGTGCTTATAATAATAACATTGAATATATGCAATAAATATGATTTCCCCATGATTAAGTCATGAGGAACATGACGAAATGCGTTGGGACGGAGCTACGTGACGTCAGCACGCACAAGCGAAAGTGAGTTTTTTTTTTCTATGTGGAGATGATACTAATATTATTTCTTTGGTGGCTCAGGGAAACTTTTTTGTAATTAGGTATGCCACTGTTTTTTAACATCCACACTGCTTTGTGAGACAAAATTACTTTTAGTAATGATCATGAAATGAAACAGTTAATAATAATGGCCCAAAATAAAACACCATAAAAATTGTAGTGTCCTTTTTCATTGGTGTTTAGTAGTAAAATGCCCCCTTGTATAGGCTGGAAAAATGCCTTCTTGCTGATCAGTGTACATTGGTGGTCAGTGGGAGAAGGACTCTTTTACGTTGTTGATCAGTTGGACTACTGCCCCTTTAACCACTTAAGACCCAGACCAAAATGCAGCTAAAGGACCCGGCCAGGTTTTGCGATTTGGCACTGCGTCGCTTTAACAGACAATTGCGCGGTCGTGCGATGTGGCTCCCAAACAACATTGGCGTTCTTTTTTTCCCCACAAATAGAGCTTTCTTTTGGTGGTATTTGATCACCTCTGCGGTTTTTATTTTTTGCGCTATAAACAAAAATAGAGCGACAATTTTGAAAAAAAAAACAATCTTTTTTGCTATAATAAATATCCCCCAAAAATATATAAAAAAAACGTTTTTTTTTCCTCAGTTTAGGCCGATACGTATTCTTCTACCTATTTTTGTAAAAAAAAACAAAAAAAAAACGCAATAAGCGTTTATCGGTTGGTTTGCGCAAAATTTATTGCGTTTACAAAATAGGGGATAGTTTTATTGCATTTTTCTTCTTTTTTTTTTTACTACTAATGGCGGCGATCAGCGTTTTTTTTTTTTGTGACTGCGACATTATGGCGGACACTTTGGACAATTTTGGCAAATTTTTGGGACCATTGTCCTTTTCACAGCAAAAAATGCATTTAAAATGCATTGTTTATTGTGAAAATAGCAATTGCAGTTTGGGAGTTAACCACAAGGGGGCGCTGAAGGGGTTAAGTGTGACCTCATTTGTGTTACTAACTGTAGGGGGGGTGTGGCTGTAGGTGTGACGTCATTGATTGTGTATCCCTATATCAGGGAACACACAATCAATGCGGGCGCCACAGTGAAGAACGGGGAAGTCGTGTTTACACACGGCTCTCCCCGTTCTTCAGCTCCGGGGACCGATCGCCAGACTCTAGCGGTGATCGGGTCCGCGAGTCCCGCGGTCCCAGGGCTTCGGACCGGGTCGCGTGCACGAGCCCGCGGCCCCACGGCTGGGCTTAAAGGGCCACGTACAGGTACATGATTGTGCCCAGCTGTGCCATTCTGCCGACGTGGTTAATGACAGCTACTAAATATCACTGATGTTTTAGTGTGTACCGAGAGACAAAAATTGCTCACTGTTCAAGGAACCCCAAACAACCCCTTGAGGAACCCTACAGTTCCCCAGAATTCAGGGGATTATAAAAGACGCTTGTCCGCATTACAAGGTACTTTGTTAGCGTGGACCTAATGACCTATAACAGGGATATGCAATTAGTGGACCTCCCAGCTGTTGCAGAACTACAAGTCCCATAAGGCATAGCAATACCCTGACAGCCACAAGCATGACACCCAGAGGCAGAGACATGATGGGCCTTGTAATTTTGCAACAGCTGCTAATTGCATGTCCCTGACCTACACATATATTGCCCAGTGTCTTCTTTTTTGTCCCTGGTTTCCATCTCTGTATTGGTGCCTTCCAGGTTTTAGCATGCCATCTCAAACTCTGTTTTTCTCCTTTTCTGGGGCAGTACGTTTCAGAAGTTGTCATTGGAGCGCCCTATTCCGTCACTTCCGACCTACTGGATCATTTTAAGGTAAATCGAGGTTATCCACAAGTAGATTTGGATATAAGACTTTTTGAATGTATTTTTTATTAAAGCGGAGGTCCGCCAAATTGTATTTATTTTTTTAAAGTCAGCAGCTACAAATACTGCAGCTGAAGAACAAGGACACTTTCCTGTCCAGGGCGCTTGCGATGTCGGCACCCAAAGCCGAACTCTCCCTCGGCTTTCGGGTGCTGCCGCCGCCATCTTCGGTAAGGGAATCAGGAAGTGAAGCCTTGCAGCTTCACTTCCTGGTTCCCTACTGCGCAGATGGACCTGTGTGTCTCCCAGAAGACAGCAGGGGGGGTTGAGGAGCCGCTGTATGTGGCAGTGATACCCGCATTATCTGCGACTATCTATGCTCGGAAGTGGGAGCAAATACCTGTATTAGACAGGTATCTGCTCCCTCCTGCAAGGTGCCAAATGTGACACCAGAAGAGGGGGGGGTCCATTTTTGGGTGGAACTCCACTTTAAATGAACATACACCATGTGATAGATGACCTGGTGGCCAACTTGTATTCGTGGGATTAAAACATTTAGAAAATTACCAAGTCTGAGTCAAGTGACTTGGACCACCGGCTTGACTTCCTCCGCCCTTCACTAAATTCCTTGTCCCTTTTCTCTCCTCTTTTTGTCCACTTTCTTTCCTCTTTTATCATTTGGGGGGGCCCCAAATTCTTTGAAATGGTACCAAATACTGGGACTGTTTCATGCAGACACTTTTGCATCTTTATATTCTCAACTACACAAACAATATTTGTTCCAAGCATGACAATTTAAAAAAAAGCACTCCTATGGCCACGTTCGTATGAAAGTTAATATGAAAATAAAAGGGGGAGGGCAAAGAATAACCCAGGGTCAGACTTTAAGGGCACAATGAGTAGTATAGAGTATACAAGCTTATTTAAATATTTTTTTATAAATATAATACATGGTACAAAAAGAACATTTGAAAGAATTAAAAAAGCACATATATAAGATACATGATAGTGAGCGCCTGTGCGTCAATGCGTTTCGCTTAGCTTTCTTCAGGACACACTCGGGGGTTGTTGGAAAAGGTAACAGGTCTCACTGTTTTGTAACAGGTCCGTAAAAGATAATATTACCCATGAAGTTTTGAAATATCACATTCACTGGTGTATAAGATATTCTGGGTACTCAAACGAGCCAGCTATTAGCTCAAACGTCCCATATATAGCACATTTTGTTGTTTGGATTATTCCAAAAGGATAAGGAGACAAACGGTAGGCAGGGGGGGAGGGTATATACTTGAAAGGATGGTTCAGTACCGTATTTATCGGGGTATTGCGCGCTCCAGCGTATAGCGCGCACCCCTAAAGTAGCCCCGAAAGTTTTTATATCTATCATCTTTCAGTCAGTTCCATATATGTGGTCACTGAAATCAAAAACCCCACTTTGCAATCAGGCAGAGGACCGGTGTATAGTCCAGAAAGGGATATGGACCCTTGAAACCATTGTGTTTAACAAAAACATATGGTATGGGCCCCTTGTCAATGTATTGACACACAGGGGCTCACTCTATCATGTAACTTATATACCGTATATACTCGAGTATAAGCCGACCTGAATATAAGTCGAGGCACCTAATTTTACCACAAAAAAATTGGAAAACGTATTGACTCGAGTATAAGCCTAGGATGTCCATCTGCATGCCTCACTGTGCCCATGACTAGACTGATGTTTAACATGAGAGTCTATGGAAGGGATGTCCCGGCTTTGAAAAATCGGTGCTCCCAGCCGTAGGTCCCCCAGACAACAAACTTTGCACACTTGTATAAGAGCAATGGGGCTACATGTGTGCCAAGTTCCGGGTCCAGGGGGCCTAGGATTAGGCCGGTACCAGCTCCCAAAAGTCACCAGAGTAATTACCGTTTAGCATGGGAGTCTATGGAAGGGGTTCCCGGGTTCGAAAAATCGGTGCTCCCCGGCCGTAGGTCCCCCGGACAACAATCTTTGCACACTTGTACAGGAAAAGTGGGGCTACATGTGTCGGCCGGTACCGGTTCCCCAAAGTCCGGGAGATCAGGCTCAAAAAGGTGACTCGAGTATAAGCCGAGGGAGGCATTTTCAGCACAAAAAATGTGCTGAAAAACTCTGCTTACACTCGAGTATATTCGGTATTTGCCCTTAAAGTCCAACGTTGGGTTATTCTTTGCCCTCCCCCTTTTATTTTCATATCAATGTTGGTTCCAAGCACTTTATTGCATGTCAGTTAGCATGTGTGTAGTTATTTTATTTGTAGAGTCATCTCGGCATCAATGCAAATATTTAGCCAGCATTGACCTTTGTACTTTTAAAAAAAATGAATTGCATGATAAAGTAACAAGCGATTGGCAGAAGTGAAGCTGATTTTTTATTTATTTAGCTATTCAGCTATCTAATATATTCCTGATTACAGGTGGACCTGGTTTGTCATGGAAAGACAGAGGTTCTCCCAGACAAAGATGGATCTGATCCCTATGCAGTAAGTGTCTTCAAGCCCTTCTTTGTCTATAAATGTGTCTGCCGTCTGATCATTTCAAAAGCCACCCCATGTCAATTCTCCTCCCGGTGACACCAGGTTAGGAGGGGTTCCTAGAACTGTAAGAAACAGATGGCAATAAAAACCTACGTATATATGAAAGAGAGGTAAAGATTTTTGTCTCATGAGTCCCTAATGCTTTAACCACTTCAATACATGGCACTTTTACCCCCTTCCTGCCCAGGCCAATTTTCAGCTTACAGCGCGTGGCACTTTGAAGGACAATTGCGTGGTCATGCAGCACTGTAGCCAAATAAAATTGTTATACTTTTTTCCCCACACAAATGGAGCTTTCTTTTGGTAGCATTTAATCACCACCAAAAACCTTTTTTTTTCATTTGTTTAGCAAAAAATAATATTTTGAAAAAAAAAAAGTTATTTGTTTCTGTTGTTAGCTGTGTCCGATGATCACAGAGCAAGCCCGATGTGATCGCTGTTTCCTTTGGACACAGCTAATCACAGATTGAGGTAAAGGGCAACCAGGTGTGGAGTATGGTGGTGTGTGGGAGTGTCATGGTCTGGGGCTGCACAAGTGCTGCCGGCACTGGGGAGCTAAAGATCATTGAGGGAACCATAAATACCAACATGTACTGTGACATACTGAAGCAGAGCATGACCCTTCGGAGACTGGGCCGCAGGGCAGTATTCCAACATGGATAATGACCCCAAACACACCTCCAAGATGACCACTGCCTTGCTAAAGAAGCTGAGGGTAAAGGTGATGGACTGGCCAAGCATGTCTCCAGACCTAAACCCTATTGAGCATCTGTGGGACTTCCTGAAACGGAAGGTGGAGGAGCGCAAGGTCTCTTAACATCCACCAGCTCTGTGATGTCATCATGGAGGAGGGGAAGAGGACTCCAGTGCCAACCTGTGAAGCTCTGGTGACTTCCATGATTTAAGGCAGTGCTGGAAAATAATGGTGGCCACACAAAATATTGACACTTTGGGCCCAATTTGGACATTTTCACTTAGGGGTGTACTCACTTTTGTTGCCAGATGTTTAGACATTAATGGCTGTGTTGAGGGGACAGAAAATGTACATGTTATACAAGCTGTACACTCACTCAAGGCTCAAAATGTCAAGTCCTGAGCTACTAGCCAGTCCTCAAGGGTTACTCACCACCAGTTGCCCCTCCCAAACCTACCCTGCCCTGCTCCTAATTCCGCCCCTTAACACACCCTCATAAATTATCTTATGAAATGACACTTACATGTTTTATGCTGAATACATATTTAACAACACCTTTATCTGTACCCCACAATGCAGCCTGCCCGTATCCACCAATGCAGCTTGCGCCCACCAATGCAGCCTGTGCCCGCCAATGCAGCTTGCGTCCACCAATGCAGCCTGTGCCACCAATGCAGCCTGTGCCACCAATGCAGCTTGTGACTGCCAACAGCCTACCTGTGCAGGGCAAGAGAGAGGAGAGCCAGCGCCAGGATGGTTCGAGCGGCATGAACAGAACAGCTTTAATTTCAATAGCTGCGTGTTCCCCACCGCGTGCTGTCAAATACAGCCCCCCAACCCTTGTCTGGGGAACTTTGATAGACAGATCACCTGTCCCAGAATTGGATGGGTGTTCTGTATATCAAAGTGCCCGGACAAAGAGGAGGGGCTGTATGTGACAGCGCAAGGCGGGGAACACACAGATATTGAAATGAAAGCGGTTATGTTCCCGGTACTCTAAACCATCTAAGTGGCGGTTCTCCTCACTCTTCACCTCTGAACGCTGGGAGATTGGCTCCCATACAACACGTCTGCTGGCGGTGCTCGTTCTGCCAACCCGCGGACCGTTTTCATCGGACATGTCTCCTGGGATATTTTGGTCTGATGTGTGTACACACGATCAGACCAAAATTCCCGCGAAAAGACAGCGCGGTGACGTGGCGGTGACGTTGACGCCGCGATGTCCGCAAACAAGGAAGTAAAATGCTTCCACGCATGCGTCGAATCAATTCGACGCATGCGGGGGATTTCGGTCAGCTGGTTAGCCGTACTAACCAGCGGACATGTCCGACGGACAGGTTTCCAACGGACAAGTTTCTTAGCATGCTAAGAAACTTTTTTCCGCTGGAAACCAAAAAAAGCAGACCAGTTTCAGCGGACATGTTCGATCGTGTGTACGCGGCCAAAGACTAGACAAATTCAGCAGAGAAACCAAAACGGATCCTCATCTGTTGTATGCAATACACGTTTATATCACTGACATCTGTAGTTAGACATAATGGCCCAGATTCACAAAGCACTTACGCCGACGTATCTCCAGATACGGCGCGTAAGTACAAATATGTGCTGTCGAATCTGTGCGCCAAACCCACAAACTTAGATATGCCTAAACACTGACTTCATCCCACCTACATAATGTGCCTACGCCGGCGTAGAGTGGGCATATATTTACGCTGGACACATGTGGTGCTCCAATTGATTTTCTATTTAAATATGCAAATGAGGGAGATACGCCAATTCACAAACGTACTTGCGCCTGGCGCATGATTTATGCGGTTTGCGTAAGTTTTACGTTCGGCGTAAAGTTTTTCCCCCATAGATGAGGCGCAACCCATGCAAAGGTATGGACCAGGGAACACAAGCCTACGTATTGTACGTTGGACGTCTGTGAATATGGGCCGACGTGGGTCTGGCTGGGCGTGGGCTACGTTCACGGCGTACACAGTGATCCGGCGTATCTTAGGCAGTTGTTCCAACGTGGTTGTGCGCATGCGCACGGGGATATTTCCACGTCTCGACGCATGCGCAGTTTGTTTTAAGTACTTGTCTGGCACCCGGCCCATCATTTGCATGGGGTCACACTTCATTAACATGGATCACGCCCTCTTCCAGCCCACTTCCACTTACGCCTACGAAATATACACAACGCCGGCGCAGAGTTGGGAGCATTTGCTTTGTGAATTCCATGCCTGCCTCTCCGCGCCGGCGTAGCGTAAAAGAGATATGCTACGGGCCAATGACGTTCGGTCTCAACAACATGCTTAGTTTTGTGTATCTGAAGAGAGCTGATCTCTGTGTAAATATCCCACATGTGTCTGTCTCTCCTCGAAATGGCAGTTACAGTTCAGTGGTAAAAAAATATCTGGCATGTTCATCCGTATATGTAGTCAGACTCTATATAATATGAATGTCATAAGTTGTTGTTGTTGGCAAATTCATTGACGTATATGTTTACGCTGTATATGAGTTGCTGATGATAAACTTTAATTAGCAGATGAGAACACTTGAGCATATGTGGTCATAGAATGAGTCTCAACAGC
This sequence comes from Rana kukunoris, assembly GCA_029574335.1. NCBI lineage: Eukaryota > Metazoa > Chordata > Amphibia > Anura > Ranidae > Rana > Rana kukunoris. The sequence goes on from CM056060.1 coordinate 143,428,071, forward strand.
TTTGACTAACTTCGTAAACAGTCCTTTCTGTCGTATGAGAGAGACAAACCGATAACAACACGATGCATAGATCCTCCCAATAAGACCGTTCCTGGGATATTCAAAACCTCCAAGTTGTGCTGCTGAGAGAAACAGAAATCACCACCTGATGGTCCGCTGATCATTTAAAAGTCCTCATTATTAGTCAATGTCTCTCCAGAGGGAGGGATGGTCAAATACATAATAATATATCAAATCGGGGTTTGACAAACTTGCTTGGAATCTTGGAGCCAGAAACGCACCCCGTTTAAAAAAAAGTGTATTTTTTACCAAAAAAGTGCGCTTGTAAGACCTAGGGTGTAAGAATAAATAATATATATAATGTTTGGGGGGTTCTAATTGGAGGGAAGGAGATGGCAGTGAAAACACAGGGGAAACTCCATTAGCATTGCTGGTTTGTCATGGCAACGGCCACCACAAGATGGCGCCAGATCACAGAAGGAAGCATAGGCCTGCAGAAGGCCACAAAGCCGCGGCCTCCATTAACTGCCGGCGCGGCCCAATGCGATCGCGCGTTGGGGGCGCACGGAGACACAGGATGTGTCCCCTGCCTCTCGCCGCACGATCGCGTCGGGCCACGCGGACTTCGGACTTCGTCGAACCCTGTATCAAATTATATATCAATTTTTTTTGGACATGCAAGGAGGTAGTTAGCTTTTGGAGGCACATTTTTCATACTCTGTGAGATACCATCATGTGAGATACCACCATCTCCTGAGTCTTGGGGGGGGGGGGTTATTTACGAAAGGCAAATCCACTTTGCACTACAAGTGCACAAATGCAGTCGCATTGCACGTGTAGTGCAAAGTGGATTTGCCTTTTTGTAAATAACCCCCTTGGTTTTGATGCAATTCCATATCTGTTTCATACAATAGTAATACATTTCTTATGGCAGCGAGAGCTGCGAGACTGTTGATTATGAGGAATTGTACTACAAATAGGTCTCCTAGCTTTCTAATTAACCACTCAGATCACTTCTGCAAAAAAGAAAATCATTGGCTGAAAAGAATGATACCAGGATGATGCCTGTAGGTGCAGGCAACCGGCATCATCCCGGTATAACCACTGAAACCCGAAGACGTCTAGTTGCGTACCTTAATCGGCAAGTAGTTATTACCCTCAAGTTCGTTCACACACTTTTTGGGGGAGATTGACTAAAACTAGTGCATAATCTTTTGCAGCTGTGCATAGTAACAGCTTCTAGGTTTTAGGCTGGGTTCACACTGGTACAAAAAACGCTCCAAGATTGGGAGCAAAAGTCGCATGACATGTATAAATGAATGATTCCCTACAAGAGACATTCTAACTGGTCAGACCCCCCAAAAAAAAAGCGGCTAGGTATCCCCCCAAAATCCATACTAGACCCATATCCGAGCACACAGCCCAGCAGGTCAGGAAAGGGGTTGGGGACAAGCGAATGCCCGCCCCCACCCAAAGCACCTTGTTCTCGTGTTGATGGGGACAAGGACCTCTTCCCGACAACCCTGGCCGTTGGTTGTCAGGGTCTGTGGGGGGAGGGGCCAGATCCCGGCTCCCCACCCTATGTAAATGAGTATGGGGTAGTGTAAAATAAAAACAGCACACAGGTTTTTGACAAAGTAATTTTATTAAAGCAGCTGCGGCGTCTCTTCTCCTTCGGATGTCTTCTCATTCTGGCGATGTCTTCATCCTCCAGTTCTTCATCTCCCTCCGCTGATGACTTCTTCTGCTTGCCGGTTCTCTTCTCTCCGCTGGCAGAGGAAGAAGTCATCAGTCACCACTGACATGTGGCCTTGAGAAGAAATCGTAAGAAGAAGAGACGCCGGAGCTGCTTTAAAGTGGTTGTAAACCCACTTTTTTCACTTTTACCTACAGGTAAGCCTATCATAAGGCTTACCTGTAGGTAAGGAGAATATCTCCTAAACCTGTACGGTTTAGGAGATATTCCCCTCGCAATGCGCCGCTGATTGCAGCGGCGCATGCGCAGGGGATATCCACGGCGTATGGACCGGCGGCCGCCGACCCACTGCCGATTTGAAATCTCCCGCGCATACGCGCGGTAGTGACGTCATCGCCGCTCCAGCCAATCACAGCGATGGAGCGGCGATACCCGGAAGACACGTCGGAGCAAGATGACATCTCGCTCGGCGTGGACCAGGTAAGTGTTCTTCACCTTGTTCCGAGGAAAGTATTTCATAATCAGCTAGTATGGGGTGCATACTAGCTGATTATGCCTTTTGCCTTGCAGGTTCACAAAAAAAAAATTGTATATGCGGTTTACAACCGCTTTAATAAATTACTTGTGTGCTGTTTTTATTTTTGACACTTTTATTTTTTTATGTGAATGGGTAGGGGTACAATGTACCCTATACTCATGCACATAGGGTGGGGGGCTGGTATTTAGGGGCCAATGGCCAGCGTTGTCGGGAAGAGGCCTTCAACCTTTAACCATCCCAACTAGTAGGGTACCAGCTAGTCCGAAAGGTCTTGGGCCAGGAGGGAATATGGCCTTATGGTCAGGTTCTCCCCCTCCCTTTGGGGAGCTCCTCCTAGTACTTGGGTAGACCTTGCTTCGGCAAGCCCCGTTTTAGAATGGGTCCAACCGGTTTTGGCTGGGTGAACCACGAGTATCCCAGTCCCTTTTAGGATTCTTGGGGGGGATCAGGGCCTGGATTCTTTGCCTTTTGGAGAAGGACCAAGATTGCACCTTGTTCATTTTTTTGTGATTGATTTTGTGATCAATTTTTAGTGCACCTGGTGTTTAGTTTTGAGTGAGCGCACGACACCACGGAGCTTAAAAAATAATAATGTGCGGAACAATGTCTTGTATGAATGATCTGTGCATTAGGTTGATCGCTTTTTGTCTCTCCCATATCATAAGAGGATTGTTTACTAACGGGAACATCATTTAAAGCTATTGAGACGCACATACTGTGACCACATATGGTTAAGTGTTTTCATCTGCTTATTGAAGTTTATAAGCACCAACTCGTATACAGTGTTGACCAATAATCGTGATAGACTTTCCCAATGGCGGCTTAGGACATTCCACTTGTATAGAGTCTGACTACATATGCAGGTAAACTATAGGCCAGATATTTTTACTACTGAACTGTAATTGCTATTTTGAGGAGAGACTCATTCTGGAGATCCCAACTATAGATGTCTGTGATATAAAATGTGTATTGCATACAGGGCCGCCATCAGGAATAATGGGGCCCCCTTACACAGCTTCAGGCATGGGCCCCCTGGAGCAGAGAACCGGGGGGGGGGGGGGGAATGTGCTGCCACCTAAAATTGAGAAGGGGGGGGGTTGCCACAAATTGGGGGACCTCTGAGCCCCTTACAAAAAAATTAAATAAAAAGTAAAATTAAAAAAAAAAAGGACAGGTTGCCCTCTGGGCCCTGTAATAATAATAAAAAATATATATATATATATATATAACTGAAAAATTATAAAAAAAAAAAGGCGGGGTTGCCATCCGGGGCCCTGGGGACCTCCGGGCCCTTTAATAAAAAGAAAAAATATATAAAATAAAATTATAATTTTTTTTTTTTTTAATGAGGGGGGGTCAGGACGCTCTTTTACATTGCAGATAGAGAAAGGAGCTGTGTGTTAGTGGGCGTCCTGACTCTCCTGTAGTCCAAGGGAGGCGGCGAGCACGACACTCCACACCAGGGAGAAAGCCTCGCATTACTGTGAGGATTTCTCAGAAGAAAGAAGGACATTTAAAAGCAAAATGGAAGGATGAGGTAAGTGAAGGAGGACTGCACTAATGTAAAGGAAGCTATTTAGGAAAAAAAAAATTACCTTTACAACCCCTTTAATCAGATCAAGTGAAGCCACAAGAGCATTGGTCACAGTAGTCTTCTAGCACAATGATGTACAATAACACCAATGAATGGGGGTCATGTATGTCTGAAGGGAGAGGTGGCAGTACTTGGTAAGTATTTTGTAATGGAAGACTGGGCAGTATAGGATATTTCGTTCTCAATTTTGACACATCTGCTCGGCAGTACTGTAACAGTAAACGATAAAAGATTCATAATGCAGATTTTGTTTCTCGTCTGTCACCCCCCCACCCCCCGTTCCTATTGCATCTTATTTACTGCGTTCGCTTTTAAAATTTGTAGCCTGAGGGAGCAATAATTGAGATATCACTTCTAGTCTCTGTTTATTATCTTCATTTTGTTTTTCCTTTTTTCCCCTTTGGGCTGTCTGGATGGTTGTTTATTTGCTTGTTGTGTTTGTCCGTGTCTCGATCAGACGTTCTGTACCTTAATATTCTGATCCTTAAAGGAGTATCCTTGTTTGTATGCGATCGGCTACATTGCACAGTGCAGTTGCCAAAACAACAAAAAAACACCTTTTGTAAAAACGCATGTTTATAAAAATGACCCTTTGTCACCATTTCTCCTATGCAATCTGTACTGTTGGCATACTGCAGACTTTTTCAACTCGGTGCCTTGAGGTTTCTTCAGGGGTGCCCTAACAAAATGCCTAAAAATTGCCCAAAACACAAGCCAGTGGGTGGATCAAGTCTGCCTGCCTTTGCACAATAACATAGGTTTTCATTCTGCATCATTTCCACCTTCTGGCCATTGGCATCCTTACAACCATTGATGCAGGGCTGGTGCAAGGATTTCTGACACCCTAGGTGAAACCTCATTTGGCCACGCCCCCTTTATCTTGCCCATGTATACCCCACCTTTTTAATGCAGCCTCACCTGCTCCCATCAATGCAGCCTCACCAGCTCCCATCAAATACAACCTACCAGTTTCCATCAATGCAGGCTGAAGTGGTTAAAGAGTGCCTTGACTGAAAAAAAGGTTGAGAAATATTGGTATAGTGTATGGAGAGGCAGACACATTTTTTACGTCAGTAGCTCATTTGCAGTTTGCTCTCTTTTATTCAAAGGATGTTGTAATTCATGGGTCTTCAAACTACGGCCCTCCAGTTGTTCAGGAACTACAATTCCCATAATGCCTAGTCATGTCTGTGAATGTCAGTGTGTTACAATGCCTCATGGGATGTGTAGTTCTACAACATCTGGAGGGCCGTAGTTTAAGGATCCCTGTTGTAATTGATAATTCATTTGATTTAGTGATTTCAGCAGCTTCTCAATTGAGAACAATGTCCTGCTTTTATGTTAGATTATTTCTTTTAAATATTTTTTTTAATATATTTTAGGAGCCCAAACTCCGGGGTATATTCAGAACAGTGGAAAGCGGAAGCAACTTGACAACTGACGACATTGTGCAGAGGATTATCAAAAACAGGTCTGTATTGTAATGCATGTGAGTGTTTATATATATATCATATGTGTGTGTGTAATTGTAATTATATATGTGTATTTTTTTATTATATATATCATTGTTTTTGTTGTTGTTGAGGGTCCCTTGAACCACGAGCAATGTGTGCTTCTTAGATAAATAACCGTTTACACCAATGACCTTTTTAGCTGTCTGTAGGGGGGTAGTCTTTCCACTGACTACCAGTGTTAAAGGCCCTTTGCCCAACGACCAACATTCCAAGGGGGTTTTCTCCACTGAAAAGGGGCAGTTCACTGCTCAGCAATGTAAGCGGACATTCCTCCAGTGATCACTGGTGTAATAGGACAGAGTGAGTGTAAACTACACAGACCATCAATTTAAAAGAGCTCTACAATGACCACCAATGTAAGCGGGCACTACACTCACCATCAGTGTCAGGGACCCTGCACTGTAAGAGGGTACTAAGCTGGCACACTGTAAGAGAGCTCTACAATGACCACCAATGTAAGCAGGAACTACACTCGCCATCAGTGTCAGGGGACCCCTCACTGACCCCCAATGTAAGGGGGTACTAAGCTGGCACACTGTAAGAGAGCTCTACAATGACCATCAATGTAAGCAGGAACTACACTCGCCATCAGTGTCGGGGGACTCTGCACTGACCCCCAATGTAGCTGGCACACTGTAAGGCCCCATACACATGAGCAGACAGCAGACAGATTTGTTCAAATCGGTCGGACAGACCTATTTGAACAAATCTGTCTGCTGGGGACGTATTGGTTTGATCGTGTACACACGATCAAACCAAAATCCCCGCCGGCAGACGGCGGGCTGACGTGGCGGTGACGTTGACGCCGCCACGTCACCGCACCAGGAAGTAAAACACTTCCGCGCATGCGTCGAAACCATTCGACGCGTGTGCGAGAAGACATGTCTGCTGGTTAGCGTACTAACCAGCAGACATGTCGGGCGGACGGGTTCCCAGCCGACAGATTTGAAAGCATGCTTTCAAATCTGTTGGCTGGCCAAATCCGTCGGCTCGTCCGTAGACACGATCGAATCTGTCTGCTGGGACGGTCGGGCCGACCATTTCCAGCAGATAGATTTGATCGTGTGTACGCGGCCTAAGAGATCTCTACACTGATCCCAATGTAAGGGTAGTACCAGTATAAGGGATCACTACCCTAATCCCCAATGTGAGAAGCACTACACTGTCCACCAGAGTAATTGGATGCATTTCTTACTGTATGAGTCTTATAACCAACCTCTTAAATATCTCTTTCTTTAGGTTGGAGTTTGAAGCTCGGAATCAGAAGAAAGAAGCAAAAGAACTAGCGGTGTTGGAGGCACAGTTGAAGCGGGAGAGATTTGTAGAGGGGGAAGAGAACTGAGAGGCCATCCTCATCTCCCCATATATATCCATAATACTATCCATCTACTAATCCATGAACAATACTACACACTCCTCCGAAAGTCCTACATCCAACATCCATTCACCGGCACTGCACACGTCATATCACACAAGTGGTCTAAGGATTACATTTAGAGTTTCATCAGGGGATGAAACATCATGCAGCGTGCAGAGAGCCCCCCCAATACCAAATCTGGGTTCTCGTTTCCTATAAAGAGCAGCTGTCTTAAGGGACATGGATGAAACCAGTTAAGGTGCTCCTACACTAGAAGAACAGACCTGTGGAGTTGATTTACTAAGTGCAAAATCTGGTGCAGCTGGTAGCCAATCGGCTTCTAACTCCAGCTTGGTCAATTAAGCTGGAAGCCGATTGGTTTCTAGGCTGCACAAGGTTATTCACTCTCCAGTTTTAATGTCACTTTTAAAATACCTTATTCATTCAATTTGAAATTTTTCATATATTTTGCAGCTCCTCTACTTAACCACTTCAATCCACCTTCACGTCCAAAGACGTGAACAGCGCAGACCTGAGGCGCCGGGTTGACGTCTTTGGACGTGATTTGCTTGTAATTCCCCGCGCGCGCCACAGGGTGGCGCGCGGCGGGGAAAAACAGTCCCGACGCATCACCGAGGATCCGATGCGTGTACCCGGCGGCCGCGATGTCCGTCAGGTACACGCGATCGTCGGTGAGACAGCAGGGACGTGGAGCTCTGAGTGTAAACACAGAGCTTCACGTCCTGTCAGTGAGGTGACAGATGCTGTTTCTCTTGTACATAGGGAGACAGCATCGGTCACCTCCCCCAGTCACCCCCCTCCCCCCATACAGTTAGAACACACCCAGGCAATACATTTAACCCCTTCCTCACCCCCTAGTGTTAACCCCTTCAATGCCAGTCACATTTATACAGTAATTAGTGCATTTTTATAGCACTGGTCGCTGTATAAATGTGAATGGCGCCAAAAATGTGTCAAAAGTGTCCGATGTGTCCGTCGCAATATCGCAGTCCCAATAAAAATCGCAGATCGCCGCCATTACTAGTAAAAAAAAAATATATAAAAAAAAAAAATCATAATTATGTCCCCTATTTTGTAGGTGCTATAACTTTTGCGCAAAGCAGTCACTTATTGTGATTTTTTTTTTTTTTTTTTACAAAAATACGTAGAAGAATACGTATCGGCCTTAACTGAGAAAAAAAAATATTAAAAAAAAAAAAAATGGGATATTTATTATAGCAACAAGTAAAAAATATATATATATTTTTAAATTGTCGCTCTTTTTTTCATTATAACGCAAAAAATAAAAACCGCACGGGCGATCAAATACCACCAAAAGAAAGCTCTATTTGTGGGGAAAAAAGGGACGCCAATTTTGTTTGGGTGCCACGTCGCACGACCGCGCAATTGTCAGTTAAAGCGACGCAGTGCCGGAAGCTGAAATTTCGCCTGGGCACGAAGGGGGTTTATGTGCCCAGTAAGCAAGTGGTTAACTGGCTTGACCTTGACTAAGATTCTTGGCCCCACCCCCTTGTTACATAATGCTGGTGGAAAGCAGTACAAAATGTTTTGAATAACTTAATTCTGTTTTATGCAGAATTCAGTTATAAAAATATTAACAACTTTATCCGTGCCCACCAATGCCGCCTGCCTGTGCCCCCCATAATGCAGCCTGTGCCCCCCATAATGCAGCCTGTGTCCCCCATAATGCAGCCTACCTGTGGATGGGAAGAGAAGAGAGCCGTCGCTGGATGATCAGAGCAAGGAACATTACAGCTTTCATTTCAATAGCTGTGTGTTCCCCTGTGGCGCGCCGTCACATAAGTTCCTCCTCTTGTCCGGGGAACTTTGATACATGTCACCTGTCCTAGGATTGGATGGTGATCTGTCTATCAAAGTCCCGGAAAAAGAGGAGGGGCTTATGTGACGGTGCACGGTGTGTGAAACACACAGCTATTGAAATGAAAGCTGCGATGTTCCCTGCTCTGATCATCCAGCCGGCGGCTCTCCTCTGATCAGCGGTGCTCCCCCCCCCCCCCCCCCAGGCTCCCAGGCAGCCCTTCTCGCCAGTCCTCAAAATCCACTCGCAAAATGCGAGTGGGCGAGTGGATTTTCTGAGGGCTGGTTAACTGAATATGAAGGAGAGTGCTAAAAAAACAGGCAATCTCTTTGCTTTTCCCCTAAGGGATGCATTCCTTCACACACCATTGTGCATATTAAACACACAATTTTATGAAGTAGGCAATTACCGTATTTATCGGGGTATTGCGCGCTCCGGCATATAGCGCGCACCCCTAAAGTAGCCCCCGAAATTCCTGTAAAAAAAAACATTTTTTAACTTTTTATTACTTACAGTTTTGGTGTCTTGCCCCATTGCGTCCATTGTCCGGTCCGGCGTCCGTCTGTGGCCTCGGTGGTGTCCTCCCGGGTTCTCCCATGCTGTCCGAGTCGAATCTCCGCTTCCCGCGCTCCGCCGACATATACCGAGCGCAGTACACTCGGGCACGCTTCTCACGCATAAACGTCACAGAACGTGACTACGAGCGAACCCGAGCCTGGCCGAATGTACCCGTGTGTACTGCGCTCGGTATATGTCAGCGGAGGCTTCAAACTGAGCGCGGGTATCGGCGTATATCGCGCAGCCACGATTTTCCTCTTATTTTAAGGGGGAAAAAAGTGCGCGGTATACGCCGATAAATACGGTACATTTGCATATCATTTATAAAGCACAAATATTACCCAGTCAGCTGAGCTAGTTTTATACGCTGACAGTTTTTGCAGCAGAGCAGATATTTCAAGGGCTTGCAAACCTCCAAATTGATGTGATATTTTACATCTTTGACTTGCACACAGCCCCCGCCTGATGTTCCTTCCTTTTCTCACAAAAACTGCCCTCTATTTAACTCCTATGTGGCCCGGCTGTCTCCCATTGGTCGCAAGCAGCGCTCAAATTTATTGTGACGTTTGCAAATATCTGCCTGTATATGGTCAGTGTCAGGAGTCCGCTATCGGCAACCTACTATCCTGCCTTTGTCTGTGTATGAGCACCTTAACATTTCATCTGATTGTCAATGGCCGCCGTAGCTGGGACCATTCTTATTTTTGTTTTAAATTGTAACAATACTAGTCCTGATCTTCTTACATATGTGAAATTATATGTATACTAGAGAGGACTGCTCTGCAATGGGGTTTAACATATATAGGGGTTAAATCACTAAAACTGGAGAGTGCAAAATCTGGTGCAGCTGTGCATGGGAGCCAATCAGCTTCTGACTTCAGTTTGTTCAGGAATTCCACCCAAAAATGGAACTTCTGCTTTTTGGACCCCCCCCCCCCTCCTTCTCCGGTGTCACATTTGGCACCTTTCAGATGGGAGAAGATGCAGATACCTGTATTTGCACCCACTTCCGGGCATAGACCCCCGTGGGAGTCACGCCACTTCCTGTCCCCCCTCCCCGCTGTCTCCTGGGAAACACACTGGTCCCCCGAGAGAGCGGGGACTAGAAAGAGACGCGACATGCTACTCGCGCATGCGCAACAGGGAACCGGGCAGTGAAGCCGCAACACTTCACTTTCTGATTCCCTTACCGAAGATGGCGGCGGGGGGGCAGCCGAGCGATTGCTCGGCCTCGGCTGCCATCATGGCGGGTACACTGGGCAGTGTCCATTTTTTAAAGTCAGCAGCTGCAGTATTCGTAGCTGCTTGCTTTTAAAAAAAAATAAATAAATTGGGTGGACCTCCGCTTTAAGCTTTGACAAACTAACCAGGAAGCTGATTGGTTTCTATGTAGAGTTGCACTTTATTGAGCACTCTCCAGTTTTAGAAAATTGACCCCACTGTATTTACCCGGGAATATTTTCGATGTAAAGCTTTTAGTGTTCTGGGTAATATTTTAATTCAGTCTTAGGGGTCTGTTTATAAAACATACATTGGGAGAATGTCACAAGCACCTGCCCGGGCTGTACAAATTTTCCTTTATTTTCTCTAATACTAGGCCTTCTTATGATTCTCAGCTCCATCTAGTAGCCAAAATGCGGTTTATTTCTCTAAAATACCTTAAATGATTGTAAACCTTTTATTATTATTTTTATTATTAAAATAACAAATATTATACGTACCTGCTCTGTGTAATGGTTTTGCACAGAGCAGCCTGATCCTCCTCTTCTTGGGTCCCCCCGCTGGGGCTCCTGGCTCCTCCTCTCTGCCGAGTGCCCCTATAGCAGTGATGGCGAACTTTGGCACCCCAGATGTTTTGGAACTACATTTTCCATGATGCTCAACTACACTGCAGAGTGCATGAGCATCATGGGAAATGTAGTTCTAAAACAGGGGGTCTCCAAACTTTCTAAGCAAAGAGCCGGTTAACTGTCCTTTCAGATTTTACGGGGGCTGGACTTCGGCCATTGGGAGTAGAAAAGGTCCCAACAATAGTGCCCCATCATTGGCGTAATTGGGAGAAATTGTGCCCCATCATTGGTATCAGTGGGAGGAATTGTGCCCCATTGCTGGACTCACTTGGAGGATTTTGTGTCATAGTGTCATTGGAAGAAATTGTTTCCCATTGTTTGTGTCATTGGGGGAATTGTGCCCCATCATTGGTATCAGTGGGAGGAATTGTGTCCCATTGCTAGACTCACTTGGAGGATTTGGTGTCATTGGAAAAAATTGTGCCCCATTATTGGTGTCATTGGGGGAATTGTGCCACATTATTGGTGTCATTGGACCCCATAATTGGTGTCATTGGAAGGAATTGTGCCCCATCATTGGTGTCAGTGGGAGAAACTTTACCCCATCATTAGTGCCAGTGGGAGGAATTGTGCCCCATTGTTGGAATAACTTGGAGGAATTGTCCCCTTTCATTGGCGTCATTGGACCCCATTATTGGTGTCATTGGGAGAAATTGTGCCCCATCATTGGGGGGAATAGTGCCCCATCTTTAGTGAAATTGAGAAGAATTGTGTCCTTTCATTGGTGTGAGTAGGGGGGGGATTATGTCCCATTGTTGGTATCTGTGGATGAAACATTCCCCAGAGGGCCGCATAAAAGCAAGCAAAGGCCCGCATCTGGCCCCCAGGCCATAGTTTGGAGACCCCTGTTCTAAAACATCAAGGGTGCCAAGGTTCGCCATCACTGCCCTATAGCAAGCTGCTTGCTATGTCGGCACTTGTGCAGGCTTGCTCCTGAGCTAGCTCTGTTTTGTCCATTGACACACAGAGCGTGGCTCGGCCCTGCCCCCTGCTCCCTATTTACTGACTGTGATTGACAGCATCAAGAGCCAATGGCTCCTGCTGCTGTCTCTGATCCAATGAGAAGAGAAAGAGTCAAGAGAACCTCTGCTGTCATGCAGAGCGCTGGATCGAGAACGGGCTCAGGTAGATATAAGGTAGTGGTTCTCAACTCCTGTCCTCACTAACAGGCCAGGTTTTATGTATTACCTTGGGAGAGATGCAGACTAGAATACGGCAATCACTGAGCAGCAAATGATATCACCTGTCATGTATTTCACTTATCTTGCAAACCTGGCCTGTTAGTGGGTCCTGAGGACAGGAGTTGAGAACCACTGGTGTAACCACCGGGCGGTGGGGGTGGGCTGCATGAAAAAGGTAAAACAAAGTTCTGCCTTTAGAACTACTTTAATGAGAAAATTTACCGCATTTTAGCCATTAGATGGAGCCAGCGATCAAAGGAAGTCATTGTGTTAAGAGAAAATGGCAGGAAAATGTGTGCAGCCTGGATAAATGCTTGTGACATTCGTCCAACGAATGTATTATAAATACACCCCTTAGTGTAATTTGTGATGCTGGTGTACAGTGAATATAATGTTTTTTTTTTGTTTTTTGTTTTATTTATTGCAATGAAGGACGGATTCATTAGCCAGAAGGAATAGAAGAGTTTTCCCAGTTTAAAGGGAGTGGCAGAGCTTTGTGTATAGCAGCCATGTTCTCATCCATTCGCATTTGTGGAATGTATATTTTTTTGCTACTCCTCCAATGCCCACAGTGTGGGTACATATTAAAAGAGACTCTGTCAGTCTTTAACTAATCCTAGCACTACCCTGCAGGAAAAGAGGTAAAATATGCACCTCTGTGGCTTCCCGTAGCTTCATTCCACAGTTGCTGCCTCAGCATTTTGGGGGGGTGGATGCCTGTGTCCCCTGTGGGATGCTGTGGTTTCATCCCCTGACCCACTGCTGTGTCCTGTGGGGATGTTGGAGGATAAAGCCACAGCATGCAGCGGGGGGGACAGAGGCAACCCACACTCTTAAAAGAGTCTGGCAGTGGCTGCAGCACTGGAACGGAGGTAAAAAAAAAGGAAACTTAGGTTGTTGGAGAGGTGAATATAATACTTATTCTCTTGCAGGGTGCCACCAGGGTTTTAAGGCGACTGACCGTGTCTCTTTAAGAAGCACTTCTGTTTACAGAAACAGCCACTAGAGGGCAGAAACAGCAATGAATAACACTAAATGCCTGACCTTTCGACTGTGCTGCTTGTAGCGCCCAGATTAGATGTAATCGAGGAGGCGAGGAAATAAAGGAGGAGAATCAGGTTGTTGGAGCGTGCCGTTTTCCAGGTGCTTTTAGTCAGGGCTTGGGACAAGGGGTAGGCAAAAAGGACACATGCCCTGGGTACAGAGGTGCTATGTGGAGAGGGGGTGCTGACAGCCAAAGGTCGCTCCGTTTTCCAGCTGCCTGAATGACCGGGGTGACGGTAGCGACACTCCTGTCATTTAGAACATAGCACAGCGCAGGATTGTGATTGCTGCTGGAGGGAGGATTCTGCTTCCTCTAGCTGCTGGACTGCAATTTTCTCACCGTACCTCCTCCAGCAGGTGCTCTGGTGCAGGACAACCCCGAACCCTCTTTGCTGGCTATTGCTGGGGTTATTGATTCGTCCACTGACTCCAATGCTGGAGGTTGTTCTTGCATCCGGGAATTGAGGAGCAAAGCACATATTCGCCAGCACACCCTTGATCATCAGATATCATCCATAAATTTTACCGCAGAAAGATCACATCTCAAAGGACCAAGTGCACCTTTTTAGAGCCGCACAGGACCCCTTCGTCAGGCATGTGATGATGTGATTACATGCCTGACTAAGGGGTCCTGCGTAGCTCTGAAACGTTACACTTGGTCCTATGTGATAACATGCCTGACTAAGGGGTCCTGCGTGGCTCTGAAACGTTGCACTTGGTCCTATGTGATAACATGCCTGACTAAGGGGTCTTGCGTGGCTCTGAAATGTTGCACTTGGTCCTATGTGATGACGTGCCTGACAAAGGGGTCCTGCGTGGCTCTGAAACGTTGCACTTGGTCCCATGTGATGACATGCCTTACTAAGGGGTCCTGCGTGCCTCTGAAGCATTGCACTTGGTCCTTTGTGATGACATGCCTGATTAAAGGTTCCTGCGTGGCTCTGAAGCATTGCACTTGGTCCTATGTGATAACATGCCTGACTAAGGGGTCTTGCGTGGCTCTGAAATGTTGCACTTGGTCCTATGTGATGACGTGCCTGACAAAGGGGTCCTGCGTGGCTCTGAAACGTTGCACTTGGTCCCATGTGATGACATGCCTTACTAAGGGGTCCTGCGTGCCTCTGAAGCATTGCACTTGGTCCTTTGTGATGACATGCCTGATTAAAGGTTCCTGCGTGGCTCTGAAGCATTGCACTTGGTCTTATGTGATAACATGCCTGACTATGGGGTCTTGCGTGGCTCTGAAGTGTTGCACTTGGTCCTATGTGATGACATGCCTGACTTTTACTGCAGAACGATCACATCTTAAAGGACAAAGTGCACCGTTTTAGAGCCGCACAGGACCCCTTCGTCAGGCATGTGATGATGGCGTAAATAAAGGGTCCTGCGTGGCTCTGCAACGGTGCACGCAGGACCCCTTAGTCAGGCATGTCATCACATAGGACCAAGTGCAACGTTTCAGATCCATGCAGGTCCCTTAGTCAGGCATGTCATCACATAGGACCAAGTGCAACGTTTCGGACCCACGCAGGACCCCTTAGTCAGGCATGTCATCACAAAGGACCAAGTGCAATGCTTCAGAGGCACGCAGGACCCCTTAGTCAGGCATGTCATCACATAGGACCAAGTGCAACGTTTCAGATCCATGCAGGTCCCTTAGTCAGGCATGTCATCACATAGGACCAAGTGCAACGTTTCGGACCCACGCAGGACCCCTTAGTCAGGCATGTCATCACAAAGGACCAAGTGCAATGTTTCGGACCCACGCAGGACCCCTTAGTAAGGCATGTCGTCACATGGGACCAAGTGCAACGTTTCAGAGCCACGCAGGACCCCTTAGTCAGGCATGTCATCGCATGGGACCTATGTGATGATGATCCACGGTGTGCTGGCGAATTTCTGCATTTGCTTCATGACAGGCCCAGTTTTCAGCTTGTAGTTGCTGCAGCACCCACTACTGATGAGCCGATGTCCAGGAACATGTGCAATGGGAATGGCGGGTGGGGCGCAATTTGGCATCTTCGCCCTGGACGCTAGTTGACCTTGTCCCACCACGTTTTTAGTTCCTGAGGTCTCATAGGAGTTAAGGTGTATGTCCCGTATCTGTGTTTTGCTCATGACTGGTGTATGTGTATAGCAGTGCTTGACTCCACATGGAATCCTCCTATGCAGCTCACATACAGTAGAAAATTAAATATTAAATGGGCCAATATTTTGCTGGCGCAGTGTCTTGCTTATCTGCCACTTCATACCAGTAGGGGGCACCTGTCCTAAAAAGAACAATTAAGGCGGTTAAGACTGTATTGGGTTGGCTTGCAATACTAAATGGGCAACCCAATACAGGTGGGGCTCAGCAGCCGTTTGGCCAACATATGATGGCTATTTTATTGTTTTGCATTATTCACTGCAACAGTTTAATTTTTGCCTCTGTAGCTCAGTCCTTCTACTACCTACCTAACAACAACATCACGTAATGCCACCATCAGGGCCAATTAGGAAGCCAATTGAATGGTTGACCGTGCGTCGGAACACCTGTCTCTGTCTTATATCTATATGTTTTAAATTAAACTTAAATTAAAGACTTTTAATTGTTTTACACGTTGTCCTGTTTATTTTGGGGGTTGTGGGATGTATGCGCCAATGATGCATTTTATTTTTGGTTTGCTTTGTCTTAGTTTCCAAAACTTTGGCACAACGAGAGTGATCTTGCACTCCACTGAAAATAACTGTCACTTATTCTGGAAAATAAGGATCCTTAGCCTGATGAAGTAGCTTTGTGAATTGTGCCTGGAGGCTACATGTTGGCTAGAGGGTGTTTTTATGTGATTGTTTTAAAGCAGGGGTCTCCAAACATTCTAAACAAAGGGCCGGTTTATTGTCCTTCAGACTCTTGGAGGGCCGGATTTTAGCCAGCGGGAGTGAAAATGTTCCTGGCATCAGCGGGAGTAAACATCTGGTATTAGGGGGAGGAATAGTGTCCCATTGGTGGTACCATAGGGAGGAATAGTGTCCCATTAGTAGTGCCAGTGAGAGAAATGGTTCTCCATTGTCAGTGTCAGATGGCAGAATAGTGCCTCGTATCATTGGGAGGGATAGTGTTCCAAGGGCCAGATGAAGGCAAGCAAAGGGCCGCATTCAGCCCTCTGGCCGCAGTTTGGAGACCACTGTTTTAAAGCAATATCAACTATGGCCTCACAAGTGGATATACATGAAACCCAGGGCAAAATGAGTAAGACCCATCCATATACAACCCTCAGAGGTAGAAGAACAAGGGGCGATTAGTATTGATTCTTAACCACTTAAGCCCCGGACCAATAGGCAGCTAAAGGGCCTGGCCCCTTTTTGCGATTCGGCACTGCGTCGATTTAACTGACAATTGCGCGGTCGTGCGACGTGGCTCCCAAACAAAATTGACGTCTTTTTTTCCCCACAAATAGAGCTTTATTTTGGTGGTATCTGATCACCTCTGCGGTTTTTATTTTTTGCGCTATAAACAAAAAAAGAACGTCAATTTTGAAAAAAAACATTTTTTTACTTTTTGCTATAATAAATATCCAATAAAAAAAATATATATTTTTTCTCAGTTTAGTCCGATACGTATTCTTCTACATATTTTTGGTAAAAAAAAAAAAATCGCAATAGGCGTATAGTGATTGGTTTGCGCAAAAGTTATAGCGTCTACAAAATAGGGGATAGTTTTATGGCGTTTTTCTTAATAATTTTTTTTTTTTTTACTAGTAATGGTGGCGATCAGCGTTTTTTTTTTTTGTTTGTTTGTTTTTTATCGTGACTGCGACATTAACACTTTTGACACTATTTTGGGGCCATTGTAATTTTTACAGCGAAAGTGCTATAAAAATGCACTGATTACTGTACAAAATGACACTGGCAGTAAAGGGGTTAACCTGTAGGGTTTAAGCGTGCCCTAAGGGAGTGTTCTTACTGTGGGGGGGCGGGGCTGTGCGTGTGACGTCACTGATCGTCGTTCCCTAACACAGGTAACAGAGGATCAGTGACAGTCTGACTAGGAAGAATGGGAAAAGGTTTGTTTACACTCACCTCTCCCCGTTCTTCAGCTCTGTGACCCAATCGTGGGACACCGCCGGGTTCACACTGGTACGACAAACGCTCCGACATTGGGAGCTCATGTCGCATGACATGTGAAAATCAATGTTTCCCTATGAGAGCCATCTTAAAGTGGTAGTATACTCTATACTACCACTTTTACCATAATAAGGCTTACCTGTGGGTATAAAGAACATCTCCTAAACCTGTACGGTTTAGGAGATATTCTCGCAATGCGCCGCCGATTGCAGCGACGCATGCGCAGGGGGCCCCTCGGCTGAAGGGCCGGCAGGGGCCATACCTTGACGAATTAAAAACTTGCGTGCAGGAGTGACGACATCGCCGCTCCAGCCAATCACAGCGCTGGAGCGGCAATACCCGGAAGACACGCCAAGCAAGATGATATCTCACTCGGTTTGGACCAGGTAAGTTCCCTACACCTCGTTTTAAGGTAAGTATTTCATAATGAGCTAATATGCGGTGCATACCAGCTCATTATGGCTTTTCCTTTTCAGGTGTAAAAAAAAAAAAAAACAACCGCTTTAACTGGTCTGACACAAGTCGGTCTGACTTTGAAAATGCTCCCTGTACTACTATGGCCCGACTTTGATCCTACTTCAGTCCATTGAATATCACTAAAGTCGGATCGCCGTCTTGCCTGATCTGACTTTGGCATGCAACTTGTGCTCTGATGAGCTTTAGGAAGAACTCCTTGACAAAAAAAAAACGGCATGGCTTCTCCCTCTAAGAGCATACTAGCCCCTTTTTTGGTGTAGGGGGTTCCCCTTAAAATCCATACCAGACAGGTTTTTTTTTTTTTTTCTTCTCTTCCTTCTCTGCCCCGTTGTTTATACGGGGTGGGCGGAGGTAGGAAGAAGAGGAGATGGGGTTCCTGAAGAGGGGATAAGGGGCAGGGGTATTAGGGGAAAGAAATGGGGAAGGAATATATGCGGAGCAAGAGAGAGAATTGGCAGGGGAAAGGAGGATAAGCAGGAAAAAGAAAAGGGAGAAAAGAGAAAAGGGGAAGGAAAGGGAAAGAGGGAAAATATGGTATATAAATGGATTAGAGTAGGAAATGAAATAACTGGGGAAATGGTTCTATATTAAAGAAGGAATGGTATATTGTTTAGTTTTTTTTCGTTTTTTTTATTTTTTTCAGTTATATTGGACTTTAAGTTGTTACGGATATATCCTTATTTCCCTCTGAGGTAACATATGAAAGGTAATATAGTTGAAGAGATAGATGAAAAAGCCTATATACAGTATATTGTTTGTATTATAATTGGATTCAGTATGTTCCTACTAGGGTGATACCAATACCGGTATCGGGACCTTTACTGAGTACTTGTACTCCCGCAAATACCCCAGATGCCTAAATAGAATACTTCCCCCCCCCCCCCCCTGCTGCAGCCGCATGGGTTAAACAGCGTGCGGGAACATCACAGCTTTCATTTGAATAGCTGTAGTGTTCCCACTGTGTATAGACACTCCCCCTTGTTTGGGATTGGATAGGTGATCGTGATCTGTCCAATCCCGAGCAAGGGGGAGTGTCTATACGCGCGGGGAAAACAGCTTTTCAAATGAATGCTGTTCCCCGTGCGCATTCGGCGGCTAGGTATGGGTGACATGGCTGGAGGGACATGGCTGCATATGTGGGGGACATGGCTGGAGGGACATGGCTGCATATGTGGGGGAGATGGCTGGGGGGAAATGGCTGCATATGTGGCAGACATGGCTGCATATGTGGGGGACATGGCTGGAGGGACATGCCTGCATATGTGGGGGACATGGCTGGGGGGAAATGGCTGCATATGTGGGGGACATGGCTGGGGGGAAATGGCTGCATATGTGGGGGGCATGGCTGCATATGTGGGGGACATAGCTGGAGGGACATGGCTGCATATGTGGGGGACATGGCTGGGGGGAAATGGCTGCATATGTGGGGGACATGGCTGCAGGGACATGGCTGCATATGTGGGGGACATGGCTGCATATGTGGGGGAGATGGCTGGGGGGAAATGGCTGCATATGTGGCAGACATGGCTGCATATGTGGGGGACATGGCTGGAGGGACATGGCTGCATATGTGGGGGACATGGCTGCATATGTGGGGGACATGGCTGGAGGGACATGGCTGCATATGTGGCAGACATGGCTGCATATGTGGCAGACATGGCTGCATATGTGGGGGACATGGCTGCATATGTGGGGGACATGGCTGGAGGGACATGGCTGCATATGTGGGGGACATGGCTGCATATGTGGGGGACATGGCTGGAGGGACATGGCTGCATATGTGGCGAACATGGCTGCATATGTGGGGGACATGGCTGCATATGTGGGGGACATGGCTGCATTTGGGGACACATTTAAAAAAAGTATCGGTATTCGGTATCGGCGAGTACTTGAAAAAAAGTATTGGTACTCGGTCCTAAAAAAGTGGTATCGGACAACTCTAGTTCCTACTATCTTTATCTCTGTATGTCTTTCTTATTTAAAATAAAAAAACTGAGAATTGCCATTTTTTTTTTTGGCATGGAGTTCTTCCTAAAGATCCCTGTTCATTGAAGTCGGACGCATGTCGGACTTCAAGTCGCAGGGCAAAGTCAGATCCAAAGTAGTACGTCTGTTGTGTCGTACCAGTGTGAACCCGGCATAAAGGGTTAGGATATAGTTATTGTTCAGGGCAGTTGGATTGTTAATGTTGTGGGGTTTTTTTTGTTTTTTTTAATGCAAAACAATTGTATGCCAAATAACCACGAGTATCTTCTTGGCACAAAAAAATGCTATACAGCTTTATCTCAATGATGATGAAAACGCTAATTGGTTCAATTAGGTGATTTTTGCAGCTGCTGTTTTCTTAACCAATATCCATCATTTTGATTAGACCCTGGTGTCCTCGGTGTGATAGACTCATGCTACAGATGATATGATCTTGTGAGGAAAGCTGAAGGAAACACAGCCGGCTGGTGCAATCAGCGTCCCCGTTTATGGAAAATACCGAGCAGCAGGTACGCCTCCATCTTTAATCAGTGCGCAAGGCGGCAAAGGGCACATAGACGCAAAGGCCTTCTGTAATGAGCAGGCCAGCACCGTGACCTAGAATAAGAAATGTGGGTGAGAGGGGAGTTTTCAACTGACATTTATCAAAAATCGCTGTACTGGGCGCAAGGAGAAAACTTTCTGAATCCAAACGGTTTCTCAAAAAGTCTCTCCTACTTCACTCTTCCTCCTTTTTTTCCTCTTCCTCTCTTGGGCCTATGGATAGGAAGCGTTGTATGCCATTTACTCGTACGCTACTATTGCGAGATGGTTCAGTGGGATTCATAAAAGATCAAACTTCTGATTTACTAGAACAGCGGTCTCCAAACTGCGGCCCGGGGGCCAGATGTGGCCCTTTGCTTGCCTTTATCTGCCCCTTGGGGCACTATTTCACCAGCTGACACTAATGATGGTGCACCATTTTCCCTGCAATACCATCAATGGTGCACTATTCCTCCCTACCATTGTTGTTTGAGCACTGATGCCGGGTAGGGTGACCACATGTCCCGGATTGCCCGGGACAGTCCCGCATTCTGTAGGTCTGTCCTGGACACCTTCATTCCAGGACAATACACTGTCCCGGAATGAAACTGACACAGCCCCCCCCCCCCCCAATCTGATGCACCCAAAAAAGGCAGTGACATCACCGCTT